>JAKSZT010053929.1:4042134-4264669 GCA_026826555.1 Tolypeutes matacus
TATGAACCTTCAAAACATGATGGTAAGTGAAGAAAGCCAGGCATATATTGCATGATAACATTTCTATGAAATGTCCAGAATAGGCAAATCCGTAGAGACAGAAAATGGATTAGTGCTGCCAGGGACTGGAGGAAGGAGGGAATGCATACAGGGTTTCTTTTGGGGGTGATTTCAAATGTTCTAAAATGGATTGTGGTGATGGTTGCACATCTCTATGAACATACTAAAAACCAGTGAATTGTAAACTTTAAACGGATGTGTTGTATGTGAATTAAATCTCAATAAAGCTGTTTTTTTTTAATTTTTCACTTATTATTCTCCTAGATTTATCAAAATTATTTTTAAAAAATCAAGTTCCTAGATTTTTAGATCCTCGTGTCAAATGCTTTTTTAAAAAGCCTGACTCCCTGTAAAATTTAGCCACTCGAGATAATTACTCATTCACAGAAACACTGATGCCAAAATGTCTAGTACTCAAAGATAACCAGTCATAAAGATAAATACAGGGTTTTGAAAGAGAAGCAAACATTGTAGATATGGTCTCACGTCATATATTTTCAAAGTGCCTATTAAGAGTGACTTGGCATTTTGAGGGTTTGTTCCCCTGCCTTGCCCCAAATTCAGCCCTCAGCTCCATCACTAAACGTTGACCTTTCAGCCAAAGTCAGAGAGCCCTGTAGGGATTCACGATGATCCCTGGGGGGGGGGGTCATCACTGATAGCATTTCGAATTTATTCAAATCAGCATTTCTCATTTTTTGGCTTAAGCACTTTTGACCCTTGGGCTCCATTATTCTTTGTTGGGGGAGGGGCAGCTGGGGGGAGGGGGACGTGAGGAGGAGGGTGGTCTTCAGCAGCACTCCTGGCCTCCACCTACAGAATAACGGTGGTACCCCCAACTGTGAAACCAAAGACAGCTATAGCCATTGTGCCCTGAGGGGCAAAAGTGTGCCATTTGGGAAGATTCTGGAACACCTGAAAGGGAAACGGGAAGAGAAGGGATACCCCTGAGGAATTGCCATCTAGTTTATTAGGAAACTGCCCCCCAAAGAATGCTGCAGGAAAACCATGGTGCTCTCACCACCTCACAGGAAGAAACTGCCAGCCTGTTTTGAGCTGGGCTCCCAGGAAGAGAGGGATGGGCACAAAGCCCTTGGGCATGCTGTTCCGGAGCCCCGTGCCAGCCTCAGACAGCCCATTTTACAGTCGAGGAAGCTGAGGCCCAAGGCCGCGCTGAGGTCAGGGCTGTTCACCCTCCTTTTTTCCCTCTGTGTCGCTGCCGTTTTCCAGGTCTCTCTGATGCAGAAAGAGACTGCAGGGCAAACATGCGGGTCCGGCGTGGCTTCTTATCTGGCCCCGCCTGGGACTGCAGCAGTGGCCTTGGACAGTTCACTCAACTTGCCTAGAAGCCTCGCTTTGCTTGCTTAAGTGGAAGAGTCAGATTAAATCACGTCCCGGAGGCCTCCCTCCCGTTATTCTACCCTGAAAATAACAGTGTCACATTGTTGCATTTACAGTTTTCCAAGTTCTTCCGAGGCCTTGTTCTGAGCTGACCCTCCTTCCCGAGTGCTCCAGTTTCACAAGGAGGAATGAGCGCTCAGAGGCCAGCGACTTGCCCAGGCCACAAGGCCACCGCTGGCGTCGAGTTTAAGTCTTCTAGCTCTTAGAACGTCACAGAGGCAAGTGGGGGTCCTGGGGCCAGCGGGGGAGGGAAAGTGGACCCTCAGCTGCCTAGACCCCGACTGCCTGAGCACTGACTCGGTCCCCTCAGGCACAGAAGGCCAGGCAGAGAGACGGGCATGTAATGTCCGGCCAGACCTCGGCCCAAGAAAGAGCAAAGCCTGTCCCCTCAGAGTCCTGGGGAGTTCTCCACATTGCAGGTGGGAGAGACTGCGACTGATCTTGAATTACTCTGTGCTAAGAAATAATGCTCCGGTGACCCTTCGAATAATGAAATGTAAAGGTAAACTCTTCTGAGGTGGAGGGGTTTGAAACCTGAGGCTCCAAACAGAAAAGAGGTGATGAAGACAGGACTCAGCTGAGAAGCAAGCGGACAAAAGAGGGAGGTCCTGGCACCGGCCTGCTCAGGCCCTGGCTGAGAAGAGGGAAAGGACTGGAATCATAAAGGCTCTCTTTTCAGGATGGCCTGGAGAAGTGAGGACCAGAGAGCAGACAGAAAGGCTGGCGAGGCAGCTGCAAGACCCCGGGACTAGCAGAACTGCTTTGGGGCCAGGTGTCAGTGTGAGGCTGGCGGTGCAGAGGAGGCCCTGGGGAGGGAGAAGAGGCTCTGAGGAGGGAGAGAGTCTGAGGAATGAAGAGGAGGGTCTTGGAGGGAGAGGAGGCCCTGGGGTGAAGAGGAGGACTTGCGGTGGAGAGAAGGCCCTGGTGAGGTGAGATAGAGGCGGCTCTGAGGAGGGAGAGGAGGTCCTGGGGTGGAAAGGAAGCCTCAGGAGGGAGAGGAGGACCTGGGGAGGAAGAGGAGGTCCTGTGATGGAGAGGAGGCCTGGGGTAGACAAGAGGCCCCAGGGAGGGAGAAGAGGCCCCAGGGTGAAGAGGAGGCGCTGGGGAGGGAGAGAATCCCAAGGATAATGAGGAGGCCCTGGGGAGGGAGAGGAGGCCCTGGGGTGGAGAAGAGGCCCTGGGGCTGAGAGGAGGCTCTGGTGAAGCAGAGGAGGCCTAGGGACGCACAGGAGGCCAGGTATGGAGGGGAGGCCCAGGGCTTGGTAAGAGGCCTGGGGATGGAGAAGAAGCCCTGGCCAGGGCCGTGGCAGGTGGTTTCAGAACACTGGGGTCGCCCCTGCCCAGACTACTGTGGTTCTCACAGAGGAAACCTCTAGCGGGTTAGACATGGGACTTTTCACAGGCACCTCTGAGGCAGACGGGGGAACTGGTACCAGCCTCTGTGTTTGGGAGGGGCTCCCAGGATCAGTGGGGAGCCCTGGGGGGTACAAGTCCCTGCTGGGCAGGAGGCAGGCTGGGCTGTGGTCAGTCACCAAGGCGAGCCTAAGTGGGACATGATTGTGCCGTGGGCTCCCACATGGGAGCGGGGCTCCCCGAGGCTTTGCACATGGGTGTTTTTGCACATGGCCTTTGTACTGCTACAATCGTTTAATTACTAAACTTGATTTCTAATAATTAGGAGTACAATGTGATGATTACATAGCCTAGTACAGACTCCTCTCTATGGCAACAGGTTGGGATGACAGCTGAGGTAGAAACGTAGGTCAAGTATCAGGTAAAGGTTCACTGTGTTAAGCAGCACATTCACTGTGGTCTGCCTTTTCTATGACTAAGTACCCCTGACTATCTACACTCAGAGATCAATGAGTAGATGGGTCAATTGATAGATATTTAGATAGAGGGTTGATAGATGATAGAGGGATAGCTGTGGATGGATGGATGGATGGATGGATGGATGGATGGATGGATGGATGGATGGATGGATGGAAAGATAGGCAGATGGATCTCACAAGGGATTGAAGATGACTTTGTTCTCTTTTTTTAATTTTTTTATTTTTTTTACTTTTTAGGAGGTACCAGGGATTGAACCTGGGACCTTGTACATGCAAAGCAAGTGCTCAATCACTGAGCTACACCCACTCCCCTTTCTCTTAATTAACGAGATAGAACGGATTTTTGTCTCTCAAAGACATTCATTACCAAGCACGTCTTTTTTGTAAAAACAAGATGGTTGGTACCAAGGTATCAAAAGTGATATTTTTCCTTCTTATGTCAAATGCTTATTACACTTTTGCTAGTTTTGATACATCCTAGAACATGGATAAACCTTGAAAACATTATGCTAAATGAAAGAAGCCAGTTACCATAAATTATCTGTTTCTATTCCTATGAAATGCTAAGAATAGCTAAATCTATAGAAACAGAATAGAGATTGGTATTTCTAGAGACCAAATACTAATTTCTTTAGTTAAACTCTCCTGACATCCACGCTTTCCATTTCATGCCCTCACTCTCCCTGGAACCAGTCCAGCTGTGCTCAGCAAGCCCTGCTTCTCCAGTTGGCTATGGCCAATTGTCCAACTTGTTAACAAAGAAATTAAAAGATGTTGAAGAAGGAAGGGAAGGGTCCTTGGGACCTAGCTGAGGCTTCTCCCAGGACAGGCATGTGTCCATCTCCTTGGACTTGCGCCTGCTCGGCCTCGCCTCTAGTCAGCACGCAGCCAGGGAAGCATAAAGACAGCAGGGACCCCCAGCAGGAAGCCGCCATCTGGCAGCTGCCTGGGAGGCCCCCAGCTCCCTCCACCTCCTCCTCAGGTGGTTGAGCACCTGCTTCCCATGTATGAGGTCCCGGATTCAATCCCCGGTACCGCCTAAAAATAAATAAATAAAAATAAATACAAATGTGCTGTCCACATGTAAAATGTCATTAATAGGGGAAAGGGGAGAAGGGGGAGGATGTTGGGTGGGAATCCCCTATATTCTGTATGTGACTTTTCTGTAACCTAAAGCTTCTTTGAAGATAAAATGAAAAAAAATAAGACATTGGGGAAATAAATGGAAGAAAATATCACTGTACATACAAGACAACAGATCTTACAGTGATGAAAGACGTGCTAATTTTTTTAAAAAATTTATTTCTTTTATTATTTCAAATTCTTTTTAATTTTTTGTATTTTATTTGTCATTTTTTAAATTATCGTTATTTCATTTTCTTATTAATTTTATTTGGTTATTTTGTTGGCTTCATTTTTGAAGAAGTTTTGGATCCAGAAGGCTTACAATTGTGGCAGGGGAGGATCACCGTGAGGGGTATCAGAGATAGGGGATGCATGGGAGGAGGCTCCCCTGGGGCGTACCTATAAGGCATATGAATGAGTTCAGGTATTCATGGGGCATTGTCAAGGTGGGTGAGGACCCACACAATAACCAAAAGACTATCCAGTTCCCATCCTGGGGAGTTCTGCCACATTCTCTAATGGGACAGCAAGAATTCTCCAATTACAGGGGAAACGACTAGTGAAGGAGGATGGACCATTGATGGGCCTTGATACTGGTGACTGTCCTTATGGACCTTTTCTTTTGAAATTGAAACTTAGCCTAGTATTATAGGTTGCCTAAGAGTTAGCTCTTGAGAGCCTCCTGGCCATTATATGTCTTGTCATAGCCTACAAGATTGTGCAGGAGAGAATGTAAACTATAACGTAAACTGTAATCCACACCTAGTGACAATGCTCCAAGATGTGTTCAGCAATCGTAACAAATGTACCACACTAAGGAAGGATGTTGTTAATGTGGGAAAGTGTGGGAGGGGGAGGGAGTGGGGCATATGGGAATCCCTTATATTTTTTATATAGCATTTATGTAGTCTAAGTTTCCTTTTTAAAAAAAAAAAAAAAAAATTAAAATTGAAAAAATGAATTTTAAAAAATTTTTAATTAAAAAGAAGGTGGGAATACTTTTTAAAAATTTACAGGGAGTGGGTATAGCTCAGTAGTTGAGTGCCTGGTTCCCATGCATGAGGTCCCAGGTTCAATCCCCAGTACCCTCTAAAAATAAATAAATAAATCTAATAAGAACTTTTAAAGAGGTAAAATTAGAGAAAAAACAAACAAACAAACAAATAAAAAAAAACACCTAAACCTAGCAAAGATCTTACTTATTAAAAAAAAAAAATTATAGCTTTTTATTTTTCCGAGTACCTCTGGACCCATCTTCCATGTCAGGAGTGCATCTGGAAACACCTGCCTTAGAAGGGCTAGACAGTAAAATGTGGTCTTTGCAGGCCACACACATTTCTGTCACATTTTCTTTGCTTTTGTTTGTGTCTTTGTTGTAACCATCCTTAGCTCTGGGCCACACAGAACAGGCCTCTGGATCTGGCTGCAGTTTGCTGACCCCTGGTTTAGAGGCCAGGAGGAAAGCGTGGGACAAAGTTGGGAGAATGGATTTCGACCTGGACTGTCCTCCCAGCTCCGGGACCCCTTGTCTCCCTGGCAGGAAAGTGTAAGCTTTGGACTAGAACATTACTAAGGCTTATTGTACGATTCACCTTACTAAGCACATCTGCTCTAGCCACGCGTCTGCCCTGTCTCCATCCAAATGCCTCTGCATCACGTCAGCCTCGGATCTCATACAAGCTCCCTGTTAGGACTTGAATTGTGTCCCCCCAAAAGGTATGTTCAAGTCCTAACTCCCAGTCCCATGAGTGTGATCCTATTTGGAAAGAAAGTCTTTGAAGATATTAGTTAAGATGAGATTAAACTGGATTAAATGCCTGGTGTCTTCAGAAGCAGAGGAAATTGAGACACAGCGAGAAGGAGACAAACAGAGAGAAGACACAGAGGAAGAGACTGAGTTATGCCTCAAGTCAAGTAATGCCAGGGATTGCCAGCAAGCCGCCTCCAGAACCCTGCTGATGCCTTCATTTGGACTTCTGGCCTCCAGAACTATGAGAATAAATTTCTGTTATTTCTGGTACTTTGTTATGGCAGCCCCAGGGAGCTAAGACATCCCTTCACCCCAAAAATGACATGCCCTTTCCAGCTCCATTGGAAGGTATGTTTCTTCAGGATACCTTCCAGGTCATGGTTGGCAGGAGAAGCCAATTGAATGAGGGAAGACAGAGCATATATGAATGATTTCTACTCAGTTTCTCAGACACAGAACAATATATATATTTTTTTAATTAAAAAAAAAAACCAAAACCACCAACCTGAGGTAGGTCTCCTGCCTCCTTGCAGTTTGTTCCTCCAACGAAGATCATGTTGGGCATGAATGGCCTGGGATACTCTAGGACAAAGTCGTACCTTAGCAGCCAAAGGGAGCCCTTCCGAAACAAGTTGGGTAGGTGCACGTCTCTCTTGAGGAGATTCGATGCCAGGTTTTGGTATTTCGTGTACAGAAGTTGAAATAACGTGGTCTCCAACAAATTGGCGAGGAAGTTGGCCACCCGCTGGGGAAACGTCATCTGGTCTGAGAACTTAGTGTAGCACCTGGGGACGTAGGACACGGGGTTGGGGCTTCTGCTGAGCGCATGCTCCAGGGCACACGGGAAGCCCCTGAAGAGGTACACGGAGGGCAGGCTGAGGTACTCGGCCAGGATCACACCACAGGGTAAGGCCGGGTCTGTGAAAAGGACGTCGAATTTGCTCTCCCTGAGGAAGCTCAGGGTGTCAGAGTCCTTCAGGAGACGCTCGCAGTTGGTGAAGAACATGTCCAGGAGAACCATGGTGTTCTTGTACTCTCTCAGAATGGGGCTTAGAAAAGGCTTCGCAGCAAAGTGACTGTTTCCGAAGATGCGGAAATGGTCCTTCAGCTCTTCCTGGGTGTACGGCACGGGGTAGGTTTTTCTTGTATAATATTTGGACTCTTTAAGCAGCAAATTAACTTCTGGTACGAGCACCACAATCTCGTGCCCCTTCTCACTGAGACGCTCAGTCACTTCCTTCATACTAAGCCAGTGGCTTCCATCCTGAGGAACAACCAGCACCTTCCCACCTCCCACCACGGCCCCGAGTGCTAAGAAGAAAAGCCCTGCAGAAACGCTCTGCAAAGCACGAAGAAGGCAAGCCATGCCCGAGCGAGTCAGAGAATTGTACTGATGAATGGCGTATTCTCCCTAAACCACAGGCTCCCTCACTCTTTCCCCTAAACTAGTCGGTACTCCTCGCAGACCTTACCAACCTCTCCCTTGTGCTGAATTTTGCCCTTTGTAATCAAAAGAACCTGCATTAATATTTAACCATTTCTAAGCACACAGCTAAGCTGGGCTAACAAAACTCTTTATCAACTTTCACCTGAGTTTCTGGGTTTACTTTTCCCTTAGTCACCAGCAAGCTGCCTCTGCCTCTTCATCAAGGCAGTGACAGTTTGAGGACAGCTGGAAGAGGCCTCTGGAGACCTGAGGCAGCACCTTCTCCTGAGCATTGTGATTCTGGGCAATGAATGATGAAAGGAAGAATAGTTGTTCATGCTTGTGGACTTTCCTGCCGACCGTTCTCAGAGCGGAAGGGTAGAGTCAACTTGGGAGATGACAGGGTCAATATTCAAAACTACACAAGAGAGCCAGCCACCCATTCCGAATTCTGGTCACCTCGGTGATGGCTACATTAAAAGGAGGGCTGGAGGATGTAGGGTGGGCACAGGAGGGGTGGGATACAACCTCCCACCCCACACTCCTCTCTCTTCTTCAGCCAGTTATTGGGGGGTTTTCTATTACTGGCAGTTGAATCGAATCCTAGCAGACATACCCACTACGACCACAGTTTCCACTTTCAGAACGGTTAAGAGCACGAGTCTTGGAGTCAGACGGCCCCTTCCAAGCCGCGTGAGTTAACTGTTCTGTGCCTGAATTTCCTCATCTGGACAACGGGGTTGGAGCAGTACCTACCCCCCAGGGTTGCTGCGAGAACCCGCTGAGTTCATTGGTGCGAGTGCTAGGACAGGTCCTTGGCAGGGGCTGTCTCTGGCTCTGACGAGGCAGGTTCTATGTGGTCTGGACCCAGTGGCACTTGGTGGCCAAAAAAGTAGCTCCTGAAAACAGTCTCACTAAAGAGCCAGCTCTGCCTTGTGAAAGCTGGAATATAGGAAAAGTAAAAGGGCACAACGGAGGCAGTGGGAAAAATAGAAGAGAGAAGAAATAGTAGAAATATAGGTGGAGGGAGAGCAGCAGGATGTTGAGGACATTCTAAGGTAGTGACTCGGCCAGCCAGAGGGGGAAACAAAAAGAAGGTGGCACTAGCCTGGCACTGCCGAGTGCTTTCTGACTTACGGTCTCCCAGTCCTGATCTCTGGGCAAGTCTGCAGAATGCCCCAGAATGCAGGCAGGACCATCCTTCTACAGGCGAGAAATGGATATTGCTGTCCATGCAAAGGACTTTTTCATAACTTCTGTAGTTTCAGAAAGAAAAATAGGATTGGCTGTTTCCAGGTCAGCTGTTCTCAAACTTTTTGGTTTCAGGAATCCTTTATGCCCTTAAATATGATGGAGGAGCCAAAAAGCTTTTGTATATGTGGGTTACTGTCTATCCATACCAACTGTATTAGAAATGAAAACTGACACATTTTAAAAATATGTCCTCATTAATTTATTTAACACAACAAGAATAATCCCATTGCAAGTTAACATAAATACATATTTGATGAACATTTCCACACACACACACAAAATCAGGCCAGAAGAGTGACATTGCTTTACATTTTTGCAACTCCCTTTAATGCCTGTTTTAATAGAAGCCAGGTGGATTCTCCCTTCCGCTTCTGCATTCTGCCAGTTGTGATATCACATATCATGTAGCCCCTGGAAACCTCCCATGTACACTCGTGAGAGGATGAGAATGGAAAATGTAAATAATGTCTAAGTCTTATTATGAAAATGTTTAGACCAAGCAGACCCTCCCCGCCCCCCAAAGGGGCTCAGGGATCCCCAGGGTTCCTAGATCAGATTTTGAAAATCATTCTTCTAATCAGGGGTCAGCAGACATTTTCTGTAAAGGCCCAGATGGTAAATATTTTAGGCTTTGTAGGCCATATGGTCTCTGTGACAATGACTCAACTCTGCCATTGTAGCAGGAAAGCAATCAGAGACGGTACTAAGCAAATGGGCTTGGCTGTGTTCCAATAAAACTTTATTTACAAAAACAGGCAGTGAGCTGGAATTGGCCTAAGGGCTATAGTTTTGAGACCCCTGCCCTAGATGAGGAGAAATGTCAACCCTTCCCCAGCTGTCCACATGGCTTGCTCTCTCTCGTCATTCCAGGTTCCATCAGTGTCATCTCAAGGAGACGTTTTCCAATTGATCCATTCTCACATAGCCCAGCCCCTCACTCTGAGACCCTTATTTTTCTTCATCACTTTGTCCACCATCTGACCTATTGTTACGTATTATGCTACTTCCCCAACTAGTATGGGGGCACCTTCAGGACAGGGACGAGCTTTGTTCTCTTGGGTTCCCCAGGGTCTAGAACAATGCCTGGTATACAGGAGGGTCTTGATAAATATGCTGAATGAATGAAGCAAGTTTTGGTTTGCCTATCCGTTTTATCCCCTCACTATCCTTTCTTTTTTCATTCCTATTAAAGTTGTAATGATTCATGCGTGAAATTGGAACATTTTAAGAGCCACATGTTCTTTTTTGAGATGAAGCTGGTCAATGATATTATTAATATGTAACATTGTTTGCTGCCCTTAGGAAATTAAGATTCAAGAAACTCAAGACAAGCCAGCACGTGATGAGAACCCCGCTCTAGGCTCTATCTCCAACCCTGCCCCTCATCGCCACTGGGAAAGACACATCTCCTGAGCATCAGGTTTCTCACCTGGGCGGGAGGCTTATGTTTTCCTGCCTACTCATCGCATTACCAAGGGAGGTGGAAGGAGATGATGGATGTGGCTGTCCAAGTAAGAGGTGGTTTCTAGAATTTCTGAACAGACTTGCCCAGAGCTAGTCATGCATAGCTCGGCTGTCACGTGAGGCCCTTCCCAAATCCATTTGAGCAGGAGGCACGTTGGGACCAGAGAAAGGAGAGGAAGCCTGAGGAATGGGCTTAAAGGACCATCGGAGCACAGGCGCGCCCCAGGCTTGCAGCCCGAATGCAAACACCTTGTTTAAAAGCCTGCGGACACTCTGCTCAGTCCGAGCAGGGGGCAGCTTCCCAGTGCCTCCTTCCCAGGAGGATGGGCACCAGCAGGGATTTCTACTCAAAGGACTGGAGACAGGGTGGTGCAAGCATCCTGGTCGGGGTCCATCTATTCAGCAAGCAGACCCCAGGATGGGGAGGAAGCACAGCACGGAGCCACCCCTCAGGGGCAGGAGAGGCTGGCCAGGCTGCTGAGGACAGGCATCGGGAGAGAGCCCGGCCTGAGCCGGCCTATGGAGGCAGGAGAAGCCACAGGTGCTACGAACCTGCCACTCTTCCTGCCAGGCCCCACGCCGATGCCGACCTTTGCCTGGTCTTTGTGTAGTCAAACAAGAGGCCAGTAAAAAACACATGGGTCCTCTTCTTATCGCCACAGGTCCAAAGTGACATAAATTGGAGGCAGGAGATGAAGGAGAGGGACCAACGCCACTCTGCCTAGCATGGCCAATTAAGAGGGAGTTAGAAAACATTTCTCTCTCACACAAAATTTCAAGGTACTCGGTTTCTAAGACTGTGTGTATGTCTGTGGTTCTAAACAGGGCAAAAGGATGAAGAACCTGGTGTGTCTGCCAGTCACATGATGGGGAGATGCTGAAGGGGAGCCACCCTGGAGGATCCCCCAACCCTGCACGTTGCTGTGGTATTTGGGGTATCCTCTGTGTGGGGGGAGGCCTAAAGTCAAGGCCCCATATCATGTGTTCCTTGACATCTGGTGAAATCAGGAGGGTTTCAAGTGACCTAACCACAGGTTCCTCTGCCCCTCTGTTTCTGCAGACAAAGTCCCCTGGCCAAACCCTTCTTTTCACAAGGACCAGGCATGGTGTCTACTTATCCCCGAGAAGCAGGTTTAAGTTCCCTGCTAGCCAACAGAATTATCCGAACAAGCTAATCACATCCTCCCCTGGGAACCAGGGGGCACCCCCACCCTGTTGCCTCCCAGAGCCCTTGGATGCTCACTCTGACTCCGAGTGCAGCCCCATGTGTGGCCCTGCATGGCGTGTGATGACCTCCTCCCTGTTCTGAATCTATGTGTCTAATAAATGGCTGTCACTCTCATCTGCAGTGTTGGGTGACGTGTGCCTAGCCATCCCCAGCACTCGAGGGCAGAGGGGGCGATGAAAAATACTTGGCCATCTCTGGGTATCTAGGAAAAGGCCACCCCCCACCCCACCCCCACTGCAGACCAAATGACTCAGACTTGGGACGTCTACCAGTGGGGTGAAGGGGGAGATCCTGGGATGAAACCAATCTGCATGGATAAGAACAGGATTTCCCAAAAAGTGATGGAGGACAGCTGGCAATTGAGGGCAGGGAAGACCTAAAAGGTGTGCATGGGGGTGATGTCATGTGAGAAACAGGGGGATGTCTAGAAAGGTTGACCCTGTGAAGGGCTGAGATGCTTGGGTGCTCCCTCATCCACTATGGAGAAAGTCCTGGTTGGCCCATGGCTGTCAAACCCCCTTTTCCTCGCTAACACCCTGGAATTGCGCCCAATCCTTTAGTAACCAGGCCAGTACTTACAAGATATATATATATATATACACAAAAATGTTTGAGGCTGGAAAAAATAGAAATTGACTAATTCCAGAATACAAAAATGGCAAAATCAAATTCATAATTTTAATTAAATAGCTATAAAACATAATTACATATTAATTAGTCACCTATAGTTCAGCTCATCAAGTAAATAAAAATTATATGTGATGTGGAATATGGGGACAATTTAATCTATTTGCTAGGCAGTGGGGGGTGGGGTGCTACAAAAGTCAGCGTCTGGGTCTAAGTCTTGACAAATGTCTCAAATGGCCCAGCTTGATCACGTCTGAATTGTCCATGGAAGGAAGAGAGCAGTGGAGGTAAGGGGCATGCCTGGCTCCACATCTCTGGCAGGCACCTGTGCCTACTACTTCCCAGGGGGGCTTGCAGCTCTGTAGGTGGAGGCCCAGGAGCCCAGGAGTGGTGGGGAGGAGTACGGGACACTTAAGAGCCATGACAGGGAGTGGATGTGGCTTAAGCAGTTGAGCGCTCGTCTCCCACATGGGAGGTCCCAGGTTCAGATCCCGGCGCCTCCGGATAAAACAAAAACAAACAACAAGCAGAACAAATGAGAAAACCAACTCAGGGAAGCCCAGGTAGCTCAGTAGTTGAGCGCCAGCTTCCCACATATGAGGTCCCGGGTTCAATCTCCAGCCCCTGGTACCTCAAAAAAAAAGAGTGATGACAGACTAATCAGAAGACCCATAAAATAGTACTCCCATGTACCATATTTAGGAGAGTAAAGAGACCTTTGAACTTGGGAGGGAGGGAGAGGGGAAAGAGCATGCTGGTGATACTCTGGTTTGTGCTGTACCTGATGTCCCCCAGCAACTCCCAAGATCCCACTCATCCTGCAGAGCCCCTACCATCAGCGCACTTTGTGCCCTTTACTTTCTTTCCAAGTGAGTATCATGATTTGTAGCTGATCTATGTCTGCCTCCCCGTTAGACTCAAGCATCAGGAGTACAGAGCTGTGTCCCTTGGCTTCTGGCCATGGCTTCCAGCACATCCCCAAGCACATGGAAGGCTCTCGAGATATTTGTTGGTTGAATTCTGAAGCTAAATAATTTTAAAAGAGCCAATTTGTGTGTTAGCACCATTGTTCACAGTGGCCAAAAGGAGGAACCAGCCCAACTGCCTACCAGCTGATGAAAGGATAAACAAAATGTAGTCTACCCACATGATGGGATATTCTTCAGCCATAGAAAGGAATTAGGGGCTGATTCGTGATACAACATGGATGAGCCTTGAAAAACATCATATGCTAGAGGAAAGAAGCCACTCACAAAAGACCATATGAGTCCATTCATATGAGATGTCCAGAAGAGGCGAGTCCATAGAGACAGAAAGGAGACTAGTGGCTGCCAGGGGCTGGGGGCTGGGAGGAAGTGGGGAGTGATTGCTTGATGAGTATGGGCTTTCCTTTGGGGGTGATGAAAATGTTCTGGAGCTAGATAGTCGAGAGGATGGAATTGTACACTTTTAAAGGGTGGGTTTTATGGTATCTGAATTATATATCGATTTTTTTTTTTTTTTTCAAAGATACCTGGGCTAAATCCTGGCTCCTCTGCTGACCAGGGGTGTGACCTGGGGCAAGACACCCAACCTCTCTGTGCCTCAGTTTCATCATCTGCAAGATGAGGTCAATAATAGTGCCTGGGATAACACCTGCACATGGCGAGCATTGGACACACGTTAGCTTGACATTTTGAGAAGCAACTTGACTAAAATCTGAAGACTACCAATGGGAGTGAAAAACACATGGATAGACAAGCATTTCCATCCAGCCTGGCCCACAAGTCTCTTTCTACTCATAAGGGAGATGTCGAAATCAGTAGACTGAGGAGTCGGGCATGAAGCCAGTGACTTTGTTCCTCTTGAGACAACCTCCTGAGGCCAAAATCCTTTGGCATGCCACACTACCCCATCCGTGTCACCATCCCTTCAGCAGATGTGCTTCTGGCACCGGGCTCGGTGCTGGAGGTACAGTGATGAAAAGCAAACATGGTTCCTGACCTCATAGAGTGTACATGCCAGGGAGGTAGAGCAAGTTTATCAATTACAGTTGTAATAATGCTTAGAAAATGGGGAGGCGGGGTGGGATTCCAGGCATCATAACTTGAGTGTGTGACCTTATCTGGGGATCATGGAAAGTTTCCCAAAGGAAGTGCCATTTAGAGCAAATTTAAAAGGATAAGTGAATTTATTTCTGCTGTGAATGGGAGAAAAAGGATTCCAGGGAGAGGAACAGCAGGTAGGAGGCCCCTCAGGCTCGATGGGACATGTGGTGTGAGAAACTGAAAGCAGGCAGTGTGTCTGGAACATAAAGAGGGCAGGGTTGAGAGGCTGGAGGTAGGCAGGAGCTACATGCAGCTTTGTAAACTGCATCAAGGCTATCTTGGTTCCCCTAATCCACACCAAAAGATCTTAGGCTAAAACTTGTCCTATTTGCCCCATGTGTGGTCACCTGGTACTGATTCCATCAGGACTTCTGGGAAGCCAAACAAGACACGTGCCAATGATACTACATCCAGATCAACCTTAGTTTCACCTGAAGGAGACCAGCCAGATATGTCACCTGTGTGATGCAATGCGCAGTAGCCAACATGATCTCGATAAAGTGTTCTCGTCAGAAAGGTTGACCCTGAAACCATCAAGCCTACGCTAACTTCCAGTTTACAGGAACAAGCTGAATACCACCACAGCCGGACAATCAAGATAACCTAGTTCTCCAACCAGTCACAGCATGTTTAGAAGGAGAGGGAACTGGCAGAGATTGATAGAGGATTAGAAGGAATGACACAACATGTGAAATGTGCTTCTCTCAGCCAACTAATAAAAGACATTTTTTTCTCTCTTTTTTAATTGTGGTAAAATGCATGTAACATAAAATTTTTAACCATTTTAAAGTGTGCAATTCTGTAGTACCTTCAGAATGCTGTGAAAATTATAAGTGACAAGAGATATCAAAAGGTGAAGAACATCCAAGAAAAAAAATTAACAGCACATAACATGTTAATACCCCAGATGCTTATGCCAATTCATTGTAAAAAGACACATAGCTCTATAAAACATGATTCAAGAATGTGGTCACATAATTCACAAAAAGAAATGCACATTGCCAATATCTCTTTGAAAATAGGAAATAAAAATTGAAATAGTTACATAGAATTTTTTGTGAAGAAAATTGCCCCCAATTGAAGGTTGGCATTACCCAAAGCTGGAGAGGATGAGGAGAAGCTAGTCTTCTCATACACCTTTGGTCAAACTGTGAAGTGGCTCAAGATTTTGAAAGCATTTTGTCTGCCTTATTGAGGTGTAACATACACATACCATTTGATCCAGTGACCCTGTACCTAGCACTCTAGATTACTGCTTTAAGAGTAAGATATGAAAATATATGAATGTAAAGAAAGGATTTAAGTTTGCTAATGCAGTCTTGTTTACAAGAGGAAAAAAGTGGGAGAAGCCCAAATATCTATCATCATTGACTGGTTGAATAAACTGTGGTGCATCCCCAGTAAAGAAGTCTCTGCAACAATTCAAAAGAAGGTGATAGTTCTGTACATTTTGACTGAAAAGATGTCCATGAATTATTCCATAATTACATATTAGTCAACTCTAGTTCAGCTCATCAAGTGAAAGCACAAAGTAAAAAGCAATGTGTCCAGCTTGAGTCAGATTTTATTTGAATAAAAAGGGTGTGAAATTTACACCATATATGTGTGTGTTCATATATAAAATAACTTCAGAAAATTGGAAAAGATACATACAAAAACCAGTAAGAGCATTTTCATATAGGGGAAGAGGGGATGGCAGAGGATTAGCAAAAAGAAATTTCATTTCTGTGTTTTTCAGTGCTTTTCAAATCAAAGCATTAAAAAAAAGCAACCCGTAAAGTCATCAATTAAATATACATACATATCAAAGAGAGCAACTTTTGAAATTTGTGAAACCACAATTAATGAATTGGCACCAAATAATTCATTAAACCAGATGGAAATGACAAATGTGATGAGTGTAAATGACAAATCACAGTTTAGGTAAGGAGTCTTTTTTTTTTCCCCCTCTAATGTCCTGAGCCAGTTATTTTGAAAATGCTAAAGGAGAAATAAGCTTACCTTCGGCAGGGGCTTCTCTGGGAGGCAGTTGATGCCACCAATGAAGATCATGTTGGGCATGACAGGTTTGGGATAGTCAAAAACAAAGTCCGTCCGTAACAACCAAATTGAAGCCTCACTGTAGAGATCATAGGCTGTGACAGGCGTCTGGAAAATTTCAGAGGCAATTTCTAAAGCTTGTTCTATAAAATAGCGGCAAAATAAATGTTCCTCCAAGTGAGAGATGAAGTTCCATACCCTGTCTCTGAATGTCATGACATCCGAGAACCCTAAGAGACTTCTGGGAACATACGAAGAGGGACTGGGGCACTGTGCCCCTTCTTCAAGATAATGACAAAATGGTCCCCTGCTGAAAACCACCGATGGGAGGGAAAAATACTTGGCAACGATGAAGCCACACAGATCAAAAGGATCTAGAAACACCGCATCGAAAGAACTCTCTTTTAAGTATTCTACCAATTTTGTGTCATTAAACAAACTCCTACAGTGTGAAAAAAAGTATTTAAAGATGTTGATGGTGGGTGTATCCATAAACAGAGAAAATAAATCTGATGCCTGAGTTTTCCATTGAGAGTTGGAGAAATTCAAGAACTCACGATTCAAATCCTCCAGCGTGTAGAAAGTTGAGTAAGTCTTTACTGTAGAATTGAATGATGTTTCCAGGTGCCAGCTCACCTCTGGCATGATGATGACCAACTCATGTCCCCTGTGGGAGAGTTTCTCTGCCACTGAGTGCATGGAGAACCAGTGGCTCCCGTCCATGGGGACTATCAGCAGCTTGCCTGCCTCAGCAAGGCCAGATGCCAGCAGGAGACACACACACAGGGGAAGGGAGCTGGCCCAAACTGCAGAAGTCATCGGATAACTGTCGCCCAGAGCAATCTCGCTCCTTGAGTTCTAAGCTTCTCAGTAGAGGAAACGCGGGCACAAAACCTGCCCCAGGAAGAGGGCGTGTATCCTTACACTTGTAAAGAGAATGACACTCATTGCCAATGATTTACTCATAAGAACAATAATGAGCACGTCATAGCTGCTTTTGACCTTTGCCTTGGCCAGAGGTCACGCATGGCACAGCAACAGGAGTTTAGAAACAGGATGATAAGGCCACCTTTGTGGACCCTGAGGACACAAAAAGATAATAAGTAAATTGGAATAGAGCTCATATTTTCAGAATGTGTCCCAAAGCAAAAATTTGTCACAGAAAGGGATTGGCTCCCCAGGTTCTAAGAAATGATTGAGGCCCCTTACCAGAGACCTCCTCTCTGGCAGTGGAATTGCTGCTTATAAGCGTCTTTTGGGAGTTACAAAAGCTCTGAGGCTTCTGAATACTAAAATACGATTGACAGGCCCGTGAGCCATTCAGGATTCAGTGGAATGTGCTTGTCATCTTTTAATATCACTTTCCTTAGATAGGTCACACAAGGGAGGGCCACCTGCCCAGGCCTGCCAGAAGCACCTGCTAAGGCGCTTTGCTCTCTCTCCTTCGTTTAAACCTCTGCTGTTCATGAATGAAAAGACCCAATATTGACAGCGTCAGTTCTCCTGTAATTGATCTATAGATTTAACACAGCCCCAACCAGAGTCCCAGCAGGCTTTGTTTTTTTTTTTGTTTGTTTGTTTTGTTTTGTTTTGTTTAAGAACTTGGCAAACTGATTCTAAAATTCATATGGAAATGTAAAGACCTAGAATAGGCCAAAATGACTTTGGAAAAAAGACAAGGTTAGAGGGCTAATACTACATCATTTCAATACTTATTATAAAGCTACAGCAACCAAGACAGTATGGTTTTGACAAACAGATCAGTGGAACAGTCTAGAAAGTCTAGAAATAGATCCACAGCTACATAGACAACTGATTTTTAACAAAGGTACAAAAGCAATATTGGTTCATTAGTTACGACAAATGTACCTGTGGTGGTTTGAAGCTGTAAGTATCCTAGAAAAACATGTTCTCAGATCTAATCCGTTCCTGTGAGTGTACACCCATCGCAAATAGAGTCTTTCGATGAGGCTACTTCAGTTAAGGTGTGACCCACCTCCTTAAGGATGGGACTCAATCCTATTACTGGAATTCTTTATAAATGGAATGGAGAGAGAGAGACCGCCATGGAAGCAAGAAGCTGAAGTAACAAAACCCGGAAGAGAAGGGAGAGACCAGCAGATACTGCCAAGTGTCTTGCCATGTGGCGGAGGAGCCAAGGATCACCCATGTCCCTTTATATCAGACCCAGCAAGAGGGCAGAGGCTCAGCATGAATCAGGGCCCACTGACATAATCCAGTCAAATGGGTCTCACACCCACAGGAAAGGACTGGTTTAAAATCTAATAGTTCTCTTTTGGGGACCTATAAAATAATTTCAAACTGCCACACACGGTAATTTAACAATGAGGGGAAACTGGATGTGGGATATAAGGGAATTCTCCATACTACTTTTGCAACCTTGCTGTCAATCTAAAACTCTTATAAAACAGAAAGGTTTTTTTTTGTTTTTTTGTTTTTTTTAAAGATTTTATTTATTTATTTATCCCCCCTTGCTGCTTGTGCTCGCTGTGTCCATTTGCTGTGCATTTTTCTGTGTCTACTTGTCTCCCTTTGTTGTGTCATCTTGCTGCGTCAGCTCACCACGCCGCACGGGCTGGCTTGCCTTCACCAGGAGGCCCCGGGGATCGAACCCAGGGCCTCCCATATGGTAAACGGGAGCCCTATCGATTGAGCCACATCCGCTTCCCAGAAAGTTTATTTTTTTAAAAAAGTCAAACAATGGACTGGGAGAAAATATTTGCAAAGTTTATATCAAATAAAAGCTTTGTATCCAGAATACAGAAAGAACTCTCAAAACTCTATATGAGAAAGCAAAACACCCAGTTAAAAATGGGCAAAGATTTGAACAGACACTTCACCAAAAAAGAAACAGATGGCAAACAGAGACATGAAAAGATGCTCAACATTGTTAACAATTTGGGGATTGCAAATTAAACCATAATCTAAATTACATTCCTATTCGAATGACTAAAATTTAAAAGATTGCCCATCCCGAGTGTTGGAGAGCATGTGAGATAGCTGGACCTCTCATATGCTGCCAGTAGGCTACACCATGACAACACCACTTTGGGGATATTGTCTGGCAGTTTCTTAAAAAGGTCAGCAAGTACCTCCCGTATAACCCAGCCATGCCACTCCTAGGTATTTATCCAAGGGAAAAGAAAGCATGCCTCCATACAAAGACCTGTCTATGAATATTTATAACATTTTTGTGTGTAATATAAAAATCTGGAAACAGCCCAAATATCCATCAACAGGTGAATGGATAAACACATTGTGGTCTATCCATCCGATGGAACACTTCTCAGCAATAAAAAGGAATGAATTATTCACACATGTCACAATAGGGTGACCCTCAAGATAATTTTGCTGAGTAAAATAAGCCAGACGTATAGATTCAATGAAATACCAATCAAAATTCCAACAGCCTACTTTGCAGAAATAGAAAAGGCAATTACCAAATTCATCTGGAAGGGAAAGTGCACCCAAATAGCCAAAAACATTCTGAAAAAGATGAGTGATGTTGGAGGAATTTCACTGCCTGAACTTGAAATATATTACAAAGCTACAGTGGTCAAAACAGCATGGTATTGGCATAAAGATAGATACATCGATCAGTGGAATAGAATTGAGAGTCCATAAATAAACCCTCATCTCTATAGCCAACTGGCTTTTGACAAACTTACCAAAGACATGTTAATGGGACAAAATAGTCTCTTCAACAAATGGTGCTGGGAGAGCTGGATATCCAGAATGAAAAGAATGAAAGAGGCCTCCTTTCTCACTCTCTATACAAGAATCAACTCAAAATGGATCAAAGACCTAAATATAAAAGTCAGGACCATAAAACTACTAGAAGAAAATGTAGGGAAACAGCTTCAAGATCTTGTGGTAGGTAATAGTTTCTTGGACCTTATACCTGAAGCATGAGCAACAAAAGAAAAAAATAGATAAATGGAATCTCCTCAGAATTAAACACTTTTGCACCTCAAAGGACTTTGTCAAAAGAGTGAAAAGGCAGCTAACTCAATGAGAGAAAATATTTAGAAATCACATATATGATAAGGGCTTAATATCCATGATATATAAAGAGATCTTACGTTTGAACAGTAAAAAGACAAACAACCTGATTTAAAAAATGGGCAAAAGACTTGAATAGACATTTGTCCAAAGAAGATATAAAAATGGCAAAAAAATAAATAAATAAAAAAATAAAAGAAAAAATGTTCAACTTCACTAGTGATTAGGGAAATGCAAATCAAAACAACAATAAAATATCATTTCATATCTATTAAAATGGCCACTATTAAAAAGACAGAGAACTACAAGTGTTGGAGAGAATGTGGAGAGACAGGAATATTTATTCACTTTTGGTGGGAGGATAGTACAGCCACTGTGGAGGACTATTTGGCAGTTCCTGAAGTAGTTGAATATAGATTTGCCACGTGACCCGACAATACCACTACTGTGTATATACCCAGAAGAACTGAGAGCAGTGACATGAACATCATCTGCAAACCACGTTCATAGCGGTGTTATTCACGATTGCTGAAAGCTGGAAACAACCCAGATGTCTATCAACCAATGAATAGATTAAAAAATTGTGGTGTAGTCACATGATGGAATATTATGCAGCTGTAATAAGAAATGAAGTCATAAAACATATGACAACATGGATGAGCCTGAAGGACATTATGTTGAGTAAAGGAAGCCAGACACAAAAGGATAAATACTGTATGATTGTACTATGAACTAAATATATTGTGTAATCTCACGGAGTTAATTACTTGAATATGGGTCACTAGAAAATAGAATGAGGTTAGAGAATGGAAAGCAAAGGGTTAACTCACGCAGAATTGGTAAAAAGGAAAGTGTTAATCTTTGGAAATGAATAGACAAGGTGAAAGCTCAACATAATGTTTGTAACTAGCAGTACTATTATATGGGTATAATAGTAAAGTCGTTTAAAGGGAAAGTCTGGGAAGCAGATGTGGCTCAAATGATTGAGCTCCCACCTACCACATGGGATGTCCCAGGTTCGGTTCCTGGTGCCTCCTAAAGAAGACGAGCAAGACAGTGGGCTGACACAGTTAGATGATGCAACAAGATGACACAACAAGATGATGCAACAAGAGACACAAGGAGGAAAACATAATGAAAGATACCACAAAGCAGGGAGCAGAGGTAGCTCAAGTGATTAGGCGCCTCCCTCCCACATGGGAGGTCCCAGGTTCGGTTCTCAGTGCCTCCTAGAAGGAAGATGAGCACATGACGTACAGAACAGCGAACTCAAACAACGAGGGGGTGGGGAAAAATAAATAAATAAAATAAATCTTTAACAACAAAAAAAGGAAAAGTCTAAGGTCACGTGTATTACTAAAAGGAAAGCTAAAAAATGTAACATGGGACTGTAAAGCATAGTAAAACTGCATATGAAATACGAATATGGGTAAGATTGCATACATAAGACCATCTTTCTTTGAAACTGAACAAATATATGCTAATACTACAAGATGTTAATATCAGACAAAAAAAGAAACCATACAGGAAGTACTACTTGCATGCTTCCATTGGTATAAAATGTAAATATAAATCAATTTATAAAGATGAAATTAGATTAGTGGTTATGTAAGACTAGGGAAGGACTGCTAAGGGGTGTGGAGTTTTTTTTTTTTTCCCGAATAATGAAATTATTCTAAAATTTTTTGTGGTGATGAATGTACAACATTGTGATTATACTAAAAGCCATTGATTATACACTTTGGATAATTGTATGGTATGTGAATATATCTGAGTAAAACTGCTTTAAAATAAATAAATAAATAAGCAAGAACAGCCAGAAATAGCAGCTATGCACAGCAAGGGAAGCATAGAGAGATAGAGAAGTGATGAATTTTTGTTTTTTGTCCAGTTTTTAAAAATTATTATTGAAATAATGAAAATGCTCTAATAATGATTGAAGTGATGAATGTACAACTATGTGATTATACCAAATCCATTAATTGCATAATTTGGATTGAGTGTATGCTTTATTAATATGTATCAATAAAATTGACTTGTTTAAAAAAAAAAGCCAGACACAAAAAGAGTCTGTGACAGTTTGAATTTGGTGAATCCCAAAAAGAGAAAGAGTATTTTTGATCTAAGCCATTTCTGTGGGTGTGAGACTCTTTCAATTGGACTACATCAGTGAGGCGTGAGCCAGCTTGGGTCTCAGCCTTCTTGCTGGGTCTGATATAAACCGAGACGCAGAGGGAGACACAGGGAGAGGAAGCCGCCATTTTGGACCCTGCCATGTGAGAGCGGACTCGACCGTTAGCAGCCAAAGCTTAAGCACGAAGCCCCCAAGAGGCTGGGCCCAGGGAGCAGCTCAAGGCCGAGGAGGCAAGCCCTGCCATATGCCTGATCGCCATGTGGCAGGATGCCAGGATCACCAGGAGCTGACTTTGGTGAGAAGGCATCTCGGATGGTGCTTTGATCTGGACATTTCACAGCCTTGGAACCGTAAGCTTTTCCCCTAAATAAAATTCCCATTAAAGCCAACCCATTTCTGGTACTTTGCATTGGCAGCCCTGTGGCAAACCCAGAGTCTACTGTATAATTCCACTTAAATCTAGATAAATAATTCCAGGAAATGCAAACTAATCTATAAAAGCAGATCAGTGGTTGCCTGGGAAGGAGGCAGCAGAGGTGGGGAGGGAAAGGTGAAGGGGAGGGCAGGATGGGGGCACTACAAACCATGGTGATCATGTTTTCACTGGTGTTGACATATGTCAAAATCTGTCAAAGAGTTCTCTTCACATATGTGCACTTTACCGTATGCCAATTTACCTTGATAAAGCTTTGTTAATTCGTTAATAGCTGTATAAGTTTTATTTTATTCTAATATTCCAAAATATTGTCTTGTCCTTCCCACCTTGGCAACCACTGGCTCACACTGTGTAAAGACAGCATAAATGGGTTGTGAGGCTGGTGCAAGGTGAACAGGTGGTTGAAGTGTTCTCTCTCTCTTCTCTACCCACTTTGAGCTTCTCAAGGGCAGTGCTTGTGTTCCAGTTAAGAATTGTATTCAGCTACAGGCAACGAAGACCCCGCCAAAGAGTGGCTTAAATTAAGGAATACTTTTTCTTTTGCAGAAAAGAAGCTGAGAGGCAGACACTCCAGGGCTGGTATGGTTGTTCTACAATGCCATCAGGAATCTTGGACCCTTCTGTTTCTATGGTGAGATTTGCATCCTCGTTTTCCTAATGGCTGCCGGAGCTCCAGTCATCATGTCTTCATCTCAGGTGGAAAAGACAGAGGGGCAAAGGGCAAAATGACTACCAGCTCCTTTTAAAGAACTTCCCCAGAAGCCCCACCCAATAGCTTCTGCTTTAATGGCACCTACCTCACACGGTGGATGTGGACTTTTAATGATGTGAGTTCATGTATGTCAAAGCACTTCCGACAGTACCTGGCACCCAGTCGGCATTATGTGCTAGCCACCATTAGTATCCATGGGCTAGAACTGTGTCACATGACCGCCCCACGCTGAAAGGGAGCCTCACCCCCTGCTCCATCGGTAGCGGGAGCGAGAGCGGACCCCAGAGAGCCCCGAGCAGCCCCGCCGCCACCACCGCAGCCACGCGCAGCGCGGCCGAGACCAAGCCCGGCTCCACGCGCCGCCACTGGCGGCCTCAGCCGGCGGGGACAAGAAGGTCATCGCAAGGAAGGTTCGGGGAACAGTAAAATGGTTCAATGTGAGAAACGGATATGGTTTCATCAGCAGGAATGGCACCAAGGAAGATGTGTCTGGGCACCAGCCTGCCAGGAAGAAGAGCCACCCCGGGAGGTACCTTGGCCGTGGGGGAGACGGAGACGGGGGAGCTGGATGTTGTGGAAGGAGAAAAGGGGGCCGAGGCAGCAAGCGGCACAGGCCCTGGGGGAGTTCCAGTGCAAGGCAGTAAAAGCGCAGCGGACCGTGGCCCCTACAGACCTTATCCACGTCGGAGGGGTCCTCCACGCAGTCACCAGCAAAATTACCAGAGCAGTGAGAGTGGGGGAAAGACCGAGGGATCAGGCCGTGCTGCGGGAGGCCAGGCCCCACCGCAGGAGACGGTTCCCACCTTGCTATATGCGGAGGCCCTGTGGGCGTCGACCACAAGATGCCACCCCTCCCGTTCAAGGAGAAGTGATGGAGGGTGCTGACAGCCAGGGAGCAGGAGAGCAAGGTAGACCAGTGAGACAGAATGTGTATCGGGCTTATAGACCACGATTCCGCGGGGGCCCTCCTCGCCAGAGACAGCCCAGAGAGGATGGCGATGAAGATGATAAGGAAAATCAAGGAGGTGAGACCCAAGGTCAGCAGCCACCTCAACGTCGGTACCGCCATAACTTCAATTACCGACGCAGACTCCCTGAAAACCCTAAACCACAGGATGGCAAAGAGACAAAAGCAGCCGATCCACCAGCTCCCGAGGCCGAGCAGGGCGGGGCTGAGTAAATGCCAGCTTACCATCTCTACCATCATCCGGTTTAGTCATCCAACAACAAGAAATGAATATGAAATGCCAGCAATACGAAATGAACGAAAGATTGGAGCTGAAGACCTTAAGTGCTTGCTTTTTGCCCGTTGACCAGATATCTAGAACTATCTGCATTATCTATGCAGCATGGGCTTTTTATTATTTTTACCTAAAGAAGTGTCTTTTTGGTAATGACAAATGTGTTTTTTTAAAAAGCCTGGTTTTTCTCAATATACCTTTAAAAGTTTTTAAATTGTTTCATATCTGGTCAAGTTGAGATTTTTAAGAACCTCATTTTTAATTTGTAATAAAAGTTTACAACTTGATTTTTTCAAAAAAGTCAACAAACTGCAAGCACATGTTAATAAAGGTCTTAAATAATTGTCAAAAAAAAAAAAAGATTGGGAAAGAAAACACAGATCAGGGAGGCAGGTAGCAGGGTCTACCACAGTCTCTGGCTCACTCATTGTAATGTTCCCAGTGCCAGCCACAAGAGAGGTGCTAAAACATATTTGTAGAAATAAAAAGTAAGGGAAGGAAGAAGAGATGAAGGATGGCAGGCACACGAGCCATTGCTTGGCTTTAGAGAGATGGGATAAAATCGGAGGGTAAGAGCCCAGGCCCTGAAGCCAGACCACCAGGGTTTGAATCTTTGGTCACTTTTGTAACCTGGGAAAAAACTATTTATTTCCCAGTACCTTGGTTTCTTAATCTCTAAAGGGAAGAGAAGGAGCCAGAGAAATGGAATAAGCATTATCCAGCAGTACTTTTAGTGGATTCATGGACAAAAGACAAAGTTTCAAAAATAGCTCCAAGACTTTGATTCTGGATAATGGGAAGAATGGTGGTGCTAAGAGGCCATTCATTCATTTGACAAATATTTATTAAGATACTGCTATGAGACAGACTCTCTTGAGCTTGCTAGAGATACAGCTGTGAACAAGGCAAAGCTGTGTCCTTGATGAGCTTACCTTCTGGGAGTGATTCTTGGTCAGGGAAGGGAAGCTTTCCGAATGCCCACTATTAGGACCAGAGAACATGAAGCACATCAGGCAAAGGAGAAGCAGTCAAAAGGGCAGAAAGAGAAGCAGTGGAATAGAACGTCATGGAAACCAGGGAGGAGAATGAGAAAGGAAGAGGTTGTTCTTGAGAACAGGCTATTTCCATGATCATTTCCTGGAGTAGACCTTTTGCCTCCCAGCTAGTCCCCTGCCTCTAGTCCTTTCTCCATCAACACTTCTTGAACATTCCAGCCACACAAATCTTCCTCAAATGTCCAAATACAAATTCCTTAGGTTGGCATCCACTTTGACCCCCGCCCTTCTAACTCTATCACTGTTGCTGTTCTTAAATCTTTAGTTGAAGTCAAACAATTTTCTCCCTGGGTCTTTCTTTCATTCCTAGATGGATGCTGGAGGTACCAGAAGCTGAGCCCCAATAGGCTATTGAAACAGTCCACCGAAGGTGCGAAAGCAGGCAAGAGGGGATAATTTTGAAATATTTTGCATGTACTTCTACGTATGCTAGTTACTGTTGGTGGAGTCAAACATTGAGGAGGTTATAAAGGTTGAGGGGAATGTGGAGCATTTTCCAGAGTCTTTGAGAGTACCTCGCTATCCTGAAGCCCTACATGACTCTTTCCCATGTTAGGGAATTGGCCGTGGTAAAAGCCAACGGCTCTTTGAATACCCTACTGTAGGTGGACTCGCGCACCCACAAGAAGAGGGAAAAGCAGGTCCCCGCCATCCGCCCCCATGGCCAAACTCTCCGGGCCAGAGAACTCCACTGCCCACAAGGCCGCGCGCGGTGTGCCGGCGCTGCCGCGGGGCATCCTGGGAGGCGTAGTCCGCGCGGCCTATAAATGTCGCCCGCGCCTCGCCACGGGAGACCTGCGCTCGTCGACATGGTGGCGCTTGGCTGGGGCTCGTTCGTTTGCTTCGAGTCTTACCCTGGGCGGGGATCTGGGCTTTAGGCAGTAAGTGGGACCCGCGGCAGGGAAGCCCGGGAGGGACGGGGGAGGCTAGGGACTGCGCTGGCGACACAGCCTGAGGTGAGCGAGGCGAGTAGCAGCCCGGGCCTGCCCGGGGACGCGGCGCTCTTCTGGCGTCGGGCCCGCAGTACCTGGTCGCGGGGGCGTCTGCTTAGTCGTGCCTCCTAGTTTCCCTGTGTCTTGGAGGGACGAAGGACCCCGATTTCGGCCGTGGAGTGGGGGGAACAGGAATCCAGGCCGCGAGCTCAAAGCCAGACTTTCGAATTCCATTTTTGCTTTGCTTTTGAGCAACGGGTGGAAAAGGAAAATCATTGCATTCCAGAGCGTTTCCTGTCACTTAGGAACTGGGCTGGGCGCTTAGCAGCCCTCATCTCCAAGTGACCCTTTGTCACATCCGATGTGATATCTTGAGCAGGTCACTTAGGTACCCAGGGGTAACGTTTGGATCACGGAAACGTATTGTAGGACTTTTTGGGTCGATCATTTTAAAGGCTTTCTTCTCAGTGACCTTGCCCTGGCTCTCCAGCATTGGTGCCGTATACTGGACTGCTATATATATATATTAAAAAGAAAGACTCATTTATCTTTTTTTGCCCTAATCTGGTAAGAGTACCGAAGGGTGTGGGAAGCAGAGTTTATAGTAAGCGATTGATGGTCCCAAGGCTTCTGTCAACCCGCAGAATCTAGAAATGGGGATTCTGCGTGGGTTGCTGCCCTGGCAGTGAGTTAGGTGTGAGGAGTTTTCCTTTTTAGTGATGTGAATATGCCCTTTAAAAGACAACTTATTTATTGTGGACCAAACCCTTTCTTTCATTATGTCATGTAACTGCTGAGATGACCTTGTTTTCTAAGTGGTATCCCATTTTACATACAAGAAAATAGGTGAAGCTCCAATGTGCACAGGTAGTTAGAAGCCAGACAGGGATTTAAAAAAAAAAAAAAAAAAAAAATTAATGTATTGCTGCCTCCAAAGTCCAAACTACTAAGGAAAAGCTTCAAATAGAAACTCCAAATGTAGGGTGAGGAGGTCTGGGGACAATGTGTTTTTAAAATCTTTTTTTTTTTTTTTAATTTTTAGACCAGTAAAACGAATTTATTTGGGAAATGGGGGAAAGAACAGAGCTTGCTGAGAAATGGAGAGAAAGAAATACACACCAAGATCTGGTGCAGGCTCCTCTAGGCAGAGAGAGCTAATAAAAGCATTTATATAACGTTTTGTTTTGTTTTGTTTTAAGGATAGTATTTAGTTTCACAATGTTTGGGGACCTATTTGATGAGGATTATTCCAGTGTGTCAAATAGTCAATATGGAAAAGGGACGAAATTAAAGACTAAAGCTTTGGAGCCACCTGCTCCTAGAGAATTCACACATTTAAGTGGAATCAGAAATCAGGGTGGAACGTGTTACCTTAATTCTCTTCTTCAGACTCTTCATTTCACACCTGAATTCAGAGGTATGGTATAGTATATACATTTGGTTAGTAATACGTACTATCGTCTTTACATGAAATTACTTATGCAGTCACAATTAGACAACGTATCTTAAATATACCACAGTATGTGTTTATTGTTAGAAATATAAGACATAAACTTTGGTAATTCTCTTTGCAGAGAAATGTGAAGCTTAAATTATCTTCTGGGTGAGCACAGTAATATTTAGTAATAAGAGCAAAAAATAAGGCAATATATTTTGTTTAGAATTCCCATAATTTAAAGTACAACATAGAAACAATTCTGTCTTGATGGCAGCTTTTATTGTTCCATTATTTATATTTTTAAGTTTTAAAACTTCTGTAATGTAACAACCACTTAAGCGAGTGTTACCCAAACAATTATATCCTGCTTTTTGGAGGGGGGGAAGATTATCATGTTATTTATACAGGTCCACAATTGTTTATCTGCAATTCTGAAATCTAGGAAGTCCTGACAGTCTGATCTGACCTGAACTGGTTTGGCCTCAGAACCTGACCTGATGTAGGGCTATTTATAGTCTTTATCTCACTTGGGCGAATACTCATACATTTGTTAAAGGAATACTAATCTGTTTGATTAATGGATACTGTCTGTTGCAGACCCTGCTGGGCATGTAATGTAATATATATAATTCTTCATAATACCTTTCTAAAATTGGAATTTTGAATTCCAAATCCCCAAGCATTTTAGATAAGGGATTTGTGCAAGGGATAGAAACCCACTCAAATTAGCTCAATTAAAAAGAAGGTTTATTGTAAAAATATAGGAGAGTCTCCCAGAAACCAACCATAGGAAACCAGCCCAAGGTGGTTTTCCTCTTCAGCAAAGGGAATTGCCAACCAGGCACATGGTTTAGCATCTTAGTGTGGTTTGTGCCCTCCTCCTGAGGTTTAGCATGAGTCCTAGTGCTGGGTGAAGGGGAGGTTTAGTACGGAATGGGTAAGGACTGACAGAGAACTGGAGGAAAACAATTTTGGGGCTTTTTGGAAAAATGTTTTAAGGAACAGGGCTAATAGATTGGGTTCCCTTGTACTCCAAGTACAATGTAGCTGAAAGTAGGGGGAGATGATTGTGAAAGTCCTTGTATGATTTTGTGCTTTAACCTTTAAGTTTTTAATTCCCATCCTCCTCTCCTCCCCCCCCCCCAATTCCAGCACCGAGGAGGAAAATAACATACATTATAACAGTAACTCACTAGAGCAGTGGCTTTCATTGGGAAGATAATACCTACTCCATCCCTTCTCTCCCTGGAGTATATCAAAGTTTCTCAGTAAGAGTTCTCTCTAGGTTTGGAACAAACTTCTCAAAAGATTCAGATATACCCCATTGGTGGAATACCTAGATCTTGGGTGAAAATTTTCTTGAGACTGGCACTAGGTTGCTAACTCCTTATTTTTCCATGTAAGTTGGCTACCATCTGCTATTACCCTCAATGCAGAAAAGACATTTTCATACCAAAAAAAAAAAAAAAAACAAAGGAAAAGTATGATCTCAGAGTAAAACATTCCACCAGAGAATGGTTGGAATGGTTGGAAGGCTTACATGGGGTGTGTAAAGTCATATGATAAAAATAATGTTAGACAAAAGTAAATGTGTAGATTAATGGTATAAATACTGCCACAGTCATATTTCTGAATCTTGAACTGATTTTATTTAATGGCAATTTTGGCTTTCTAAAATGAAATAATGTCATTTACATCTCCAATTCTACTTTTTTGTTTAGAAGCTTTATTTTCTCTTGGTCCAGAAGAGCTTGGTTCTCTGGAGGATAAGGAAAAACAGGATGCAAAGGTATTAATCTGATCTACAGAAGGCTTTTGGGAATATTGAGAAAATGTTTTTTAAGGGAGGAATTAAGTTCCATATTCACAGAAACAATCATTTTTTAAATTATCAAATATGGTTTTCATTTTCAGAAAACAAATTGACCTATACCCTATTGGCAATGGAATTTTCCTTCCAAAAAATTTACTTTTCAAATATTATGCTGCTGCTGCTTTATAAACATACCTCACTCACTACTGCATTTATTCTTTCTTCTGGTGAAGGAGATATTTACAAATCATTCACACTAGTCTACCATAAAACCTATTTAATGCCCCTATTTGCAATGGAAAACAGACACCAGTATTGGTATTCTGGAAATAAATTGAGTATGGTTTTGGTATATTATTTTGCATGCTACTGTAGTAGAATTTTCTTTAAAATGCAGATCTAATTATGGTCCTCCCCTGCTTAAAAATCATTCGTAAGATCCTTATTGTTTTTGGGAAAACTTAGCAGAAGTCTTTCATGATCCAGCCCAGTGCTTCTCAAACAGCTGTGTGGCAAAGGACCAGTTTTTGTGTGCGTATGTGTATGTGTGTTTTAATTTTCAGTCTTTTGTAAAATAAAATTAAAAATTGCTGTGGCAATGTCACATTGCCATAAGTTTCTAAATGTGTATTATCATATACATTTATTTCTTTCATAGTCTGATTTTTTAAATTTTTTTTTATTTTTTTATTTATTCATTTATCCCCCCCTTGCTGCTTGTGCTCGCTGGGTCAGTTAACCACGCCGTGCGGGCGGGCTTGCCTTCACCAGGAGGCCCCGGGAACCGAACCCGGGGCCTCCCATATGGTAAACGGGAGCCCTACTGATTGAGCCACAGCCGCTTCCCGACATAGTCTGATTCTTGAACCACATCGAACCTGATCCTAAGTGGCCCTGCTCAGCCTGTCCCGGTGCCACTTTTCCATCCTGCTTTATGCCCTCGGACCTCACCAAAGTCACTAAGACAGGAATGGGCTTGGAGCAGGCAGAAAGAAAGTGAGACAGGGTGAAACCAGCCTACTAAGTGTCAGAACTTCAAAGTGAGATATTTGTGACTGGAAAATTCCTACCTAGGGTGTATATCTGTACCTGAGTTATTTTAGAGAAAGAGTGAACTATTAGAGATTTAAGTTATTGTCAATCTGTAATCATTTGTGCTTTATTAAGACTATTGAGTTTTAATATCTGAACTATGCTGTGGTAAAAAAAAAAAAAAAAATTCCAGATAGCTAAAACTTTTTGGATTGAATTAGAATTTTCAAAGAAAAACAATCTTTTTTAAAAAAAGATTTTATTTATTTATTTATTTCTCTTCCTCCCTCGTTTGCACTTGCTGTCTGCTCTCTGTGTCTGTTCATCTAGAGGAGGCACCAGGAAATGAACCTGGGACCTCCCACATGGGAGGGAGGTACCTAATGAACCTAGGACTTCCCATGTGGTAGGCAGGTGCCCAACTGCTTGAGCCACATCTGCTTCCCCCAAAAAACTGAATCCTAATTAGTACACCCTCTATAATAGGATATTTATGTAAATTTCTTCCTGTGTGAACTGAGTGACCTCAAACTAATCGTAGAAGATATGAGGAAACTAGTATGTAGCTCTTTTTCAAGAGCTCTAATCTATATTTATAAGACTTCATTTAGAAATGCATATGTTTCTCCTTCAGGTTCGAATCATACCTTTACAGTTGCAGCGGTTGTTTGCTCAGCTTCTACTCTTAGATCAGGAAGCTGCATCCACAGCAGACCTCACTGACAGTTTTGGGTGGACCAGCAATGAGGTACGAAGGTTAGCTTCTCTAAGGAAAATCTACCGGCGATAAAGGAGAGAATAAACACTCATTTAATATGTTATCTGATTTCCTCTATTTTTGTCTTAGGGTCTCAAGATACTGTTTAATTGTTTCTGCCTCACATTTAAAAATTATAAGCCAAAAATGTATTTTTAACTACTTGTTGTATGCAGGACTTTATGAGTAGCTATGATTTTGGGGTAGGGAGAAGGTTGTAGGTACAGGAAAAGTACAAGAGCTTATTTTTACAATTTTTGCCCTGAAAATCTTTATAGTCCAGTTGAGATACAACATACATTGCATGGAAATTACTTACCATTCATATAGCAGACTGCTAATCAGCCTTTTAGTCTTTGACTAGCACTAATAGATAAATGAAATGACAAGTAAATGAAATGAAAAATTCTGTCTGCCTCTGTGCGGTGCTTTTGTGTTTGAGACTGGGTGTTCCAGTTTGAACATTTGCTTCAAGAAAAACAGTGAAACCATTCTCAGCAGATCTTTTCATTTTTCCTGTCCTTTCTCTTGATGTTCTTTGTGTGTGATCATTCACTCATTTTTTTGTTTGAATTCCTGAAAGATTTTCTATATATACAAATAATAATTGTCAGCAATGAGTAAAAGTGCTCATTTTCTATACCAGTGATCAAAATCAAACAAAACCAGGTAGACTGCATTTTATGGAATACATGTATTCCTGCAAAGACAGAGGTATGGAAACTATCACAGAATATAGAGAGGCACTGATGGGAGCAATGCTGTGTTGCTTCAACAATGAACTCTGAGCTCTGGTCTTCTAACCTGAAACGCTCCTTAACTATGGGATGCCCTGTGGTCAAAGAGATAGGGCATGGGCTTGAAGTAGAACAGGGTGATAATACATTCCCTAAGTAATATGTGCTAAATTTCTGGTATAGGGCAGGTGCTTGGGGTTAATTCCTTCCCCCCCCGCCTTTTTTTAAATAAGTGCATTTTTGAGATACAATTTACACACCATGAAATTCACTCCTTTAAAGTGTATAATCAGTGGTTTTTAGTATTTTCATAGAATTGCACAACCATTACCATAATTGATTTTAGAATATTTTTACCACCCCAAAAGGAAACTCCGCACTGGTTAGCAGTCACTCCCCATTCCCTCCTCTCACAGTCCCTGGAAACCACAAATGTACTTTCTCTATGTGTGGTTTGCCTATTCTGGACATTTCACATAAATGGAATCATACAATGCATGATATTTTGTGACTGGCTTCTTTTACTTAGCTGATGTTTTCAAGGTTCATTCATGTTGTAGCATGTATCAAAATTTCATTCCTTTTTATGGCTGAATAATATTCATTGTATGGATAGACCATATTTGTTTATCTATCATGAGATGATGGATTTCCCTTTATCTTTGTTAGAGATTCCACTAAGTTGCTGGTTTCATATATATTAAAGCTGTGAAAACCTTTTTTATTTTTATTTTTTTTACTAAGTAAAATCTTGCAGGAAACAACTAGGAATGGAACTGCAGTGGTAGAACAAGGTCTCTGAGGCACCTTTGCAAAATTTGGGATTCAGAAATAGAGCTTAAAAACTGCAAGTTTTCTAGGCTGTCAGAGCCAGTGATATGGGACAAATCTCATATGCTAGAAGAAAAAGATTTTGAGCCCCACATCTTGATCCAACTTTCATCTACCTTATCTGTTTCTTATCATACAGCACTTATTTTTAAAATTGTCTTACTGTCTCTATTTCTATATCACCTAGTTGTTTTACCTCCTCTCTACCTTTCTTGTCAAAGTCATTAATGACATCATGTTGCCAAGTCCAGGAGACACTTCTCTATTCTCAGCTTCATGGGTTTTCAGGAGCATTCACCATCCCTTCCTAAAGCACCCTCTTCTTGGTTCACATGACCTCGCACTCCCCTGGTTCTCTTCAGCTGCTCTTCCTTGTGCTCCTTTGCTTGTTCTTCCTCCTCTTCTCTACTTCAAATGTTGACATGCCTCTTGGCTTTGATTTATAAAATACTCTAAAGGAGTAGTTCAGTCTGTTTATATACTGCTACATGACTCATAACAGATTAAGGCAAGTTCCATCAGAAATTTTCCTCAGTAGCACTGTGTTACTCTTCTTTCAGTTGGTCTATAGTTCAAAGCAATAAATTCTAGTTCTTTTTAAATGTTGCTAATTCAGACTGTTCATTGATTGCGTGATCTGAGTGCAGTGTGATTCTTTGTGCACACACTGCCCACTGTGGAGCCTGGTCTGTGCTGTTGGGTTCCTTTCTTTTTTCCAGGGCATTGCCACATGTATAGTTTCCCACAAAAATAAATGCACTTTCTTGTTATAAAGTGAGGTGAGTTATATGTACACACTAGTCATGTATTCATATAGTGTTAATAAAAATAGGTAGTGATCTCAAGTATTAACCTGCTCTCAGCTGGTTTTGAAAAAAGTCATTCTATCTGATTAAGGCTTACCTTTGGATTGCTTGATAAATCTTGTATTTTTTTTTTTAACTAATACTAGTTTTTAATCTTTTTAAAAATTGGAAGGACAAAACTACATTTAAAAGTTACCTATCTTATAGGAAATGAGACAACATGATGTGCAAGAACTGAATCGAATTCTCTTCAGTGCTTTGGAAACTTCTTTAGTTGGGACCTCTGGCCATGACCTCATTAATCGTCTGTATCATGGAACCATTGTTAACCAGGTTGTTTGTAAAGAATGTGGGAACATCAGTGAAAAGCAGGTGAATATGCAAGAGTATTTTAATAGTAGTTATATCACAAATTACAATTTGTGTAATTACATCTATAATCAGGGGGGCGGCTGTGGCTCAGTCAGTGGGGCTCCCGTTTGCCATGTGGGGGGCCCCGGGTTCGGTTCCCGGGGCCTCCTGCTGGGGGCGGGCCCGCCCGCGCGGTGTGGTTGGCTGACCCGGTGAGCGGGGGGGGGGATAAATGAATAGGTAAATAGGTGGAATCTTTGGAGAAAAAAAAAAAAAAAAAATCTATAATCAATAATACCACATGAAGATAAAGTATTTATTACTAGTAATACTTTTATATATTTTTTTTACTCATTCTCTGCTTGGGATCAGTTTATAATTCAGATTTCTTCATGTAAGCTAAAAGAAGCAAATATATCAAATCTGTACTTTAATCTTTTATTCAGTACTCTGATGTTTGGAAAAGAAGATATGGAGGGGGCTCTTTACAAATAAAAGACTGTGGCCTCATGAGAGAAGCCAATATCATCATGGTTGGGTGGTTGGAATATTATAACGAAAATTAATTAGGGAAGTAACAAAGATAGAGAATACTGAGGAATGTTTAAATTGACAAACATTTATAATTAAATATTGGATTTAGTTTATTAATATTCTTCAGAAATTTCATTTGTACGTGCATTCTTGTGTGAGCTATTATAATCCTGTTTTAACCAGTATAACCTCCAATTCTTTGTAATGACATAGATTGCCTGTTTGATCTAATTGGAAATTTGCTCATGTAAATATAATAATCTCTGCACTACAAATCTTATACAGTAGATGGGGTTATTACCAAGCAGCCATCCTTTAATACAAATCTTGTGTTATAGCAAGAGATATAGAAAGTTTATGTATTTGAAAGTATGAATAAAATATTAAATGCTATTGTTCAAATGTTGAATTAATTGCTTTTTTGGAGTATGTGTGTGTGTATACTTTTTTTTTTTTTTTTTTTTAAAGAAAGATTTGGGGATAAAAATAATTTTGGGTCCTTCTTACTGGGCTAATGGAAGCTTTGGTCAGCCTAGTTTGGAAATAGTTAAGATGTTGTATGTGTCCTTGAATTACTGTATGACTGACTTACTATAAATTATTGTATGATTGACCTAGCTAAAATGTAATAATTTCAAAAAATAATATATATGAAAGCACATTATAAATTATAGAATTTAACTTTTTGTGTACATATATTATAATCTATATATAAATGTTATTTTTATTACTCAAGATTTCCACCATGAGCTAACTAGTGCCCTACTAGTTTACAGGTCCCATAATCCCTTAAAATAAATGCTACTGCACACACAAAAAACTATAATATGATTTAAACTTGTCAATAGTAATAATGATTATTACTAGAAATATATTGTAGTACAAATGTAGCTATAATAGAACTGATAGGTTCTCTTTTTGCAAAATATCCTCCTCTTAGTTTTCGTAGAAATCCTTTTTTATCCTGGCTCACAATACTTTTTTTCCTGTACTGTTCTCAATATATTAAACCATCTAGCCTGAGAAGATGAAGAAATAGAATTTACATTAGAAAATTCAACCCTGCCCTTGTTCTTGCATTCTAGTCAAGAGACAAAAATAATACTAATAAGCCTTGCACATCTGCCTGAATTCAGATATGTGTTCAGTGGTCTGTTTTATTTCCTGATAAGTTTTATTATATTTACAGTAAACTGTTAAACTTGTTTCTTTAAGAATTTTTCTTATATATTTTAAGCTAAATTATAGTTTGATTTAGGAAGAAGGATAATTTAGTGTTAAGAATTTTCCAGTGTCTATTTGGGAAACCTACATTTACCAATTTGTAACTGTTTTACAAAAAAAGTATCTGATTAGTCCCAATATATCTATGAGTTGTGAACTCTGTGAAATCAGGTTTTTTTCAAAATTATTTTCATGTATATTTCAGGAAGACTTCTTAGATCTAACAGTAGCAGTCAAAAATATATCTGGTTTGGAAGATGCACTCTGGAACATGTACGTAGAAGAGGAAGTTTTTGACTATGACAACTTATACCACTGTGGAACTTGTGACAGACTGGTTAAAGCAGCAAAGGTAAAGATAAATGCTCTCTGCCTTTTCCCAGGCTGCCCACTTAGTACTTAGTACCAGAAAGATCTTTCATTGACATTGATTAACAATGAAGATTGAAAAGACATTTATGTTTTAAGTGTCTGTACATTAATTTGATATTTGTTATTTAAATTAGAGAAGTTGTAGGTTTATAGGAAAAAAGCATACAGAAAAGACAGTTTCCATGTACCCTGGCTATTGTTAGCACCATGCATTAGTGTGGTACATTTGTTAAAATTGATGAAAGAACATTGTTATAATTGTACTAGTCCATGGTTTACTTCAGGGTTCATTGTTTGTGTTGTACAATCCTATGTTGTTGTTTTTTTTTAAATTATTCTAACATATATATTTACAGCCTAAAATTTTCCATTTTAACTACATTCAAATATATATTTCAGTGCTGTTAAATTACGTTCACAGTATTGTTACTGTGACCACCATCCATTATCAAAACCTTTCCGTCACTCCAAACAGAAACTATATAATTTAAGCATTAACTCCCCATTTTCTACCTCACCCAACCTTTGGTAAACTATATTCAAATTTCTGACTATGAATTTGCATATTCTAATTAGTTCCTGTAAGTGAGATCATACAATATTTGTCCTTTTGAGTTTGGCTTATCTCATTTAACACGATGTCTTCAAGGCTTCTCCATATTGTGGCATGTATCAGAATTTCATTCCTTTTTATGGCTGAATGATATTCCATTGTATGATGTACCACATTTTGTTTATCATTCATAAGTTGATAGATGAATCAGTTGGTTTGCATCTTTTGGCAGTTGTGAATAGTGCCACTATGAACATTGGTGTGCAAATATCTGAGCCCCTGCTTTCAATTTTTTTTTTTTTTAATTAGAGAAGTTGTAGGTTTACAGAAAAATCATGCATAAAATACAGAATTCCTATATACCACCCTATTAACACCTTGCATTAGTGTGTTACATTTACTACAATTCATGAAAAAAAGTTTATAATTGTACTATTAACCAGAGTTCATCATTTACAATAGTGTGCAATGTTGTATAGTCCTATTTTTAAAAAAATTTTTATTCTGATAACATATGCAACTTAAAATTTCCCCTTTTAACCACATTCAAATATGTATTTTAGTTTACAGTATTATGCTCCTGTCGCTGCTATTCATTACCAAAACTTTGTTATCAACCCAAATAGAAACTCTGTATAATTGAAGCATTAACACTTCATTCCCTACCCCCAGTACAGCCCCTGGTAGCCTCTATTCTAGAATATGACTCTGTAAGTTTGCTTATTCTAATTATTTCCTATCAGTAAGGTAATACAATATTTGTCCTTGTGTGTCTAGCTTATTTCACCAACATGTTATCTTCAAGGTTCATCCATGCTGTTGCATATATCTGAACTTCATTCCTTTTTATAGCTGAATAATATTCCATTGTAAGTATGTACCACATTTTATGTATCCTGTTCATCCGTTGATGGACACTTGGGTTGCTTCCATATTTTGGCATTTGTGAATAATGCTAGGAACATTGGTGTGCAAATATCTCTTTGAGTCCCTATTTTCAGTTCTTTTGAGTATATATCTAGAAGTGTAGGATTCATTATATAGTAATTCTATACTTAATTTTCTGCCAAATTATTTTCCATAGCAGCTGTACCATTTTACATTCCCACCAACAATGAGTGAGTGTTCCTATTTCTCTACATCCTCTCCAATACATGTAATTTTCTGGATTTTTGTTTTTTTTTTAATAGTAGCCATTATAGCAGGTTTGAAACTGTATCTCATTGTGGTTTTGATTTTCATCTGCTTTTTGGCCATTTCTATATTTTCTTTGGAGAAATGTCTTTTCAAGTCTTTTGCCCATTTTTTGAGTTGTTTGTCTTTTTGTTGTTGAGTTTTAGGATTTCTTTTTACATTATCAGATATGTGGTTGCCAAATATTACTTCCCATTCTGTAGGTTTTCTTTTTACTTTCCTGATAAAGTCCTTTGATGAATAAAAATTTTTAATTTTGATAAGGTCCCATTTATCTCCTTTTTCTTTCATTGCTTGTGCTTTGGGTGTAAAGCCTAAGAAACCATTGTCTAACACAAAGTCCTAGAGATACTTCCCTACATTTTATTTTAGAAGTTTGATAGTTCTAGTTCTTATAGTTGGGTCTTTGATCCATTTTGAGTTGATTTTTGTATATGGTGTGAGGTAGGGTCCCCTGACGTTTTTAAGTGGAGATCCAGTTTTCCCAGCACCAATTTTTTTTTTTTTTTTTTTTTTTTTTACCGGGAGGTACCGGGGATCGAACCCTGGTCTCTCCATATGGTAGACGGACGCCGAACCTCTTGAGCCACATCTGTTTCCCAGCACCAATTGTTGAAGAGACTGTTCTTTCCCAATTGAGTAGATCTGTCAAAAATCAGTTGGCTATAAATGAGTCCTTTACATCCTTGGTTAGATTTATTCCTAGATATTTGTTCTTTTAGTTGCTATTTTAAATGGAATTTTTTTCTTGATTTCTCTTCTGATTGTTCATTACTTGTGTATAGAAACACTGCTAATTTTTGGGTGTTGCTCTTCTACCTCACCACTTTGCTGAGTTCATTTATTATCTCTAGGAGCTTTGTTATGGATTTTTCAGGATTTTCTATATATAAGGTCATATCATCTGCAGATAGGGAAAGTTTTGCTTCTCTCTTTCCAATCTGGGTATCTTTTATTTTTCTCTTGTCTAGTTCCTATGGCAAGAACTTCCAGTACAATGTTGAATAATGGTGATAGTGGGCATTCTTGTCTTGTTCCTGACCTTAGAGGGAAGGCTTTCAGACTTTCACCATTAAGTAGGATGTTAGCTGTGGACTTTCCAAATGTGCCCTTTATCATGTTGAGGAAGTTTCTTCTGTCCTTAGTGTTCTAAGTGTTTTTTATCAAAAATTGATGCTGGATTTTGTTGAATGCTTCTTCTGCATCAATTGAGATGACCATGTTTTATGTTTTGTTTTTTTGTTTTTTCCTTCATTCTGTTAATGTGTATTATATTAATTGATGTTCTTATGTTGAACTATGCTTGCATCCCAGAGATAAATCCCACTTCATCGTGGTGTATAATTCTTTTAATATGCTGTTGGGTTCAGTTTGCTAGTATTTTGTTGAGGATTTTTGTATCCATATTCATCAGGGATATTGGTCTATAATTATCTTATGGTATCTTTATCTGGTATGAGGGTGATATTGGTCTCATAGAATGAATTGGAGAGTGTTTTAGTTTGCTACAGACTGCCAATGCAATATACCAGAAATGTGTTGACTTTTATAGTGGGAATTTATTAAGTTAAAAGCTTACAGTTCTGAGGCCATGAAAGTGTCCAAATCAAGGCTTCGTCAAGAGATGCTGTCTCATCAAGTTGCAACTGGTGGAGATGAGGCATACGGCGGAGTCTTCTAAAGATGTTTTCTCTTTAACTTCAGCTGGGCGCAGTCAAGCACGTGACAGGTCTGCTCATCACTCCCTTCTCCTCTGGACCTTGTCTCTTCAGCTTCAAGCTGCTCCATGGGGGCTAGTCTCTTGGGGGCTTCTTTCCATGCCTCTGTGCCCTGCTGATTCCAGCCTCCAGCCTCCAGCTCCCGAGACCTTTCCTTCTGTCTCTGAAACTTTTTTCTGTGTCTGTGGCTTTTCAGTCCTCGGTTTATAAAGTACTCCAGTAAGAGGATTAAGACCCACCCTGAATGAGGTGGGTCACATCTTAAGTTAAGATCCTACTTGCCAAAAGATCCTACTTATAATGGGTTCCACACCCACAGGAATGGATTAACTTTAAGAACATACTTTTCTGGGGTTCATACACCTTCAAACCATCACAGGGAGTGTTCCCTCTGCTTCACTTTTTTGGAAGAGTTTGAGCAGAATTGGAGTTAAGTCTTCTTGGAAGGTTTCGCTCTCTTTACTAGTAATTGGTATGTTGAGATCTTCTATTTCTTCTTGAGTCAGTGTAGGTAGTTTGTGTTTCTAAGAATTTGTCCATTTCATCTAGTTTATTGGTGTACCCTTGTTCATAGTATCTTCTTATAGCTCTTTTGATTTCAGTGGCATCGGTAGTAATGTCCCCCTTTTCGTTTCTGATTTTAGTTATTTGTGTTCTCTAGGTTTCTTTCTCAATTTAGCTAATGGTTTTTCAGTTTTATTGATCTTTTCAGAGAAGCAACTTTTGGTTTTGCTGATTCTCTCTATTGCTTTTATTGTTTTCTATTTCATTTATATCTGCCCTAATCTTTGTTATTTCCTCCCTTCTGCTCACTTTGGGTTTAGTTTGCTCTTCTTTTTCTACTTCTTTCAGTTGTGAGGTTAGGTCTGTTATTTGAAGTCTTTTTTTTTTTTTTTTTTTTAATGTAAACATTTAGAGCTATAAATTTCCCTCTCAGCACTGCCTTTGCTGCCACCCATATGTTTTGGTATGTTGTATTTTCATTTTCATTTACCTCAAGATACTTCCTAATTTTGCTTCTGATTTCTTCTTTAAGCCATTGGTTGTTTAAGAGCATGTTGATTAATTTACACATGTTTGTGAATTTTCCCTTTCTCCCTCTATTTTTGATTTCTAGCTTCATTCTTTTATGGTTGGAGAATATACATTGTATGATTTCAGTGTTTTTTAATTTATTGAGACTTGTTTTATGTCCCACATATGATCTATCTTGGATAATGATCCATGTGCACATGAGAAGAATGCCTATCTGTTTTTGAGGGGTTTTAAGTGTTCTATATAATGTCTATTAGGTCTAGTTGGTTTAGAGTATCATTCACATCGTCTCCTTCCTTACTGATCGTCTGATTAAATGCTGTATCCATTATTGAGGGTGGTGTATTAGAGTCTCCTACTATTAATGTAGAACCATCAATTTCTCCCTTCAAATCTGTCAGTATTTGCTTCATATATTTTGGGGCTCTGCTGTTAGGTGCATTTAAATTTATACTTGTTAAATCTAACTGTTGAATTGTCCCCTTTATTAGTATACAATGACCATCTTTGTCCCTTGTAGCTGTTTTTTACTTAAAATCTATTTTATCTGATTTTAGTATAGCCACCCAGCTCTCTTTTGGTTATTACTTGCATGGTGTATTTTTTCTTATCCTTTGACTCTCAACTTACTTGAATCTTAGAATTTAAGGTGTATCTCTTACAGACAGCATATAATTGTGTCATGCTTTTTAAAAATCATTCTACCAATTTCTGCATTTTGACTGAAGAGTTTAATCCATTTACATTTAAAGTAACTACTGATAATACAGAACTTTCTTCTTTTTGTTATTTTGTCTTTATAAGAGTTATACTGTCTTTGACCTTTTATTTTTTCTGTTAATATCTACTTCTTATTTATATTTTTGTGTTGAGTCCTTTCTTGTTCCTTTCTAAATGTATTTTTCATATAATTTTTTATTGGTTACCAGTTAAAATTTAATGTCCTAAATCTCTAACAATCATATTGATTTGATATCAGCTTAACTTCAGTAGCATACACATATATGTTCCTCCCTCCCCCCCCACACACACACATTTTGGTGGTTACTTCTACCATTTCCAATCTGCTGTTGAAACCCTTGAGGGAATTTTCCCTTTCGTTTTTTGTTGTTTTTAATTCCTGTAATTTCTGTTTGGTTCCTATTGAAGCTGGATTCCTCTAGGTTCGTGGTTATGTTACATAAAAGAATTTAAGAATATGCCGGTTTAGTTAGGCCAGTAGTTTATTAAGAAAAATGGGAGAAGAGAACAGAAATGGGAGAAAATAACAGATTACGCATTCCCGGGTGTAGGTGCAGGCTGCTTTGGGCAGAGAGAGATTTGGCTTGTGTGGTTACTTTTTAAGCTTATTCCTCCCCTTGCTAAGGTTCACGGGAGGGGTCCCAGCTGTTTGCTATTTTGATTGATTACCCCACCTATCACTTTCCCAGGGGCCCCAATGATGAGGCCCCTTAAGATATCCAGGGCTTTTCCTTGACCCCGAATGAAATCTCATTCCAAATGGTGTTTCATGGCTGGGTTCTTCCAGCAGCCTTCTTGTGGGGTCTTTCCTTCAGGATTCCAGGCGGAGTTCCATGGCCACGTGTTTTGTGGCCATGTTTTTCTGCCAGGTTTTAGACTCGTCTTCCCATTCCCTAAACTAGCCTGCCTCACTTTTGAGAATCTCAAAGAGATTCTCATATTGTCCATTCATTGCTTATCTTATATTCTTTAGTTCTTTCTCCATGTTTTCCTTTATTTCCTTAAGCATATTGAGAATCATTATTTTAAAGTCTCTGGTAAATCCAAAGTCTGGTCCTTTTCATTGATGATAACTGGATTTTTATCTTGTCCCTTTGGATGGGCCATTATTTCTTTTTTTTTTTTTTTTTGTCTTGTAGTCTTTTCTTGCACTGTACATTTCAATATTTTAAAGTGTTAACTCTGGGATTTGGTTCCTGAACTGTCTGTTCCTTGGATTTGTTTCTAGCTAGTGATATGGCAGAGGTTTTCTTGAGTGCCAGGAGCTAACATAAACAAACAAACCAAAGCATAAAGCACCTTTCACAGTCTTTGCAAATTGGCTCTGCTTTGGTTGGTGGTTTCCTTTAAAACTTAGCCCTTCTATCAAGATAATCCAAGAGGAAAGTGAAGTGCAGGGTCCCGTCTGTCTTATGTAACCCTCTAGAGCTGTGGAGACTGCTTCCTTCCCATGCCGTGCTTTCTCATCGCCTTAGGAATTCTCCCATTTACAGTTTACCGGAGTTTGAATGTCCCCTTTACTCCCTTTGAAATATACTTTCACTCCCTCCTAGGTACTCTGTGTGACTTAATGCAGGTAGTCTTCTGCCCCAGGCCGCTTCAACTTAATTGCTTCTCACACTGTCCCAGCTTTTTTGGCCTCAGAACATACTCTGGTTTGGAGAGCTGGGGACAAGTTCCCCATCTCAGTCCCTCAGACTTCAGTGGGATAGATTGGCCCTGATATACTTGTACCCCAGTATGCACACAAGGGCCACTCTCCTCTCTTGGAACATGAGCAGGGACCCACACCGGAAGCACTGGCTGGCTCCACACTACACCGGAAATGGGGTTTGGGAGGGGCCTGCAAGTGCACTAGGAGCTGCTTCTTTGGCTTTTTTTTTTTTCAATTTATTTACTTTAATTATTATTTAAAATTTTATTTATCCCCTCCTCCCCCAGATGGTTTCCTATTCTGTCTGCTCATTGTTTGCTCACCTTCTCCAGAAGGCACTGGGAACCGAACCTGGGACCTCCCAAATGGGAGGCGAATGCCCAATGGCCTGAGCCACATTTGTTCCCTGCAGGCTGCGGCGTCTGCTGGCTTGTGGCATCTTCTCTCTTAGGCGTCTGCTTGTTGCAGGGGTGCGGTGTCTAGCTTGTTGCGGCAGGTGCGGCATCTGCTCATCTTTTTTAGGAGGCACCAGGACCCGAACCCAGTACCTTCTTTGTGGTAGGCGGGTGCCCAACTGGTTAAGCCACATCCATTTCCCTTTTTTTAATTAAAAAAATTTTTTTTTTTAAATTTTATTCCCTTTGGCTTTTGAAGCTATGTTTTCTTGATTCAGCACTCGCCCATTTACTGCAGCCTTTTAACTGTTTTCTGTTGTTTTGAGGAAGGGTGCTGTCTTTAGCTGTCTTTGCCTGAGGTGGATTGTAACAATGGCCAAGCTCAGAGTCAGCCCCCTAATGATCTGAAGTAGCTGATCTAAATCAGTGATCAGTAATCAGACCAAACACCCCTGGAATTTGGAGACCTAGGTCTTTATGTCCCACCCTGGCACCAGAAGGCTGCACCAATAGCCCAGACTGAAGTCCTCACTGCTGTCTGCCGTGAGACTGGGGGTTGAGGGATGAGGTGGGAGCTGTTGCAGGGTGGGTGAAATTCACTGGTATTTATCACAGTTTACCAGCCTCTTCCTCCAGCTCTTCCTTGAATGTTGCACAGTGTACCACTAGACTCTAGAGTTTCAAAATAGTTGATTCTGATAGTTTTTGACAGTTCAATTGTTGTTTTGTTGGATGGAATGATTCTTGGAGCTTCTTACTCCACCATTTTCCCACAATCCTGTATTTTAATGTTTTACAGTGAAATATTTTTAAAAACTTCACACCTAACAGTTCATTCCTATTCTCCTACTTGGGAAGCAGACACTCAACCCATGAGCTACATCTACTCCCCAATGAGAGTTTTTTTTTTAGGAGGTATGGGTGATCGAACCTGGGACCTTGTACATTGGAAGCAGGTGCTGACTCACTTGAGCTATATCTGCTCCCCAAGTATACCTTTTTTTGATAAACTCTTACCTCCTTGTTCTGAGTGGGGCTGGCATCTGAATAGCTCACTTTGGAGAACAGAGTTTAGGAAAGTGTTTTTTATAGAGACTTTTTTCTTTTACCTTATCTACTAGCAACCATTCATTTATATTCCCTTTTCACTATTCCTTCATAATTCTATGTGATTTCTCACTGTGGAATTGTTCTTTAACTTACTTTTTTGCTCAGTTTCCACCAAAACCATTACAAATAATAATAATAAATTGCTAACTACTAAGAATTCATTAGCCTTAAGGTAACAGTGATTGTTACAGATAATTTACAAGTGTATATGTATGTATAAATTTATTAATGCCATTTCCCATTCTTCTGGCCCAGCTGTGCTATCTCTAACCATCTCCGGCCTTCCTTCTCAGCTCCTGTGGAACCAACCCTGCCGCCATCCTTATTAGCTGCAGTAGGAGCGATTTCAGTGCTGGTGGATGATATGACAGGCTAGTCATAAACTTCATAAACTGGAGCTCAATTCAGTCAGTGATTGTTGAGCCCTGTTTTAAAGAACTCCCACAAAAGATATGACTTTAAAGTTACTCCATATAAAGAGATAACACTTTCTACAACTGACAGTTACTGTATTTTTCCAATAAACAAAATGAGCATGGATTTAAATAACACATGATAATGATTTTGTATCCTGGAGCTTGCAGGTGAAAATATAATATAAACAGTAAATCCTAAACCTATAGCTTTCGCAATAGGATTATTGTGAACTTGTATTTAGAACGTGTATGAAAGGCTACCATGTTACATTGATGTTTTTTCCTTTTAATTTTTTTTTTCCCCACAAGATTTGTGGAATTGTTATTTTCAATACATTTTTAGGGATGTTAGATATATATGATTATGGATAATTTTTATATAGAGTAAGGATTTTTTCCCCCCTTACAGCTATTAATCCAGGGGGTTTGGGGAAAGCTGATGGATGACTCTTAAATAAAAAGAAGCTTAATTTAGTGTTTGTTTTAAAGCAAGGAATTAAAACAAAAAATATCTTCTTATCTGCTTTTAAATTAGAACAGTGATTGTAAAACTCCAATCATTTGGGCAGTTAGAGCCCTTTGGAAATGAATGAAAGCAATGGGTCTTCTTTCTCCCCAGAAAAATGTGTTTTATATAAAAATTTTCATATAATTTTGTGGGTTTATATCCTTTGAAACAGGTCCCTGGGCCCAGGTTAAGAGCTCTTGTTCCTCAGCACATGAAGAAGACTGAGTTTCTGCTAGGCAAACTGGTGGCACCATGGAGGAAGATGAAAGACTGGGAATTGGGCAGGAAATAGGCACTTGTTAGAGAAAGGGAAGCACCCAGTTATAACATGCTCACCTAATAGCATTTGAGGATATTAACACTAAAGCCATAAAACTGGTTGTAAAATCTTCGTTTTCAGCATAAATGAGTGGTATCACCTTTGGTCCCATAAAATAGATTAGTTTATATCAAGAGCTATATTGAATGCATTTTAAGGAACTAGTTCTCTTAAAGCTGTCAGATTTCATTTTCATACTTTAAGAAACATTATGTATTCTTTCTGTATAACTCTGCTTTTAAAAAACTTAAAAATTTTCTTTTAACAGTCGGCGAAATTACGTAAGCTGCCTCCCTTTCTTACTGTTTCATTATTAAGATTTAATTTTGATTTTGTGAAGTGTGAACGGTACAAGGAAACTAGCTGTTATACGTTCCCTCTCCGGATCAATCTCAAGCCTTTTTGTGAACAGGTTTGAACTATTTTATTTTGAAATTCTTTCCCCTCCCAAGATTGAATCTTTTATTGACCTGATTTTCAATTGGTTTATTGCAGAATTTCTCAGCCTTGGCACTATTAATATTTTGGGTTGGATAATTCTTTGTTGTGTGGGGGGCTGTCGTGTGCATTGTAGGATGTTCAGTATTTCTAGCCTTTATCTACCAGATGCCATTAGCATCTACCACCCCCATTGTGGCAACCAAAAATGTCTCCAGATGTTGCCAGATGAATATTGGGGGAAGAGAGGGCAAAATCACACGAGTTGAGCAAACTTCTGGTTTGTTGCAGTACTTTTGGATTTCCAAAATATAGATATGTTCTCAGTTCCCTTTATTTAACTGTCTTTGATAAACATTTGAAATGAAAATTTAAAAACAAAGAAGAGACCCTGCATTTGGAAAAATTCCATTAACTAGTACTAGAAAGTAATCGTGCAAATGAAACTTCACTAGTCTAGAATTTGTAAGCCTGAAGGCAAGGGAAAGAAAAAATTTTGAAAAAAATAAACTACAAAATCAATCAACTTTATAAGCCATTTGCAAATACTTTTATATAATTGCTGTATATCCCAAGATTAAGGTGATGAGACTAAAGTATTTGTTATTACAAAATACTCAAATTAATTAAACATAACATTTATTAACTAGGTGTTAAATTTCTAGGAAAAAAATGTAATCTTTTGTTTATAAACATTCTTAAATCCATACTCTTCATAAATGGACCTTATTCCATTTCAAGATTAATTACTAAGCTTTTTTTGTTTATCATATTGATTGCCATTCAGATTATAATGTTGTGTTGGCCCTGAGCCTGTTATTGGCATACATAAAATAAAACAGTTTTTCCAGAGTTAATATATTTGTTGAAATTTTCTTTGTCCATTTGTAAAAGGCAGTTTGTCACATGATTTAAATATACTTTGAAATAGCAAACCTGAAATAAGTAAAAAATTGAGCACTTATCTAGGAAATTCACATTAATTTTACTTTTTGATTTCTGTATTAATAGAAAAAAATCACTTCACATCTTTGTATACGTCTCTGTCTTTTGTCTGAATCAAACATTAAAAAATGCTGTCCACATAAAAGTACAATTTTTAAAGCAAATAAGTTCCTCAAATAATTGTCAACCCCTAAAGTGGCATCCATATGTACATTTTATCATTATGCATGAACACTGATCGAAGCCAGAAAGAGTAATCACAATCAAAACTAATGCTAGAAGAGAACTTATGTCATGTATTTTAAACCCTTCAAATGTGAAAACTAAGGCTTCCTTTTTCTTCTATTTTAGGGATTGAAATACATATCTTTAAAGTATCTCTTACTTTAAATTTGATTTTTGAAAGAACCGGTATGAGTTCATCATTTTGGTCATGAATGATTATAGAACATTTATTAATTAATCATAGAACTAATAAAACTAGAAAGAACTTCTTCATTACATTAAACTGCTCTAAACAAAACCAGCTAGTGTTCATAACTGCTAAGTTCCTGTTACACGCAGAAGATTAAAGTGTCAGGAGTGGTGATAGATAATAGATATGACTGATTTTGAGGCACTGACAGTCTGGTTGGAAGATAGGACAAATTCAGCAGCTAAAGAGCACATTTATAAAGCAGCATATAGGTATAAGTCAAATACAGATGTGGTTTTTGCTTACTAACAATCTCTACAGCAGAATCACTGGTAGGATATTATGTTTTGTTTTTACATTATCGCACATGAACTTGGTCAAAATACATAAAAAAATAACGTCTTTTTCAGATACATGTTTTCATGTTTAAGAGGCAGAATTTGATTGGTGTAGTGTGATTTGTATTAGATCAATGATAGGTAATTTTCAACCTAAGAATTAAGAATTTTAAAATTTAAAGGCAACTTGTAAAATATAAAGCCAGTTACTTAAATTCACCTTCATTTGTCCTTATAGAACAGTGATAAACAGTGAAGTCTCTTACAAATTTCAATAGCTGAAATTCTTATTTTCCATTTATTGTATATCTTACCATTTTTGTAAACCATACAAATATTTATGCTCTTTCTTCTATAGAGTGAATTGGATGATCCAGAGTATATATATGACCTCTTCTCAGTTATCATTCACAAAGGAGGCTGCTATGGAGGACATTATCACGTATATATTAAAGATGTGGATCATTTGGGACACTGGCAATTTCAAGTAAGTTTAGAAATTAGCTCAGGAGTATCTGAACTTTCTGTTGCTATTATTTTGTTGATAATTTTTGTCATTTATTATATGTTCACTCTGTGGAAAACTTTGATAGTCACTGAAAGTTAATACAGATAAAATACATATATATATAAATTTTACTTATTTATAGATATAAAGTTTACATTTTTATTACTAATTTTACACTTAAAAAAAAAATTACCAAATGGTACAAACACCACCTGTACACACTTCTCTTAGATTCTCCAATTAACATTTTCCCACATCTGTGCATGTGTGCACTCTGTGTGTTTGTGTGTGATATATACACACACACATACTTATTATTGACATTATCATTATTAGTGCTGAACTATCTGAAATTAAGTTGAAGCTAGTCCCTTTTACCCTTAAATACTTTAATATGTATCTCCTGAGAACAATGACCTTCTTACATAAGCATAGATCAAAATCAGGAACTTTAACATTGATATAATACTATTATCTAATATATAGTTTATATTCAAATTTTACCAGTTGTCCCATCTGCATCCTTGATGGCAATTTTTTCCCCAGTCTAGTATCAAGTTCAAGATCATGCGTTATATTTAGTTAGTATATTTCTTAAGTCTCCTTTAATCCAGAATTCTCAAGTTTTCTTTGTCTCTCATGGCACTGACTCCAAAATGATAAGGATTTTTCTTCCATATTGTCTTCTAAAGGTTTTATAGTTTTGCCTTTTACATTTAAAACTTCGGGGTTCCTGGAATGGTTTCTTCTGTCTGATGTGTGTGATGGTTAAGTTCATGTGTCAGCTTGTCTGGGTTATGGTGTCCAGTTGTTTGGTCAAGCAAACGCTGGTTTGATTGTTATTGCAAGAGTATTTCATGGATTTAAATCATAGTCAGTTGATTGTATCTGTGGCTGATGACATCTACAATCAACAAAGGAGACTGCTCGCAGCAGTGAGACAAATCTCATCCAATCAAAGGCCTTAAAAGGAGAACTGATGATTTCAGCAGTCAGAAAAAATACTTTCTATCTCTATTTCAGCCTTTTCTGGGAAATTCATTTGAAACCTTCATCAGAGTTCCCAAGTTGTGGCCTGCCCAATGGAATTTGGACTTGCCAATCTCCACAGTCATTTGGGCCAATTCCTATAATAAATCTCATATTATTTATGTACATCCATAAACATATATACACACACACATACACATATATACACACAACCCTGACTAAAACAGTGTGAGATAGGATTTTTTTTTTCTATTCAGGTATCCAGTTGTCCATTACCATTTATTGAATAATCCATTCTTCCCTACCAGTCTACAGTGTCAGATCTTTAATATCAATAGTTCATTTATTTGTAAGTCAGCTCTATTCTGTTCCATTGTTTGTTTTAATTCTGTTCTGTGAAATGCTTAAAACGTGGTTTGGCTATCTGCTGATTCTGTTTCCATGTGATTTTGTTATTTTAGACTGTTTTGTTTTTAAGAACATAATTTACGGGACTAATTTGAGGCCTGATTTCAAAGTGCCTTTTCCAAGAAAGATTTGTGTTTGTCTTTACCATATCCTGGAGTCACTACCAACGCTTAACAACTTTAAAATAAAATCTTAAGGGGGCAGATGTGGCTCAAATGGTTGGGCATCCGTCTGCCATATGGAGGGATCTGGGTTCGATCCCCGGGACCTCCCGGTAAAATTAAAAAAAAAAAAAAAAAAATATATATATATATAGAAGGCGCATGGGCTGCCAGGCTCTGTGTGCCAGTGAGCCGCCAGGCCCCGGGAGCCATGCAGCAAGATGATGACGTAACAAGAGAGATGCAGGGGAGAGACAAGACGAGATGCTCTGAAAGCTCCGAACACCAGGAACCGAGGTGGTGCAGATGGCAGAACACCTCTCTCCTACATCAGAGGTCTCCAGGATCATATCCTGGTGAAGACTGGAGGAGGAGGATGAGAAGAGATGGCAGGAAACAGACACAGATAATTGCCCAGCGAATGTACACAAAACAGCAAATGGGGAAGGGGGGGTTTAAAATGGATAAAGTAAATAAATAAACCTTAAAAAAAAAAAAAAAGTCTTGATGGTTTTGGAGCTAAACAGCTAGTGTGAATTTGGACCACAAAGCCACATGAGGACCTACTGTGATTAGAGATTATTAGAGGAAATCTTTGCCCACTTCATCACTGTCAAAGCTAAGATAAGGCAGTTCTTTATTGTCCTTTATTGTGGGGTAGAATTTTTTCTAGGTCATGCTTATATTGAGGATATAGCTGTTTGGGGTTTCTAGCTTTACTCTTGGGTCTGTCATTCACTCCTCACTTTGGGTAGGCCTTAGGCTTTGTCTCCTGTTTCTTTTCCTATATGAGCATCAGAATGGAAGCTCAGTTGTCAGGAAGGTTGAGTAGCTGGAGGCCTCATCTCTGAATCTCCTCTCTGAATTCCTATTTTACTTTTTGTCCTCTGAGGATTTTCCTGATGCTGTCTCAGAGTGTGTTTTAAAAGATGTTTTGTTTGTTTATTTTAAAACTTTATCCAGCATTTTTAGTCTTTGTGCAGCAGGAAGGAGGGTTGTAGGTGGTCTGCTTTATTTGTTCCACTATTTCTTGAATATATGAATGAGAACATATTGGATGAAGACCAGAACATATTCTAAGCTGAATGATAATGAAAACACAGCATATCAAAATGTGTAGGATGCCACTAAAGTGGTGATTAGAGGAAAAACATGGGAACCCACGTTGTGTACTTTGTCCAACACTTTTTCACAATTCTAGTTGACTGGTAAGGCTCAGAGAGATTAAGTCATCTGTGCAGAGTCACACAACCAAAGCTGGAATTCACAGGCAGGTCCTTCTGATTCCAAAGCATATGCAAATGCCTCTCCATCTTGAAACCTTCATGGCATAGGCTTTCCTATTTTGTTGATTACATTAAAGGGACTAGAGAGAGAATTTTTTTTTTTTTTTTTTTTTTACTTCCTAGGAGGAAAAAAGTAAGCCAGACGTGAATTTGAAAGATCTTCAAAATGAAGAAGAGATTAATGATCCACTAATGATTTTGAAAGCAATCTTATTACAGGTAGAGTGTATGTGTGTGTGTAGCATATTTGTCATTGTTAACACTTTGATATATGTCCTTTGCATTCTGTTTTCTTTGTTTTTATTATCCATATATTGAGATTGGGATACCTTTTTGGTTATTGTAAATAGAATTGGGATTTACTGTACATAACTGTTTTGCAGAGTGCTGTTTTTCTATATTATTCTTTTAATGTCTTTAGGACCTGAAGTTGTGTCCCCTTTTTCATTCTTGGTATTGATAAATACCTCAAGGATACGACTTTTAATGTTTGTTTAGTACCCTTTTGTGAAGTTGTTAGGTCTTCTTTCATCCATTTATTCTTAATAAATGATTTTTCATACTTTCTACTATGGACTTGGACTGAGTCCTTTAACTATATTAATCTATAGTCATATCTTACCCCCTTTTTAAACTCATTTATACTTTAAAAGATTCAGGGAAGACATTAGTAAATCTTTTTTTTTCTTTTCACTTAAATATTTCTTCTGAAAATCCCACATAATATCAAGAAGTTGCTAAACCTTAGAATACACTTTGGCTAGTTTACGGCCAAAGCACCCTGAACGTGCCCGAACTCCTCTGATCTCAGAATACACTTTGGCTATTGCTCTTTAAAGTTTACTCTTCAGCACATGGAAAGTAGCAGAATCCAGTTTTTCTAAACTGAGGTTTAATCTACTTTTTAAAAGAACTTTTTATTTTGAAATAATTACGGTTAATCCACTTAAGTGGTTCCTGTTATAGGCCCTTTAACTAGATATTACCCTCTTGGTGTCTTTGCAATTATTTCTCATCAGATCTTATTCATTGACTTTGTGTTTCTTTAATAAGGAGGAGAGTAATATAATTGCTGTTGACCAGCTGGGCCAGAAGCTCTTGAAAAAGATAGGAACATCTTGGAATAAGAAGTACAGAAAACAGTATGGACCACTGCAAAAGGTAATACATGGGGACATTGTAAGAAGTCCTATTCCTTGGAAACCATTTTATTATGATCCCAGCAACACAAATTCTTCTGCAAGAGAGTATTTAAAATAGGTCAGAATAGGTTTCACCCTGATCAATATAGTGAGGTGAGACTCTTCAGGGCTCTGTCCCCCACAGAACCTTTGAACAACCAGGAAGAACTGACAGAAACATATTTCTAAGGGTTCCAGAAAACAGTTAAAGGACTGCAGTAATAGAGCCAGCGTTGAATCAAGAAAAAAAGCTTCTTCAAAGTGGTAGGATCTTGTGTCATTATGGATGGCTCCTCTTCTACATCTTATTCACGTGGCATGGAGGCAGCCCGTGCTCCCAGTGCAGATCTCTGGTCCCGGGTCCAAAGGGAGCAGAGTGGCTCTTGTGTACATGCTGGGAGCATGTATTTCTGGCCCAGTCTGTCTAGTGGTGGCCTGAGGGACTTGTTCTCCCAGAACTCGCCCTTCATGTAAAAGGCAGCTCAGAGACTTCTACAGAACGGTGTAGGAGAGCAGTCAAGTTGTGCTGCCTGGAGCAAGGGATTGCTGACTGTAGGACATACTGTGCAGTACCTGGGACCATGAGGAAACTGTTTACTGGGGAAAAAGGGATTTTTGTAACTATGAAAATGGGAGTATTCCTAGGCCCCCAGACAAGATGCATGCACAGAAAGGCTCAGGAAGGCCCCTATTCTTGGCCTGGAGCTATTCTAACACAACCCATTATATGGATAAGGTCTGAAGGAGAGCACTTACACAGATCAATCTACAAAGTCTGGGGAGGCATTTTCTTTTTTTTTTTTTTTGTCAGCTCCTGGCAGTCAAGAAAAACTCAGTCCTAACACTACCTGGATACTAGCTTAAGGAACAGACAACACAGAGTCTAAATTTCAGCAGTAACATGTTAAAATATCAAAATATCCAGGTTTCAACAAAAGGATACAAAACATACAAACATGAAGCAGTGGCCCAGGCAAAGGAGAAGACTAAGCATTAGAAGCCATCAAAGAGGAGGACCAGACCTGGGACATACCAAGCAAAGACTTTTAAAATGGTCTTAAATATGCTCAAAAAGCTAAAGGAAAACATGGACAAAAACCTAAAGGAAACCAGGAAAATGACAGATAAACACAAAGAGAATATCAATATCAAGAGATCATGAAAAGAAATCAGAGCCAAAGACCACAGTAACAGAAATTTCAAAATTCCCTAGAGGAGTTCAACAGCAGATTGGAGCTGGTGTAAGAAAAGCAGTGAACTTGAAGATGAGACAAGTGAATTATTTAGTCTCAGGAGCAGAAAGAAGAAAGAAAAGTGAACAGAGCCTGAGGAACCTGTGGGATACATCATCAATCTTACCAAAATACACGTTTTGGGAGTCCCAGTAGAGAGAGAAGTGCCAGAAAGAATATTTGAAGAAATAATGCCTGAAAACTTCCCACATTTAACCAAAGACATGCATATGCACATCCAAAAAGGATAACCCCAAATTGACCCACTACACAGCTTATTATAATCAAACTGTGGAATGCCAGAGAAAAGGAGATTCCTGAAAGGCCACAAGAGAGAAGTGATGCATCATGTACAAGGGAGCCTCAATAAGATTAAATGCCGGTTTCTCATCGAAAACCATGGAGGAAAAAAGGCAGTAGGATGACATATTTAAAGTCCTTATGGGAAAAAAATTGCCAACCAAGAATCATATTTCTGGCAAAACTGTCTTTCAAAAGGGAAGGAGAGATTAAGACATTCCTAGACAACCAAAAGCTGAGCGAGTCCATCATCACTAGACCGGCACCACAAGAGATGCTGAAGAGAGTTCTGCACATTGAAAGGAAAGGACAATAGACCATTGATCAAAGCTGTGTGAAAAAATGAAGATCTCCAGTGAGGAGATGGGTAAATATAAATGCCAGTATTCTTGTATTTTTGGTTTGTAACTCCACTTTTTACTTCCTACATGATCTAAAAGGCAAATGTATAAAATGTAATGATAAATTGGTGTTTTGCAACTCAGTGTATGCACATGTAATTTGTAGGCAAGAACCACATAAAGATGGGGGAATGGAAGGTTATGAGAACATGGGTTTATGTATACTATTGATATTTTATTTATTTATTTATTTATTTATTTATTTATTTATTTATTTATTTATTTATTTTTATTATGGGTAAAAATCAAAATTCTCACAATACGTACAAACATTTGCAAAATGATGTATACTATTGATATTAAGTTGGTATCAAAGCAAACAAGATTGTTAGGGATTTAGGATATTAAATTTAAGTCCCATGGTTTAAATTTAACCATGAAATGAGAAGTAAGCTGTCATTTCTTTACTATTTTCCTCTTGATTGTAATGTGTCTTTCCCCCCACCCCCAAGTATTTTTGAGATTTTTATCTTTATCTTTGGTTTTCAGCAATTTGACTAATGTTTCTAGATATGGTAGTTTTGCATTAATTTGCTTTGTATTTGCTACGTTATTTATATCTGTGGTCTGATGTCTTTCAATTTTTGGAAAATTATCTCTTCAGTTTTTCACTTGCTACTCCTTTTAGGACATGTATGTTAGACCATTTGTATTGTTTATAGCTCTTAGATGTTCTCTTCTTTTTTTTTTTTTTTATTTCATTGTTGTTGTTTTTTTTGTTTTTTTGTCTCCTGCTTCAGTTTAGATCATTTCCATTAATCTGTACTCAAGTTTACTGATTGTTTCTTCTGCTGTAGCCAGTCTTCTCTGTAAGGCCCAAACAATAAATTGTTTGTTTCAGATAGTGTATTTTTCAGCTGTGGAATTTCCATTTAGTTCTTATTTAGAATGCCCACTTCTCTGCTGAAATTCCCTATCTATTCACCCATTCTGTCCATATTTTTCTAAAAATTCTGCAACATTTATAGTAACTTTGCTATTATAATATCAGGATTATCTATGGGTCTGTCTCTGTTGATTCTTTTTTTTCTTTTGTGAACTGACTGCTTCATCACTTGATTATGGATCAGATTGTCTGTTACTTTGAATGTTATATAATATTATGTTGTATATAGGACATTGCAGATGATATATTGTGGAGACTCTAAATTATGCTATTTTTCTCTAAAGAGTTTTGCATGGTGCTCTAATGAGCTTTCAAATTTCCTTTGAATCACTTTGATCCTGTGGAAGCTTCATTTTGGGCTTTGTTAGGTTGGGTCTATTGCAGTTTTGCCTTTAGTACTAGGTAATTGCTGTTAGTCCTGGGGTATGGTCCTTTCTCTTAAGACAAGAGTTGGCAAGCTACAGCCTGTGGGCCAAAAATGGCCTGCTGCCTGTGTTTTTTAAGCCCCAAGCTCATAATAATCTTGGCATTTTTAAATGTTTACTTTTTTTAAAGGTTATGTTAGTACTTACATAATAATCTTGATTTTACCTCCTGGCCCACAAAGCCTAAAATATTTACATTCTTGCCCAGTAAAAAAAATTTTGCCAGCCCCTGTCCTATGACATGGCCCTTCTAGGATTTCAGTGAAAAGCCTCATGTTTATCATAGTCCTCTAATTGGCAAACATGAACTCCATACTCTTTCTGCTGGCTTCTTTGGAATCCTTAGGCTGTGCATGCACCATTTAGGAGTCAGCTAACAATTTGAGGGGGATTTGATAGAGATTTGGGACTCTTTCCACTTTGGCTTCTTCCTTTATAGGATTTTCTCTTTCTCTTTCTAGCCTCTCAGGCATTCTCAAATTTTGAATTTATCTCCTGAGCCCAAAAGACTCCTGCTTTCTGCTTAAACTCTCTTCCCCCATGCACTGCCACAAACTAGAAAGTGGTGGGTTAATGTATAACTGACTGCATTTGCTTCCCTTTCAAGGATTATGTCCCTTCCACTTTATACCTGCCTTTATTTACTCTCCAAACAGTTTTTTTTTTTTTTAATTATTTTGCCCAGAGTTTATAATTTTATCACCTGATAAAAGCAATCTGCCATTACATGAACCAGAATTTCATTGAAATTTGAGACTTAAGAGAGTTAATCCACAACTAAACTATCAAACAAAAAATTTGGCTATATAGAAATTTTATTACTCAGAGTGTCAATTTATTGATATTTTATTGTACCTAAAACAAATTACCTACAAAACTAATTGGCCACCTGTTTTCATATATGATGTTAATAATATTGCCATTGGATCATATGCTCTAAGTCCTTCTATTTATTATTTAAAATAATACTTTTGATTAGAGAGATGACATTACCACAAACTAATTTATTTCCAAGAAAGAAAGAGACAATCACCTTTCCATATGATTGATGGGAGAAAGCAAATGTTACATGTAGCTCCTGACTGATTTTCTATAAAACGTAAATTTGTGCTGAGGGGAAAAGGAGTATTGCAGGGCAGCATAGGAGGTGACAAGAGGAGAAGAGGTGATGGGGAGAGAAATTTTTTTCTCCCAGTCCTTTAGCAAGAACTTGAGAAAGAGACGTTGGGATTGTGACTGAAACCCCTTTGTGCTTTGATATCCTGAGCTAGCCTGTCAGCTTCCAGGACAGACAGCATTCAATTTAGTTAATGTTAAAAGATTAATTTAGGCTTATAATTATTATTTTATTCTAACAGTGTCTGTCTGAATCACCAGTTTTCTGATTATCTTATATAGTGTACTTGGTGGTTGCTTTCATTTTGAGTTTGTTCGTTTAGATTTCTTTCAAACATTTCAGATGTAAAGTTCTGTCTAATTTGTGCCAATAAAATAGTTTCTAAAAATAGTGTTATGGTAGTAAATGTACGGTACTTTTTAGATTGTGGCATGGCAAGCTTTCTTCTTGATATAATTATTAGACTCTGTTTAACAGTGCAGTCCGATTTTTAAATCTTTTATTATGGCCCAAATGGATTTTTCCTCCTAGCTGGCCAGGCCTAAAATAAAGGTGAAGTTAAAATATCTAATCACAGAAAGGATGAGAACATTTTTTTTCATTGTCTAATTTTAAAAAAATGTTTATTAACCCAGAATGTGTTCTTTTTGTTTTTTTTCTGTATAGTTCTTACAACTCCATTCTCAGATATTTCTCCTCAGTTCAGATGGAAGTACAGTTAGTCTATTGAAGAACTGTTCTCTCCAGCCCAAATTGGATTTCCAAAGGAATAATCAACAAATTTTTGAGACACTTACTTCAGAAGCCCCAGGATTAAATGATAGTAACTCCTGTCCCCACTGGTTTGATATAAATGATTCCAAAGTCCAGCCAATCAATGAGAAGGACATTGAACAACAGTTTCAGGGGAAAGAAAGTGCCTACATGTTATTTTATCGGAAATCCCAGTGGCAGAGACCCTCTGAAGGTATGGGAAAAAAAAGTTCCTATTGGTATAAGTTAATGACTTTAAAAGACAAACCGGCAATGGTATTTGATTCTTTACCCTTTTCAAAGAATGTCTACTCTTGGAACATTATAAAATATTTTAAAACTTAACAGTAAGAAATATATTATACCCAGTAAAATCTTATAGTCTGTTATTTTATAAAGATCATATGTTTGTATTGAACTTTTTCTCCTGTAATAATATGAGGTCAGAAAAATATTTACTATATCTACACAGAGTTAGATTTTCAAAATTGGATTTTCTTGGATTAAATAATATTTTCCCATTGTGTTGAGAAAACTTGAATATGATTGCCTGACAATCAGGTTTGGCTCTTATCATACGACCATGAATTCGTCTTTGAGTTGTAAGTGACCTTGATCTTATTTTCAAATCTTTCCTTTTGTTTTCCTTTCTTGTTTCTTTTCCCTGAAGGTAATGTATTCTCTGAACAATTGAAATATCTTTGAAGCACTCCTTGTTGAACATTCTAGGAGAATGAATATCATGGAGGTTAACTGTTGAGACTCAAAATAATAAAGAGTTCTAACATGAATAGTCAGGAAGATAGGATTACTCCCCAAAGCGCATGCAAAAGTAAAAAATTCTAACTAGAAATCTCTTTTAGGCATAGTATAATTAGAAGTGAGAACACTTATTAGAGAATGAGAATAATGATCGTTTTCAGAAGGAGTAAGAATAATACATGTGAATCAAAGGAAGTGAAATCTCTGGACCTAAGTTATATAACAGTTACATTACTATTCTGTTAACCAGAAGGTGCTTTGCATTTTTCTGGGTTAAAAAAAAAAAAGATAATTATTCTGATAAAAAATATTGTGAAACAGAATTCACAGTTACAGAAATATATAAACAGAAAAAGAATGTCTTCAGATGGAGTATTTATCTTTTTCACTAAATTGAATTTTAGCATAGCATAATTGGAAAAATGTATTGAATGACAGTTTGCCACTTAAGAATTTAATAAAGATTAAACCAAAATCTTGATGAACAAAGGGACAGAACATGACAAAATGATTCTAAAATTCACTAGAGAAATAAATCAATGAAATTGAAGAAGGGGCTATGATGGAAAATTTGTTCTGCCACTAAAATCATAGTTATGGAGCTATAACAGTTAAAATAGTCTAGTACTAATGCAAAGAGGTGGACAGATCATTGAATAGAGCAGTAAGCCTAGAAATTGATCTAAGTATCTAACAAGGTAACTTTTTAGATAAATAGGGGGAAATAAAATATTCACTAAGTACACCAGGGAAGTTTGTTAGCTGCTAGGAAAATAAGGTAGTTCCCCCTATTTTACCAATCACTTAAAAGAAATTATAGCTCTTTTAATGTCAACTAAAAAAGAAACCTTAAAATAAATAAAATATAGATATTTATCTGACCTTAAGGTGGACACTTTTCTAAGCTTAAAAACAAGGAAAGAAAAAAATTAAGGAAAAATGATACAAATCTTAAAATTAAGAGGCAGATGACAAGTTAGTGGAAAAGAGTAAAATATATGACAAAGATATCTCCCCTATCTGTAGAATACACTTACATATATTCCTTTGTACCCAGTAGTAAATTGGGCAAAAGATATGAGTAGGCAGTTTACAAAGGAAGAAATAGAAACTACTACTGCAAAAAAAAAATTTTTTTTCAACCTAACCCATAATCAAAGAAACATGAATTGAAACAGCAGTGAGAATGCCATCTTTTTTCCAGCCAAATCAAGTATTTCTATTAATCTGGTTCTCAGCAGTTGACACTTTCTGCCCAGATGGTAAGTACATAAAGTATAGTATGGCCAGTTTGCTAGTATGTATTTTTAAAAACCTTAAAAATATCACATCCTTTAAACCAGTAATTCTACAGCTACAAATTTGTCTTGAGGAAATAATCAACACTATGCACAAGTATTTATGTCCAAAGAGGTTTGTTGCCCCATTATTTTGTTATAATAAGTAATTAGAAATTTCTTAAATGTCTAACAGAAAGAGATTGGTTAGGTTAATTATGCTACTTATAAAATGGACTACTGTACAATCATTTAAGGCTTTAGAAAAATGCTCACAATATAGAAAATAAAAAACCAAGCTACAAATTTGTTAAATATGATCCCAGTTGTTTTGAAAAGATGTCTCTGTTTATGTGTATGTGTACAGACACATTATATAGGTTTTAAACAAAAGACCAGAAGTATATATACCAAATTGTAGCAGTAGATATCTCGGAGCATGGGATTACAGTTAATAGCTGTTACTTTTACACTTTTAAAATAATTTCCATAATTTTTACAGTGACCAATTATTATATTTAAACCTGAAAGAAAATAGTGGGTGTTCTTTTTGAAAAGTATATAAAAAGGTGTGAAGAAATGGAATTCTTCTAACTTGGCTTAAAAAACTGTTAGCTTTCATTTGTTCTAACTTTCTCGTTTTTCAGATGGGAAAACTAAGTTCCAGAGAAAATTAGTATTCACACAGTTAGTTAGTAGCAGCTCTCCTACCTCCCAGCATGGTTCTTGCTAGTTGCCCATGCTACCTCTTCAGCGACCAAATTCATTTAGTCAGCACAAATTAATGAAAAGTTTTTGTTCACAGCTCGAAGTAATCCAAGATACAAGGTTCCAAGTCATTTGTTGAATGAAATGGATGTAGCCAACATTGAACTTAAAACAAAAAGGTAATTTAATTAAATTATTTAAATTATTTATAGAGTTTTAATGGTTTTTCTGGAGAATGTAGGTCTAATTTAGGCCTTAAGCATTCATTATGAAAATTAAAAAGGAAAAGAAAGTCAGTTAGCTAATGCCATTGTCTGTTTTGATGCTGAATTTTTGTAATAAGGATATCTTTTACTTTGGAATTATCCTTATCCATAAGAATGACCTAAATAATGATTCAATGACCACAACTAAGGAAGAATTTAAGGCCTAGGAAGACTAGAGAGATGGTGAACATGCGTACTTGGGTTAAATGAATTGTCTCGGGGGATGGCCAGGTTATTTGCTTGGGTACAAAGAGAGCCTGCCATAAAAATCCCCCCTCATATTTAGGTAGTTGTGGTGAACTGGAAATTAGTGACAGAAGACCAGAGGTGGGCAGGTTTTCAAAAGGAAGGAAATGGGATTCTACAAACTTTGGCCTTAATGTCAATCTTGGGCAAAAATCTATAATGTATTTTTAAAGGGATGGTTTGTGAGAACTTGATCTCTCTTTTTGGTGCCTAACCTTGAAGAACTGGTTCTTTATTTGCTCTCTGACAAAGTCACCAGGGCATTGATCGGGGAAATGCAAGGTATTATTGGACGTGCCCATGGGCTCCTTGCAAACCCACTTGGCTGAAAACATGGCAGGCTTCTGTTAAGCTGGGGTTGTGAAAAAAAATAGTAGGTATGTTGATCCACAAACCAAGATCAAAGGAAATATCAACAACAACAAAAAGACACTGAAAAATAAAAAACCTAACAGGGCGAAATATCCTAAGGGACAAAAATATTTTGCATAATTGGTATGGATTAGCAGTTGCTATTAAAACAAACAAACAAACAAAAAACCAAACCTATGAAGGTTTTAGTCAGCCACTCTTAGATAATGTGTGGTTTTCAGAAAAGCTAGTACATTAATAGAATTGTATTTAGAGTACCTGCATCGTGGTGATTGCCTTATTCCAACTCTATATTGGCCAAACTCTGCCCAGGGTGAAATGCTTGGCACTGGGCTTCTTAGCAGCTGAGAGGGTTCAGGGGAGAGCAGCTAGCATGCTGCTGCTGCTGTGGATGTTTACCTTGGAGAACTATACTTGGGACGATCATAAGAGTGACTGCAGGTAGTTTATGGAAGAATCTAGGGAGTCCAGTGGAAGCCAGGATGAGACAGGAATTTGTAAATCTGGCACACAATTTTTGTTCATAACTATAAAATAATCTCAGGATTGGAGGTTTTTTGAGAGCCAGGATTTGTTGGGAACATTGCACAATCTACTTTAAAACAGATTTTCCTTGGAATTCACAGTGGCATTTTGAGCTGAATTTTTGCTATTTATTGAGAAACTTAAAAAGATGCTAATTAGGTAATTATTTGTATCATAACAGCTTTTTTGATTTGACATGAAATACAGTGTCTAATAGTATATATCTATTTTTAATGCTTCTTTAAAGGGCAGAATTTGATTCTGCAAAGAATAATGTTGAATTGCATCTCCACCTGGGCCCTCATTATCATGTCTTCAATGGGGCTCTGCACCCAATAGTCTCTCAAATAGAAAGCGTGTGGGACTTGACTTTTGATAAAAGAAAAACTTTAGGAGATCTTCGACAAGCAGTATTTCAGGTAATTTAGTCGTATTTCCCTTTAGATATTAGGGTCTCTCTTAAGCTTGGTTCTCCTATTCATCCTGTTTAGGATGCAACAATTTGTTTTTCAAAGCTTCTTAGAAAAATGTTGCATCTGCCACTTAAGTAGAGTGACATCCCCCTTGTGAGTCTTTGTGCTTTTCTGCACAGGCAAGACTCAACACAGTTCCTGCCAGCAGTTTTCAGGTGGAGAATCAAGCCTGGTACTTTTCATCTGGAGGAGAGTAAGAGTGCAAAGTTGTTCTTTTTTTGGAAAATAAAATTATTTTGAAAAAGAGTGAAAAAAATGAAGATGAGGATGTTGCCTAAAGCCAAGAACTACTAAACAAATAAAAATAATTTTTTAATCTTCTAATGTAGAATAACATTTAGTAGTAAATTCCTAAGTGAAGGAAAATATTTACTAGTCTGTAGTGAAAAAGAAACTTTGTATTACATTCATCTCCAAATAATTTGTCCAGCTGTGTTTTAATAATAATGATAATAGTGTTCTTTATTTTACTTATAATGACTTTATGTAAATTATATAATTTGGTTCTTTAACCTCATGAGGACAAGCAAACTCCATTTTGAAGATGAAGAAATAGTTGTTTAAAGAGAGCATTGCTCATTATGATCAGACATCTGGTTAGTGGTAGAACTAGGGCTCCAGCCCTGGCCTCCCTCCTCTTGATCTAATGTTCTTTTCTCTTCATTGCATTTCTCTCACACTACTCCCTGCTCAAGGAAAAGGGAAATCGAAAAAATAAGGAATTTTTCCCCCCAGAAATACTTAACTGAATTTTCTGAAAAATTATATTACTTACAAAAATTATTCACTTTGTTTTGATTTTTCCCTTGTGCTAAGAAAAGCAATTAATTTAAATAATTGTTTTATTTGAATATTTAAATGCTAAGTTGGTATCAGCCTTTCTAATTTTGACAATTTTGTCTAATATTTCTGAACTTTTACATTGAAAGTTCATTTCTATGTCAATTCTGACAGTGTTGATATAGGTAGACTTGGGTATCTACATCTGTCTCAGGTGGCATTTCAAATAGAAAAGACTCTATTCACCTTCATAGATTCAGTCCAGTCTGTGGTTTTTGGTGTTTTAAGTGTACATCTCGAAGAACTCTTATCTTACAAGTGAGCCACTGGCAAGAGACTATGAAGTTGACACAGGAAATAGGAAATTATCATTTAAAAAGAAAAGTTTTATAGTATTGTGGAGAAAGACTAGATAGGAGTGACCTTTATGGGTGATATTATTTTGGTGAGGTTACCACAGAACCCAGAGGCTTGGATCTAGAAACTTAAAGAACACACTCCTGGGAGTCAATTGTATAAACCAAACTTTCTGGATTAACAGTGAGAGACATTCCTTTCAAGTAACTATAATTTTTGCATGTGTTAGTCAGTGCTGATTGAACAAATTATTTTTTCTCTTTCAGTGGTATGGGGTTCTCTTTTTCCTGGGCTGGCATGATAAACTGATTTTCACATATATTGAATAGAATTATTTAAATGGTTGATAAGCTTTTTGTGTATGTCGGAATTCTTCAATCAGTAATGATTGAGATTAGCCATTTTTGGATTTGATTAGTTTAACAGTGAGTGATGTCTTATTTCCAAATTTTGGTGTTGGTTGGAGATGGGAGTATTTATTGCTTGCTTCCTTTGCCATCTGTGTGAGAATTACCACAGTGCTATTCTTATTTAATCTGGAAATGTGATGTATATATATATTTTCATTGTTCTCTCTTCTTTTGTTACTCTTTTCTAGCTGTTAGAATTTTGGGAAGGAGACATGGTTCTTAGTGTTGCAAAGCTCGTACCAGCAGGACTTCACATCTATCAGACGCTTGACAGTAAGAGAAATATTAATACACAGCAACTCATTTTATAGATTATTCTTGTGGGCCTCATCTGTGATTTTCTACTCTTTGTTATCCTTTCCCCCTACCTGTTACTTTCTTATCTATGTATGTAGATAATCACATTATTGAGTTTTCAAAAAGAAATAATGTATCGAATTTATAATATATCCAATTTATATAATTTGTGAGATTTTCCTAACATGAAAATATTTTAGTTTTCTGAAATTAAGGCTGCCTTTTTACTTAACCTTTTTTTTTTTTAGGACTGGAATGTTTTTTTGTATTACCACAGATTTTTGAGCAAAATGGTTTGAAAGCATTTTTGAACTTTATTTACATCTTGAGTTTTTCCCCATATCTCAGCTTCAGATTTTGTAGCAAATCAAAGTAAAGTACTTCAAGAGTTAAAAGTATTAACTTCTTTTAAATAACACTAAGAACAATAACATTTTTGTAACAATAACATTTTTTCAGGCTTCTCTGTGCCAAATAAGGTAATAAGTATATGAATTTTCCTATTTAATTTTCACAAAATTCTTTTGTCCCCATTTCATAAATGAGAAAACCACAGCTTAGAGACTAATTTACCCAAGGACATACAACTAATAAGTGGTACAGTTAAGGTTCAAATCCAAAGCTTTACTTCTGTTCATACTGTCATTTACCTCAAATGTGGTCTAACTTTTTTTTCCTCCCAATTTTATTGTTGCAACATATATATGACAAAAAATTTGCCATTGTAATCATTTTTAAGTGTACACTTCAGTGGCATTAATTACCTTTACAATGTTGGCTATCATTACCACTATCCATTACCAAAATTTTTCATCTTGGTTGACCTTTGTATTAGCTCTTATTTTCACAAAAATGATATAATGACATGGAAAAATGCTTATGTAAAGTGAAAAACAGACTAAAGAGTGTAATTAGAAGGAATAAAAATAAAAATATAAACTAATATCGATATAATAAAACAATTACTACTCTTAATTTTCCTTAATGAGAATGATTTTTAAAACAAATATTTAAGTGTCTCAGCTCTTTCTTTAGTTAAATTGTTTTTGATGACCATCATTAATGGTTTGACTGATAATCTCATCTTTCTAGGAGATGAACTGATGCTGTGTGAAATTGAAATTGCTGATGGGGAAGATATCTTTGTATGGAATGGGGTGGAGGTAAAAATATTGAAGAAATGTTCATGCTAATTTTGGATTTTTTTTTTTTTGTCATTATAGTGAAATTTTATTCAGCATATGTGAAGGCGATTAGATAATAGAAAACTGCCAAAATATTCAATAAATTTTAGGTACAGTCAGTGTTAGTTATATGTTAAAGAAATATTTATTATGTGCCTATGTTATACTTGGTTTGTGTGTCTGATACTGGATACAAAGGTGAATAAGTCAGCTTGTATCCTTCAGGTGTTGAACATATAATTACACTACGGTGTAAGTACTATAGTGGGGTTATGTGCATCATGCCTGTGGGCATTCAAAAGGAATGACTGACTATACTGAGTTGGGGAATGGAGGTGACTTGGAGGAGGGGAGTGATTTTTCCTAAGTCAGGAAGGCGGCCATTCTGAACTATCCTTGACACTTCATAAATCTCTCCAGAGTTCTCTTCTAAAAAAATGTTTTCTAATACTTATTGGATTGGATATTTCCACCAGGTAATTCTACAGGCATCTCAAGTGAGACATGTCTGCAAGTGATTTAATCATCAACCTCCATCTACAAACCCACACCCCTCCTCTCAAAAATTAACAAGCAGATAAAAACCTGTACCTCTTCCTTGTTTCTGAACATTGTCACCATCCAGATATCTAAGGCCCTGTTCCTAGGAGTCATCCTTAACTTTTCCTTCTCCCTCACCCTAAAAGTCATCAAGAGCAGTCAGTTCTCTACCTTCTTGATTTCTCAAACTCACGTACATCTCTTTATCTCCACTGCTTTGTTAGGCTTTGTTAGTCTGCCAAAGGGGTACGGATGCAAAGTACCAGAAATCTGCTGGCTTTTATAAAGGGTATTTATTTGGGGTAAAAGCTTACAGTTACAAGGCCCTGAAGAGTTCAACTCAAGGTTGCTTTCTCACCGAAGTCATTTACCACGTGTTAAAGCAAAATGGTCACTGATCTCTGCCTGGTCTCTCTTTCCTGGGCTTCCTCTTCCTCTTAAGGTTCTGTGGGCCCAGTTTCTCCCAATCTCAGCTGTAGGCTGGCATAGGGCTTATCTCTCAGGGCTTCCTATATCAGCTGTAGACTATCAGGCGAGTGGCTTATCTCTCCCCAGGGCCCCAGGATAAAAAATGGATCCTCTTTTTTCCCATATGTCTTCTTGAGTGAGTGTTGGTTTATATCTCCCACCAAGGGGGTGGGGACTCAACCTGACATGGTTGAATCAAAGCCCTAGTCTTAAGGGTAATTTAATCAAGGTCCTCTCAACTGAATCCAGTATAATCAAAGGGTATCACACCCAGAGGAATGGATTCATTTACAAACATAATCTTTCTTGTTTTGGGATTCATAAATAATCTTAAACTGCCACAGGCTTGTCATCTTTCCTAAGTAGATTACCTCCAGTACTCCCTGTATTGTTGTAGTATTTGACATTCAAAAAATCAAAATAAAAGGCATAATCTGACTGAGTCACTATCTTGCCCAAAAAGCCAATATCTTTTCCTAGTCTTAAGCAAAAAGATCTAACTTCCTTGGCATAGTCCTTTAAGATCTGACCTTTATTACCTCTTCACACTTATTTCTTTCCTTCTCTTGCATCCTACATCCCAGCCATGCCAGTCTCTTTGCAGTTCCCAGAACACACCATCTGCTCTCTGTCCCCTGGTTCTTAGAGCATTCTGCTTCTGCTCCATGAGCTGTCCTTCCTCCACACCTACCCCTTTCTCTTTCCCACCTTTTACTTCCTCTCCCCCCCACCCCTCAGGTTAGCTAAACCTGATTCTTCTTCAGTGTCCATTGTAAAATTATCTCTTTTAGGCAGTCCAGATTAGATGCACTTTCTTACATGAGCCCCCCTCACTCTGTGCAAATCTCTATCAAGTTACTGTTTACCCTGACACATCCATGTGTTGTTTGTGTCCCCTAGTAATCTATGAGTTTGTACAGCATTTTAGTCTTCTTTATATGTCTAGCACCTTGTTCAGTACCTGGCATATAAGCACTCAGTAAATATTCAGATTGAAAAAGGGAGTGAGAATATAAGACATTACATATTTTGAAAACCAAATACAACCAACTGTGTCTAAAGCATAGAGTGGTTAGCAGAAAATAGTGGGAAATAAGATGGTTTGTAAAGAACCTATTGGGTTACCTTTTCCTAAATGCATCATGTCTTCTGTCTCTGCCTGCAATGCTACTGCCCTGTCCTTCTTAAAGACCCATTTGAAATGTTAACCTTCTCTTTGAAATGCTCTTTAACTCTCCCAGGCAGACCAAGCAACTTTTTCCTTTAACTTTCTTGGTACTTGGAAATCACTCTCACATTTATCCTGTTGTAATTTTTGTGTATTTGTGCCATATTAGATTTAAACTCTGAGCTATTTGAAGGCAGAAATGACCTTATGTATATTTCTATCCCTGGCACCAAGCACATTGCCTAATATATAGTGGGGATTTCCTAAACATTTATAAAACTGGTAGATGGAGGATGATAGCACTGTATCAGAAATATTAGTTTGCTAGAGTTATTGAGCACCTGTTATATAAAAATGACATTAGACCTGGTGCAGAAAGGGATGGAAAAGATGTAGTACCTGCTCTAAAGGAACTTACTGTTAAGATGAACCAGGCATGGGAGGCGGCTGTAGCTCAATCAGTAGGGCTCCCGTTTACCATATGGGAGGCCCCGGGTTCGGTTCCCGCGGCCTCCTGGTGAAGGCAAGCCCGCCCGCACGGCGTGGTTAGCTGACCCAGTGAGCACAAGCAGCAAGGGGGCGATAAATGAATAAATAAATAAAAATCTTTAAAAAAAAAAAAAAAATGATGAACCAGGCAGACAGACATAGATATTATTTGGGCAATAGTACATGACAGAAACAATTGGTATAGAGCAATAGAGCAATACTGTAAGTGTTTTAGAAGAACTGTTTCATGTGTGCAATGTTGACCTGGGGCATTTGAATAGATTGAGAGGTTGGACTTCTGGAAGAAGGAGTAGCAGTGATGAGATATGTGGTAATGATTGTGGCATATGTACTTGGTCCATTTGGTTGGTTGACTTGGTATATTCTTAAAAGGTAAGGTTGGAAAAGGGATATAAGTAGATTGAGAACCTTTGGTCCAGTCTGAGAAACTCAGGTTTTATCTTGTGGGCAATGGGAATCCTTAACACTGCTTTGTGTAGGAGAGTAATGTGGTAGAAGTGTTTTAGGAAGCAAACCTGGTGTTGATAGGGAGAGTTTATATACAGAAAGATACTCAGGAGAGCAATTCAGTAACCCAGGTGTAGAGAGATCTAGCTTGCTAATAGCAGTGGAAATGGAAAAATAAAGATGGCTAAGGAAATTTCAAAAGAAAAATTTTAAGTTGTTCTTTCGGTGCTTAACAGATGTTTGTGAAATTTTTATTTTGTTGAAAAGAAAAAAATGAGTATTGTTCTACAAGAGTAGTCATTATGTTGACTTAATTTTGTCAAATATAAACCATACTTATGGTTGTCTTGACTTTTTTTGTAGGTTGGTGGAGTCCAGATTCAAACTGGTATTGACTGTGAACCTCTGCTTTTAAATGTTCTTTATTTGGCAACAAGCAGTGAAGGAGAAGAGTGTCAGCAGTTGGTAGAATCTCCATATGTCTTTCCATCTAATGCAGAAGTAGGCACTGTATTCACAGCATTCACAATCCCTGGAGGTGTCATTTTAATAAACAATGCTGAATCTACAGGGGACGAGAGCTGGACTGCTATTCCCAAGGAAGACATGAAGAAGACATTCAGAGAACAAGGCCTCAGAAATGGAAGTTTAATTTTAATTCAGAATTCTAATAATGATGATAAAAGGTAACTCACTAAAAGGAGAGAATTTTTTTAAAAGTTATTTTAATTATGGTATCATCTCTTAAAACGCCAGAGCTTTATTTTAATAATGATAAAAGTTAAATATTTCTTCTTATTTCTAGACATTGTATTCTAAGTATTATAAATAGGAATGTGGTAGGTTAGGCAACTTGGAGAAAAAATGATGTTGTGTTTTTTTTTTTCCTAAATGGGGTTACTAAATAATATAGATATCCCTAGTTTTAGGGACTAGATATAGATTAGTTGGCTAAAAGAATCCTATAAATGAATACTGATTAGGACCTATTATAAAACTGAAGGTAGATTCTGACCAAGATAATTCCTGAAATTTTTCATGTGGAGGTTATTAAGATCTTAGCAAACTTGTGTATGAATATTTTCTTTTAAGATTCCCATAAGACATTGCAGTTTTTCCTTATCATCCTCTTATGACTTGAGATCCTTTCAGATGCCCAGTTGGGGCTTAGGAATTAACACCCTTGAATCCTGTAAGTCCCATTTGAAGCTCAGAATTGCTACCTCTCTTTGCCTTCGTGGTCCATGTCTATGACAGTACCTTAGTACATTTCAGTAGTCAATGTGTCATATACTGTCACTACCCCCCTCCCCCCCCCAAATTTCTATATATTGAGGACTTCAGATTATGAACAGTGAGCCTACTCTCTTCTTTATGAGTTCTGTGAGTACATTTAAATTACAAGATCTCTAGTAGTATTTCTAGAGTCTGTGACACAGAGGGCAGAGCCTTTGTCAACTGCATTTATTTTGTATTACATTTTATCACTATTACTCTATTGGACATATGTTTTACAGCTATTTATTTCCCTACCTTGTTATTTCGTAAGAATGTTTATTATATATTCCTCTATAAAAAATAATATATATTTATTAGGATATGGAAAATACAGAATTGAAGACAGAAGAGACCAAAAACAACATCCCTCTACCAAACAATGTCAACTATTGTTAGCATCTTGGTGGCTTTCCTTTTTTCTGACCTCAAATTCTTGTTTTTCTGTTTTGCAGGTATTTTTTGTTGTAAACATAATAATGATTATTTTATAGATAGTTGTATTCTGGTTTGCTCCTCTATGTTTGTAGACTCTTCATAGCCTCATGTTTAATGGCCATGTAATCATCTAGGTCAATACCTAACTGAGGGAAGCGGCTGTGGCTCAATCAGTAGGGCTCCCGTTTACCATATGGGGGGCCCTGGGTTCGGTTCCCGGGGCCTCCTGGTGAGGGCAGGCCCGCCCGCGCGGCGTGGTTGGCTGACCCAGCGAGCGCAGGCAGCAAGGGGGGGATAAATGAATAAATAAATAAAATCTTTAAAAAAAAAAAAAAAAAAAAAATACCTAACTGATCCTGTATGAGGCAGTGTATTGTAGTGGTTAAGGTCTAGGGTTTTGGAGCCAGCCTGCCCTGGTTGTGCCCCCAGCTTTGCCGTGTGCTAACTGCAACCTTGGGCAAGTTACTTCATCTATCTGTGCTCAGTTTCTTCTGTGAAACAGAGATAGAATTAGTACTGACTTCATAGAGTTGAAAGATTGAAAGAGTTAAATATTTAGAAAGAGTTTGCACATAGTAAGTGAAAATTTTTTAGCTAGTATCGTTATCATCTAGTTTTTCACAATTTTAAGGTAGTCTTCAAAGAATATTTTGTGCTTAAGATGTTGTATATAGGATTGATGTTAGAGTCCCAGAGAAGGAATAATTGAATAAAGAAGGGAATGTGTTTTAGGGCTCCCAAAGAGGGCTTCTGCTAGCCAATTCAGTACCTTTGTGTGAATTATAAAAGGTCACTCTTTTCTCAAGACTCTTTACATTCTGTAGGAAAATCTTAGTAGTAGTTCAAGACACTCTACTCCCATTTGCTATTGTAAAGTAAAACTATAATAAAAATACAGATATACAGTGTGTATAATGTAAATGGCACCCCCTTAGATGTGGCATTTTTGTATGGTGTCAGTCTACACAACTGTACATGGTTGTCCTGTTGCCAAACTAAATCAAATCTTGTGGAGTGGAGTCCTGGCATAGGTGCTTTTCTAAAACTCCCCTGGTGTTTGCAGTGTGCAGGCAGGACTGAGAAGCACTGATACAGAAGGTAGCAAATGCTTGTTCAGTTTCAACAGTTCTCTTTGAAAATGTAGCAGCTTATTTCTCTAAGTCAAAGAATAGTTGAATTCAAGAATATAGACACCATAGAATACTGCCTCACACCTCCCTAAAAAGATAACCAACTTGGGGAGTGGATGTAGCTCAGTGGTTGAGCATCTGCCTCCCATCTACGAGGTCCCCGGGTTCAATCCCTGGTACCTCATTAAAAAAAAAAAAAAAAAAAAAAGAATAACCAACTTTCATAAAGACAACTCAGTAAAACATGATCACTTTTAATTAGTTAAATGAAGAGACACATGCAGTTTTGGGAGTGGTGCCTAAGGAAAAATATGAATTTTCTCATCCTTTCTAATCCATAAAAGTGTTGTGTAAAGGTGCATATTTCAAACGTCTTTTTACCTATAGTTTGTTGACCAAACAAGAGAAATGGATCACTAGTACGAATGAGATCAACTGGCTTCAAGTTAAAAATTTATGCCAATTAGAATCTGAAGAGAAGCAAGTAAAAATATCAGCAACTGTTAACACAGTGAGTAGATTAAAATTAAAGTTTGGTTGACATTTTTTAATAAAATTTTATCTAGAAAGCAATATATTAGTCATTCAGATCAGTTATCTCAATGGACTTCTGAATCTTAAAGAAGTCAACGTTTATTATTGCCATTTGATTATGACTTGTGTACTTATTTTAGCCCGTAGCACACTTCTAGAAAGATATATGCCTTTGATTTTATTCCAAAGCCAAGAATTAGAATGTGGGAGTTATTTATTAATTAGTACATGGACTCTTCTGGCTTTGATAAATATAAAATCCTATTTTCAGGATTCTTTTTTGTATTTTTTTAAATCAAGTATGTGAATTTTTTGTTTTGTGTTCCTATGTGGCTTTTTGTTGTTTTTAGTTTATCTTAAATTGCTCTGCATTATACTTTGTGCTCTATATAAAGCCACCTGCTCTTAAGAGGGATTCCTTAATTTTCCACTTGAAGACTATGATACTGGCTTCCTTAAACACTGTCTCAGGAAATATCTTTTTATATGTATATAGTCCCAGTTTATTATATGCTTTTTTTCTGTAACAAGTTAAACTTATTGGAATGTTGTTTTCTTTTCTGTAAATATTATAATTTCTTATGGTGCATGCATATTTGGGTTGATACAAAAGAGGGAAAAGTATATCCACTAAAGCTCAGAAGACCTACTAACCCTGACCTTGAGTGGGAGTCTGCAGTGAAGACCGTTATCACTTCAGTCTCTGTTTCCTCCTTGGCAAAATGGGGCTCCTGAGGGAAAGTTAGAGTAGATGACCTCTGACATCAGTTTTACCCCTAAATTTCCAAGAGTTTATGCCCTAGAAGAAATTAACCTAAATTTTTTAAAAAAGTAAACAACCTAAAGTTAATTTTAATAGAAACCTTACATAATGTCCTTGGATGTATATTGTACAATTTTATATTTTTATATTATTTATGGTTATGGGCCCCAAATTCATCATTCTTAACATAAGGAAATTGAATTGCCTACATTTTCTTTTGTTTACTCTCAAAAAGGTTAGTGTTTTGTCATCTGTTTGCCTCTCCAACTAGAATTGTTTCTATAACAATTCTGTAGGTATTCTTTCTGTTCCATCAACATCAATTTGGTAAAAACTTAACTGTTGAAGTCTTTTCTAAGTTTTTGTTGTTGATCTTCAAGAATGGAAAACTTATTTTTTTCAAATAGGCAAACATTACTAAATATTGGGTAATTAGTATCCCAAATAATCGTTACATATAAACACTGACACTTTTCACTTTCCTCTCCTCCCATTGTTTTCACCTTATATGCAGTCATTAGTTTATTTCTCTATTTTAGGTGGTGTTTGATATTCGAATTAAAGCCATAAAGGAATTAAAATTAATGAAGGAACTAGGTAATCATTTATGTTTGCTTTTTGGTTTGGGGGCTTAATTTAGTTTTATCTGATTTTCAACTGAAAAAAATATGAAAGAGTACAAAAAATAATTTAGGGAAAACTCATGCACCTACCACCCAAAATGGACAAATGTTAACATTTTGTCATGTATTTTTGTTTGAAACATTACAGATTAAGTTAAAGTTCTCTATGTCCTCCTCAGACCTATTCTCTGCAACCAGTATCTGATTTGGCTGTGTATCTAGTCCATGAATTCATATTGTATTATATATATTTACATCTATAGGTATATGTGTATATATTTTATTTTTTACATTTACATAAATTCTATCATACTGATTATAACATTCTGTAAACTCACTGTTTACTCAGCATTAGGTTTTAATAGGTTTATTGATATATAATTTATATGTCATAAAATTTACCCATTTTGAGTGTATAATTCAGTGATTTTTTTTTAGTGAATGTACAGTTTTACAACTATTGCCCCAATAGATAGACATTTCTGTCACCCTAAAAAGAACCTCCATGTCCATTTGCAGTTGCTCCCCATTCCAATCCCCTGGTAACCACTAATCTACTTTCTGTGCTATAGCCTTACTTTTTGTGGACTTTTTATATAAATGGAACTATACAATATATAGGCTTTTATGTCTGGCTTCTTTTACTTAGCCTACCATTTTTGAGGTTTATCCATGTTTTAGCATGTACCAAAAGTTTGATCCTTTTTATTGCTGAATAGTATTCCATTTTATCAGTATATCACCTTTTGTTTTTCCATGCACCACTTGATAGACATTTGGATTATTTCCACCTTTTGGCTTTTATGAATAATGTTGCTGTAAACATTTGCATATAAGTCTTTGTGTGGACATATATTTTCACTTCTCTTCAGTAGAAATACAGGATTGGAATTGCTGAGTTATAGCAAATTTATGTTATTAATTTTATAAGAAATTGTTCCTGAGTGTAGCTTCCAGGTTCTTGGCCATGTTGAGAGAAAGAATTCAAAGACATGCCACAAATTAAGCAAGCAAGCAGAGAGTTTATTGCAAAGTGAAAGAAGTGAAAGCATACACTCGCGACATGAGTACGGGTGCCCTTACTAGTGAAGAGGTGCCCCTGGTGACTTGGGGCTGGGGCTTAAGTAGAGATGAAGCGGGAGGGTCAATTCTTCTGACTTCAGTTGGTAAGAAAGGGGTTAGGGCCAGTGTGTTCTGTTCCCTCTGGTTGGGAAGAATAAGATGTTATCACTTATTTTCTGAGTTTCACACATAATAACTCAGCTTGGCTGCCCACAGTAGCTAGGCCTGACTGCTCACAATAGATCAGGCCTGGCTGCCCACAAAAGCTCAGGTGCCTACAGTACTTTTTGTTGTCCCTGAGATGTTGTGTGCACTGCCCCACCCCCCTCCCCTTTCCCAGTTCCTATTCTGACCTGTCTTAAAACCACAATACTGTTTTCCAGAATGGCTGAACCATTGTACATTCCCATCAACAGTGTTTCACAGTTGCGGTTTTTCCACATCCTTGCCATTACTTATGATTAACTGTCTTTTTTATTATAGCCATTCTAAAGGGTGTGAAGTGGTATCGCATTGAGGTTATAATTTGCATTTTTTGTAATGACTGATAATGGCAAGCATCTCTTCATGTGCTTATTGGCCATTTGTATATCTTCTTGGGTAAAATGTCTGTTCAGATATTTTGCCCATTGTTTTAGTTTGCTAAACTGCTTAAAGCAGATACTATGAAATGCTTTGACTTTAACAGTGATAATTTATTAGCTTACAAGCTTACAGTGTTTAGGCTGAGAAAAATGTCCAAATCAAGGCATTTTTTCTTCCCAAAGACCATCTGTCAGTGATCCTTGGTTTCTTTGCCGCATGGTAAGGCACATAGCAGTGTCTACTGCTCTCTTTCTTCTCTTCCAGGTTTTGTTGATTTCATCTTCTTCCCTCTGTGGCTTTTTCTCTCTGTATTCTTCCCATTTATAAAGGAATCCAGTGAGAAGATTAAGACCCACCCTGGGCCATGCCTTAACTGAAGTAACCTCATGAAAATCTACTTCAATATGTAAGAAATAAGTTAGTTTTAAGAACTTGATTTTCTGGAGTGCGTACAGTTCCAAATCACCACACCCGTTTTTTAATTTGGTTGTCATCTTACTAAGTTATAAGAGTAATTCTGGATACAATCCTTTCTCAGATATATGACTTGCAAATATTTTCTCTCAGTCTGTGGATTGTCTTTTCATTTTCTTATTGGTGTTTTTTAATTTAATTTTGTTTCTCTTGGTGTTTTTTTTTTTTTTTTTTAAGATTTATTTTATTTATTTATCCCCCCACACACCATTGTTTGTGCTCGCTATCTGCTCATTGTGTGCTTGTTGTCTTTTTTTTTTTTTTTTGGAGGCACTGGGAACCAAACCCAGGAACTCCCATGTGTGAGGGAGGGGCCCAATGGCTTGAGCCACCTCCGCTCCCTGCTTCTTGTGTCTCATTGTGTTTCCTTGTTGTGTCTCTTTATCACGTCATCTTGCTGCGTCAGCTTGTGCACCAGCCCATCGCGTCAGCTTGCTGTCTTGTTCATTTTCTTTAGGAGGCACCAGGAACCAAACCCGGGACCTCCCATGTGGTAGGTGGGCACCCAACTGTTTGAGCCACATCCACTTCCCACTTGGTGTTTTTTTGAAGTTCAAAATTTTTCATTTTTAGTTAAGTCCAATTTATTAAACATTTTTTAATGAATTGTGCTTTTGTTGTTGTATCTAGAAATCTTTGCCAAACCTAAGGTGACAAAGGTTTTCTCCTGTGTTTTCTTCTAAAATGTTTATAGTTTTAGCTCTCACATTTATGTATATCATCCATTTTGACTTAATGTTTGTGTGTGGTATAAGATCCTGTCAGATGCTTTTTCGGCATCTATTAAGATGATCATTATTCTAATATATATTATAGTGATTGATTTTCACTTGTTAAGCCACACTTGGTTATGTTGTATAATACTTTTTATATGTTGTTGGATTTAGTTTGCTAATATTTTGTTGGAGATATTTGCACCTATATTTGTAAGAGATATAGGTCAGTGGTTTTATTTTCTCATGATGTCTCTAACCTAATATCAGGATAATATTGGCCTCACAGAATAAGTGGGGAAGTGGTCCCTCTGTCTCCGTTTTTCTAAAAGAATTAGTGAAGGATTGATGTTCTTTCTTCTTTAAATGTTTGCTATTCACCAGTGAATGCACTGGCGAAGGCATCTGGATTTTGCTTAGTGGGAATAATTTTAATTAATAATTTAATTTCTTTACTTGTTGTAAGTCTATTCAAAATTTCTTTTTCTTCTTGAATCAGTTGGGAATTTGTGTCTCTCTAGGAATTTGTGTCTATCATCTAAGTCAGTGGTTCTCAACCTGAGATTATTCCCCCACCCCGCCAAGGGGACATTTAACAATACCTGGAGACATTTTTTATTATCCCAGGTGAGGAGCTGCTACATGCTGTACTGACATGTAGAGAGTAGAGCCCAGGGATGTATTAAACTTCTACGAGGCAAAAGAAAGCCCTATGACAAAGTCTGGATATAGGGAAAAGTTAAAAATTGGAATCATTATCTAAATATAGCCCAGTTGCTCTCCAAAGTGATTGTACCAATGTACATGCCTGCCACATCCTTGCCAATACTTTATCAGACATCGAATTTTTTACCAATCTGTTGGAGCGGGGGAGGGTTGGGTTAGAGTAATTTACACTGAATCTAGTCTTTAGGACTTGGAAAAAATCCTACTTTGAGTTAATGTTAATAAGTTCATGAGAATTTGAGTTGTCATATTAGTACAATTTGGAGATTATGAAAACATAATTCATAAAACTCTTTACTCACCATACTATTAATCTGGGCACAAGCTTTTTTTGTTTGTTTTTCAACTCAGGAGAAACATTCTCATAATGCTGCAGATTGATTCTATGGTGTCTATTTTAAGGGTTCAAACTATAAGTTCTTCCAAAGTACGGTTTTGTTATTATACCTCATAGACTCTGAATACTTACATTATTTTGAGGGTTTTTGAAAGTTATTTTGCCCTAGTGATATTTAAAGGTCAGACTTCCAGATTTCTGTTTATTTTACATTTCAAAGAGCAAAAGCTTTGAAGTGAACCTTGGATTTAAAAACACTAGCTCTACTTTTTACTATTTGCATGGTAAGGCAAGTTACTTAACCTTTATGAGCCTCAGTTCTTGATCTGTAAAATAAAAATACCTAATTTATATGGTTGTTTGAAAGATTAAATGAGACAATGTATTTAAAATGGTTATCAAAGAACACAGTACCTAACATATAGTAGATACTCAGTAAAAGTTAGTTCCTTTTTCCTTTACCTTAAAAATGAGAAATCTTAGTCTCTTTATCAACTGTATAAGTGAATTGGTAGGGCACTTTAAAATATGTTTTTTTAGAACTACTGATTCGAACAAAGATGAAGTACATGGGAATGGACTTACCTTCCCTCTCCAAACAACTATAAAATGATACAAAATATACAGAATAAACATTTTGAAACATTGGGCAATGGGCAATGCAGGACAGTGATCCTTGTGAAAAGGGAAACTATCTAGGTGAGTTCTATGTGTGTCCCCTGGATTTCTGACTGGAGATATTACCTAGATCTTGTTGTAAGGCAGAGGATCTCAAGCAGAGCACAGTGATCTCACTGAATTGAGAAGATGGAGATTGCACTTGAAGAGCCTGAGGGACTGGGACTTGCGAGGTAGAATACCAGAGAGGAGGTAGCTGTGCAAAAAAACAGCTTTATAAATCTTTAGAGGGGTCCACTTGAGTCTGTGGCATATTACCATGCCATACACGCATAGGGTTAAAATCCATGGGAACAGGCCAAAACCAATGGAGAAGCTGTAAAAAGTAAATTCCTGGAATTTTCACTGGACTGAGAGACATTTATGTACCAAACAGCCAGAGAAGAGAGTCTTGTTGAACCACCCAGGGTATTCAGTAGAAAACCCAGAGCACTAAAGTAGTCTTGGAGTATAAAGACTGCTCTAAATCCACCCTATCAAAGCTTTAGAAAACAAACCTCAAAAGAATAAAACCAGGGAGCGGATATGGCTCAAGCAGTTGAGTGCCCGCCTCCCACATGGGAGGTCCCCAGTTTGGTTCCTGGTGCCTCCTGAAAAAAACAAAAACAAACAACAAGCAAAACAAATGATAAAACCAACTCAGGGAAGCCAGTGTGGCTCAGTGGTTGAGCATCACCTTCCCACATATGAGGCCCTGGGTTCAATCCCCTGCCCCCAGTACCTCAAAAATAAGTAAATAAAAACAAATAATCAAACCAATCCTCAAATAACTGCTTGTTAAACAAAGCCTTTGAAGGAAAACAACAAAATTCAGTACTCAACAATTTCATATTCATAGTGTCCAGACCCAAAAGTTATTAAATGTGAGGAACCATGAGAGTGTGAACCATAACCAGGAGAAAAATCAGTCAATAAAAACAGACCCAGAAATGATATAGATAAGAAAATTAAAGGAAAAAGACTTTAAAAGAGCTATTATATACTTAATAATTTAAAGGAATACTATGAGAAAAGTTGAAGATTTTAATTATTGGAATTTAGATTTAAAAAATACAATATCTAAAATTAAAATTACAAAAAATTACTTGATGATGTAACAGAAAAGTAGATTAGATCTTGCCGAAGAAAAAGATCAGCAAAGTTGAAGACAGAAATGATAGCTATCCAAACTGAAGCACTTTTTAAAAAAGTAATGGAGATAATACCAAATTTTCTACCTTAAATTAATTGGTATTCCAGGAATGGGCAGTAATGGGAGTAGAAAAATACAACACATATTTTTAAAAATAGTCTCAATTTTTTCAAATTTGACAAATCTATAAACCCATAGCAAGATAACATAAAATAATACCAAGGTTTGATAGAAAAAGCAATGACAAAGAGAAGATATTAAAAGCAGTCAGGGGAAGCAGATGTGGCTCAAGTGATTGGGCTCTTGTCTACCATATAGGAGGTCCAGGGTTCGAGTCCCAGGCCTTCTGGTTAAGGCAAGCTGGCCCACACAGAGAGCTGGTGCAGCAAAATGATGCAACAAAAAGAGACACAGGAGAGACAATAAGAGACGCAGCAGACCAGGGAGCTAAGGTGGCACTAGAGATTGAGTGCCTCTCTCACTCCAGAAGGTCCCAGGATTGGTTCCCGGTGCTGCCTAAAGAGAAGACAAGGAGGCATAGAAGAACACACAGCAAATGGACACAGAGAGCAGACAGTGAGTATAAAAACAGTTGGGGTGGTGGGGGTGGGGCGGGGGCAGATAAATCTTAAAAAAACAAAACAAAAAAGTAATATTCAAGGTTAAAAAAAAAGACAACAAAAAGCAGTGACTAAGAATTTGTCAGAGATTGCAAAACAAGACAAAGGAATTTTGTCAACTTAGAATGCTATGTGCATTGAAAAAAATCCTTCAAAATTGAAAGGCAAAATAAAGACTAATTTATTAAAATAAAAGCTGAGAGAGTTGGTCATCAGGAGACTTGCAGTACAAGAAACATTAAAAGACATTCTTTAAAAAAAAAAAAGATTTATTTATTTATTTCCCCTAAAAGACATTCTTATGGCAGAGGGAAAATATCTCCAGATGGAAACTTGGATCTACAGAAGTGAATGAGAAGGACAGTGAGTAATGGGAAAATATTAAGACTTTTTTTTCTCATTTTAAAATGTCTTTAAAAGATAATTGACTCCTAGGAATAACAATAGAATAAGAATAGACTATATAGAGTATAATGTGTAGAAGTAGAATGTGTAACAAAAATTGCATAGAAGATGGGGGCAAATAGAAATATACTGGAAGTAGTGTAATATTTGGAGATAGACTGGGATAAGTTAGTGGTACATATTATAAACCTTAGAGTAACTATTAAAAAACAAAGAAACAAAATGAAAAAAAAAAAAAAAAAAAGACAAGAGAAAAAGAACAACAGCAAAAAAGAGGTATAAACTGATAAGCCAATAGTGGAGAAAAATGAAACACTAAAATACATTCGATTCATCCAGAAGAAGGAAGGAAAAGACAAAAAGGGAACAAAGAACAAATGGAACACATAGCTAAGTGGTAAATTTAAACCAAATCATATTGATAAATAACTTTGTAAGTAGTCTAAATACTCCAATCAAAAGACAGAGATTAACAGGCTAGGTAAAAAAGAATGACCCAGATATATGCTATCTACAAGAAACCCACTTTAAATATAAAGACATAGTTAAATTATAAAACAGCGGGGGGGAAAATATCAGACTTGCAACCATTAATCCTAAGAAAACTGGAGTGGCTATGTTAATGTCCTACCAGATTGAATTCAAAACAAGGAATGTTACTGTGGATAAAGAGAGATTGCATAATGATAAAGGATCACTTCATCAAAAAGACATAATCTTAAATGTGTATGCATGTAATCACAGGCCTTTGCCCTGATAGAACCAAAGGGGGAAATAAATGCACAGTTGTAACTGGGGATTTTGACGCTTCTCTCACTCATTAATAGACCAACTAGAAAATCAGTAAGGACATAGAAGACTTGAACAATACTACCAATCAATTTGCTGTAATTGGTGTTAAAGAATATCTTACCCAGTGATGGCAAATACATATTTTTCCCCAAGTACAGAGAGAGCAAGCACTAAAATAGACGATTTGCAGGACCATCAAACCAATCTCAACTAATTAAAAATAGTTGACATTAACAGAAAGCTATCTAGAAAATCCTCAAATATTTGGAAATTAGCCAATACATTTTTAAGTAATTCACAGGTGGAAGGAAAAAAATCATAAGGGAAATTAAGAAGTACTGTGAACTGAGTGAAAATGAAATAAAGCCTAGCAAAATTTGTCTAATGCAGCTAAAGAGAGAAATTTAGAGCTTAAAAATTTTTCTTAGAAAATAAGCACTGTCTAAAACCTATGCTGCTACCTGAAGAAGTTAGAAAGAGAAAAGCAAATTAAATTCAGAATAAGAAGGAATAAAAAAATAAACATAAGAGCAGAAATCAACAAAATAGAAAATGGACAAACAGTAGATAATATCAAAAGTTTTTTTAAGATCAATAAAATTGATAAAACTAGCTTGAGTCATGAAGAAAAGGAAGACCAATTACCAATATCAGACTGAACAGAGGGATCATACTGCACATCCTTTAGACATAAAGAGAATAATGGGAATTTAATGAACAACTTTATGGCCAATAACTTATTCAATTTAGATGGAATGTACAAATTTCCTGAAACACAAATTTTTCTTCTTTAAGTAGAAAACCTGAATACTCCTGTCTGTAAAAGACATTAAATTCTTAATTTTAAAAACCTTCACAAAGAAAACTCCACGCCCACATGATGAGTTCCATCAAACATTTAAGAAAGAAATACTAATCCTATACTGTATTTCTCTTTCTGAAAGAAAGAGAAGGGAACACTTGCACCTCATTTTTTGAGGCCAGCATTATCTTTATAAAGACATTATAAGATAACTACAACAAATATATCTCATGAATGTAGATGCAAAATTCCTAATAAAGTATTAACAAATCTAATCTAGGAATGTATAAAAAAAGGATAATTTATTCTGTCCAGGTGGGTTTACCCCAGGAATGTAAGGTTGGTTTAATATTAGAAAATCAGTCAGTGTTCACCATATCAACAGAATAGAGAAAAATGATATGATCATCTCAATAATTGCAGAAAAAAGCATTTGATAAAATTCAGCACCCATTTATATTTAACCACTCAGAAAACAAAGGATAAAAGAGAATTTCCTTGACCTGGTGAAATACATCTATGAAAAAAAAAAAACTTCAGCTAACAAGATACTTAATGGGAACAAGGCAAAGATTTCAAGTCATCACTTCTGTTTAGCATCATACTGGAGTTTCTTTTGATGGCGTAAAGCAGGAAAATGAAATAAAAGGCATACAGATTGGAAAGAGGAAAAAATTTTTATTTGGAGGTGACATGATATAAATAGGAAATCCTAACAATTCTATTTTAAAAAACTACTAGAATTAAAACATGAATTTATTTTCTATCTACTAACAATAAGAACAAATGGAAATTGAAATTAAGGAAATATTTATAATGTTTTATATAGACATCACATTTTATAAAATCATTACTTAGAGATAAATTTATGCAAGGCTTGTACACTGAAAATGGAAACATTTGTTGTGAGAAATTAAAGAAGACCTTAATAAATGGAGTGATCTACATTCTTGTGTATCAGAAGCCTCAATATTTGTTAAGAGGATAATTCTCCCCTAGTTTTTCTGTAGATTCAATGTCATCTCATTTAAAATCCTAACATTTTTTTTTTTTTTAGAAATTGACAAGCTGATTGTAAAATTGTTGTGGAAATGCAAAGAATGTAGAATAGCCTTAATCATTTTGTGGGGGAGAAAAAGGAACAAATTTCTTTCCTTTTTTTTTTTTAAAAGGTACTGGGGGCTGGGTATTGAACCTGGGACCTCATATGTGAGAAGCCAGCACTCAACCACTGAGCCACATTGGCTCCCCTAAGTTGGTTTTTTAGTTTGTTTTGCTTGTTTTTGTTTTTTTCAGGAGGCACTGGGACCCAAACCCAGGATCCTCCCGTGTGGGACGTGTGTGCTCAACTGCTTGAGCCAAATCCACTTCCTCTAATTTCTTGACTTACTCAAAAATTGTACTGATCAAGACCATGTGTATTGGCATAAGAGCAGACATAAGAGCAGAGGTTGACAGATTACAGCACACATCCTGTTCTTGTACACCCAGTGAGCTAAGAATATTTTTTATATTTCTAAAGTGTTTAAAAAGGGAGAATATGCAACAGAAACAATGGTGACTCATGAATTTCAATAAAATATAAAATTTTTACAGTGGAGCTAAGAGAATCCAGAAATTGGTAAAGATTTATATAGTCAATTGACTTTGAACAAAGGGGCCAAGAAAAGTCAATGGGGAGACAGAGTATATTTTCAACCAACAGTGGATCACCGCAAGCACAAAAAACCTCATGCTTTACCTCATATAATGTAAAACCTTAAAATGGATCATAGACCTAAATGTTAAAACCTAGAACTGTAAAATTTCTGGAGAAAATAAAGGAGAAAACCTTTGTTACATTACCATAAACAAAGATTTTTTTAGATGGAGCACAAAAAAACACAAACCATGAAAGGAAAATAAATAAATTTGACTCCATTAAAATGTAAAACTTATCCCCTTTGAAAGGCGTTTGAAAAGGCAAGCTGCAAACTGGGAGAAAATATAAAACACAAATTCAACAATGGGCTGGCATTCAGAATATATATATATTTATTTATTTAAACAAATCAGTTTTATTGATACATATTAATAAAACATACAGTTCATCCAAAGTGTACAATAAGTGGTATTTGGTATAATCACATAGTTGTGCATTCATCACTTCAGTCATTATTAGAGCATTTTCATTATTTCATTAATAATAAAAAACAGACAAGAAAATTCTTCATCTCTCAGTCTACGCTTCCCCTGCTGTACATAGCTGTTATTTCTGGCTATTCTTGCACATTTACTTATTTTTAAGCACTTTTATTGAGATATATTCACATGCCATACAATCTATCTAAAGTGTATAATCAACAACTTTTATTATAATGACAATATTGTGCATTCATTACCACAAAAAATTTTAGGACATTTTCATTACTCCAAAAAGAAAACCATCAACTTTCCATTCTCTAACCTTGTTCTATTTTCTTTTGATTATACACATATAATCATGTGAATATATCTCAATATATCTCAATAAAACTGCTTAAAAATAAGTAAATGTACAAGAATAGCCAGAAATAACAGCTATGTACAGCAGGGGAAGCATAGATTGAGAGAGTGCACTTTCCCTTCCAAATGAATTTAGTAATTGCCTCTTCTATTGCTGTAAAGTAGCCTGTTGGAATTTTTATTGATATTGCATTAAATCTATAAAACAGTTTAGTCTTCCAGTCCATGAACATGGAATGTCTTTCCATTTGTTTAGATCTTCATTGATTTCTTTTAGCCTTGTTATTTTTTCTGCATATAGGTCCTAGATTTAACTACTTCTTGGTTCAATTGATTCCTAGATATTTGAATCTTTTTGTTCCTATTGTAAATGGAAATTTCCTCCTATTTCCTCCTCAGATTGTTCAATACTAGTGTACAAAAACATTACTAATTTTTGCGTGTTAATCTTGTATCCTGCCACTTTACTGGACTCATTTATTAGCTCAAGTAGCTTTGTTGTAGACATTTCAGAATTTTCTAAATATAGGATCATGTCATCTGCAAATAGTGTTTTACTTCCTCTTTTACTATTTGGATGCCTTTTTTTTTTTTTTTCCTTCTTGTCTACTTGCTCTAGCTAGAATTTCTAGCACAATGTTGAATAACCATGGTGACAGTGGGCAGCCTTGTCTTATTTTGGATCTTAGAGGGAAATCAACCTTTCCCTATTGAGTATGATGTTGGCTGTGGGTTTTTCATATGCCTTTTATCATATCAAGGAATTTTCCTTCTATTTCTATCTTTTGAAATGTTTTTATCAAGAAATGATGTTGGGAAACGGACGTGGCTCAAGAGGTTCGGCGTCCGTCTACCATATGGAGAGACTGGGGTTCGATCCCCGGTACCTCCTGGTAAAAAAAAAAAAAAAAAGAAATGATGTTGGATTTTGTTGAATTCTGCATCTATTGAGATGATCATGTGTTTTTTTTCCTTCAATTTGTTAATGTGGTGTATTACATTGATTGATTTTCTTATGTAGAACCAGCCTTGCATACCAGGAATAAATCCCACTTGGTCGTGATGTATAGGTCTTTTGATATGCTGTTGGATTCTATTTACAGGTATTTTGTTGAGAATTTTTGCGTCTATATTCATTAGAGAGATTGGTCTGTAATTTTCTTTTCTTGTAGTGTCTTTATGTGGCTTTGGTTTAAGGGTGATGTTGGTTTCATAAAATGTGTTAGGTAATTTTCCCTCCTCTTCAATATTTTGGAAGAGTTTGAAAAAGATTAGAGTTAATTCTTTTTGAAATGCTTTGTAGAATTCATCTGTGAAGCCATCTGGTCCTGGATTTTTCTTTGTTCGGAGATTTTTGATGACTGATTCAGGCTCTTTGAACGTGATTGGTTTGTTAAGTTCTTGTATTTCTTATAGCATCAGTGTAGGTTGTTTGTGTGTTTCTTGGAATTTATCCATTTCATTTAAGTTGTCTTAATTTATTGGCATGCAGTTTCTCATAATATCCTCTTATGATCCTTTTTATTTCTGTGGGGTCAGTCTTAACTTCTCCCCTTTCATTTCTGATTTTATTAATTTACATCTGCTCTCTTTTTTTCTTTCTGGATGTAGCTAAGTGTTTGTCAATTTTATTGGTCTTCTCAAAGAACCAGCTTTTGGTTGTGTTGATTTTCTCTTTTTTTTTTTTTTTTTTTTTTTTCTTAATTTCATGTATTCCTGTGCTAATCTTTAGTATTTCTTTCCTTCTGTTTGCTTTGGGAATGGTTTGTTGTTCTTTTTCTAGTTTCTCCAGTTGTTCGGTTAAATCTTTGTTTTTAGCTCTTTCTTCTTTTTTAATATAGGTGTTTAGGGCTATAAATTTCCCACTTACCACTGCCTTCACTGTATCCCATAAGTTTTGATGCATTGTGTTCTCACTTTCATTCGACTCTATATATTTACTGATTTCACTTACAATTTCTTCGTTAACCCACTGATTATTTAAGAGTTTGTTGTTCAGCTTTCACACATTTGTAAATTTACCACTTTCCTGTCTATTGTTGATTTCCACTTTCATTCCATTATGATCTGAGAAGGTGCTTTGTATAATTTCAGTCTTTTTATATTTATTGAGATCTGCGTTGTGACCAAACATGTGGTCTATCCTGAAGAAAGATCCATGAGCACTTGAGAAGAATGTATAACCCGCTGAGTTTGGGTACATCGTTCTGTTTATGACTGTTAGGTCTAGCTTGTTTATCATATTGTTGAAGTTCTCTATTTACTTGTCGATCTTATTTCTAGTTGTTCTACCTAATGATGTGAGTGGTATGTTGAAGTTTCCAAATATTAATATAGAGCTGTCTGTTTCTCCCTTCAGTTTTGCCAGAGTTTGTGTCATGTAAATTTTGGGGCACCCTGGTTAGGTACATAGATATTTATGACTGTTATTTCTTACTGGTGGATTGTCCCTTTTATTATGTATCTCATATCTTTTTTGCACTTTCTGTTTAGTCCAATATTAGTATAGCTATACCTGCCCTATTTTTGGGGGGGGGGTGGCTACTGTTGGTGTGGAATATCTTTTTCCAACCTTTTACTTTCAGCTGCTTTGTATCCCTGGGTCTCTTGTAGGCAGCATATGGATGGCTCATGTTTTTTCATCCATTCTGTCAGCCTGTATCTTTTGATTGGGGAGTTTAATCCATTCACATTCAATGATATTACTGTAAATGCATTATTTACTTCTGCCATTTTATTCTTTGGTTTTCATATGTCACATCTTATTTTCATCTGTCTTTACTCTTTTGGTTATCCTTTCTGCTATTCTTGTCTTCTATACTTTCCTCTGAGGCTTTCTCTCTTGTCATTTTCTTTCAGGCTATAAGGCTCCCTTTAATGTTTGCTGCAAATGTAGAGTCTTTTTTTTTTTTTTTTAAATCTTCTTAATGTGGAAAGTTTCACAAACTTGTGTGTCATCCTTGCACACGGGGCATGCTAATTTTCTCTGTATCGTTCCAGTTCTAGCATATGTGCTTTCGAAGCAAGCACAGTGGATTTTTTTTTTTTTTTTTTTAATGAAGTGTCTTAGTTTCTGGTCGCTTGTGAACATTTTAAACTCACCTTCATATTTGAAAGACAATTTTGCTGGATAAAGAATTCTTAGCTGGCAGTTTTCCTCTTTCAGTATCCTAATTGTATCGCATCACTGTCTTCTTGCCTCCATGGTTTCCTATGAGAAATCCACACTAAGTTAACTGGGCATCCCTTGTATGTGATGGTTTGGTTCTTTCTTGCTGCTCTCAGAATTTTCTCTTTATCTTTGATGTTTGACATTCTGAGTAGTATGTTTCATGGAGTAGGTCTTTTCACATTTGTTCTGATTGGGGTGCACTGAGATTCCTGGACATATAAGTTCATTTCTTTCAAGAGAGTTGGGAAATTTTCAGCCATTAATTCCTCAAATACTTTTTCTGCCTCTTTTCCCTTCTCTTCTCCTGGAACTCCCAGGACAGGTATGATGTTGCGTTTCGTGTTATCATTCAAGTCTCTGCGCCCCTGCTCAAATTTTTCCATTCTTTTCTCTCTGTTCTTTTCTCTCTTCAATTTCAGCTGTTCTGTCTTCTGTATCACTTACTCTTTCTCCTGTCATTTTGAGTTCCCTGTTGTATGCCTCTAATGTGTTGTTGTTTTTTAACATTTTTTAACTTTATTTTGTACATTTAATAATTGAAAATATAAACAATTAAAAAGTAAAAAGTAAACACAGATGAATAAATATATACATTACTCAATTAAATGTAATGGATACATATAATTTTTTTTTTTTAATCAAACAATATATTACACAATATATTTGGTTCATAGTAACGCATTCATACAGTATTTGTCCTTTTGTGTTTGGCTTGCTTCACTCAACATAATGTCCTCCAGGTTCATCCATGCTGCCATAGCTTTATGACTTCATTTCTTCTTACAGCTGCATAATATTCCATCGTGTGAATAGACCACAGTTGGTTTATCCATTCATCTGTTGATGGACACCTGGGTTGTTTCCAACTTTTGGCAATGGTGAATAATGTGGCTATGAACATCGGTGTGCAGATGTCTGTTCGTGTCCCTGCTCTCAGTTCTTCTGGGTATATACCCAATAGTGGTATTGCAGGGTCACATGGCAAGTCTATATTCAACTTCTTTAGGAACTGCCAAACAGTCCTCCATAGTGGTTGTACCATCCTGCATTCCCACCAACAGTGAAGAAGTGTTCCTATCTCTCCACATCCTCTCCAACACTTGTAGTTCTCTGTCTTTTTAATAGTGACCATTCTGATAGGTGTGAAATGATATCTCACTGTAGTTTTGATTTGCATTTCCCTAATCATTAGTGATGTTGAGCATTTCTTCATGGGTTTTTTTGCCATTTGTATTTCTTCTTCGGAGAAATGTCTATTCAAGTCTTTGGCCCATTTTTTGTGTCATTTGTCTTTTTATTGTTGAGTTGTAACATCTCTTTATATATCTTGGATATTAAACCCTTATCAGATATCTGATTTCCAAATATTTTTTCCCACTGAGTTGGCTGCCTTTTCACCCTTCTGACAAAGTCCTGTAGGTGCAACAGTGTTTAATTTTGAGGAGGTCCCATTTATCTACTTTTTCTTTTGTTGCATGTGCTTTGGGTATAAGGTCCAAGAAACCACCACCAACTACAAGGTGTTGAAGATGTTTCCCTACATTTTCTTCTAGTAGTTTTATGGTTCTGGCTTTTATATTTAGATCTTTGATCCATTTTGAGTTGATTCTTATATAGGGGGTGAGACAGGGGTCCACTTTCATTCTTTTGGTTATAGATACCCAGTTCTCCCAACACCATTTGTTGAAGAGACTGTTTTTTCCCATTAACGTGGGCTTGGTAGGTTTGTCAAAAACTAGTTGACTGTATAGGTGAGGGTATATTTCTGGATTCTCAATTCTATTCCACTGATCGATATGTCTATCTTTATGCCAGTATTATGCTGTTTTGACCACTGTAGCTTTGTAATATGTTTCAAGGTCAGGCAGTGAAATTCCTCCCACATTGCTCTTCTTTTTTAGAATACTTTTGGCTATTCGGGTGCACTTACCCTTCCAGATGAATTTGGTAATTGCCTTCTCTAATTCTGTAAAGTAAGCTGTTGGGATTTTGATTGGTATTGCATTGAATCTATAAATCAATTTGGGCAAAATTGACATCTTCACGGTATTTATTCTTCCAATCCATGAACACGGAATGTCTTTCCATTTATTTGGGTCTTTTTAAATTTCTTTTAGCATTGTTTTGTAGTTTTCTGCATATAGGTCCTGTACTTCTTTGGTTAAATTAACTCCTAGGTATTTGGGTCTTTTTTGTTGCTATTGAAAGTGGAATTTTCCTCCTGATTTCCTCCTCAGATTGTTCAGTACTAGTGTACAAAAACATTACTGATTTTTGCGTGTTGATCTTGTATCCTGCCACTTTGCTGAACTCATTTATTAGTTCAAGTAGCTTTGTTGTGGATACTTCAGGATTTTATAAATACAGGATCATGTCATCCGCAAACAGTGAGAGTTTTACTTCCACTTTTCCTATTTGGATGCCTTTAATTTTTTTGTCTTGTCTAATTGCCCTAGCTAGAACTTCTAGTACAATGTTGAATAACAATGGTGACAGTGGGCATCCTTGTCTTGTTCCTGACCTTAGAGGGAAAGCTTTCAACCTTTCCTCATTGAGTATGATGTTGGTTGTGGGTTTTTCATATATGCCTTTTATCATATTGAAGTATTTTTATCAAAAAAGGAGTTGGATTTTGTCAAATGCCTTTTCTGCGTCTATTGAGATGATGATGTGTTTTTTTTCCTTCAATTTGTTAATGTGGTGTATTACATTGATTGATTTTTTTCTGTTGAACCAGCCTTGCATACCAGGAATAAATCCCATTTGGTCGTGATGTATAAGTCTTTTGATATGCTGTTGGATTCGATTTGCAAGTATTTTTGTTGAAAATTTTTGCATCTGTGTTCATGAGAGATTGGTCTGTAATTTTCTTTTCTTGTGTAATCTTTATCTGGCTTTGGTATTATGGTGATGTTGGCTTCATAAAATGTGGTGGATAATTTTCCCTCCTCTTCGATTTTTTGGAAGAGTTTAAACAGGATTAGTGTTAATTCTTTTAGAAATGCTTGGTAGAATTCACCTGTGAAGCCATCTGGTCCTGGACTTTTCTTTGCTGGGAGATTTTTGATGACAGATTCAATCTCCTTAATTGTGATTGGTTTGTTAGGTTCTTTCATTTCTTGTTGTGTCAGTATAGGTTGGTTATGAGTTTCTAGAAATTTGTCCATTTCATCCAGGTTGTCTAGTTTGTTGGCATATAGTTTCTCATAATATCCTCTTATGATTTTTTTTTGTTTCTGTGTGGTCATTTGTAATTCCCCCCCTTTCATTTTTGATTGTATTTATTTCCACTTCTCTCTTTTTTTTCTTTGTTAGTCTAGCGAGGGGTTTGTCAGTTTTATTGATCTTCTCAAAGAACGCGCTTTTGGTTTTGTTGATTTTCTCTACTGTTTTTCTGTTCTCATTTTCATTTATTTCTGTTCTAATCTTTATTATTTTTTTCCTTCTGCTTGCTTTGGGATTGGTTTGCTGTTCTTTTTCTAGTTTCTCAAGTTGTTCAGTTAAATCTTTGAGTTTAGCTCTTTCTTGTTTTTTAATATAGGCATTTAGGGCTATAAATTTCCCTCTCAAGACTGCCTTCGCTGTAGCCCATAAGTTTTGATACGTTGTGTTCTCATTTTCATTTGTCTCAATATATTTACTGATTTCACTTGCAATTTCTTCTTTGACCCATGGAATATTTAGGAGTGTGTTGTTCAGTCTCCACACATTTGCAAATTTACTTTTTTCTGGTCTATTATTGATTTCTAGTTTCATTCCATTATGATCTGAGAAGGTGCTTTGTATAATTTCAGTCTTTTTATATTTATTGAGAGCTGTATTGTGACCTAACATGTGGTCTGTCCTGGAGAAAGATTCATGGCACTTGAGAAGAATGTATAACCTGCTGAGTTTGGATGCATTGTTCTGTATATGTCTGTTAGGTCTAACTTGTTTATCATATTGTTCAAGTTCTCTGTTTCCTTGTTGATCTTCTGTCTAGTTGTTCTATCTAATGATGTGAGAGGGGTGTTGAAGTCTCCAACGATTATTGTAGAAATGTCTGTTTCTCCCTTCAGTTTTGCCAGAGTTTGTCTCATATACTTTGGGGCACCCTGGTTAGGTGCGTAGATATTTATGTCTGTTATATCTTCCTGGAGGATGGTCCCTTTTATTAATATATAATGGCCTTCCGCATCTCTTATCACTTTTTTGCATTTGAAGTCTGTTTTGTCTGATATTAGTATAGCTACCCCTGCTCTTTTCTGTTTACTATTCGCATGGAGTATCTTTTTCCAACCTTTTACTTTCAGCCGGTTTGTATCCTTGGGTCTGAGGTGAGTTTCTTGTAAGCAGCATATGGATGGCTCATGTTTTTTTATCCATTCTGTCAGCCTGTATCTTTTGATTGGGGAATTTAAATCATTCACATTCAATGATATTATTGAAAATGCACTATTTATTTCCTCCGTTTCATTCTTTGGTTTTCATATGTCATCTTATTTTTGTCTCTCTTTTTACTCTTTTGGTTATCCTTTCTGCTTTTCTTTCTTCTATACTCTCCTCCAAGCCTCTCTCTCCTGTCTTTTTCTTTCAGTTTCTAAGGCTTCCTTTAATATTTCCTGCAAAGGTGGATTCTTTTTTGCAAACTCTCTTAGTTTCTGTTTGTTTGTGAATACTTTATATTCACCTTCATATGTGAAGGACAGTTTTGCTGGATAAAGTATTCTTGGCTGGCAGTTTTTCTCTTTCAGTTTCCTAATTGTATCATACCACTGTCTTCTCGCCTCCATGGTTTCTGAAAAGAAATCTGCACTAAGTCTTACTGGACGTCCTTTGTACGTGATCGTTTGCTTCTCTCTTGCTCTGAGAATTTTCTCCTTATCTTTTACATTTGATATTCTGAATAATATGTGTCTTGGTGTAGGTCTATTTGGATTTATTCTCATTGGGGTACGGTGTGCTTCTTGGACATGTAAGTTCATTTCTTTCATGAGAGTTGGGAAATTTTCAGCTATTATTTCCTCAAATACTCTTTCTGCCCCTTTTCCTTTTTCTTCCCCTTTTGGAACTCCCATGACACGTATGTTGTTGCGTTTTGCGTTGTCATTCAACTCTCTGAGCCCCTGCTCAATTTTTTCCATTCTTTTCTCTCTCTGTTTTTTTCTCTCTTCAATTTTAGCTGCTCTGTCTTCGGTATCACTTATTCTTTCTTCTATCATTTCGAGTCTGCTGTTGTATGCCTCAAATGTTTTTTTTGTTTGTTTGTTTTTTTACTTTTTTCTTTTATCACTGCAATATCAGGTGTCCAGTCTGTACTGTGGCAACTCCCCTTTCTCATTCCCCAGTTTCTCACTTTTTTTTTTTTTTTTTTTTTTTTTTTACCAGGAGGTCCCGGGGATCGAACCCGGGTCCCTCCATATGGGAGACGGACGCCCAACCAGTTGAGCCACATCCGACCCCCTCAAATGTATTTTTGACTTCACCTATTGTGCCTTTCATTCCCATGAGCTCCGTTACTTTTCTGTTCAGGGTTTCAAATTCTTTGCATTCGCTCAATGACTTCTTTTTTTTTTTTTCAGATTTTATTTATTTATTCATTTATCCCCCCCTTGCTGCTTGTGCTCGCTGGGTCAGCCAACCGCGCCGTGCGGGCGGGCTTGCCTTCACTAGGAAGCCCTGGGAACCGAACCCGGGGCCTCCCATATGGTAAACAGGAGCCCTACTGATTGAGCCACAGCCGCTTCCCTCAATGACTTCTTGATGTCATTTATCTCTTTAACTATATTCTCTTTCATCTCATTAATTTGATTTTGGAAATTTGTGCTCATCTCATTGATTAGTTCTCTCAAATTCTGCATCTCTTCTGGGACTTTGCTGTATTCCTTTTCTTGGGCCATGTCTTCTGTTTTCTTAGTATGGCTCGTAATTTTTTGCTGGTGCTTAGGCATTTGGTTAGTTTGTATTTTACTTAGATGCTCTATCTCCTTTTCTTTTATGGGGTTTTAGTGGCAGGAGGCTGTGAGTTACCACAGCTCTTTGATTTTGGGCTCTACCTTGATTGTTAGGATTGTTCTGCTGGTTGCTCAAAACTGGGCATTGGACTCAGTAATTGGTTGTAGAGTCATTTCCTAAGGCCTTGGGCAGGGAGGCTATAAAGGCCAGGGAAAGCCTCTCGTATTTATTTTTAATTTTCTTATGTGCACTTCCTTGGTCTTCCAGGAGATGGCGCTTGTTGGCAGCTCTCAATTCAAGGCCTGGTCAGAGTGTATTTGTTGTGACACAGACCAGATCAATGTGATAGAGCTTCCTGTCTGGGGGCTAAGAGCCCTGTGATTCAAACTTTCTGAGACAGTTCTCCAGACTTCTCTCGCAGCACCCCCCTTTTCCCAGCTAGGAAATATTTCCACTCCCTTCTGAATCCTCAACAATCAGTCCCTGTTAGTAGAGGAGGAGATTGGGAGGTTTGTATATCTTTAGCCCCTTGCAGGCTCCAAGGCAAACAATGGCGCAGCCCCACCCAGCCTGGAAGGGCTCTCTGGACAGGGCAGACCAAACCTGGGAGTCAAAAGCAGGGTCAGCCCCAGGCTTTCTCTCCCTTCTCCCGTGGAGTCCTCAACCATTAGTCCAGGCTAGAAGAGAGGGAGGTTGCAAGGGTCGGATTTCTTCAGTCCTTCCTAGGCTCCCAGGGCAAACCACCGTGTGGAAGGGTCCGTGGGGCTCCACAGCCCAAATTTCAGGTCAGAACCTGAGTCCGCCTAAGGCTGTGTCCCTCTCTCTCCCCTTTCCAGGAGTGGTAGATCCCTGGAGCCCCCTTTGTCTGTGGTCGCAGGCCCAGAGGCCCGAGAATTCTGAAGAGTATGGGGGAGGGTGCCAGCAGCAGCAGAAGCTGCTACTTCCAACTCATGGTTCTGTTGTCGCAATTTCCCTCTTCTGTCCCTCTCTCCTCTGGGTGGTGTGCATCCTTCGCCTGCTGTCCTAAACCCTAGAAGATCTTTTTCGGGGCTGTTTCAGCTTGTCCTCTAGCTATTTTTGTCACAGTGTCTTCTTAAAATCTGTTCTCTTGTTAGCCATATTTTCCTTCATCTCCTTGAATTGATTTAAGAAGTTTTTTTGAACATCTCTGATTAGTCTTTCCAAATTCTATGTAATCTCTGATGTTTAATTTTTTCCTTTGACTGTCTAATGTGTTTTTTATCTCACCTATCACGTCTTTCATTCCTTATAATCTCTGTTACTTTTCTGTTCAGGTTTTCAAATTCTTCTTTGTGCTTGCTCATTGTCTTCTCGATGTCCTTTATCTCTTTAGCCATATTGTCTTTCAACTCATTAGTTTGATTTTAGAAATCTGTGTGAATCTCCTTGATTAGTTGTCTTGAATCCCGTGTCTCATCTGGGGCTTTGATATATTCCTTTGCATGGGCCATTTCTTCCATATTCTTAGTATGGCTTGTAATTTTTTGCTGAATTCTAGGCATCTGATTTTGATGGTGAGTTTACTCAGATGCTCAATTGTTCTCTCTTTCATAGGAATTTAGTTGTAGGAGACAGTGTGCTACTGCTTTTCTTGGATTTTTGGTTCAATCTGTTCTTGGTCTTTAGGAAACCGAGAACACTGTTAGTTGCTCAAATCTGGGCCCTGGACCCGGTAGTGTGTTGCAGCCCCACTTCCACAGGCCTTGGGGAGGGAGGCCATAAAGGCCAGAAAAAGCTTCTCATTTACTTTTAGTTTCCTTGCATGCACATCCTCAGTCTGCCAGCAGATGGCACTCTTTGACAGCCCTCTCAGTTCAAAACCTGGTTGGAGTGTTTTTGCTGCAACACCTACTGGATCAATGTGATAGAGGATCCTGCCTGGAGGCTAAGAGCCTCATAATTCAAACTTTCTCAGAGGCAGTTCTCCAGCCTTTGCTGGCAGCCTTCTCCCTTTTCCTGGGTAGGAACAAATTCCACTCCCCTCTGTGTCCTCCAGTCCTGGCCAGTAGGTCAGGACTCTTTAGTTCTGTGCTGGCTCCCAAGGCAAACAATGGTGCAGCTCCACTCAGCCTGGAAATGCTCCTGGGACACAGACCAAATTTGTGGGTCAAAAGCTGAGTCAGCCTTAGGCTGTGTCCCTCTCTCTCCCCTTTCCTGGAGAGGTGTATCCCTGGGGTCCCCTTGTCTGTAGCTGTTGGGCCCCAAGGCTTGAGAATTCAAGTGTCCATAAGTTAGAGGAAGATGCTGGCAGTTGCAGCTGCCATTTTGAACTTACAGTTTTGCCATCACGATTCTTTTCTTTTGCCCCTTTCTCTTCTGGGCAGTGTCCAGCCTTCCCCTGGCATCCTAATCCCTAGAACATATTTTTCCAGGCCGTTTCTGCCTGTCCTCTAGCTATTTTTCGGAATTTGTTTTTTTTAAACTTGCAACCTAATAAGACAAACCAAATTGGGAAAATTGAACAGACACTTTACAAAAGACTTCCCTAGGTATAATCAGTAAGCACAGGGAAAGATGTTCAGTATCATTAGACCTCAGAGAAATGCAAATTAAAACCATAATGCCACTCACCATAGAAAAGTTAAAAAAAAATTTTTTTTTTTTTTTAATTTAAAATTTATTGTAATGGGGTTTGCGTAAAGGGAGGGAGATGGAGGGTGGGGAACATGCAGGGGACACAAGGACACGATGACATGGCCAGGGCCACAGCTTCTCCCGTGAGGAAGGGGGATGAAAAGAAAAGGCCAGGGCTGGAGCTGGGGTGGAAGAGGGAAGGGGGAGACACTGCAGCTGCGTTCCCCCCACCCCAGGAAGCACCTCAAGTCCCTGGATCCCCCCATTTATCCTGCCCCCTATGATTCCATCTCTTTTTCTGCCTCTGGCCCTAGTGGCTCCTTTCTTGGCTCCCGCAGACATTTTTTCCCAAGTCTCGAGCAGGGGTGACGTTCAGGGCCTGACCCCAAACGACCCCCGCCTTACGAGGCTACAACCTTTACCTTCCCTGCTTCTGCCCCTTTTCCCATCTTGCCTTTTCCCCTGCCTGGGACAGTATCTTTGATTCCCCTGAAAAGTTAAAATTTAGATGACTAGCGAAACCCAGTGTAAGGGAAGATGTGAAACAGCTGGAACTTCGATATATCACTTGTGGGAGTATAAAGTGGTGCAGTCACTTTGGAATAGAGATTGCTTGTGTCTTAAAAAGTTAAATGTAAACACTTACCAATTCTACTCCTCAGTATTTACTCAAGAAAAATTAAAACATATATTCATACAAAGAGATGTACATAAATTTTCTTAGCCCAAAACTGGAAACAACCAAATGTTCATAAGCACACCATACAAATTTTAGTATATCCATACAGTGGAATACTGTTAATCAGGAAGAAAAAAAACAGTGAACTACTAGCACATGCAAAATATGGATGGATCTCAGAAATATACCAAGCAAAAGAAGCCAGACACAGAAGAGTACATATTGTATGATTCCATTTCTATGAAATCTAGAAAAAAATCTATAGTGACAGAAGGCAGATCAGTTCTTGGGTGGGGTAAGGGACTAACTGCAAAGTTTGGCACAAGGGTAATTTTAGAAGGTGATGGAATTTGTCTCTCAATTTGCTGGTGTTTATATTATATATTTGTCAAACTCATTGAAGTGTACACTTAAAATCGACACATTTTATTAAAAGTATATACCTCTATGCAATTGATTAATAGTATGTGCTTTATTAAGATAAATGGCTCTTCTTCCCATGCTGACTCTGAGTTTCTCTGTACAAAGCTCCCTCCTACCCCCAGAGACTTAAGTGCTGTGTTCTCTCTTTGAACTCTCTTCCCCTCACTCTTTATCTACTAACTCCAGTCTTTCATTTGGTGTCTGCTAAAATGTTATCCCTGCCCCACTGTGTCAGTTAATCTTTCTGTACACCCTGTACTTTTTTCCTAGCACTCACTGCTATAACTACCCAGGTTGTATGAGTAACATCGCCGCCTCCTCTATTTTTTTTTTTTTTTTTTTTTTTATTTTACCGGGAGGTCCCGGGGATCGAACCCGGGTCCCTCCATATGGGAGACGGATACCCAACCAGTTGAGCTACATCCGACCCCATCGCCGCCTCCTCTAGGTGAAGCTCTTTGAGAGCAGAGTCCATGGCTCTTTTGCTTACTGCAATGTCCCCAACTTCTAGCACAGTGCCTGCCACATCGAAGATACATAATAAGTATTTGTTGAATGGGAATTAAGAAAATTTGAGGAGGCAGTATTTAAAATGCATTTTTAAAATGAAGAGCATATGTTGTTTCAGTTGTCAAGAAAATTTTATTAGAATTATATGCTAGCTTCACATTGCTGTAATACAAGATATTAAACTCAAGAATCTCAGAAAGAAATTCTGCTATGATTTAATAAGGTCAGAACTTCTAAGGCCCATGCCATTCTTGACCACTCAGAACCCGCCCCCACCCCAAGTCCTTTTCATGAGAATTCTGTTTGGACTAGAAACCTGGCATGTTACTTTCCATAAAAGCAGGAATCTTTGTATTCAAAAATAGAGCACACTGGCCTTAATCCATTTCATAAGACTAAAAATCACCTAATATTTTAAATGTAGGCTGTCTTCTCTTTGCACAGTTGTGTATTTGTTAGCATGGTGTCGTTAAATAACAATCAGTCCCCCAATAATAAAGTTCAGATTTCAGCTACCACAATATATTAACTGTGAGCAATGGCATGAAGTACAGATTTCACTGTTCCGTCCATAAATCACTCTTCAGTCCACAAATCACTGTGTATGCAACACATGTATATCGTGATCAGTGACCAATCATGTCACTTCCTTTAAAGTCTGTTGGTGATTGGTCACTGCATATCTTGTTTATCTCACTGCACAGACAGCAATGTGTAGTTATATTGCCTCCAGGTGATAAACACATGGGAAGTTTTACAAAAATGGATAATTGGTAGAGGGAATTTACAACAAAGAAACAAAAATATACAGCGTTATAAAAGAAGTAGCCAACCATGGGAATGCTTCCGCTATTCGAGAGCCTCTAAATATGCAGCCAGATTGACATAGATGAGGCAAATGCTTGTGACAGAAAGGATGAAGATGTCCCAAAAGAAGTGACACCAGGAGAAAACTTCACATTAAAAGAATCTCAGAGAGATTTCATGGCACTGAAAGTGCAAAAGATAAAATATTGGAAATTTATCAGAACTTAGAAAGGAGTCTGATAATTTGCCAAAGCATAAAAAAGATGCTCACTACACACTGTAAGTTACACAGTGAGAAGGAAGCAAGCCCTCCTCAAACTCCTGTAGATATATTTTTACAAAGCATTTTAATTCTCAACGTTTCTAATGTTTTAAATTAGTGTACATATTAATTTTACTATTTTTCATTTTCTTATATATGTGTAATTGACAGTAAAGGTTTTTTTAATGTTTTACCAAAAATGTTTTAAGGGTGATGGGACAATTGTAACATTGCTGTGCTCAGTTTCAGCTTGCATGGGCATTTTTATAGTTCTGTACTACTGTGCGAAGCTAAGACTGCCTGTGCTTGTGGTTTTCGTGGTTTTCTTGGAGTTTTTACACTTAATGTAGCTTCCTGTTAATTAACAGAGTAGAGATATCTCTCTCTCTTTAATTTTGTTGTTGTTATTGTTGTTCAATGCACTAACCGGTTTCTTTTTTTATAGCTGAGAACAGCTGTTTGAGACCTATTGATAGAAATGGGAAGCTGCTTTGTCCGGGTGAGTTTTTAGCAGCCTTCCAAAGCTGGTGCACACTCACACCACTCTCTCTCCTAACACTACCTTAAGCAGGAGAGACGGATCTGTAGGGCATATTGTTTCCCAGATAGCTTCTTCATAAAACAGCTGTCTTTCTAATCATCAGGCCCTCATCTTAGTTAGGGTTTTGGTCTAGTTATCTTCCTAGCCTGATTTTCAAAGTTTTTCATTTGTTTTGCTGATTTTACTGTAATACCTCTATGGAACGTAGTCTTTGGCCCTCACCTCCGTAATACATCCTGCCCTTCAACCCACTTTACTCCTGGCTGAACCTTACTACTTAAGTCAGTCATGATAGCAACTTTAAATGTGGAAGAAGCTAGTACATCAGTCTTGGAATTTTTCTCAGTTCTGAATAGCTGACTTTTAATTCATGTAAACTTTAAAAAGTCATTTTTATTAAGTATGAATTATCTGCTCTTATTTCTTAGCACTGTTGTACAGGTAACAGGAATTCTATATTCTTGAGTATGGCAGTGAAAATGAAACATAACCATTAGCTATCTAATCTTTTTGCTTGATGGGCAGCTCATTTTTTTTTTCTTTTTTGGCATTGTTGATTTTCAAAAAAAATTTCTTTCAGTGTACTGTTTTGCTCAGCAAGGTAGGAATTAATATCATTCATTGTGTTATAAAAATTCTTTATAGTGCCAGACAACTTTACTTTGAAGGAAGCAGAATTGAAGCTGGGGGGTTCATTGGGACTGTGTCTTGGAAGAGCACCAACTTCTACTCAGGTAAAATAGTGCTTCCTGTAAAAATAAAACCAACCCATCTGTAACCAGACTTCCTTAATTTCATGATTAACACCTTAACTGCTGAAGTAATAATGCTTTTCTCTATAAGCTTTTTCCTTAAATGATAATAATACCCTTATGGTTCTATGTGTTTACATAAAAATATTATGTCAAAGCCTATTTATAAGGTTCTTTTTCTGTGAAAATTTTGTGGTCAGGGGCATCTTTAAGGTTGCGTGTCCATCAGTTTCAGCCATCATATTTTATAAATTCTAAGGTACACCTTTTTTTTTTTTTTTAATTTTTAATTTTTAATTTTGTTTTTTCTTTTGAATTTTTGTGTACTTTTTTTTTTTTTTTTTTTTTTAAAGATTTTATTTTTATTTATTCATTCCCCCCTTGCTGCTTGTGCTCTCTGGGTCAGCTAACCACGCTGTGCGGGCGGGCTTGCCTTCACCAGGAGGCCCCGGGAACCGAACCCGGGGCCTCCCATATGGTAAACGGGAGCCCTACTGATTGAGCCACAGCCGCTTCCCTGTGTACTTTTTTTTGTTCTCACATCTTTTTCTTCTTGTACTTTTCATAGCTTCATTTTATTTAAATATTTGATCCATCTCAATTTTATTTAGATGTAAGGTGATAACCACACTTTTTCTGAATGACTGGTTGTTCCAATACCATTTTCTGAATAATTCATCTTTTCCTAACTGATTTCCACGTATAAACCACACACACCCTGCTTTACTACAGTAAGGCTTAGCTATGCAGCAAAACGGCACACATAATACAGAGGGATGAAATAAGACTTGGATTTTAAGTGTGGCTTTTTTAGGATCAAGAGCTCTTTTTCTTATCTCCCTCCTTATAGATTCATTAAGCTGGGGACCATGTGGTAGGAATGTTTTTCAGAAAATACTTCATTACAAGTTTAGAGTAGGGGGGAGAGCATTGTGGATGAAGTAGTCCTATAGGCCTCTTAGAAGGAGAAATGGGTTTACGATAGGAAGGGGCAGAGAGAAGAATGAAGAGAATGGGTAAAGGTGTGGAGGTGAAATTGCCTGTACTGAAAGGCCACAGAAAAGATCACAAGAGCTAGAGCCAGGGGCCTGTGAGGAAACTAGGTGGGGAGGGGGGTGTATAATGGAGGGGTGAGTTTGGGGGCAAGGAGGAGTATTAGCTAGTAGGAAGTTTGATCATTTTGCCAAGGAGTTTGGATTTTATCCCATAGATAATGGTGAGCCATGAGGCAAAGAGGGGATATTGGCGGACAGGGAAGAGGGAACAACCTGTATTTTAGAAAGCTAAATTTGGTAGAAGTATAGGATATGTGGGAATAGGGAGGACTGAAGGCACAGAGGCCAATTAGGAAACTCATGACCAAGGAAATGGTTGCAGTTAAAGATGGGCTGAATGAGCCAGACACTGCAGGAAGACAGGGCTTGGTGACTAGACGGGGGTCAAGGGAGAGGACGGTCAGAGATAATGCTGCATCTCCCAGCTGATAAACAGGAAAGGCATTTGGAAGCTTGTGGGTGACTGGGTGTTTTCACATTTTAACATCTGTGAAATTAGGATGCATCTTACAGGCAGTGGCATATTGCAGTTATGGCTGGCACTGTGTTTTCTTTCTTAGTACATTAAATAATGAGTCTAACAATCAATGGTATTTTAGCTTTAATGAAATACAGTATATTGATTTTGAACTTTATTACTCCCTGTAATGATTTAATATTCTCAATGCAGCCTCCCTTTCCCCTTGTCTTTATCAGTATTCTTTTTTTTCTAAAATATGATTAGGCTGACCTTTGCCAGAAGCCCTACCTATTTAATAAACTTTTATTACAGTCCAGAAGTCATAATGATACCTTACTGTGAATGCTCTGTATCAAGATAATCTAGACTTCTATCAAATTCCCCATGATCCCCAGGTCCACCTCATTAGTTTCTCAACTACTTTCTCCTTTAACTTAACTTTTTCCTTGACCTCTAACAAGTCGTAGTGCATTACAAGCTGATAGGAGGAAAAGCATGACAAGTGAGGTTGGGTTAGAAAGGAAAAGTAGGGTTATATGGACCGCAAGACAAGAGATAAGATTTTTATTTTTCTTGTGGGATCTTAGGAATTTCACTATATGGATTTTGTAGACAGAAAATAAAATCATAAACAAGTAACTAAGAGAAAAAACAGAGTTAATACTTCCTGTGTATAGTATTTGCAAGATCCTGTGGTGAGTGAGACAGAAATGGAGATCATAGCAGAAGAAAGAATATCTGTGCCATGTGTTTATTAGGAGTGAAAACTTTGGTGAGGAAAGTTTTTCCCTGTGCACTGTTTTTTCTAGGTAGTTAAGAGTGTTTAAATTATAACATTAAATTACTCAACATAGTCTTATTTTTATATAATTTGAAATGTTTATTAAACTTTCATGGACCCTGGGCTTTACTTTTTAAATTTAGATTTATAATATTTTAAAATTCAGGTTAAATTGCATTCATATTTCTGTCTTGATCTTAGCTGTTCCTGTTTTTCACTATGGGGAGTGACGTTCAATCCAGGACAGAGATGGAGATCATAGTAGAGGAAACAATATCTGTGAGAGATGTAAGTAATTTTACTTTTTGTTTTCAGAGGTGTTGAGTGTTTGTTATGGGGGAGCAGGGGCAGCCTGTGTTAGAATTTTGAGGTGCTAAAGCCAGGGTTGGCATAATATTCTTCAAGGAATGCTGTGTACTCACTAATGGAGAGGTTTTGGGAGCTTGAAAATAGGTGAACCAATTGAAATTTTTAAAATTAGATTACCATTGTTGTTGTTTATTTTTCCTTTTTTGATTATCAATAGTACTTGCTTATTGCAGAAATTTGGTATATGCAGAAATGGATAAAACTTTTAAAAATAAGTCCTGCATTACCCCTTCTTCCACCATTATTAACATTTTGGTATATTTCCTTCTGGTGTTTTTACTTTACATACATACACTCTCACATGCACACACAAGTATGACTATTTATTTATATATATATGTGCTTGTATTTGTATAATAAAGCAAAGGAATAATTATGTTGGTTTTATTAAGAACTGGGGCAGTTAAAATCAATGTGGTTAAATAAAAACCCTGTTGTGAATTTGAATTAGAAGAGTCAGAATTTTAAAAATATATATGTTTTTCTAGCACTGTCCACTGAAATAGCTTAGAAACAGTGACCAACTTTGTAGCAGCAAGCACTCTTAGCACCCAGACTGCCAGATTGTGGTCACTAAATACCATTTCCTACTGAAAGGAACCAAAGCTTCTTGAAGTAATGGTCAATTCTATGTCTAGGTCAGGAAATGTATAGAATGAGCCTGGAACATCTTGAAATAGAAAACAGTGGAACTAACAAAGACTATAGGGATCATCAAAAAGACTTAGGCACACTAATCAAAGATGAGAGTTTGCATAGCAAATGAGAGTAAGAATTAAAATTTATTGCAGTGCGTATATAAAATGCATGAATTCATAATGATCATTAAAAAAATTCATTGGTTACCTATGGCGGATGCTAGAGAACATAAAGTGAAAGAATCTCAGGCATTTGTCCTGTTTCTCCTTTGCAAACTATGCCTCAGGGTAACCAAAGAGTTGTGAAAAGGGCATATAAATATGTCCTTTATAGACATATTTCAGCTAATAAATGAAAGAGGAATTTTAGAATATCACAGTTTTTTCAACTAATGAATTAAAGAATGGAGTCTTTGATTTTCAGATGGCTAACAAGCCAAAAAAAAATTGATACTCAGACTTATAGAAGTTCAAAACAATACCCATGGCATTCTTGCTCCTTCCCATCCCCAAACAAACTGGACCAGAGTCTGATCAAGCCTCCAGATCCAACTACCAATGGTTAAGAAATACAGGGAACAGAAGAATGTGTTAAATGCACCATGGGGATGAAGTCAGCAGAATCTGGAAAACTTCTTCAGCAAATAAATCTCAGGGAGTGGGGACAACCTAAAGAGACTTAGGAGAAAGAGCAGTCAATTGCAATGAATGGACTTTACTTGGACCTTGATTCAAACCCAAATAACTTTAATTTTTTTATTATTTAAAGATTTATTTATTTATTTATCCCCCCTCCTTGCTGCTTGTGCTTGCTGTGTCCATTTGCTATGCGTTTTTCTGTCTCTGCTTGTCTCCCTTTGTTGCGTAAGCTCACTGCACCGCACGGGCCATCAGCTCACCATGCTGTGCAGGCCGGCTTGCCTTCACCAGGAGGCCCTAGGAATTGAACCATGGGCCTTCCAGGTAAACAGGAGCCCAACCAATTGATCCACAGCCACTTCCCCAAATAACTTTAAATAATAATAATTTAAGAGAAAGAAGGGAAAATTGAATATTGGGTATTTGTTGATATTAAGGCATTCTTAATTTTTTCAATGCCATAATCATTTAGGGGTTATGTTTTTTAAAAGATTGCTTATCTTTCAGAGATGCATACTAAATGTTTGCAAATGATATGAAATCCAGGATCTGCCTCAGAAGACTCTGGGGGAAGGGGGTAGGCGTGTTGACCCACAAGATTGGCTGTGGTAATAACTGAGACTGGTGGAGTATACTTGAAGGTTCATTTCACTATTCTTGGCATGCATCTTAAATTTCCCCATGATAAAACATGTTAAGATAAACATTTGTATTAGGGTTCTCTCGGGAAACAGAATCAACAGGAGATATCTGTCAATAATATGAGACTTTAAAAGAGTCTCTCACGCGACCGTGGGGATACACAAGTCCAGGTTCTGCAGGCAGGCTGCAAACCAGGGGCTCCAATGAAAGTTTGATGAAAGGTCTTTGATGAGTTTCTGTGAGAAGTTGGCTGCCCAAGGACGAGCTGGGAAATTCTCCCTGAATGTTGAAATCACTTCCCCTTTTAAGGCATTCAACTGATTGGATAAAAGCGTCACTCATTGCTGATGCAATCTCCCTGATTGATGCAGATGTAATCAGCCATCCACGCAGTAAACCCACTGGTGATCGAAGTCCATAAATGCTCTTGTATTACAATTAGCCCAGTGCTTGCTGGATCTAACACCTGGACACAATTACCTGGCCGAGTTGACACATTAGCCTAACCATCACAACATTATTTTTACCTTTTGTTACATGCTATAAATATTTCGCAAGTTTTTCATTTTCCATTTGCCTTTTTACTTTATTTTCTTCTTAGTGTTTTTTGTTGTTTTTTTTTTCTGGTTTCAGAGAAAGAAATCGCAGATTTTTCAAAGGCTCTTCCAGGTCATCACTGACCCACCCTCATGTTGTCCACTGAGCAGTTCTCAGTTTTTTATCCTATGGGATTGATCAGCAGCATTTGACATAGTTGATCTCTGTTCTTTGAAACACTTTTTGCACTTGCCTTCCCCATGCTCTTCAGGTTTTCCTTCTACCTCACTGGCCTGCCCCTCCTCAGTTTGCTCTTCCCTCTCTTCTCCCTACCTCTTGAGCACCCTAATGCTTAGTTCTTAACCTGGACCTCTCTCCAGAGCTCCACATCTACATATCCAGTATCTTTAAAAAAAAAATTCCTGATACTCTCCCACATGTTCACTCTAATCCAGCCACACTGGCCCTCTTGCTGTCCTCAGCAAGGCCTTGACACTGGCTGTTTTCCCTACCTAGAGCACAGTTGACTAGAATGCTCAGTTGTTTGTGTTTCTTAAATAATGAAAGCCTTCAGTACAGCACTTTTATTTAATTACAGCTTTGGTCCATTCCCTATGTTTTAAAATATTTTCTCACTGTCACCATTTTCTAAACATTCTATAATTGTATTTTAAAGTCTTTTCATTTTATTTTTTTTATCATACACATAATCATGGATTCTCATTTTTAAACTTCAGAGGAGTTAAAAATCCCCCTTCACCACCACCCTATTCCAGTCCCTTCTCCAGGAGCCTGTTGTCACATATGTAATAACCTTGTCCACATCCTAGGGTGGGCAGCCTTCCAGACCTCTGCCATGTGTGTACCAATATGTGCATGTGATGTACATAAGGAAGGAAGTGCTTGATTTATTTGGTTTCTTCTATATGCAAATGGGATCACCCTGCATGTATTGCCTAGAACTTTAAGTTTTCACTTAAAATATTTTAAAGATCTTTTGAGATCTGTCTGTATAAATCTTTTATTCTTTTGCTTAGTTTAAGCAAGCTAATAGATATTTCGGTTGTTTGCCACTTTTCTCCATTACAAACAGTTCAGTGGTGACATCCTTATCTTTGCTTCCTTTTGCTCCAGTGTATTCTAAATTAAATTTTATTTATTTTTTTGTCCAAAATTTACTTAGGAATGTTTCTCCCTCAAGAAATTGGGAGTTTTAATTATTATTTTTTTTGTTTTTTAAACTTTCATTAATAGTGTCTTATTTTATTATACAGTGCTAAGAGCTCACATCTTGCACAGTTCTTTCCCTGTGACTTTATATGTGATCAGTTGTGTGTCATGGGTGCTAAGAAAAGTCTAATCTCTTTTTATAGGATTGAGGATTTAATTCATATCTGTGAAGTAAGCCTAATTGAGTATATCTGGTTAGAACCACTCTGTCAGTCCTCATAAGGAGAAAGGCACGGCAGAGCTGACGTGGATGAACAAAACTTTGAACTGAGTTCAGGTTGCGAACCTTGGAAACCGTTTGGTTTTTTTTTCCTCTGCTGAATTGGCCCCACCTATATCTTAGGGAGAACAGCTGACTTAATTAATATATCATCTTACCTATGTATATCTTTATTTGAGAATTATTAAGTACAATCAATCTTAACTATGCCCAGGTCCCAAAATTGGTGTTTCTCACAGTACAGTAACAGAAAACTAACATTGAATTGCTTTTCTTTTTTTTTTTTTTTGACAGTGTTTAAAGATAATGCTAGAGAGATCTGGCCTACCAGGTAAGTTATATACCATGATGATATATAATCTTTTCTACATCCTTGACTTATAATTAATTATCTATCAGCATAATGAAAACTTTTTAGACACCTTTTTTTCTCCAGGGTTGTCAGTTAAACTTTACATTGTTGAATGTACATAATGAATACTCCTGCTTCTTGTTTAAAGTAAAAGAGAACTAGAGGTAGGTTAGTGCTAAGTAAAGAGAACCTAGGTAAGAATCAGCAAAGGTGCAAAAGTGATAAAACCAAGATTTGTAATTCAGGTCTTTCACTGATTTTTTTTTTTTTAATCTCGTTGATTCATAAACTCAATGCATTTGTGTCTCATATGCACATGAGATATGAATGAAAAAAGTAAATCCAGGGTCTTTTAAAGTAGCTGTTTGGATGGAATCGTGTCATTGAGCTTTATGAGACATCATCCTCTATTATTATTGTGCTTTGCTGTTCCCAAAACTTCAGTAGAAGGGAAGCCAGGGCTGTGTTATCTTGAAGGGACGCTAACCCGCTCTGGGTGCTAGATACTCCTCTAGGAGCGTCATGTGCATGGTCTCATTTCCTCTCGACAACAGTCCTATCATGCAGGAATCTTCATTCGTTCCCATTTTGCAGATGAGGAAACAGGCTGAGAAAAGTTAAATGGCTTACCCAGATTTATACAGCAAGTAACTAGATCTCTAAACCATGCTGTGCTATGAAGTAATGGTGTTCACTTTAAATTTATTGGTGGTTTCTTTACTATAATTTATCTTATTAGATAAGTTGTAGAGTTACAGAAGAATCATGCAGAAAATAGAGTTTCCATATAACGCCCACCCCCCCACCACCCCCCCATTTTGAACACTTTGCATTAGTGTGGTAGTTTTGTCACAATTGATGAAAGAATATTGTTATAATTGGACTATTAACTATAGACCATAGTTTATATTAAAGTTTTTGTACTGCCCTATCTAAAGTACAGTACAATCTAAAATTTCCCCTTTTAACCCCATTCAAATATAATTCAGTGGTGTTAATTACATTCATCATCCATTACCAAAACTTTGCCATCACCCCAAACAGAAATTCTGTACCAATTAAGCTTTAACTTCCCATTCCCTATCTCACCCTGGTCCTTGGAAACCTGGATTCTAGTTTCTGACTCTACAGATTTGCCTCTTCTAATTATTTCATATCAGTGAGACCATAAAATATTTGTCCTTTTGTGTCTGGCTTATTTCATTCAATGTGATGTCTTCACAGTTCATTCATGTTGTCACATGTGTCAGAATTTCACTCCTTTTTACAGCTGAATAATTTTCCTTTGTATGTATATACCACAATTTGTTTATCCATTCGTCTGTTGATGGACACTTGGGTCACTTCCATTTTTTGGCAATTGTAAATAATGCTGCTCTGAACATTTGTGTGCAGGTATCTGTTTGAGACCCTTCTTTCAATTTTTGGGTCTATACCTAGAAGTGGGATTCCCCAGTCACATAGTAATTCTGTACTTAACTTTCTGAGCTCCTTGAGGTACTGCCAAACTCTCTTCCACAGCAGCTGCACCATTTTAACCTCCCACCAACATTGAATGAGTTTTCCTCTTTCCCCACATCTTCTCCAACACTTGTAATTTTCCATTTTTTGAATAGTAGCCATTCTAGTGGATGTGAAGTAGTATCTCATTGTGGTTTTGATTTGCATTTCTCTAATGGCTAATAATATGAAGCATCTTTTCAAGAGCTTTTTGGCCATTTGTATATCCTTTTTGGAGAAATAGCTGTTTAAGTCTTCTGCCTATTTTTTAATTGGGTTAATTGTATTTTTGTTGTTGAATTGTAGGATTTCTTATATATTCTGGATATTAAAACCTTATCAGGGAAGCTGCTGTGGCTCAATCAGTGGGGCTCCCGTTTGCCATGTGGGGGGCCGCGGGTTCGGTTCCCGGGGCCTCCTGATGGGGGCGGGCCCGCCCGCGTGGCGTGGTTGGCTGGCCCGGTGAGCACAGGCGGCAGGGGGGAGATGGATGAATAAATAAATGAAATCTTTGAAAAAAAAAAAAAAAAAACCTTATCAGATATGTGGCTTCCAAATTTTTTTCTCCCACTCTGTAGATTTTTTTTTTAATTTTCATGATAAAATCCTTTGTGGTATATTTTTTTAAGGTACTTAGATTCAGTTAAAAATTGATATAAATCTTACTGTATTTAGGGGAAGCGGCTGTGGCTCAATCAGTAGGGCTCCCGTTTACCATATGGGAGGCCCCGGGTTCGATTCCCGGGGCCTCCTGGTGAAGGCAAGCCCGCCCGCACGGCGTGGTTAGCTGACCCAGCCAGCACAGGCAGCAAGCGGGGGGATAAATGAATAAATAAATAAAATCCTAAAAAAAAAAAAAAAAAAAAAAATCTTACTGTATTTAAACCTAGATCTAATGATAAAAGATGTTTCTGCAAAAAAGAGTATTGCGGGGAATTTTTATAAGACTTAGCTATTTTCTTTAATACTCAGGATTTCCAACTTTTGCTCCATTCAACTCCCTCTCCTTGAAAACTTCTCTTCCCATTTCACCAATATAGCAAACATATTGAAAAACAGGAATCTGATTGAAGACTAACATTTATCATTTTATTTATACCAACTTCATTAAAATGCTGTTTAAAAAGAACAATATTTTATTTAACTGCGAAGTAGATAAGAACAGTTTTGTTGTACATTAGCCTTGCTGAGTAATGTTATATACTTTTAGCAAGATAGTCAGATGAAACTCAAGAGCATATGATTTTAAAAAGAATTCTGTTGTCATGTATGTATGTATATAAAAGTATACTGATGTGTGATGGGTATAAAAAATAGAAAGTATAATAGTAATCATTGTTGTTTTTATTTCACAATATACCGTTCTCGGTGGAAGAGAGGGAGAATTAACCAAACTGGAGGGAAAACTTAATTTGTTCATATCATTCATGCTCTGGACGACATAATTTACTTAAAAGATGAATGGTTATTAGCAGACTAAACCCCTGTTGATATTCAGTTATCTAGACGCTCATTCTTGACAAACTCTTAAAAGTATTCTTCTGAATTTTTTTCTTTTCATCCTGATTTTGATTCCTTCACAGGAGACACATGGCATTTACGAAAAATGGATTGGTGCCATGAAGCTGGGGAGCCTTTATGTGAGGAAGTAAGATTATTTCTCTACATTTTATTTTTTAAAATGATTGAGCTTATTTTGTATTTTTCATAGATCAAATACACCTACCCCTCTCATGAATAAATTGCAAAGAAAGCTTTGATTAGTATTATTTTAGGATACAAAATCTATAATGGGTCTACTTTCACTTTTTCTTACTCTAGTTTTTTGAAAGAGTCAGATGTCAAGTCTCAGCTAAGTGGTAATGTTTCTAACATCTATGAAAAATCCCTTTTCCATGAGAAAGAGTAGTCCCTAGGAGTAGTAGTTCTTCATTATGAGGCAGAGAACTTTAGAGAACAAAAGACATTTGAACTAATGAAAGAATTTAAAGATCTCTTCTGAATTTTTGAAACCTGAATATTTTAATCTCAGAGTTTCTCTGTAAAGTTAGTGATGGCAGAATCCATCTTATCAACCATTTGCTTGGGCTCTGGTCCAAACTCCATCTCTAGATCTTGCCAAACTCTTGGGATAGCCTTCAGACCAATTTTATCATAGGGTAGTTGTAGTCCTGTTAGTCTTCTCTTTGCGGGTCCAGTTAACACCAAATCTCCCGGTTCAAACCCATGCCCTTCTTTTTTTTTAAAAAAAAAAAAAAAGATTTATTTATTTACTTTATCTATTTTAAGCCCCCCTTCCCCATTTGCTGTTTTGTGTCCATTTGCTGGGCAATTCTCTGTGTCTGTTTCCTGCCATCTCTTCTCATCCTCCTCCTCGAGTCTTCACCAGGATTTGATCCTGGAGACCTCCGATGTAGGAGAGAGGTGTTCTGCCACCTGCGCCACCTTGGTTCCTGGTTTCCGGAGCTTTCGGAGCATCTCGTTTTGTCTCTTCCCTGCATCTCTCTCCTATTACGTTATCATCTTGCTGCATGGCTCCTGGGGCCTGGCGGCTCCCCGGCACACAGAGCCTGGCAGCCCATGCACCTTCTTTTTTTTTTTTGAATTATTTTACTGAGAGGTCTCGGGGATTGAATCCAGGTCCCTCCATATGGGAGACGGACGCCCAACCATTTGAGCCACATCCGCCTCCAAACCCATGCCCTTCTGAAGTAGACCTAAAATGAAGCTTTATGAGAAAGCTTAGATAGCCGTGGTCTGCTGCCCTTTTCCCCAGTCTTTACTTGCCTTTCTGTTCAGTAATAGAAAGTAGGATTGAACATCCACAGGTTGATTTAAGCAGGGTACTGGGCCTTTCCACTGGACCACTTTTTGATCTTTAGAAGTCAGTAGGTCACTCTTAGGTCTTGGCCAGGAGTTTGGCTACCCAGAGTAAGAAGTAGACTTCAAAGAATCTTCAGGACATAACGGTTTGGATGTCAAGAGGATATTTATTCAAATGATTTCAGCGTTTTCTTCTCAATTTCCAAATCTGCATCAGTTTATGTAAAAGTAGCTTATTACCCTCAAAACTGGCTTCTCTTCCCAGGATTGCTATCTGCCATTCCCATCATAATCTTTACAGATTAAAATATGGTTTACACTACTTACCTTTCATCCTTCTTATGTCATCTCATTTGAAGCCTTTTTTTTTTTTTTTTTTTTGCCTCTGACCTAAATTACTAAATACCTGGCTTCCCCAAACCCAGGTCTTCCTCACTTTGCTACATCATACATGTAGCAGTCAGATTCAGCTCTGAAAACTGTGCCTCAGAGTTTTTCTGAGGGCCTCCTATTTTCAGAGCCCCTGAAAAGTCCTTTATTTTAAGGGCAGATCCCTTCACCCTGTGCCCCCACCCTTCCAGTCCAGTTTCATTTGCTAAAACTCTAATTGGTACTTCCCACTCCAGTCTGTCTCATTTCTTAGCTCTTCACCAAAACAAGTCATACTTACTGTCAACCTTGACTTTGCCTTGTTCTTCTTTTCATGAAAATTCCTTCTCTTCTCTTTATATCTAGCTGTCCAAATCCAACCCATCTTTTTAGGCCTAACTAAACTTTTATCTTCTCTTCAGTTCTCCTTGCATCCATCTTCCTTTACTCTGAACTTTTATGATACTTGCAATTTAAGCCCTATAATTTAATATATAAAGATAAACTGTTTTTATACTCTGAGCTGATTTCATATCTCTTCAAAATCTGCTTTATTTATTCATTTGTTTATTTTTGGAAAAGGTAATAGAGGCACAGGGTAAAAAAAAAATCCACTGGTCTGTTTGTTCCTTTCAGAAGTCATAAGTGACAAAAAAGAATTTCTGTATTCCCAGGATGCAACACTGAAAGAGCTTATGATATGTTCTGGAGATACTTTGGTTTTAATTGAAGGGAAACTTCCCACTCCGGTAAGATTTTGCTTCTGAATAGATATTTTGTAACAGTTATTATTTTCTGATTACAAAGGTGATATTTTCTCATTTTGGAAAAGTGGGAAATACAGTCATGGAATAGAAAACTAACCCAAGAGCCTATCAACCAGACAGCTACCATATTTTCATGTTATGTATTTCCTTCCAGTGAATATTTTTTTAAACAAATTGAAATAAACTATACATAAAATCTTATTTCCTATTTTTTATATTTAACATTTTAACCTGATCAAAATTCAAAAACAATTCTTATAGCCAAGGTATGATTTACCAGTTTAATTCACCTGTGTCCCTATTGTTGGAAAATTGGCTTGTTTCTCATTTTTTGTTCTTATAAATAGTACGAAATATAAATCCTGAAGAGTGGATGTAGCTCAATGGTTTAGTACCTCCTTCCCGTGTACAAGGTCCTGGGTTCAATCCCTGGTACCTCCTAAAGCAATAATAATAAAATAATAAAAATTTTAAAAATAAATAAATATAAATCAACTTTTTTTTTTTTCTTCCTTTTTTAAGGAGGTACCGGGCATTGAACCCAGGACCTCGTACATGGGAAGCAGGCGCTCAACCACTGAGCTATACCGACTCCCCTATAAATCTATTTTAAGATGGATTTCTAAAGATGAAATTTTATTTCATCTTTATTGCCAAATTGTTTTCCCAAAATGTTATACCAAATTTACATGCCAGTATATGCTCAGCAGTATTTAAGAGGTCTCAATTCACTGCCCTTTCCTAAATATTGCATATTACTATTTTTGAGCCATTATTTATTAGTTTTTTAAAAATCTAGACACATGTAAATATGAAAGCAAAAATGGCCTAAAATTCCATCACTCATGTAACTACTCATGATCAGAAACTTCACACAGCACAGAAGGGCTATAAAATGAAAAATAAAAGTCACTTGCAAATTTTCATCCCAAAGGGGGAGCCACTGTTAACTTTTCCCTTGTTTATCTTTCCAAGAAAAAAACTAGGCCTATTTGTATGCTGAATGTAAATATGTCCATATCATTTTTAAAGTTTACATAAAAGAGTCATATTCTCTACATTGTTCCGCCTCAGTTTTGTTGTTCTGGGTTCTTTTGTTTGTTTTTCACTTTAATATATCTTGGGGAGCTTCTCAGCATGTACAGACTTACCTTATTTTTTTCTAATAACTTCATAGAATTCTATTGTATTTGTTAGTGACCTTTAAAGTTAATTTTTGGAGGTTACACTCATAGTACTAAATTGAAAGTGTATAAAAAGCTGTGCCATGGAATGTAAGTCTCCTTTCTCTGTCCCCAGCTGCCCAGTGTCTTCTCCCCATAGACAGCCAGTTTCTTCTGGATCTTTCCAGAGCTATATGCTTTTTAATACACACAAACAAGTATGTATATGTATATACATGTACATAACTTTTTACTTTTTTTACACAAAAGATTATATGCTAGGCACCGTGTTCTGTACCTAGCTTTTTTTCCCATTTTCTCCATATAATGTGCTTAACAATACATGTAAAGCTACCTCATTCTGTTTAATGGCTGCGTAATATTCACATGTGTGGAGGTACCATAATATATTTAACCAGTCTCTTTTCAAAAAAATAGGCCGTTTCCAGTCTGTTGTTGGTACAAGTAACACTACAAAAAATATCATCTCGTTTTGCATGTGTGCCGGTATATATCTATAGGATAAATTCCTACAACTAAAAATTGCTAGGTCCCAAGTCATGACATAACATCATGTAGCCAGTCTTCTAAAGAGGGGCCTTCGGGTTGTTTCGTGCTTTTTGCTAACATAAGCCATCTGCTGTGAATATCCTTGCAGATACAGCTTTGTATGCAGGTACTAAGTAGAGTCCTGACTGTGGCATGGCTGGGTTGGTAGGTTTGAGCATTTTAAATTGCAATAGATATTGCCAAATTACCCTCCCAAAATATTACAGCAGTTTACACCTGCCACCAATTTATGACAGTTCAAGTTTACCCGATATACTTACCAACATGGAATATTACCAGACTTTCTAGTTTTTGACCATCTGATAGGTGAAAAAGTAGAATTTTGTTCTTCTGATTTACATTTAATAATTTGAGTGGAGGGTTGAGTATTAATCTTTACCAATGTGATAAACAGAAAAAATTCTTACTTTAATCTGCATGTCTTGTAATATGTAGTTAAAATATTTTACTTTTTTTTTTTTCTCCACATTCTCAGCTTCTGTTGCTGGAAATTGAGCACTGGAACAACATCTCTTATCCCTTAATAAATCTATGAAAGTTCTTTACTAACTTTAAAAAACAACAACAAAGAGGTGGGGAAGAACCAGCCAAATTAGTGAAAAACTGAATTAGAGGATATGTTTAAGGAAATGGGTTTATTTCATGTCGTTTCCATACAGGAATCCAATTTAGATCAGTAGGGTGTTGCTCCTTTAAACTTTAGTAAATGAAGACTGCTTATAATGGGTGCATTATACTGATGGTACTCTTATTTACATATGAAATATTGCAAATACCTTCATATTGTTTGGGTAAATATATTTTATCATTTTGTTTGGTTTGTGTTTTGTTTTTTTTTTTGGTTTTGTTTTGTTTTGAGGTGCTGGGGATTGAACCCGGGACCTTGTATGTGGGAAGCTGGTGCTTAACCATTTGAGCTACATCTGCTTCCCATAAATGTTTTGATTTTTGTTTTTTTTTTTCTTTTGGGAGGTACCAGAGATTGAACCCAGGACCTCATACATGGGAGGCAGGGGCTCAACCACTCAAGCTACATCCTCTCTCTGATGAGAGTTGGTTTTTTCATTTGCTTGTTTGTTTTTAGGAGGATCTGGGGATCAAACCCGGGACCTTATACATAAGAAGCAGGTGCTTAACCACTTGAGCTACATCCACTCCCCATTTTGTTTGTACTTTTCATTTATTTTATCTTCTAAGATACTCTTAGGCTGACTAAAAGAAACACTTTATTCATTCATCTAAAAGCCTGATAGTGCTTTAAACTTTTTATTTTAAAAATAATAAACAAGTATAATATGTGGGCATTTTAATACGTCTTAAAAGAGAAAAAAAATTCAAGAAACATTTTGTGTTATGAAGACATTTTCCTCCATGGAAGTGGAAGTAGAGGTTCACTTCTTTGTACATCACAGCAGTTAGAAATGCTCCGTTCTTCAGGGTTTCCTGAAGGTGCCAATCTGGTGGTACCAGCCGCGGGTTCCCTCAGGACCTTGGAAGAGTCATCTGGATCAGATGAGCTGTGCTGCTTCTCCAGGCAGGGTCCAGAGAGCTCCTTCCACCCAAGGTGAGAGCAGAATGGAACTTCAGCAGTCAGTGTGTCAGTAAAAAAGTAAAAGGACTGCTGCTGCTCGAAGAGCCCCCTGACATGCTTATTTCACAAAATGTAAGGTTGCAAATCAGAACCTATTTATCCTGTAATCATTCCATAGTAATACCACCATACTATTCTTATACAGTGCCTTATAACCTCTACAAAGCACTGTATTTATTATTGCCTTTATTAGTATATCAATATATTATCCTTTTTCCAAGAACTTTGTTGAATTATCCCTCAAGAGCCTCATGACAGTAGGAGTCGAGGCTCCATTTATTGTAATTTACCAGGATATTGAGGCTTCACTGCAGCCCACAGGGCAGAAAGCTGGGCTGTAGTCTACCTTACATCACTGACTTCTGAGAAGAAACGCAGAGTACAAAGTATTTTTATTCTAAGTTGCTTCTCCACAGACAAAATGCAGCATACACGTTGGGATGTGCAAGAAGTCACCAGCAGTGAGTCTGAGTTGCCTTTGTAAAAAGTGAATTTCCATTTCTTTATACGAAAGCACAAATGAATTTCCTTTTTAACTAGATAAAGAGAATATAATTTGGTAGGGCCAATTCTATGTATGTGTATGTGTATTATTTTATCATGCTTAACTTATTTAGCTTGTTTAGTACCTTGAAGTATTATATCGTATACTTTTTTTCATTCTTTTAATCATTTAATCTTCAGTAGTGAAATTGATATAAATGAGTCAAATTCTGATCTCCTTATTCTTTGAGAGCAAGAAAATATTTCATGTTTGAATTAGCTATGACATTGGCATAAAGTTATTTCTTGGTTGGGTTACATTTGTTCATGTTAACTATAAAATTGTTTTGGTGGTAAAATAATAATTACACGTATAGTTGGATACAAATTTTAAGGTTTTTTTTCCTTAGGAGGTACCAGGGATTGAACCCAGGACCTCATACATGGGAAGCAGGCACTCAATCACTGAGCTGCAACTGCTCTCCAAAAAACATTTTTAATCAGTAGTTTCTCCATGAAAGTAAAGAACAAGATTCATTTTTTTGGTAGTATTTCTAGATCAATAACATATGGGAGGGAAGCGGCTGTGGCTCAATCAGTGGGGCTCCCGTTTGCCATATGGGAGGCCCTGGGTTCGGTTCCCGGGGCCTCCTGGTGAAGGCAAGCCCGCCCGCACGGCGTAGTTAGCTGACCCAGCAAGCACAAGCAGCAAAGGGGGGATAAATGAATAAATAAATAAAATCTTAAAAAAAATAAAAATAAAATAAAATAAAATAAAATAACATATGGGAAGTATGTTTCATTACTTAGAATTTCCTGAAAGTGTCTTTGGGTAGTGCAGTCTGTAGTTTCCTTAAGGCACAAGAACTTATAATCTATATAGAATTTCTTTTTAGGTATTAGCAGGATATGCAACAGTAAACAAAGACATTTTTTAAAGTAAAAATGAGTGGAAATATTCTGAGTTATGAATTTAGTTATCAGTTCTTATATACAGAGTTTTAGATGAGATAATTTGTTTTCCCTTTTTTTAAACAAGGAAAAGTTCTTGTTATTGCCAAGGAGTCCTTTGTTCAGTAACCTTCTCTTGGGGCATTGACTGTGGCATCCATCATACCAGGAACTGAGAAAGGAGCAAGGTCAATGGCCTGCCCCTCCAAAGTCAAATGCTTTGGAGGAGATAGATTTTAAAAACAAAGCAAAAATCCCACCTGTGCACACACAAGAAAACAGACAAACAAAAGAGCATTGGCGGGAAGCGGCTGTGGCTCAATCAGTAGGGCTCCCGTTTACCATATGGGAGGCCCCGGATTCAGTTCCCGGGGCCTCCTGGTGAGGGCAGGCCCGCCCGCACGGCGTGGTTGGCTGACCCAGCGAGCACAAGCAGCAAGTGGGGGATAAATGAATAAATAAATAAAATCTTAAAAAAAAAAAAAGAGCATTGGGATGTTATGAGAGAAACAAGTAATAGAAAGAGTAAGGGTGGAGTAACCTACTTCAGATAGACTTGTCAGCAGAATCCTTTCTGAAGGAAAAAGTATGGAAAAGAATATGCTAGGTAGACAGAACAAGTGTAAAGCTCCTCAAACCCTTGATAGTGAGGAGAATATGTCCCCTGAGTGCTAATTTACCAGACAATGCTTCCTCACGTCAGAAGTCATGAGGAAGCAAGTTGGCACTCACATTCGGACTTCATTGAATGGAATTTTAATAAATCAACTTACGATATCAGAACATGGCATGTATTTCAGAAATATCTAATGACTGAGTTTAAGACTTCTTTGAGACATCCAGCTCTGTCTCTGTGAAGGTGCTCCTGATGACATGCGTGAGGAAGTTGCCCTCCACTACTTGGGGGACGTAGAAATCTCAGAAGACGCCGCCTTGGTGGATCTGAAGTCTCAGGTCAGACTTCTCCCTGCAGACTACGTTAGTGGTGACATGGCTTCTTCCAGTGAGATATTAATGTCTTCTTCTATTTCCTTTTCCCTCGATTACAGTTTGTTCTGTTATGGCATTTGTTATATGCCATGTTCAGTGGTAAGTACCCAACAGGCCATACAAGCGCATAACTCAGTCCCCTCGTCTCTGTTTCTGCAGCTGCCCTGGTGGCTTTCGTATATTCCTCCTCTGACGGGCATGCTGTGCTTTCATTTGAATATGTCCTAAATGACTTGAGGCTTATGTTCATTTTGATTTTTTAGGGAAACATGGTTTATTGCAACATTCGTAAATCATTCACTTTACCCCTTTATTTACATTGTTTTTGTATCGTGATCCATATGTCAAATGTTGCTAGTTAAAAGCTATATTTTCGATTCGTAGTTGGTCAGAGTATCAGCTTTGATGTTAAGCTGTTAAACCAGATATTATATTGTTTTCTTATGCATTAACATCCATAGTGAAAGTAGTGTTTTTTCCAAATGGAAAGGCTAGATTAAATACAACGCAGAATGTTTAAGAAGCATCTTACTATTGTTGGACTGAAATGAACATCCCTTCTTTCTCCTAAAGGGAAAAGGGTGGGGATGTATAATATGAATCAATCATTGATATTTGACTTTTCCTTTGTGTTCTCAATGTATGAAATAAACATCCTCAAAAAAAAAAAAAAAACAAATGGTCTTACCCTCATGAGAACAAGTGGGAAGACACTTTTTTCTCCTTGTATTAGGTAAAAAGATTAAAAAATTGTTTTTTGGCAAAAAAAAAAAAAAAAAAAAGAATATTGGCAATTTTTTATCGTTCAACCAGAGTATAAATAGATGCTTTAAATCATCTACGCCTACAGAATTAGAACACATCAATTTGCGCATAACAGTTGGATCCAAAGATATATTTCAAAATCAAAATTATTTTATTAGCAAAGCAAACCGTTCAAGAATTGTATGAACTGATAAATACCTTTTTTTTTTAAGAGTAGCCTCTGTTCTCATGAATTATTCTTACATAGAAATTAATTTTAAAGCTTCATTTAAAAAAAAAAAAATGTAATGATTGAAAAGGAGCTTTGGGCTCAGATTTAGAAGTTAAAAAAAAAGTCCACTTATCTCAAGCTGATTTCAGTGGAGAGGAATACAAAAATTACTCATGATAAATTTCAATTTTTTAGAGAGAGATTCCTGTGATTTTTTTTTTTATAGTTTCCTTTGATTTTTTTAAATAGTTTTTTTAAAATTTTGTTTTGTTTTTAATATAGGTTCTGTCATTTCTCAAGATTCTCTTTGCCTCAAATTCATTATGTAGTGCTTCATTTTTTCTCCTAAAGCGGTATGTTGGGTACTTTTTAAATAACTGGAGAAATGTCTGTTTCTTTTTCTAGGCCATGACCTTGCCCTCTTTCCCAGAGTTTGCCATTCCATCCCCATCCTTCCTCAGAGCCTGGACCGTGGAAAGTAAGCGCCCAGGCAGGCTTTTACGGATCCACCATCAGCAGCTCAGGTAGGCTGCTCATTGAGCACTCCACCTTCCCTCTTCTGTAGTGCTGGGTGATGAGATGGGGTAATGGGAGAAATCAGGCATTTGAGTCAGAAAACAACATAAAGCCTGTGCCTGGGAATTCCATGTTTGTGAATTAGAGAACTCTTTTTAAAAATAAATTAAACTCTGGAACAACTTCAATTTCCCATATTAAGTAGAAGTATAGTTTAGTCTATTTTTTCTGTGTTGCAGAGACTGAGTGGAATTTTTATTGCTATTATATGGTGTTCAGAAAATAATGTGTTGCTTAAGAAGAAAGCTTAACATTGGCAAAAGAAATGTTTTTAAAAATTGATTTTGGTGATGAATGCACAACTCTGTGATTATACTGAGAGCCATTGATTGTATACTTTGGATGGATTATGTGGTGTGTGAGTGTGTATCTCAAGAAAACTGATTTAAAAAAATTAAGTATGTCACTTGTTACTTTTTTCCTTTATTGTCAGGGAATATAAACTAGGAAGAAGAACCGAGATCTGTTTAGAGCCCCTTCATAAAGAGGAAAGTCTGGGGTAAGACATCCTACTGCGCATGGTGGGCAATTTAATCTATAGGAGAATATTCTCTTTACTCCTTCTGAGTAGTCTGGCAACTTTAAAACAGATTGTGTTTTAGAAATATTTTTGTGTGTCTAAAACTTGGAAACCTTTTTTTCCACAAAAAGAGTAAACGAGAATTAATGTTCTAGTTTAATCCCCAAATGCGTATTGAACCCATAATGACCTTGAAGTACAAGATGCTTATCCGCATCACTCAGCAGCATATTCAGACAGGACCTTTTTGTAAATATCACCAAATATTAAGGTTCTTCTCCCTGATATGAGGTGGCTGTCATTCATGTTGCCAGCCTGTTATAACTCCACTCAACCATGCCTCACATGAGCTTCATTTAATCCCACTGATTTTATGAAACTCCATTCTATTTTCTTAAAGGTTTATTTTATTTATTTACTTCTCCCCTCCCCTGCCCCTCATTTGTGCTCTCTGTGTCCATTGGTTGTGTGCTTTCTGTATCTGCTCATCATTTTTTTTTTTTTTTTTTTTTAAGAAGGCACCGGGAACCAAACCCAGGAACACCCATGTGGGAGGGAGGCGCCCAGTCCTTTGAGCCACATCCACTCCCCGCTTGTTGTGTCTCCTCATTGCATCATTTTGTTGGATCATCTTGTTGCAATGGCTCGCCATGCCAGCTCACTGCCTTGCTATTCTTTAGGAGGCACCGGGAACTGAACCTGGGACCTCCCCTGTGGTAGGTGGTCACCCAAATGCCCAAGCTATATCCACTTCCCTAAAAGTGCATTCTTAATTCAAGTTGTACTACCACGTGTAGTTTCCTAGGAGGGAATTCCTGGATCAAATGGTATGGATATTTTAAACCTCTTAAAATATATTGTTAAATTCCTTTCTGGGGAAGCTGATATGGCTCAAGTGATTAGGCTCCCGCCTACCATATGGGAGGTCCCGGGTTCGGTTCCTGGTGCCTCCTGGACAGGACGAGCAAGACAATGGGCTGGCAACAAGATAATGCAACAAGGAGACACAAAGAGGAAACACAATGAGAGAGGCAACAAAGCAGGGAATGGAGGTGGCTCAGCCAATTGAGCATCTCTCTCCCACATGAGAAGTCCTAGGTTCAGTTCCCGGTTTCTCCTAAAGACAAGATGAGCAGACACAGAAACCACACAGCGAATGGCCACAGAGAGCAGACAGCAAGCGCAAACAATGAGGTGGGAGGGGAATAAATAAAAAATAAATAAGTTACTTTCCGGCTAAGTTGTACCAATTTATGTTCACACAAGTGGTGTTTAAGAGTATTTATACTTCACCTCAACCTCAAACCATTGAATATTTTCTTGTTAAATGTTTGCTAAATGGAAATCTTGTTCTCATACACTTCTGTGCTTTGATTGCTGGTCAGCTTGCAGCATTTTTTCAAAGGCTTATAAGCCATTTGTATTTCTGTGTGTGTAAATGGTTTCATATATTTTGCCTGTTTTTTTTTAAACGGGGTCTGAGAAGAAACTCTTAATTTGTGGAAGCTCCTCCTATAACGACGACACAGTGCCCTTTGAAGAACGTGCTGTGCACTCCCCACGGGCTTTTCTGTCTTTGGCTGACCTCCACCGCTCGCGTTAGGACTCCTAGCCTTGCCTCTTTCTCTTCAGCGCCCATGTTGACCACCCTTTCTAGGCTCAGGTCTCAGCGCCGGGGACCTCAGCCTCATTTGCTGCCCCAGCAACACCTTCACCCCAAATCCCGACATGGAGCTGTTCAGCCTCCCAGGATTTCAGTCTCTCAAAAATCCCTTCTGCTGACCCCAGCCTCCCACTCCTTCTCACTCTCATCTCCTTAACCAGGCCTTTCTTCCTGGTTCTGTGTTTCCTCCAGTTATTCCTTTTCTCCCATGTATCGCTCTTTCTTTTAGTAAAAACACCAATATCAGAAATACAAAAATTAAAAATCTCTCGTCTCACCATCCTAAAAAATAACAGTTATCTTTCCCCCTTTTCTACCTTCCAGTACTTACTTCATGTCCCATGATAATCTATATGCATCTAACTTTCTCACCTGTCTGAATATTTCTCTTTCTGCCCCTCCCCCGGGTTCTTTTATCCATGCTGTTCTTTTGCTTCTGCAGCTATAGGCGTCATCTCTGTCTACCTTTGTATCTCCAGCTTTGTCTCTCTCTTCCCATGTCAAAGCCTTTGGTTTCATATCCTTGGCTACCCCACAGAAACTCAGGTTTACAGCACCTAAATTCAAGTACAAAATTGCCATCTTCCCCAAACCACCTTTTCTCTTGCTCGGCTCCACAGCTTTGGGTTCTAAAACCACATTTCCCAGGGAGTCATTGTAGCTTAAAACCTCAGTCAGATTTGGCTGCTTCTATCTTCTCATTCATTGTAATAGGCCCTGCCACGACCCCTTTGAATCTGCCTCCAGGTCCCCTCTCCTTCCATTTCCCCTCTGGCTGTACCTCCATTCGGGCCTGCGTTGCCTCTCCAGGGCTGCTGCTGTGGCCTCAGAGCAGCATCTTCACCTCCATTCTTCCTCAGCTTTGCAGGAAGTCTAACGAGAGAATAAAGGTTCCTCACCAACATTACGTATTTAGAGAAAGTCTCTCCTTTTAAAAACCAGAAAATCAGAGGATAAGCTTTGCCCATCATTCCCAACAGTTACGTCTTTTCCATTTTGTCTGTCTGAAATCTGACATTGGATGGTTTTTCTGTTGCAGCCCCAAGGACTTGCTGCTGAGGACCCAGCTGCGCGTCCCCGGCGAAAGGGTGTACTCCCTCTCTGTGGACCTGGTGTGGGACACCACCAAAGGCTCTACTGCGGCCTCACTGCGGCAGAGAGTTGCTGATTTCTATTCTCTTCCTGTGGAGAAAATTGAAATTGCCAAATACTTTCCTGAAAAGTTTGAGTGGCTTCCAGTGTCTAGCTGGGTAAGGTAGTGGGGCCTTCCTGGCTAAGCAGGCGGGAGGAGGCTGTGACTCTCTTGAGACATGCTGTCCTTTGTCCACATCAACGAGTTCTTTGAAACTAAAATTGTAGAGAAGCAAACGAGTCAGTTAACTACAATTTTTCATAGTAATAGGGAATTAACTCAGTAATAATTGGAGGTTGAGTTTTGCTTATTTAAGATGTTTGATTTTTCTGTAGAACCAGCAAATTGCCAAGAGGAAAAAGAAGAAAAAGCAAGATAATTTGCAGGGAGCACCCTATTACTTGAAAGATGGAGATACTATTGGTATTAAGGTAAATTATTTAACATTAAATCTATCACTTTGATAAAATACCAGCCTCAGGTAATTTCAGAGGAGTTTAATGACATTTTCAAGGCATAGATAATCCCTATTTCAAACAAATTATTTCAGAGAATGGGAAAAAGGAGGGAAAGCCAGGCAACTCATTGTATGAGGCTAGTAAAACCTTGATCCCCAAACTATTTCCCCAAGGATAGGGAAAGAAAAGAAAAATTTAGTTCAATTCCACTTATGACTATAAATGCAAAATTCTAAATACAGTACTAGTAAATCAAATCCAGCAGTGTTTTTTTTTTAGAAATATTATATGACAATGAAGTAGCTTTATCCAAGAAATTTAACAGTGGCTCAATATTAAAAATATATTTAGATAACCCACTGTACTACCAGATTAAAGAAGAAAAATCACACAGCTAACTCAATAGAGGCAGGAAAAACATAGAATAAAATTTAATACTAAAAATTCAGTTTCATTCATGATTTAAAAAACATCCTTATCCTAGTGTTACCTGTCTGGAACCTGTAGCAACGCACTTAATGATAAAACTTCAAAAGCATTTCCATTAGTCAGACCGCAATAAGGATTCCCTTAATCACTTCTCTTCAACATGGTACTAAATAATGTAGCCAGTGTAACATGACTTCCCCCCATCCCCCCCAAAAGTTAAAAGTGAGGTCAAAGAAACTTTTAAATATATAAAACTGTTCTTTATATGCAGTTTTTCTACAAAGGAGATTCAAGAGACACTATAGATAAACTGTTGGAACTGCTAAGAGAGTTTAACAAGGTCAAGATACAAAAAATTGCAAGGCACATTGGAAGATATCCAACAAAAGTGTGACAAAACCTTCCTGGAGAAAACTACAAAAATAACATTGAGCAGTGTTAAAGGAAGCTCCAGTAGCAAAAGAGCCACGTCATTCCTCATAATAGTGAAGATATTGGTTCTTCCAAAATCTTTGAATTCGGAATAAAACCAGTGAAAAGCCAAATAGATTACTTTGAATAGAATAAATTCACGTGAAAGAGCAGAGGGCCAGAGGAGCCAAGGCATTTTTAAAGAAGAACCAAGGTCAGGGGACTTGCCTCACCAAATGTTAGGACCAGTCATGCAGCTGTAGTGGCAAACCGTGGAGTTCTGGGGCAGGGATGGGCAAATAGGCCAGTGGAGTAAGGGAGAGAACCCAGACACAGAATTGCCCAGGTCAGGAAGCTGGACACGGGACCGAGGTGACAGTCAACATAGACTATGCAGTGAATCGTGCTGGGGTACCATCCATATAGGAAAAAACTTATTTTGATTTCATTTTCATAAGAGGATCCCCAAATTTATATAAGCTTCAGACCCCATAAAACTTGTATCCGCCTCTGCTCACACTATACACAACAATATCAGTTGAATTGAAGACTTAAATGTGAAAAGCAGTATTTTTCAACCTTTATAAGAAAATATATGAGAAAAACTTCCTGACTTGAGGTTAAAAAGGATTTCTTAAAAGAAGGAACAAGGGGGGCGGATGTGGCTCAAATGGTTGGGCGTCCGTCTCCCATATGGAGGGACCTGGGTTCGATCCCTGGGACTTCCCGGTAAAAATAAAAAAGAAGAAAATATAGAAGGTGCTATGCCAGGCCCTGCGAGCCACACAGGAAGATGATGACATAATGGGAGAATGTCACAAGGGAGAGCCAAGACAAGATGCTCTGAAAAAACCTGGAACTAAGGTGGTGCAGGGGGTAGGATGCCTCCCTCCCACATTAGAGGTTCCGAGGATCAAATCCCAGTGAAGACAGGAGGAGAATGATAAGAGAGGGCAGGAAACAGACACGGAGAGTTGCCCAGCAAATGGACACAGGAGCAGCAAAAATGGGGGGTGGGGGGTGGGGAATGGATAAAAGTAAATCAATCAATCAATCCTTAAAAAAAAAAAAAAAAAAAAAAAAAAGCATAAACCATAAAGAAAAGATGGATAAATTTGACTACATTGGGAAGCAGATCTGGCTCAAACAATCGCACTCTTGCCTACCACATGGGAGGTTCTGGGTTTGGTTCCTGGTGCCTCCTGGAGAAGATGAGCAAGACAGGGAGCTGACATGACAAGCTAACACAACAAGATGACACAACGAGGCACAAAGAGGAAAGACAATGAGAGACACAACAAAGCAGGGAGCTGAGGTGGCTCAAGTGATTGAGTGCCTCTCTCCCACGTGGGAGGTCCCAGGTTGGTGCCCCGTGCCTCCTAAAAAAGATGAGTAGACACAGAGAACAGACAGCAAGTGCAAACAATGAGGAAGGGGGGAATAAAAAAGCAAAATATTTTTTGAAAATTGACTACATTAAAAGCAAACACTTGTTCATCAAAGGAAACCATAAAAAGAGTGAAAAGATAAGCCACAGAGAGAAGCTTCATGCAACAATATAACTGAGAAGGATTATCCAGAACCTATAAAATAGTTCCACAAATCAGTTACCCCAAAAAACCCAATCCAGCAGACCTGGACAAAGGTTGCAAGCACTTGAGAAGGTAGCTTCTCTAGTAACCAGGAAACTGCAGAATAAAACAACGAGCTACCATTTCTAGCTGGAATATGAGAACCAGCAGGAGTGTAAGCTGGTACAAGTGCTCTGGAGAGCAGTGTTTAGTAAAGTTAAAGATGGTTGTACACTAGAACCAAGTAATTCCATGTCAAGATAATGGATCTTGGAAAAACTCACATGTACGTGAGGAGACATACAAAAACGTTTTTGAAGCCCTAATTGTAGTAGCACAAATTTGAAAGACCTCAAATGACGCTCAGAAAGGGGACAGATAAAATGAAAACAAAATGTATGGATACAGTAAAGTAATATACAGCAGTCCAAAGGAATAGGCAGAGCTACCCATGTCAGCATGAACATAGATCCAATATATAATGTGGAGAAATAGCCAAGTCATAGGATGCCACGTACACGTGGAGTGATCGTTTCTGTAGAGTATAAAACCCTGCAAATGCTCAGTATTTCTGAGGGTTACATTCCTATGTAGTGACCAGGTACAGACAAAGATGGGGACGATGGCACTAAATTCAGCCTAGTGGTCGCCTCTGAGGAAGGGGGGCGGCATCAACAGGGTCTGTAGCTACCATGCATGAGGGAGCATTTTGTTATAGGCCAAGCGCTCTGAGCAAGGCCTCTCCATGTGTACGTGTAGCTCTTTCAAGCCTCTTGACATATGTGCCATTGGAAGATGAGGAAGCCGAGGTGGCAGGAGGTTAAACCTTTGCTTGTGGGTGCGGAGCCTGCCCCTTGGTTTGGCTTACCCTCAGCAGGAACATTTCTAGTTGAAGAGGGAAGGTCAGCTTGCTGAAAATTAATTTTCCCTTATGAAGCTCTTCCTGCTGCTTGCTGCACTAGGATGTGTTTTGCTTGCTTTTTCTCAGTTCACTAATCTAGCTCACGTAACTTTGAATATCTCCTTTGTTAATTTAGATAATTTTGAAACATCTCTTAAATGTAGGCTAAAAAGTCTGAAAACATTGATCCTCAATTATTTTGAATGCAGAATCTGATGGTTGAAGATGATGATGATTTCAGTACAAGCAGAGATGACATTGGAAAAGAAACCCAGAAACGGCTTGCTCTGGGAAAAAAGAAAAGGTAACGTTCCAAATCTCACTTCTACGCCACAGACAGATTTCATTTGACACCTCTAGGGGTTCTCTGACTTTTCCTTACTCTTGCTTGAATACACTTAAGATTAAAGCTTCAGGCTTAGAGGTTTTGTTATATAAAACTATTCATTGTAAAGAAATACAGTGTTGTGGGATTCTCTTCTAACATGTTCCTTAGGCCACTTCCTAATAGAGCTTGCGATGGGACCCGTAGAGCAGGTTCAGACGACAGAGCCAGTCATGAGGAGCTGTGGCCTGTGCTGGGGTCCCCCGCCCCGCCACCGCCCTCCTACCCCCCCCCCACCTCAGGTTTGTCGTCATCTGCAATTCCTCTTGTCCTCAACCTCTTCCCATTTTCTGGGTCTTTCCTTTCAGATCCCAACAATGTCGGGTCTCGCTCATCTAAGAATATAAGCCCTCCCCAACCATGCACCCTATCCCAACTTGGACCCTCTTCTAAATCCTCTCTTGGTGGCCATGTCCAGTGGATGCTCTTTCTCACCCTGTACACTGCCACTCGCCCTGCCCTCCTCCTTGCTGGCCCCGCCCTCCTCGCTGGCCCCACCCTCTGGCTGCACCCTCACTGCCTCTCTTCCTCCTACCTCCCAGGCTGCCTCAGACTCCTTTCGGGGCTCCCTTTCTCTGTCCATCCTTTAACTGGTGGTGTCCTCCCTGCTCTTCCCTCTTACTGCATGCTCTCCCTGAGTCATTTCAGCCATGGGTAGACTTGCTTCTTCCTCTGCTACAACCCAGCGTTGGACGTCAACCTCCATCGGCAGCCCTGCTCTCCTGGATCTCTACTGGAACATGCCAGAGACTCGCTTGTGACTCTCACTCCATTCCACCTGCCTCTGCACAGTGTCACACCATCCTGGCTCGTGACATCACCTCCACACGAGTCACACCAGTACTTCTGTAGCAGCTCAATAAGTGTGTGCTGAATGAGTTGGTTCATTCATTCATTCAGCCCTTCCAGAGATGTGTATATACTCAGAGTGGTCCAGAGAGTCCTCGATGCTGCAGGGCCCAAATCATACTGCTCTGCGTCCTTTGCCCACTTCTTTCCAGCCCACGGCCTCAAGGGCACGTCCCCTTGACCTGAGAGCTCTTTTCTGGGGGCTGAGCAATGCTATCCCCACCCTGTTCTAACTTCCCATCATTTATTTTTCTGTCTCTGCCATCGCCCCAGGAGCTGCAGGAGGGTGGGAACATGTGTTCTTCACCTCCGTTCCTAGCTCGGCACCTCACAAGGGCCTGGAAAACAAGGGAGGAATGGATCACAATTCTGATCGCTTAGGGGTATTTCCTACTTCAAAGTCACACATACAAAATGATATATAATTATATATATAGCTAAACTGCATATAAAATAAAACACTGCTTTCCCCTCATACTTAAATGCAGTGAAACCATTGCATTCTGACTTCTTAAATGCATCTTCCCTCTGAGCCAGCGTGTCACAGTTGTCCAGCAGCTCCACTTCCATCCACATTGAACAGCTGATGGATTCACTTTCTTTTTTGGAGAGTTAATGGAGTCACATGGTTCAAATGTCAGAAGCCACGAGATCGTGTTCCATGACCAGTCTCTTCGCACCCCCAACCACCAGTCCCACAGTCCCCTCACAGGATGCCACCCCCATCTTTACTGCCCGTTTCCTTTCAGAGATACCTCAGCAGACAAGAGTCGGGGAACATGCTGGCCTGCCTGGGTGCCTGCTGCCCCTCACATTTTCCCTGTGTATCTGCTGGATTGCCCCTCTCAAGCAATGGTAGCAAAGCATTCTGCCACGGCGGGGGGACCATCGTGGATGTAGCGTATACCCAACTCAACAACATTTAGGGCGTTTCCAACCTTTTGCTACTAAGTGAAGTACTGCAGTGAACAACCTTGTATCTGCATGTAGAATTGCTGAGTCAAACGGTATGGTCAATTATAATTTTGGAAGCCCACATACAAATCCATGAGAAAAAGACCAGAAGTTCAGTGAAAATATAGGTAAAAAGAATAGTTTACAGAAAAAGAAATGCAAATTGCTCACCAACATAAGATAATAGATTCCATCAAGTTCACTCGTGATAAAAGAAACAAATTCAAACTACAAGATACTACTACACACCCACGAGCAGTGCTGCTCTGAAAGACATGACCCCCAAAATACGTACATCCACCAACTGAAAGATGTACCAACGACATGTGGCAGCCTTATTCCTAATAGCCGAGATCTGGCAATAATGGAAATGTTGACCCAGCAGTAAAATGGCCATGTAAATTGTGGAATCTTCATGTGGCACTCGTGAAAAAGACCTGCTCATAGCAATGTGGCCCAGTCACACAGACATTAATTTTCAGCCGAAGAAGCCAGACATACAGGGCCTGGGGAAATGGCAGGGAATGTGAGGCCACTGCCTGGGAGGGTAGTGGTTGTGTTAGGACAGGCACCAAGGAGCAAAGGCTACTGCAGGACAGTTAACAGTCTGTGTCCCGAACCAGGTAGCAGTGACACAAGTGTATGCACTTGTGAAAATTCATGGAACTGTATATTTACAGTCTGTGTACTCTATGAATGTTCCAATTCAATTTTTAAAGAGAAGGGAAAAAAAATTCTACGCTGTGTAAAACATTTTTCCCCAGCACATTGGGAAAGACCCCAATTCTGGGGGTGCTGTGGAACAGGGTGTAGGGACCCAGTATCCTTGATAAGGTGGTGGTGGGTCAGCCCAGCTCCTTTGGGTGATTTGGAAATACGTCTGATTGCAAACACGTGTCCCTGTGTTCTAATTTGACTCCTAAAATAGGAATGAACCTTGGAGTGACGGTGAACCCCTCCCAGAGCCTGATGAGCCCCCAAAATGCTTGCTGTGCCTGTGAGGCGGTGACACCTCCCTCTCTGTTTCCTCAGCCAAGAAGCCCTCCGTGCACATGACAGCCGTGTTTCCTCCTGTGTGGACACGCCAGCCCGGCCCCGCGGACCAGAAGCATCTCTTTCCATCCACGTGGGGAGTTTCCGGTAGTGCCGGGCTTTCCAGGGTTGCAGCACCCCAGCCGCACTGGTGAGGAGCACCCCCCGGCAGGGGCCGCTTCTCGGCTGCAGGGTCTCTGCCAGCCTGCAGCTCTGTGCTTCTCATAAAATCAACCAGTCAATTCCTTGAAGGTGGGTTCTTACTGGTTTTTGTGGACTGACTAGTTTGTTGCCTCTTGTGTAGACAAAGATTCTAAATCCTCTGCTTTATAGGAGGAAAGCGGCATTTCCTCTGAGGCTGGGCCAGTGCACTTTATCAAGGAGATCTGCGGTAGGCACAAACTCCGCGCTCACCCTGGGCCCGCTGGCCTGTGGGCACGGCGCTGTACCCAGCAGCCTTTGCTGTAGGAACATTAACAACTTCTGCATTAACTGCAGCACAGAGATAGATGGCACGTTGCTAAAACTGACTCATATTCACTGTCTTTTCTCACACTGTTGAGATGGCTTTTTAGTCATCTGTGTTAGCAAAGGTTCTGCCGCCTCCCACTGATGACCTAACAGGTAGCCCGTTCCGTCTGGGTTTCGTCTGTCCCCCGTCGTTCTGGCTCTTACACATTGCCACGTTTCTCTTTTTGGACTGAGTTAAAACTGTGATCCCAGAGTGTTCATGCTCTGCCGTGAATAAGGAGGCAAGTGGGGCTGCCTCAAAATTTAAATCTACTCTGCTGGAGAGAAGGAAGGTCGGGTGTGGCTAAGGTGGGGGAGCCCCTCAGTGGCCCTGAGGTACTGATCTGATACTGAATAGAGTAGCTTCTGTTAAAACAGGTGAGGCAAAGAAAATTTAACAGAGATCTCTCTTCCTCTTAATTTACCATAGCTAACTATTCACAATAAAGGGCTGACTTGGAATCTTTTACTTAGGATGCTAGTTAGGTCTTTGGCTTTCTCGCGCTAAACTTAGTCTACAACAGGATTCCTAAGAAGATGTAACGAATTAACCTCAGTGAGGTTTCATAAAGACTCTCTTGCTAAGTATGTTTATAATCTTGATTTAAAACAGTTTCTCATCAGCACTTTTATCCCTGATACTAAAATAGAACTGAAATGTTAAGAGATGGAAAGAAAGTAACAGCTGTGGAATGGAGTGTCTCAGCCTGCACCATTGCTTTAGGGAAACAGCTTCATGTTGTTAAATATTCTTTCCCTTATGACCTTGAAACTTGGAACGACCCTGCTTTTCCTTCCTCTGTCCTCTCAGCACTGTCAAGACCTCTGTTTCAAAGAAACTTCCATCTCTGCTGCCTATTTGTCATAAATTATGTATTGACTTGTATTGATGCAGTTGCCCTCTAAGAAACTGGACTCTTGACTAGCAGGCAGCTTTCAGGTTCTCAAGTGCTAAATCAGTCTTCACAGGCCCGCACATGTTGTGTAGACCGTGTCTTTAGGGCTGGATATTGGGTGTTTTTGATGACACCCAACTGCAGCTTGGCATGGCGGTGGCTCGCTGGCTCTAGCTGCGGCCCAGCCCTGTGCTGTCCGTGGTGTAAAAGGCCCCGATAGCCTTGTGCTCTGCTGACATCTGTTCCACCCAAAGCAACCGAGTGATACTGTAATAACCGAAAGGCTTTGCTTTTAAGAAGCCAGAGGCCTCACTGGCTGTTTCTAGAGGTACCAAGACAGGTATGGATGGATGTGCCTTAAATTGCTGCCAGGAAGCATCGCCCTGCACTGCAGCCTGGGGCAGCCGGAGGGTGCCTGGACTGGCTGGCATGGCTTGCTTTTTCTCTTTTTAAAATTTGGGGATCGACTGGGGCTACTGGGAGAGAACTGTAAGATTTTGTTAAGGAAAAAATAAAACATTTTTTAAGTTATCTTTAGTTTCTATTTTATACTGATTATTTTATGTTCTACTTAAAGTGTCTTTTCTTCTTCCCAGGCGAACTTTGGATGCTAAATAAACATAGTTTATATTTAGAAATACTGTATCAGTACGCCTTTAGAAATAAAGAAATATGTTTTGGTTTTAAATTCAGACTCATGGGAAAAACTCTATTGGGAGAGATTGGAAGTGGTCTGGTGCTCACTTTTCCTTCTAGGGAAATAAGACATGCAGTGTTGTTACGGAAAACACTTACTCAATGATGACACTTTTCTGGCCAAAAAAAAAAGCGTGGAGGGGGTTGCAAGAATTCCCTGATATCCAGAATTGTTGCTTCATGGACACTGGTTTCCCAGTGGTAGCCAATGCATACGTGACAAACAAGGAAGGAGACGTCTCCTGTTCCCTCTGGTGCCGCTTGCTCACGGCCCCCCAACCCCCATCAAAGACCAGGCGTGGCTGACCGCAGGCACCCTGTGCTCTTGTTCCCACCGGATGTTAACCAGGACCCTTTGATGGCAAGCGATTGAAACCCAGCTCAAGCTGATTGAACAAAAATGAGAATTTTGGCTCATGAAAGAGAAGGCTCCACAGGCAGCGCTCCCATCAGCTGGCTGGAGCCGTGTGCTCAGAGGGGTCTGGCCCAGGCTGGAGGAGCTGTGTAGCAAGATGCCCCCAGCAGCTCCACCCCAGCCTGCCAGGGTCACGGGGATGCCCCTGGGCTCTCAGTGGGTGACCGGTACCCCCTGCTGTCGGCTCCACCCACGTCATAGTGGAGGGGAGCACGGGAGGTGTATTTGCCCAAAAGGAACCCCAGTGCAGTGACGGAAGGCAGCGGGAGCCAGCCAACTGCACCTGTGCGAGGCTGCCTAGGGCTACTCGTGCTGCTTCCGGTACGTGTGGTCACAGTGACAGCCCCCCCCCCCGACCCCTTAACCAGGTCTACACACAACCTGGCACACTTGCTCCTCCCAAAGGCAGGAGACACCGAGCTCTAGTCAGCTCCTGCTCTGAGCCCAGGCCTAAGCCCTGGGGCGGCATGGCCCTCTGGGTTGGGTTCAGCAGATACAACTCTTGGCAGCTCAGCACCCGGCGGCTAAATGACAAGTTTTTGAGTCCCACCCAGAGCCGACCTACAAAGGGGGCAGGGAGACACACCGTGCAATCTCTAATGGAAAACAGCAGGGCCGGCTAGTGCAGTAGCCATGCGCTGACATGCCACCTCAGGAGCCGCACACGCTCCCCGTCGGCCCCGCCGGCCTCTTAGGTTCTCTGGAGGAAGCTGGCATGTCTCGCCCCTCTGGACACATCTGATGTGGGCAGGTGGGCATGGGGAGGCATCTCCTGGGGCTGCAGCACTTGGCAGTTTCTACTTCAGCGAGCAGCTTTGGAGGCCTGGGCATGGATGACCTTGGGGACCGAGTAATCCCAGGCTTGAGATTGTCAGCTTGAGGGTTTGCTGGCAACACAATTTCCACGAAAGCTCAGGCAGCTTGCGGTTGGTCTGCTTCCCCCAACACTTGAGTGAGAAAGCCTGAAAAACCCAAAACCAGATGTTTTTCTTCTAAGCATCTGGCAACCCGATTTATGCTTTTGTGATCAAAACTACAAAAGTGCTGCACCCTAGGCTCGTGCCCTTGACACAGAAGCAAGTGCTGCAAAGGCCTGCGCTACAGGCCTGCTTTGGTACAGTCAGAATTGCAGCTCCTCTGTGCTGGCTGAGCTGGGCCCCCACACTTCAGAAACCTGCCCGGTCTGCATGGAAGTGTCCCACACGCCAAGTCACCCACCTCCCGTAGGGCTCCAGGGACGTCCTTTGCCCACACACGTATAATGGCTATAACTTCATATTTTTTATATACTTTTGCTTTTGTCCTTCAGAATATAGAATTTCTGCCTAGGTCTACCTTCAGAAAAGATGAATATCTGTTACAGAATGACTGCTACCAGGGGTTAGGTTCAGCCCCATGAGACAAAACAAGACACTGAAGTGCACCAGGGGCAGTCCAGGACAAGCTTCTATCTCCAGCTCCTCAGCGCTTGCTGCTATTCTCAAAGTTATAGCTCGGGTCGGGTTGGCTGCATCTGCCATCGTGCCATCTTCCAGGCCAGCTGCAGGAAGAAAGAGGAAAAGGCACATGCACGTTTTTCAGGAAACTTTCTGGAAATCCCAGTTATTACAACTTGGTGGCCAAAATGCAGTCATGTCACTAATGTTGGCTACAGAGACTGAAGAATGGTCACATTTGGGCATGTTGCTTCCCCCAACTTACGCAGGGGTTCTGTTAGGAGGTGGGGGGAAGAAGAGAACTTAGGCATCTAGCGGCATCTGCCACCAGAGTCTGAGCTGTGCTGCTACCACTCAAAACTAGATTCCACAACACGGAGCCAAGGCAAGGTGAGGGAGGCACTCACCTTGGCCACAATTTAAGGGCCACCAAAAAAAATGATAAACGTTATTTTATAAAGCAATAGTTTTTAAAAAAGTTAATGGAAGGAAGAAATCCATGATAAACAAAATAGCAAGACAAGCAACAAGTCAATAGTTGTGCAAGTCCAGACACTCTCTTTTAGAAAAACAATTCCTGAAATCCTTTCTGTCGGTACCTTGCAGCATAGCTACAGCAGTTTGGCCAACCTGTTGATAGGATCCTCCCAGAGTTAAAGGAGAAGCTTCACTGGGGCCCTAAGAAAGGTGGAATGACAGGGAAGAAATAAGAGCCTGCCTGTTTGTGGAAGACAGTAGGGAAAAGAAGGGAGGAGGAGGAGGGAGTGCTCAGATGCCTCAATGTCCCATTCAGAGCTTAGGCACCCCCAAACAGGAGGGCAACTCCACCACTCTCACAGGCACACTGACGGGGTGGGCCTTAAGGTTTGGACAGGCAGGCAGTGTAGACACTGAGTTGGAAGCCAGTGGTGTGGCCACAGTGCCTACGGCAGAGGCTGGAGTTCAGGCCCTGGAAGAGTGCAGACATCAGGGCTGAGCAGAGAGCACACCAGGAACACTGCCTGGGCCCAGGAGAAGCCCTGACCTTACAGAGGTCAGCATCCGGGGCAGCAGGCCAAGGCCACCCTGGCAGAGCACCAACACCGCTGACGACGCCATGGGCCAGCCTGAGGCTCGGGGGACCCCTTCCCCCATGGCTGTCTCCAAGGACGCATGTCCCTCCTTCCTTCCAAACACCTGGAAAGCATCTAAGGGAGGAAGACAGGGCAAAGGGCAGTTCTCTGAGGGACACTTTTTCCCTAGATAGACCTTACATTCCAACAGGACCTGGAAAAGGGCGTTTGACCACCCAAATCCGCGGCCCCCGTTTCCTAAGCACACGGCTGGACCACACTTCCCAGCCTGCTATGCGGTTAGGCCCAGCCACGTCCCCAAGGTGTGTTCCAACTTCCAAGAGAGCTATTTTCCAGCTGGCTACCTGCACACTTCAATGCTCCCCACGTTCCCTGCATGAATGGTGCACCTGAGCGACCTTGGCCACAGGTGGCCTGAGTCCCTACATGACCCATGAAGGGGAGCCTTCATCAGCCTGGAACACGGCTGTCTTCGAATTTCTGTAAAAGGAGAACAATAAAGTTCACTCCGAGCCTTTGCATTTTGGGTTTATTTGTTAAAGTAGCTTAGCCTACCCTAGCATGCAACTATTTACATTACAGGATCAGAGCACGTTTATTTTTCTAACTGGTAAGTGAATTGTTAAGATCCATCAGTTTGGGAAAAAATAAAGACTACATTGTTTTCCACGGAAATGTTAACATCTTGCAGTCACACTGCCCTTGAAAGAATTCAATCCCCTCTTCTGTGGGATTGGTAAGCATGGCACCTGGCCTCTCCCAGCCTCTCCTCTACCCCTCACTCTACCCCGCCAGATGCTGTTCCTGGGAGAAATCTCCTGACTCTGCTTTCTGACCCAGTGGACCAAGGATGAACTAAGATGAGCCACACTGGTGCTGGAGTAGAGGCTGGATGAACGCACACACCAGCCCTCCCCACGCCTGCTCCTGCTCAGTGAGGTGCCAGGAAGCTTGCGTGTGACATGGACAAGTTGTCTGATCTCTGGCACCATTTCCACATCGGCCATGTGGGCTGGGTGTGAGTAGAGTGACCGCACTGGTACCCAGCTGCCCTGAAATCCCATCCAGCTCCATATGGCCATGAAGTTGTGGAACTTCTCTGAGCCTCAGTTTCTTCATCTGTAAAATGTGGGACAATCATAGTACCCACCGGAGTGACATCATCAAGATGACAGAGTGAGACGCTCAAGGATTCCAATCCCCCCCCCCCCAACAGTCTTTAAACAACTAGCAAAAACTGGCAGAACTATCTTTCTCAGAGCTCTGGAAAAACAGCTTAAGGGTTGCAGAACTGGGGGAGCATCAGCTCAAATAAAAGGCAACATTAATATGGGAGGAAAATCTCGTGACACCCTGGCTGGCCCCACCCATCCCCTCACCGGCTCAGCACATAACAGATCCACACTCCCAGTGTACATTCCCGGTCAATGGTTCCAGAGGGAGTAGAGTGGTTCTCGTGTATTTACTGGGGAGCACATGTGTCTGGGCCAATCTGGGGCGGCCCAAAGGACTGAACTGGGACATTTGTGGCAGGCTCAGCATCCCTGAGTCTGTCCTGTGTTTAGAGGCAGCTTCCAGAGCTCTCCTATAAAACACCATCGGATGGTCAAATTGCAGCTACGATGTGTCACACAGAAGGGAGCCTCAATAAGATGAAATGCTGAAAAAAATTAAAAAAAAAAAAAAAAAAAGATGAAATGCTGGTTACTCGTCAGAAACCATGGAGGCAAGAAGATAGTGGGATGATATATTTAAAGATCTGGAGGATTTATGTAATCTAAGCATCTTTTAAAATATATATGAAAAATATTTATGTAAGCAAATGCACATATACACATATATATCTATATATCATTTTACAAATACTGGTTTGTATTGTGAAAAATTTGATTTTTACCCACAATAAAAAATAAATAAAAGTTTAAAAAATAAAAAAATAAAAAGGACAACTGGAACCAAAAAAAAAAAAAAAAAGATCTGGAGGGAGAAGAGTACACAACAAGAATTGTATATCCGGCAAAAATGTCTTTCAAAAATGGAGAGATTAAGACATTCCCAGATAAACAAAAGCTGAGGGAGTTCACCATCACCAGATCAGTCCTACAAGAGATGCTGAAGGGAGCTCTGCAGGTTGAAAGGAAAGGATACTAGACAACTGACTGAAACCACATGAAGAGCTAAAGGTCTCCCGTACGAAAATGCCATGGGTAAATATAAATATCAGTACCTCTTATATTTTTGGTTTGTAACTCCACTTTTTACTTCCTATAGGGTCTAAAACACAATTGCATAAAAAGTCATGACAAATCAGTAGTTTCAGATTTCTAATGTAAAATATGTAATTTGTGGCAAGAACTACATAAAAGTGGTGGGATGGAGGGGCACAGAAACATGGTTTCTGTATGCTTTTGAAGTTAAGTTGGTATCAAAGCAAAGAAGGTCTCAAAGAAAATACAGGGGAATAAGCAAACTCATGGGACAGGGGTAGGAGAAAGGGGCAATGCGGAGTTAATGCAAAAGCGTGTATTAGAATGTAGGGTTTCTGTTTAGGGCGAAGGGGAAGTTCCAGTAATGGACAGTGGTGAGGGCACTGCAACGCTGGGAATGTGGTTAATCCCACTGAGTGGTATGCTTGGCAAGGTCTGGAATTGGAAGGTTTATGTTGTATACCTGTTACCCAAAATTAAATTTTTTTTTTAAATGGGGGAAAAAAATATGACTAAAGAGATAATGACAACTAAATGCAATACATGATCCTGCATGGGATCTAAGAATGGAGAAAAGGCTCAAAAGGACATTATTGGGACATGTGAAAAAATTAGAATATAGAACATAAGCCTTATAACAATGTCAATTTTTTAAACTTGATAACTGCACATAAGGTGGGTACATAAGGGAACATCCTATTCTTAGGAAATGGACATGGAAGTACTATGTATTCAAAGAGTATGATGTGTGCCACCTGCTCACACGTTTAGAAAAAATAGGTAAGGTAGATGAAAGATGGAAAGACAGATGTTTAGAGTTATATGGTAAATATGGCAAAATGTTAAAACTGGCGGATCTCGGTATCTGGCGAGGGGAAGGGGGTATGTGTAGGAGTTCTCTGTATAGGATTTGCATCATTTTTGCAACTGTCCTATAAGTTTGAAGTTATTTCAAAATAAAAAGTTTAAAGAAAAAAAATAGCTTCTTCAACAAGTGGTGCTGGGGAACTGGATATCAAAAGAATGAAGTTAGACCCCTACTTCACATGACTTAGGTCTTTATTAAAGACCTAAATGTAAAAGCTACAGCCATAAAACTTCTAAAAGAAAACATACGAGAATATCTTCAGGACTTGTATTAGGCAATGGACTCTTAGACTTTACACCAAAAGAGCAAGCAACAAAATAAATAGGTAAATTTGATTTCATAAAAATTAAAAACTTTTGTGCAAAGGACATTATCAAGAAAGTGAAATGACAACTTACGGAATCGGAAAATACATTTGGAAACCACATATGCGATAAGGGTTTAACATCCAGGATATATAAAGAACTTCAAGAACTCAACAACAAAAAGAGAGACTGCCCAACTGAAAAACGGACAAAGAACTTGAATAGACATTTCTCCAAAGAGGAGACACAAATGACCAATAAGCACGTGAAAAGATGCTCAGCATCATTAGCCATCAGGGAAATGCGAATCAAAAGCACAATGAGATACCCACTAGAATCGGCGGCTATTTTAAAAATGAAAAGTAAGTGTGGGGGAGGATGCAGACAAATAGGAACCCTTGTTCATTGCTGGTGGAAATGTAAATGGTGTGGAAGTTTTGCAGTTCTTCAGAAAGCTAAGTCTAGACTTACCATGTGACCTGCAATCTTACTTTACAAAAATGTAAAGCAAAGGCCTAAGCAGGTATCTGTGCACTCGTGTTCATAGCAGCACTGTTCACAGTAGCCAAAAGGTGGAGGCAACCCAAGTCCCATCAAAGGTGAATGAAAATCTGGACTGTTCTGCACACTGACATTCACAGCAGCATCATTCACCGTTGCCAAAGGTTGGAAACAAGCCGGGTGTGTCCATCCACTCATGAATGGGTAAACAAACTGTGGTCTATTCACACGATGGAATATTCTGCAGCTGTAAGAAGAAATGAAGTCATAAGGCATATGGCAACATGGATGAACCTGGAGGACATTATGTTGAGCGAAGCAAGCCAGACACAAAAGGACAAATACTGTATGAATGTGTTACTATGAACCAAATATACTGTGTAATATATTGTTTCATTCAAAAAAAAAAAAAAATTTTATATGTATCCATTACATTTAATAGAGAAATGTAAATATTTATTCATCTGTGTTTACTTTTTACTTTTTAATTGTTTACATTTTCAATTATTAAATGTACAAAATAAAGTTTAAAAAATGAAAAAAAAAAAAGATACCAACAAGGTAAAAAAAAAAAAGAAGAAGAAGAAATGAAGTCGTGAAGCATATGGAAACATGGATGAACCTGGAGGATGTTGAGTGAAGCAAGCCAGACACAGAAGGACAAATACTGTATGACTGCGTTACTAAGTATATTGTATAACATATTGTATGATTCCATTTATATAAAATGTAAATATAAACCAATTTATAAAGATGAAATATGATTAGTGGTTATGTAGAGCTAGGGAAAGCATGCTAAGGGGTGTGGAGTTTTTCTTTTTGGAGCAATGAACTGGTTCTAAAGTCTTTTGTGGTGATGAATGCACACCATTGTGATTACACTAAAAGCCACTGGTTTACATTTTGGATAGATTGTGTGGTATATGTATGTACCTCAGTAAAACAGCTTAATAAATAAATGAGTGTGCAAAAATAGCCATAAACAGCAGTTATGTACAGCCAGGGAAACAGATTGAGAGATGAAGAATGTTCTTGTTTGTCTGTTTATTATTATTAAAACAATGGAAATGCTTTAATAATGATTGAAGTGATAAATGCACAACTATGTCACTGTACCAAATACCACTGACTGTACACTTTGGATGAACTGTATGCTCTGTAACATATACCAGTAAAACCGATCTGCTTAAAAAAAATGTGGTCAATACATGCCATGGAATGAGGATTCTTCAGCCGTGAGAAGGAATGAATTGCTGATACGTGCCATAGTAATTGAGTGAAATAAGCCAGAGAGAAAAGAGCAGATACTGCACCATCTCACTCCTCTGAAATAACTGCAGTAATGCAGGTTCATAGAGTCTGTTACAGGTTACCAGGGGGCACGTGAGTGTAGGGAGGGAGGAGTTTATGCCTAGGTGGTACGGAGTTTCTGTTGGGGGTAGTGGAAGAGTTTTGATCACGGATGGCGCCGATGGTAGCACAGCACTGTGGATGTGAAAGTGGTTTAATGGGAGGTGGTGGTGTATATATTGTTACAAGAATAAAAAAAATTTTCAAAAATGTACCCAGCTCACAAGGTTGGTAGGATTAACTGAGTTAATGTGTGTCAAGTACTTAGGCCAGTGTCTGGCATAAAATATTACAGCAAGTGTCAGTCACCATGCATGGTCATCCTCATTCCCCATTCCTTTTGCCACTGATTGGTTTAGGCATGAATATGCAATATAATTCTAGTCAACCAGACATTAAGGGAACTGAAGTCAGGGTTTCTGAAAAGGTTTCCTTTATCTGAAGGACATAACATTAGAAGATATACACACACACAAACACACCCTTTACGTGGGATATGGTCATGTTAGGATGTGATGCCTGGAGCTGTGGCAGCCACCTTACAACCAAGAGTCCTGATGTCATGAAATCCATGGCCACATGGAGAAGGGCACACACCAGGTCAAGAGTGGGACTCCAAACAAGGAAGAAGGGAGAGCTGCTGAGGAGGCAAACAACACTGCCACAGCCCATGCAGCTCTTTTGTGTCCTGCCAGGATCCCAGTCCGCATCCCTTATCCTAGAAATCTGGAGGTCAAGTTAAAGTGACCTTGGTTTTATAAGGGCAGGTCCCTTGAAATAACAGTCCAAACACTCAACAGAGACAGAAGACCTTCAGGTCTGCAGTTTTCTATAAAAGATTTATGAGGATTAAAATATTCGCCAGTCACTGGACCTCAGCAGGCCTTGTTGGGGCCTCGTGTGATCTGCAGCCTTTAGGTTAGAGAATATCAGCTCTCGCCAGTGTCCCAGTGCCTTGCAGAATTTTCACTTCCACAGCCCTTAGGACCCATGCCCTAAAAAGTACAATGGCAATCTGCTTGGCTTGTCAGCCACCCACAATTCTACTTATTTTTATAGCAGCTGAAAAACAATGCTGAATCCAGTTTGGACAGATATTGGCAACCACAGTCTTACGTCAAAGTACAAGGAATGACGACAAGAAATCTGAGAAGGGAAGATCAAAAACAGCCTTGTTTTATTTATACACAAGAATGACTTATTTACAACAAGCAGATCTGGACTATGTACATAACAATACAAGAGTCATTTGCCTGCACGGTGATCACTGTATAAATTAAGACTATAAATATGAAGGGCAGGCTCCACCCGAGGGCACAAAACCTTTTCTCTAATCCTCTGCGGGAACCTGCCTGCCCCCCTCGCACTGCCGGGCTGGCCCACCCCAGGCCCCGGAGCCGGCCGGGCCGCTGGGCAGCAGGGGGCGCCCCTCCGCCGGCAGCCCCGAGGGGCAGGCCTGGGCCGGGCGCACGCGCGCCTTCCCGGTTTTAATTGTCAGAGTCAGAAAACCGGGGCTGACGCTGACGCTGCTGATCTGAAGCACTGACGCTGGATTTTAAACAATCCTCCCGGCCAGACCCCAAGCCTCCTGAGGGGGACGCTGGGGCAGAGGCCGCGCCGCCCGGGCAGCCTCCAGGGGCGCCCACCCACCTGCTTGACCCGCGGAGCAGACACCCTGCTTTGGGCCCAGGGCCCAAGGCTCCATGAACCCCTTTCCCCTTTTTAAGTCTTTTCTACTGCAAAAACCAAGTGATTTCTGGCTGATCCTTAGATTATTTCGTTTTCAACCTCCCTCTCCCTAAAATGACTGTTCTGCCGGGAAACAAAATTCCAAAGCGGGAAGGGGCCGTGCCAGTTCCCCACCCCGGATCACTTGCAACGAGGCACCCAGGGCACAGCACGAGCCTCTCCGAAGTCCCCACCCATCTCACGCCTGGGGCGGGAGGCAGGGCAGCGGCAGGAAGGGCCCCGGTGGGGGCTCCTCAGGCATGCAGGGGGGCTGCTGTCGGGAAGGCTGGAGAGCCAGGGCTGGGGCCACAGGCCACCACAGCCTGCTCTCAGCCCCAGCCCTGCGGGGCGACAGCGGACAGAAACCCGCGTCCTCCTCTGCAAATGGGGCGAGTCCCAGCAAAGGCCGGCGGGCGCCGAGGCTTAGCCCTCCCTCCTCTCCGGAGAGCTGCGGGCGCAGCCGCCCTGCCCAGGCTCTGGTTTACCGGAGCCCCTGCCGGGGCGTAGCCCGAGCCTCGTGGGGTCCAAGATCTGTGCCAGGGGAGAAACGAGCAAAGACCGCCCCAAAGGGGTTTGGCCTCCCCCTGGGACCCCCACCCTCAGCCACGGCCGGCAAGGCCCAGGCTGGCACCAGTAGGACTGCGCCCCGGCGGTTCCCGGCCCTGCTCTGGGGAGCCCCCAGCCGCCAGCCGCCGGCAGGTGGGTGGGCTCAGCGACTCCCAGGGCAGCCCCCAGCTCCCACTGGGCAGGAGAAAGGGTCCAGGGCCCCGCCCGGCCTGGATGTGCAGCCTGGGATCTGAGCTGCTTCTCCCAGAGTGGAGCAGACACATTTGCCCAGAGCACAGGAAACCGCCTACACAGAAGTACCGAGCCAGTGAGATACCTGTCCTCTGTCCAAGGGGCACACGGGCTGATGACAAAATCTTTCTCACAGCGTTCAGCAGCCCGGGGGAGAGGCAGGGACAGACGGGGCCACATCCTGATCCCCCGGGGCTGAGCTCACACACGGGGGTCTCTCTCCTTTCTCTTCAGGACACACTCCCAGAGGACTGGAAAGGCACCCACGCCACTTTCCAACAGAACACAGGGGCCCTTTGTTAAGAAAAGCCTCATTCTGAACGGGGACGAGGGCAGCAGGCGGCGAGAACCACCCCAGGGCGCGTCCTGGGCTCCCGGAGCCCCGTCCCTGCCGGAGTGCCCTGTGCCCGGGGGCGGCCAAAGGTAGCGACGTTGCTGTGCCCTGTGCCCGGGGCTGCGGGCGCCCCTTCGCTAGCAGAGGAAGTAGCACCATGAGCGAGGGGCCGTGGTGGCCGTGGTGGCCGGCGGCGGCGGCGGAGGCTAGGCCTCGGCGGCGGGTGGGCTCCGGCTCAGCTCCTTGATCCCACACAGGATCCTCTTCACGTGGCCCACCTTGCTGACGCCCAGGTCCTGCAGGAGGGAGCGCCGCCGTGACCGGGGGCGGCCAGGGTGCCGAGCAGGCCCGCCCCCCTCCCTGGGTGCTGCGCGCCGGGGACAGCGACTGTGGTCGCCCCGGCACGTCCTCTCCTGCGTCCCGCAAATGCCACCGGCACTGGAGGGACAAATGAAAGAGGAGGGAGAGAAGACGCAAGGCCGAGGGCACGTGGGCAGCGGGTGACCAGTGAGGGCCGCGGGCTGGACGCCCCGAGCAGGACAGACGGGCGGCGCCGCCGGCAAAGCCCAGGTCCCCATGGGCGAGGCCCTGGCCTCGGAGCCGCGCGTCCTCGTGGGACCCTGAAGTGACGGCACAGCAGTAAGAGGCCGAGAGGCGCCCCACGCAGACAGGCCACCCCCCACCCCACCCCCGTCTGCCCTCGCTGGCCGCGGGCTGGGCCCCGGGCTGGCTCTGAGGCCACGGGTGCGCAAGGGGTCCCCAGGGGACGGGCTCGGGGGACGACTGTGAAGTACCTTGAGGTCCCTCCGCTCCAGGTGCAGGAGCTCGGAGCCCCGGATGTCGTGGCGCGTGAAGGTGTCCTTGTACTCACAGAGGCCGAGGCGCTCCAGCCAGGCGGCGACCTCCTCCGTGCCCCAGAGCTGAACTGCGGAGCGGAGAAGGCGGCGGTGAGCCCGCGGGCGGCCGGGGCGCAGCTCCTGCCAGGCCCGGGAGCGGTGACCCCCGGGCAGGGGCGCCTCCTCCAGCCGTGCCCGCGGGCAGCGGCACGAGGGAGCCGCGGGAGCGCGCAGGGCCCAGCTCCTGGGCAGACACCGCAGGAAAGCCGCGCCCGGGTCGGCACCGCGGAGGGAGCCCTGCGGCCCCGACTCACTGACCCAAAGGAACAGCGTCCCCAAGTGCGACTTCCTCCGGCCGCCCCGAGTCCCCACACCTGCCGCGCCCGGTCTCCCCTCCCCGCACCCAGACCCGGGGCGGGGACAGAGGGGCAAGGGCGGCGGGGAGCGCGGTGGCGGCGCAGGTACCCGGGGCTCCCAGGCTGCTGCTGGCGGCCTTGATCTTGTTGCTCTTCTCCTTCTTAAACTTGGTCACCAGGCGGAATTTGCCACTGCGGCTGCGTTTGGAGAGGTCCAGCGTCACGCTCTGTGCGGGAAAGCAAGAAAGGGGACGTTAGGCCCCAACTCACCAAAGCCTCAAGCGGAAGCTCAGCCCGTCCGCTCAGGGCCGGGAGGGGCAGGGAAGGCTGCCGGGGCTCCTGAGACTTCCCCGCTTGGTTACTCTTGACTTCTCGATTTTCATTATTAAAAGTAACAGCGACGGCGCAGCGTCTGCTCTCGCTGCTTTTCTTACTTACAGCGGGAGCATTTCCGGGGGACCAAAGCGCTTTCTGCGAAACTGTTTAAATATCAGCCCCGGGCCCGGGCCCTGACGACCACCAGTGAGCGGCCTTCCGGGGTTGCGTTGCTGGGCCATGATTACCGCCTTCAGGACTTCCTTTCTGGGCTTTTCCTACACCCTGCATCCTTGCCGCGGCAGGGAGGTGAGCCAGAGGGAGCCGGGGGGCCCTGTCGGCGCAGCCTCTCGGGCAGGAGGCTGGGGCACGAGGAGGAAACGCTGTGCAGTGCCCCTCTGGCCGGTGCTGGGGCCCTCCCGACCACCGGCCAGTCGCCCTTGGGTTCTAGCACAGCTCAGCCAGCGCACGCCAAACGTGGCTATTATTTATGAATTCCAAAGAGGAGATATTATGTTTGTAAACTGGCTTCTCTGGGCATGACACCCTTTGATTGTATTCATTTAATCAGATGTCTCAGCTGAATCTACGTTAAGATTAGGGCTCTGATCCAACCACGACATCAGTGTGACTCAGCGCTGAGTCCCAGCCCCCTTGGGCCGATGAAACAGACGCTCACGTGGAAGCAGACACACACAAGCAGATCCCTAGGGAGAGAGGGCCTGGGGGGGGAGCCTGGGGGGGGAGCCTGGAGGGGGAGCCTGGAGAAGGCGGCGCAGGCTCACCCCTCCCAGCTGTCACCCGCCATCTTGCTACATGTGGCAACAGAGTTTGGTAAGGAAGTAACCTTGAGTTGGACTCTTTCTGGCCTTGTGGCTGTAAGCTTCTACCCCAAATAAATACCCGTTATCAAAGCCACCAGGTTTCTGGTACTTTGCATCAGCACCCCTTTGGCTGACACATACCCTCCACCAACAAGAATTTTTCTGCACAGACGCATAAGCCCGTGCTCATAAATGGTGCACGTGCTCACTGCTTTGACCCTGTCCTCCTGCCGCCGCGCGCTTGGAGCCAGGTTGGGGCAGGTGGGGGCCTGGATTCCACCCAGGCCTCGTCTGCATCCCCCACGGCCAGGCTCCACAGCTCACGAAAGGCTTTCACTTCTGACGGACACTGTGTCGTGTTGGAAAAAATTCCAAAGGGATTTTTATTGGGTTTGCTCCAAACATATGGTTTGGAAATAAAGGGCATCTTCACATCTGGAAATACACGCTCTTGTGTCACTCGCATCTTCCTTTATGCCCTTTTGCCGTTCTCTGCATGTATTTCTTATTAAAGACACTAAGTTTTCCACTTTGAAGGAGACCTGGTAGAATATTTTTTAATCGATATTGTGAGTATTCAAGAAGGTGCTTTTACAAACTTCTTAAACTAGCAACATCTATTATGAATCCAGCAGTAATGCAGGCATTTGGCTCAACACCCTCCGCAGCTGCAGCCTCTCCTCTTTCCCAGTGCCGTCCGCCCTCCCTCCCTGCGCCTTCCTGTTCCCCCCCAAGGAGGGCAGCGACCACAGGTTTAAGCCAAACCTGCTCTTCCTGATTCTCAGTGTCCCTGTCCTGCACACACATGGCTCCTGAGCCGCTGCTGGGAGGCGAGGAGCGCGAGCCCACTGTCCCCAGGCAGCCAGCCTTACTGCCTCCAGCCACCCCTAGAGCAAACCTCAAATATGAACTTCACATTTCATCAAGATCTAAACATTTGTTAGCATTTATTTGTACATACTAAAACAATATAATTTGATTAGTCTTTCATATTTGTGGTTAATAGTGCATTTTGCTCATTTTCATTGGTTGTATTTGTCAGAGAAAATCTACATTTATTTTACTTTATCACTCTTTTTTCCTTTCAAATAAATTCTGTTCCTACCTTTGTGCTAGTAGGAATGTGGCCACTGTCCCTGCAAGATTCTTTTTGCCCATTTGGTACGCCAACCCCCTTCCCTTTCCTGGGGGGCCAGGCCGCTGAGTCCCTGTCCCCAGAGATGGCCAGAGGGTGGACGAGGCTAAGCAGCTACAGGTCTGGGAAAGGGACCCCTGGCCCTCCCACAGGAGAGCCTGCTGCACAGGAGGGTCCTGGGTGTGGCAAGAGCAACGAGGGGGTGGCAGGATGCCCACTCCTGCTGGGCCACAGTGGGCCCCGATCCCAACAGCTATGCTGTAAACTCAACTGCACCTACAGCCACCCGGTGTCCCCAGGACAAAGGGGTTTCCCAGGACATGGGGCTTTTAGTGCAAAAATTCAGAAAGGCCTGGGCACACCAGGACCCTTGGCCACCCCCCCAACCATGGAGGGAGCAGGCGGTAAGCCTCCCTGTGCAGCTGCCACGGCGAGCCCATGGCCTGGGACAATCCTGCCCCCTCCTCTGGGCAGGCAGGGCAGGGCGGCCGAGGGGGCCCTGCCTGAGGCTTCAGTGTCCACCCGGGCTGGTGTCTCAGCCACGTGGGCGGAGCCAGGCTTCTCAAGCCGCCCGCAGAGAAGAACCACTTTAATAATGTCCTATCTACAGTAGTCCAATACTTTAGTAAAATATTTAAAAAATAACTTACTAGGAAAATAACACAAAATAAAACAAAACCCCATAAAATGCAAATCTCAATGTTTAAATTATGTTCAAAAGAAATAAAATCTCTGTTGAACTGATTAAGTTTCTAAACTCTTCCTCTCACTTTCTGTAACAGTAACAAAGAATTTCATTCTGCCAATGGCTGGTCTAGGATATCACCAGACTTTGTAAATGTTTCCATGGACAACAGAAAAGAAATGTGTTTCCTTTTAGCGAGTATGAAACTCTCTCTGTAAAGAAACATATCATATCTACATATGTATAAATATATTCTCCGTACCCATATCCTTCTCTCCGCTTTGTGTATCCTTGTCCATGATACAGTTTGTTCTACTTGATTAATTGTGGACTGACAGTGATGGCTCACATGACAATACGCTTTCTCATTTCAACAAGTTTTCACTTTTCATATTTTATGCATGTAAATTTCAATTTCACTTTTGGGGTAATCACTAAAAGAACAGACCTAGAGTATTAATTTCCAAACTAGTAGAGAGGAAAAACAGATTTCGTTGGTTGGGAGGAGAGACTTGACCAATTCAAAAGGAGAAATTAAAAGATATTTTAAAAGTGGGATAACTAGAAAGCCCAATTCTGGAAAAAATATATCTAAATATATCAGTAACCACAATAAATGTAAACAGACTCAACTCTCCAATTAAAACACAGATTATCAAACAGATAAAACCCCCAAATTTAGCAATGTTATTAAAAGAGGGACACCTCCAAAAAAAGCTTGAAAGTGAAAGTATGAAAACAAACAAACAAAAAAAACAAAACATATATACCAAGCAAGTTGTCTCGAAGATTAAAAAAAAAAAAAATACTAACAATAAAGATGATCCGTAACATGATAAAACTTACTATGCTAAAGCTTGGTGCATCCAATAACAAAGCCTCAAAATACATAAAGCAAAAATACACAGAACCACAAAGATAAATTGAGAAATCTACAATCATAGTAAGAGAGTTCAACATTAATACTGATAGAACAAGAAGATGCCAAAACAAACAAACAAACAAACGCCACTGGCAACTTACAATGTAAACACCTTGAGATTTTGAACACAGTGAAATTAAGTTAGAAATCAATAATAAAAATATTTAGAATAATCTCATACACTGGAAACGAAATAACAGCTTTAAAAAACAACACATTTAGCTGATATTTTACTTGGCACATAGTTTTATGACTACTGTATAATAACAGAATTAGTATATTTTATCACGATAAAGTGATCCTTGCAACTATATTTTTATATTAACATCGTTCCTTTGGATTTCTTTTTGACTGTATTTTCTTGTATTCATTTTAATCTTTCCAAGTCATAAATTTTTACTGGAGGCATGGGAGGGAAAAGTGGGTTCTTGAGAGCTGTATATGATTAGATTTATTAACACAATTTGGAAATGTTTGCTTTAAAGAGGGGATGAGATCATATCATTTTTTAATCTTATTTTTATGCTGTTTTGACATCTTTGCTAGTCCCTTATTTTCTTTTACAATATAGATTTTATTTTGTTTTTGTCTTTTGCAGTGGTCTGGAAAGACATAAATCTTTTAAATTCTATTAGAAATTACCTTTAAGTTTTAAAAAAATAACTGAATATACATTTCTCCACAAAAGAACAATTTTTTTAAACTTTATTTTCACTTTAAAACAAGGAGTTTAATATGTTTTAATTCCTGTCCATTTCCTCTTAACAACCACCCACCATCGGCTTTGATAAAATGTTTTACATTATTTCTATTATTTTAGTAACTGCTTTTTATATAGTTATTGTATTTATAATTAATTATTTAACTTATTTTGATGCACTCAGCTTATCCTTTCATACCCAATGTCTTCATTCTGCAGCTGCTTTGGCCAAGGGGCTGGGAGGCCCTGGGGTGGGATCTCCACGAAGGGTTACTCGTGGCCTGCGTTCCCCTTCCCTCCCGGGGACTCCTGGCCCAACCCTGTGCTCTCCGCAAGAGGAGAACTTTGGTGTCGAAGCTCAAGAGGTAGCCACAGGTATGTCCACTTCCAGGTGCCACCCAGGAGGAACAATGTCCAGCGGCAGCTCCAGGGGCCCTTCCAGCCTGGCCGCCCTGCCCTGCCCGGCAGGTCACTGCATCCTTGGGTACCACGTGCCCGGGCCCCGTCTGCCCAGTGGAGTGGCCCATGGCAGGGAGAGGTCTCCAGACAGACAGAAAACCAGAAGGTGACTGGTGCGTGCAACATGCCAACGTCTGCGCCCCCACGCTGGGGATGAACAGCGGGACTGGGATCAGCTTTCTTTCTCCCGACTTTCAGGCCAGCCCTGCAGTCCCCTTTTGGGGGTCGTGTGCCCAGGTCCCCAAGTGTGACTCTCAATCCCAACCCGATTTCCCCCTACCCTGACAACTCCTTGCTCTGTGCCTTGAGGGGCATCTGAATAGAGAAGGCTCAAGAAAGCACCTCAGGGACAGCTAGAGAGACACGCTCCCCACCCCAAAGCTGCGCAGGAGGGCCCTGGCCCTGACAGTAAGTGCCACTGTGTCCAGAGGCACCGAGGGGAAGCCTTGGCACCCGCGTACCTCTTCGTCACCATGCTCCAGGGGCTGGCAGAGCCAGGGCGTGTCCACCAGCTTCCTGAGCTGCAGGTCCAATTCAGCAAGGGCGGCCCCGAGGCGCTCCTTCTGAGGGGGGTCCAGCTGCTGCTCCACGGAAAGAGGCAGAGAGGCACAGCTTGTTACTCGGCAGTGGCAAGCCAGGACCACAGCAGAGCCCCCGGACAGTAAGTCCCCAGGGCCAAGCCCCTCAGAGAGGAAACTGAGTCAGAGGGCACCAGATGAGGGCCCAGCTCAAAGCCTCCCCAATTCAGTAGTGCCAGGGGCTGAAATTAAACTCACCTTTTGCAAATGATGGTGCAAACCCAAGCTTGTCTGAAAATCCCTTTAGCAGGGGCTGTAGCTGACACCTACCCTGACTCTTTACCTTTGGGATCCCTCTGTTGAGAAGGGGCAGAGCCAGCTGCTCTAACGTCCCAGGAGGCCGCACATTTTGGATGTATGGCAAAGAGAGTGTGGGACCCAGACTTTCAGGGTGGCCTCCAGCCCCATGATCCTTAGCAAGTCCTTGGGCTTCTACATCCTCATTTTCTCAACAAGGGAGCTGGCCAGGCCATCCCTTGGGCCTCTCCCTGTTGTAGCTCCTGCAATTCTGTAAAGCTCCCTCTCTGTGGCTTCACCCAGGGACCCACCAGCCGCTTCTAAAGGGTGGAGTGGGAAGATGACAAGCACGACTGCACGTGATACATGGTCCCATGCCTGCGGACTTGTAACTAGAGGCAGGCGAGGAAGCCCCCGTCAGAGGACACCTCCCAACCTGTGCGAGGCAACCTGGCTGAGGTGCTGCCGGGAGGGTCCAGGGCCAGCCACAGAGCTGGGCCAGAGGACCTTTGACTCCCCACCCCCGCCCTGAGCTCCAGAATCTCAAAGCTGGGAATTCTAGACTAGGACATGCAGCCCTTTTGCCCAATGAGGAGGCAACAAGATTCCTTCAAGCTGCCTCCGGGCACCTCTCTCACCAGAGCCATCTTCCCCGCCAGCAGCAGCTCCGTCTCGCTGCGCAGAGCCCTTATGCTGTTTACCATCTCGAGAACAAAGCCGCAGTTCAGCCCCTGAGGGGACATGAGACACACCCGTCAAGGAAACCCGTCACGGCCCCGGGCCTACAAACGGAGGAGGAGGGTATCTGGAGAGCCAAGTACCTCTGCAGCCCGGGCCTTGCCGTACACCCGGTCCATGGACTTGGAGCTGGCGTTGACGGCGTGAGCCAGCTCCTGCTCCATGTCCTGGTAGGTCTGAGCGATTTCCCGGATACTGGAGAGAGAGGGAGACATGGGCACATGTGAGACCAAATGGCAGGGCAGGCTTTCACCACTGCCTGCCGGCACGAGCCAGGCATCACCGCGGAGCTCAGGGCGGGTCTGGCCCACAGTGCCCGGGCGCCAGCAGCCTCCCCTTGCAAACCATTTCCTGACTGACGGCAACAGAAGTGGTTTCAAATAAACGGCGATCCTGACATCAAAATCTTTTTTTCTAGAAATTACCAGGATGATAGTCACAATTCATAAGCCACCAAGCTGCCAAGTGGCACTGGCCAGAGGCCCACTGTGCCGAGAGCCCCACCTGCCCTGCTCCTGAGTGGGGCTGAGGGTGCCGTCCTCTGCAGGCACAGCCTGGTTCAACACGCAGCAGCCGAGCCACCACCCAGCAGGCAAGATGGGGGACGGGAAGGTAAAGACGCAAGAATGTGGTGACTTGCGAGGCAGAGCCCTGGTGGTGAGCTGAGCGCACAGGAGCAGGGTTACCTGAGCTGCGGGCAGAGGGAGAGTGCAATCCAGGGGGTGCAAGCAGAGGGGCTGCAGGGCCACGAGTCCTGCCACGTGGCAGGTGGAGCGCTGCGATGCTGCAGCAAACGCAGCCCTCGGGCAGGCCTCTGGGCAGCCACAGGCTCTGGGGCCTTCGCAAGAGTGAAGGCAGGAGGCAGCTAGAGGGCTGCAGCGTGGCAAGGAGCTGGGGGATATGTGAGCAGCAGAGTCATCAAGGCCGGTTACTGCTCCGGGCATGGGGAAAGAAGGAGCAGCGAGCAGCAGCAAGGGCCCCTGGCGGGGGCCAGGGAGGAATGTGGCAGTGTCTGGACCACTGAGGCGCTGGGGAGAGCTGACGCCCGGGGAGAGGCTCCCGAGGGGCACTGCTTCCCCCATCGGAGTGGGCACAGCATGCAGAGCCCAGCACTTGAAGAGAGGGCAGAAGAGAGTCCAGAACTAGCAAGAAAGGAACAATCAGGGAGAAGCAGGCCGGTGAGAAGCGTGCTCACGCAGGGAGGGGAACCAGCAGACTACAGTCAGGCGAGGGCTAAAGAGGGCCCCTGGCCCCAGGCTCTCGGCCTGGCTGGAGGGGTATGCGACGACAGAGGCTGGCCGGGACAGAGAGAGAATGTCACCGTTTGAATTTCTTTTATGAATCTCAAAAAGGCTTCTGCTGGTGAACCAATCCACTCCTGTGGGTGTGGGGCCTTCTGGCTGGACTGAGTGAGGCAGGAGGTCTCCACCCTCTCACTAGGTCTGAGATAAACAGAGATAAAGACACACACAGAGGAAAAGGGAGCCGCCACACTGACTGCAGGAGAACAGAGGAGCCCCGAAGGCCGAGAGAGGTCCCCGAGTCTGGAACCCACCGAGCACAGAGGCAGAAAAAGAGGCCCCCGAGGGGCTGGGCCCACGGAACAGCTCAAGGCTCAGGAGACAGCCCTGCCATATACCTGCAGCTCACAGCTGAGCCCAGGAAGAAAGCAGAGCAGCCACGGAGAGAGGAGACCAGAAAGAGACAAGCCTTATGCGTGGCTGCTCACAGCTGAACTCTGAGAGATGGTGAGCCTGGAGGGGAAGGCAGAGGTCGCCGCCATCTTGCTTCACCACGTGGCAAGTGACTTTGGTGAAAAAGCATCTCTGATGGTGCCTTGATTTGAACATTTCACAGCCTCAGAACTGTAAGTTTTTACACCAAATAAAATTCCCATCATAAAAGCCAACCCATTTCTGGTACTTTGCATCGGTAGCACTTTGGCAAACTAAGACACTGGGTAAGAGAAGCGAACGCTTTTTGCTGTTTTGTGGAGGGCAAACCTCTCTGGGATCAAACGAAGGCAGTAAGTAACTCTTCTTAGGAATTTAAGGTAGAGCTTAAAACCTGTGAGTTGGCTCAGGGAATACTGTGGGCTTTAAGTTGGCATCTAAAGAAACTCTGTGTGAGCTCTGGGAGATCAGGGAACAAAACAAAGGGGAAGCAAGCAGGAAGCCAGGCCTGGCCCTCACGGGATGAGGTGTCCCAGGCCTATAAAGCCAGGGAGGAGAAGCCCCACAGCCCGCGTCCACGGATGAGCAGCGAATCTGAAGCCCTCAGGGGCCCAGGCTTTGCAGACAGGAGGCAGCGAGAACCCACCTGTGAATGAGGACACCTGCCGCCTGCCCAAACTCAGTCATCTGGGTGGACTCTTCCTCGGACAGGATCTCCGGGTGCAGAGAGAAAGACGGAGGGCGAGGCAGTTCACACTTCTGCTTGTCTTCCCAGGACTTGAGGGTATTTTCAAATGCCTAGGACAAGCAGAACCCAGGATTACACCTCTCTCTGCTGGCGTCTCATGATGAGTGTGCTGCCAGCAACAAGCACTACTGGAATATCAATAAGATGGCAGCTAGGAAGGAGACAGGCATCTGGGTTTTTTTTTCTTTTTTAACAGGGTGTGTGTGTTAAAACATGGGGAATCTAGAAACTACTGCTCTATTAGCTTAATCTTTCCATCTTACAATCCTAGAGCCAACATTAGGGACCCTGGGTCTTCTTTTAAAGAGTGCAGAAGAGCATCTCCCAATGGTACAAACAAGCGCCTCGCCTGACTGCACAATGGTGCACAAGATGAGCTCCGGGGCCGCCGCGGGCACGATGATGCCGTGAACGACACTACACACCCTCCCAGGGCCCCGCAGGCCACTCCCAACTGCCTCCGACAGGCGGTCCTCGCGTGTAAGTGGGGGGGGGACCTGTAGCACCCACTCTGCAGGTTGATCCCAGTGGGACAGGAGATGAGGGACCCTGGGACAGGAGGTAGCTGCTCAGAAGCTACACAAGCAGGGGAGCTCAAGCTCCTGGAGTTTCTCTACACAATAGAGAACACGGAGGGAATCTAAAGCCAGCCAGAGAAAGCTCTGCAAAGTCACAGAAAACAAAAGCTGTGAAACCCTGTTCCTGGGCAGCTAAAAAGATAAATTACCTTCTATACTTCACCAAAATCTCTTTTAAGAAACATGCACTCATTGGAACACGGACATAGAAGCAGGGGCAGCTAGGGGGGAGGCCTGGGACCTGTGGGTGGCCCTGCCCCGTGGGCCTTGGTGCGAGACAGGCTCCTGGCCCTGCCGGCTCCCCGCAGCCCATCCTACCCTGTCCCTGGTGAGCGTCTGTGCCCGGTTCTTGTGGGTGATTCGAATGTAGCCCGGGGGCTGGATCCAGGCCTCTCCATCCACCTGCACAGGCACGCCCTCGTCCCCCAGGATGGAGATCCTCACGGCACGGCACTGCGGAGACATCGCAGCCCTGACGTCAGCGACGAGCCAGAAACCAACCCCGCTGCTCCTGCTTCCCGCAGCCAGGACCCAATGATGACGGGCTCCCCAGGGTGCGCCTTGGGGCTGCCGCACCTTACCCTTGCACCCACTGGGGCTCACCGAGCTTGGTTGTCTGGGGCAGGGCCTCCTATACCCCAGACATCGCTGTCTGTGCAAGCCCGCTCTGCCCACTGCCCCACCTAGCACGGAAAAGCACCTACCTCATGTCAGAGCAGGGGAGGTGGCATTTAGCGACGCGCTCATATATACGTGTGTGCGCCATGTGCACGTTATGTACGTTACATGTATGGATCATGCATGCCTGTTTTCTACGCAAGGTGTGTGCTGCAGGTAAGTGTGTACGTTTATCGACTATCACGCATGTGTGCCATGTACATGCCTATGTGCACGTACCTCAGGTGCATATGTGTTGTGTACACAACCACGTGTGTATGTGCACAAATGCTACGCACATGCAGATGTGGGTATGATACGTGGGTTGGAATATACTTAGACACGAGTCCCGCCAGCCAGGCCTGGCGCTCTGCCTGCAGGAGCCTGCTAGGTCCCTGGGTGGCATGCTCACTCCTCTTTTCCACAAAAACACTGCTCAAGAATAAAAACCCTGAAATTTAAGCAGGCTGCTGCAAGAGACAGACAAACTGCAGGAAGAGATGGACTATCCCAGCCTGGGCTTCAGGTCCCCCCACCCCAAACTCCCAACCAGCCTCTGTGCCTGAGAACATTGTACCCCAGCCCCACGCCCCCCCTCCCCTCCCCAGCAGGGCCATGCTGCACCCGCCCTCCACACGTATCCCATCCCATTCCCAAACTCGGCTGCCCTTTCTTAAAGCTGCAGGTAGCAGAGGCAGAGCTCAGCCCTGCCCCGTGTCCCCTCCCACACGAGCAGGAGACGGTAGGATATGGTTGTTAATCAGAGGAAGTCAACACAGGGACGGTGCCGGAAGTTCTGATTTTTAAATTGTCAGAGGGGGCTCCTTCAGCCCATTCCACACAGCATGGGAGACAGGGCTCTGGCCCAGGAGGCAGGGACTGCGGGCGTGGCTGAGGCCTTACATGGAGGCTGCCCAGTGTTCCTGGGCTCCGTGGACTAAGAGCAAAGCTGGGAGGAAGCACCATCAGCGGAGCAGAGGCCCTGCCTCTCCAAACGAGTGAGCTCGCCGCCAGCCCCTCCCGCCTCCGCAACCATGACACTACCTGGGCGATGCGGTGATGCTGCAGCTTGATCACACGAGAGACGGCCATCTGCATGCTGCCAAACACGGCCACCACCTCCAGGATCTTGTCGTCAAATGACGGAGCTGCAAAAGTCTGAGAGGAGGCGTGGGAGCTGACGTCGGCCCGGCCTCCACGGAGGATGCTGCTCCCCTACGCTCCCCCCTCCCCACCCTCTGGGCGCTGGTCTACCATTTCAGCTGTTTCTTTTGTAGGAGACAAATAGGCCCATGTCGCGACAGCCGTGCAGCCTAACTCAGGTGGAGTGACGGAAGTACCTGGCTGGACTGCTTTCCATCACAGACCCCGGGGCCAGCTCCCAGCTCTGACCCTCACTAGCTGTGTGACCTCGGGTGAGTCACTTCTCTGCCTCGCCCTTGGTTTCCCTGTCTGAAAACTGGGATAATGGTACGTTCTGAGATGGCCCATTAGGAGACTCGACGAGCTCCTCCTGCAGAGTGCTCAGCATGCCCAGCACACATTAAGTGGGCAAGAAGTCCTAACCATTTTTATCAGCCATTACGGACGAAGGAAGCCATTCTCCTGTGCCTCCCCACAGTTCTCAGCGTAAATTCCACATCTTCACCTGCTTACCAAGTCCCACATGGCCTCTCATCCCCCGCCTCCCCCCACCCCACAGCCAGGCGCCTCCTCCACACCCTCCTCTCCATGCACCTGGCCTCTGAGCCTTCACAAGTGCTGGTCCCTCTGCCTGGAACAGCCTCCCCACCCCCATCCCTCACCCTTCAGGCCTGGAAGGCTTGCATGGCTGGGCCCAGGTCCACATAAACCTCTGGGCCTCCCCACTCCCATCTGTCCTTCTCAGGCTCCCCTCCTGGGTGATGAGCTCATGGGAGAGGGATCCCACCCGCGCTGTGCCCACTGTCTCCCGTGGCCAGCACAGGAGGTGTCGCCATGGCCCAGCCAAGGACTGGGGCCCAGCAGCTCCTGGAGGGGAGCGCCTCACTGCCCCGTGGTGGCTCCTTCCCTCCCACCCAGGTACCCCATACGTACATCATCTTCCTTGGTGCCCCCCCAGAAGTTGGTCCCTCCGGCATAGCTGGGAATGTTGAGGACAGCAATTCCCTGGAGACTGGGGAGCGGGATTGGGCGCCCATCACACTGGGTAGTAGAAATGCAGGAGAGAAGGAAGAGAGAAGGACACGGCATCGACCACGGCCTCCTTCAGCAGCTTCAGTGGCCACCGCCACTGGGAGCCCGGGGAGTCCACGCTCACTCCAGGAAAGCGCACAGATCCTGGGGAGGGGCAGGGTTAGCAGAGCAAGGTGCGGCTCCTCCCACTCACCTCCAGCAAGACCTTCTGCTCCAGGTTCTTGTAGGTTCTGTGCAGCAGCTCTTTGGTTCCGAGGACCCCGTACCACATCATGTTCTTGGTTCGACTCCTAGAAATGGAAAGCCAAGAACTGGCATGCTCCGTGGCTCTCTTCATGCAGGCAGCTATCTTCAGGGCTGCAGAGCCTGGGAACGGCCACTCACGACAAATCATTAGCTGCAGCAGTGACTTAGAGCAGTAACACCTTAAAGCAAGGCAAGCTGTGTTCTTCTTTACACAGATACACACAGACATTCACCAACAGGAGCGCTGCCAAAACATTCACCAAGGAAGTAATTATGCCCTGAGGGGCAAATAAAGGCATTCAGAACCCCTTGAGGACTTTATAAATGATCTTTCCTGGCTATAAAATGGGGCTTTCCATAAAAAATCCAGAAGAGCACAGAGGAGACAATAAAGCTCACACCCCAATACCCGTGCCAGCCACAGCCTCGATGATGATCCCTCAGCGCAGGAGCTCGGCCTCCTGAGCTCTGTGATTTACTGCTAACCTGACAGCACCTGTTGCTCCAGGACCGACACTGTCCTGTGGACAGTGGACAGGGCTTCCCCAGCTGGCATTTCCACACCATCATTTACCTAAGGACCCCCGGGTGCAGCCGCTGCCAAGATCTGAAGCGCACATAAATTATGCGGCGCTGGCTTGTCTCTTGGTTGCCATCTCTTTACAGACGTATCCAACTACCTGGGATGGAATCTTAGAAGTGGATCACGGAAGGAGACCCTTCCAAAGCCCTTGGCGCAGATGCGAGAAAGGCTCCGCCAGCGCTCTAGGGGTCTCAAGGTACAGTACACACACCTGTCCCTCGCCTCCTTTTCCCGTGAGAGCAGGTGCATCATTATGCCTCTCCCCGTTACTTATGGCTTGGTAGGGACATGTTTAAATGCTTGAGTCCTCACCATGTGCAGGTTAGAGAGCCCCTCTGAGACGGCAGCCATTCTCCTCCACTGGAAAGCCCCGGGGAGTGAAGGCTTTTTGATTTCCTAGAAACTGCCAACCACACAGAACCTCAGCAGTCCCAAAGCCCACTCCTCCGGCATAAGCACGCCCATCCCTGACCCCACTCCCACAGCACTTCCCTCTAGGGTCGCAGTCCCATGACTTGCTCTGCTGATGCCGAGCACCCCCACGAGGCAGGGACAACTGGTGGCTCTCCAGGATGGGCCCTCTCCAAGGGGTCAGTGATTTCCTGGCACAAACTCCACCCAAACCCCAGCTAGCTTGTCCCGCTCTGATGTAAGAAGGGGAAAGCACCACAGCCTTTGTCTCCACATTTATATAATGGGGTGGCAAGGAGCTGTTTTCTCCCCACTGCTGCGTTTCCACAGAGGAGAGGGAATCTCTGCTCAGACCCAGGAGGACAAGCTTGGCAGGGACCTTCCCATTTCTCTCCGTCTTCTCCTCAGGTCTGGATGAGCGAGTCTGTGGTCATTTTAGGAGAAGAAACGGAACGTGCCCAGGGGCTTGGGTGTCTTCTGTGGCCCTGGGCTGGGTGGGCTCCGCGGGTGAGCTCTAACCCGCTTGCGGGAGGCCAGGCTGCCCAGGGCTGGGGGCAAGTCTGAGTACGCTGATGGATACACAGACTTCCTGCAAATCCACCTACATGCTGCAACATCTTTCCAGCGAGCTTCATATCACCCACCCCTTGACAGTCTCCTCTTAGGTTTATGACTTTATGACGGTCAGTAAGAGTTTGAGCTCAATCCCAGCAACTGAAGTCCTAGGTTCTCTGATGCTGAATGTGTCACAACCGGCCACCCCTCTTCCCAGCTCACTCCTTGACCTGTTACCTGCTTCCCCAACATCTCTGTGAAAGCACCTCTGCTTCCTGATGAGGCACCCCAGGCTCTGGGGCTTCCTTCGGCCCTAGTATTCCACAGATCCCTTAACACACTCACTCCAGAAATCCCTTTACTATTTGAGAGGAGAGACCAAGAGGGAGCACCAAACGAGTATTTACGTAAACCCATCACCCACCTGCATTTCTCTGGGTGCTCGTCACGCTTGTTATTAAAATCCAGGGATATTTTTGCATCCAGGCCAATGCCAAAATAATTGTTCATGACACACTTCTCAGTGTAATACTCTCTGCAAAAGAGTTTCAAATCAACTATAGACAACCCTGCTTGGCAGTTTCATTTCATAGCCTCCCAGCCCCATCATTTAAAGGGTACAATTCAATGGTGTTTAGTATATTCAGAGTCATGCAAGCATCACCACAATCAATTTAAGAACATTTTCATCTCTCCAAAAGGAATCCCTGCCCCCACCCTTGGCCCAGCCCTGGGCAGCCACTAATTTACTTTCTGTCTCTATGGCTTCGCCTGTTCTAGACTTTTCGTATATTATGTGGTCTCTCGTGACTGGCTTCTTCCACTGAGCATAATCCATGGTGCCCCACGTGTCAGAGCGTCACTCCTCTTTATGGCTGAATAACGAATGCTCTGCATACGGCTGGACGACACCTTATCTGGCCATTCATCAGGTGGTGGAACTGGGTTGTTTCCACTCGGCTACTGGGAGTAACACTGAAAACATTCACATTCAAGAGTGACTGCGAACGTGTTTTCAATTCTGCTGGGTATACACTTCCCTAGGAATGGGCGTGCTGGCTCAAATGGTAGGCCTATGTTTAATCTTTTCAGGAACTGCCAGGCTGTTTTCCAAAGTTTGGAATTTTACATTCCCACCAGCAGTGTCAAATGGATGCTGCTATCTTGTGGCATGTAAACAGAAATGTTTGAACTCTGCACCTCACAGCATTTCTCAAGCACCCTAGGCCCAAAGCCATCTCCAAATTAAAAAGGAAAGGGACTGGGAAGCGGCTGTGGCTCAATCGGTGGGGCTCCCGTTTACCATATGGAAGGCCCCGGGTTCGGTTCCCGGGGCCTCCTGGTGAAGGCAAGCCCGCCCGCACGGCGCAAGCAGCAAGGGGGGATAAATAAATAAGTAAATAAAACCTTAAAAAAAAAAAAAAAAAAAAAGGAAAGGGACTTGAAAGGTCCCAGCCCAGCCTCCCTGGCAACGAAACATGCCTTTTCCACGACCACTGCTAAGTCTATAACGTCCTCACTCCTTAGAAACTGGGCAGCAGGGGTCACGTCCCCGAAACGGTAACACAAAAGCAGCACCCGCACCTCCTCCCTGAAAAGTCTAAACCCAGATGTCCTGAAGACCGCTCCTCCCCTCGGCTGGGCCAGGCTGCACCCCAGGCTGCTTCTCTTCCCGTCCTTGCCGGAAGCCCTGCCACGGCAGCTCACCCCAGCCGCCTTCGCCCTCCTGCTGCAGGGCCCCGCCACGGCGCCAACACCCTGGGCTCTGTGAACCGGCTCTCCCTCTGGGGCAGGTGGGAGAAGGGAGGCGTTCCCGTCCCTCCAGCCAGAGGCCGCAGCAAGACCAAGCGTGGGCTCTTGCAGTTCCCAGGAAAAGTTCCCACAGTAGCTCAGTTATACGCGGTGGCTGAGCTCGGGAACACAGAATTCTGTGGCACTTTGAGTTAATAGGCTTTTGCAGGCTGATCTGAGAACCAAGCACCATTTGTAAGTGTTTTTATGATGCGTCTAATCCAAATGTCTAGCAGCTAAGCAAGAGCAGAGCTGAAGCAAAATGGCTTTCTAAGCTGAAGACCACGTGACTGGCTGGTATTTATAGGTCCTGGGAAAAGAAAGGGATCCAACGAGAAAAACAGGGCCCAGGGACAAGGGAAGGAGGGTAGAGAGTCTGGGGCACAGGAGCCTGGAGAAAGGAGGGGAAGCGGGAGCTGGACAGCATCAGGAGGCCTGACTCAAGGCAGGGCTAGAGTCACTAAGGGAGTCCTGGGCCCCAAGTCCCCTGCCTGGCACGAGGCCCTGGAGGGAAAGGAACAGCCACAGCTGTGTCTCCCACGTGGAGGAAAAGAGATTGGAGTCCAGCCGCCAGGCGTGCAACTTCAGTGACCTCAGATGAAGGACAAAACCAAATACCTAGCTCAGGAGGTTTGTTGGTTAACCTGTTTCCCCCAAAACGATGTGAGAATGGAGGTGGCAGAGACGAGCTGATCGCCACGAGCCAAGGCACACCCCGAGCCTTCGGGAAGACTGCAGCCCTGCTAGCACCTTCATTTCGGACTTTGGACTTACAGAACTGAGAGAAAATTAATTTGTTTTAAGCCACAAAGTTTGTGGCACTCTGTGATGCCAGCCCCAGGAAGGCTCACGGCAAGACCACACCCCCTGGGCCAGCTTTGGGGCATAGCCCACCAGGCCGGCAGGGAGATGCCCAGCAGGGAGAGCCACGCCCATCGGGAGGTGAGCGCTGGGGAAGGGAGGCACGCTTTTGGGTGGGCTGAGCGGGCGGATCTGTCCCAGAGCGGGCCTGGTGGTGGGGAGCAGGCGTAGCAGCGTCGCGTGGCAGGCCTGAGCAAAAGAGGGCCGGGAGGGCAGGCAGTAGTGTCTATACCAGAGGGTGCTCCCTACAAATGGGCACGGCGAGGCTGCCAAGCTGACACTTTCCCAAACTCACCGCTCTCGGGAAACCACAGGCCCTCATCGCCACTCTCCCCGCACACCCGCCAGACACACAACCTTGGTGACTTTTAACATGTTACCTCCAGCCTGCTGGCCACCCAGACCTTGCAAGCAGCCAACAGAAAGAAAATTTTAGAATAATGGGTTTCCAAAACCTCATTTTGTCTTCACAACAATCTCTATGTACAAAGAATAAGACTGCACTAAGCTGCTATATAACATCCTCACTCCTTAGAAACTGGGTGGTGGAGGTCACGTTCCCAAAAGGGCAGCACAGAAGCAGCATCCGCGTTTCCTTCTTTAAAAGTCTAAATCCAGGACAGTTACCTCCCAAGGAGCTTCAAGACACGTCCCGAGAAAGACCACACAGAAGAGCTTCCCACTCGAGAACCGTGATCCCAGGTCACCGACAAGGGTGAGCAGAGGTCACGGGAAAGCAGCAGAGAGAAGGAGCTACCACAGCAAAGAGGGGAGAAGAAAAGTTGCCTAGAAAGAGGGGTCGCTGTGGGGCCAGCCACGGTGACTGGAGAGTTTCACTGAGGAGGTGAAGGGGCTGGCTTCCAGCAGGAGGTTCCGAGCCTGCTGAGAACCTCGGAAGGCTGCATATATTCAGAGACCACGAGCACTGCGGACCTGTGGTAGAAGTGTTCAGCTGTGGGACTCATTAGCTAATACAACTGGAAAAGGGTGGCCTGCTCAACTCCTCACTGATTTCCCAAGTTAATTCTGAAAGTGGTTTCCTTGCTCCGGCATTCTTTGATCAACACGCCCTCTTGGCTTCCTCTCATACTCACAGGTTATCTGGTTCGGAGTTAAAGGGATCAGCGTTAATCAGCAAGCGACTGATGACTGAGGCCCCTGGCAAGGACCCCGACATCCCAGCCCGGACATCTGGAAGGGAGATGAAAAGAAGGGCTCGCTGGTCAGGCCCCACATGAAGCGACGGGCGCATTTCCTCCAGGACACAGTGCGATTAAATGCTTCTAAAGTAACGCACCGATGGGCCCAACTCTTGCAGATGCACATACTCGGGTCGAAAATCACCATCACTGGCCCACGTTTACTGAATACAAATAAACTAGGTGGTAGAAACAGAACCTACCCCCTGTGAGACACACAAAACAGCTTATATAGATGGTTCTCATGAAATTTAAGGAGCTCCACCAAAACAATCTTTTATGTAAAACCTCTCAAAGTCTGGGTGTGCAGCTCTACAAGATGATATCCAAAGAAATGATTCAACGTTAAAAAACACTCCAGGTGAGCAGAGCTCTCAAGCTACCTGCACCAATTTTTAAATTTTTAAACCATAAAACTTAAAGATGGGGCCCTGCTGATGAACATTTCGCTAAGCCATTCCTTCCAGTGATATTTTCATCACTGAGTACATGAACCAAATAGTTCGCCTGAGCTTTCTTTCCTAAGGGCTTCTGTAATTTTCTTTCTATTCAGTTGTGATCTCATCTAAAAATCCCCAAGGTGCCTGCAGAAGCCACAGGGTGGTGTGTGCTGGGCCTGGCTGGGGGGACTGGGGGCGGGGGGACGGGGGGACGGGGGGACTAGGGGACTGGGGACGCCCAGCCAGAGGCCACAGACCTCCAAGCCCTCCCAGGCAGAGTCTATCTTCCAACAGACCCACTGCCTGGCGAAAGCAGCGGGCACAGTGGCCGCTGAGTGAGGGCTGGAGGCGTTGGAGTCACCCCCCATTCAGTTCACCTCTCTGTGCCCACCCTCACCCACCCCCGCCCCACGCAGCTCCAGGCCGCTGAGGGCGCCGTCAATTTTGGCCCACCTGGCGGGTGGGGAGCGACACTCACTTGGGTACAGAATCTTTGTGTTCAGTGCTGGCAGGCTGTCCCGGTTTCCTGACTGGGGAGGAAGAGATGCAGAACTGCCCAGCCACAAACTTCCTTTGCCTATTAGCTTTTCACACGGGGATTTGGACACTGCAAAACGGGAGAGCGCGAGCCTGACGATTGTCTAAAATAGAACATGACGACAGCACCGGGGGGGTGGGGGGATGGGGTGGGGCAAGTTCAGGACCATGGTGGGTGGAGGCCCAGGGAGGCAAGGAAGGCTTCCAACTGCCGGGTCAGCCCCAGGTGAAAAGGGGGGACAAGGGGACGGAGGGGAGGGGGCTGGCTGCGCCCCCGAGGAGCCTGCACGATGGGCTGAAGGTGCAAATTTTTATGTCAAGGTGACCCAGAGCCACCGAGGGAATCCGGCAGGGCCACGGAGCCCCTGGCGGCCGTGGGGAGGGCGGCAGCCTGGGCAGCCGAGCGCACAGGCGAGGCAGTCGCTCTCTGGGTGCTGACAGACCCAGCAGCTCTTACAGCGGCTCCTCCCAGTGGCGGTCCAGGCTACGAAGAGGGGTCGGTGACAGCAGCCTGTCAGGGGAACCTGCGCCAGGAGGAGTAAGGGTCCCCCTCTGCCAGACACAGCCCCTTCCGAGCAGTTCTGTGGACCCAGGGAAGCTGTGGAGCAAGCACCTGTACAGAGCCCGCAAGCCCCGATGCACTCTTCAGCAACAAGGGCCCCCTGCCCTTGGAAGTTTCCACAGAGAAACCACACACATCTCAAGCTCGCAGAGAAAAGAGGCCACGGGTTCATGAATTTTTACACCATAAAGTGGCCAAAACAATTATGAAAAAGCCCTAAAACTTCCCAAGGCCATCTTCCTAAATCTCACAAAACTCAACTTCCCAACTGCAGTCCTGTGGGTAAGGTTGCTGCCGAGGAGGTACCTTTGAGGTGGCTCCTGCCTCGGGGAAGGCCGTGGTGCTCGCTGTGGGACGGCGGGGGGCACACCCTGTCGTCTGCCTTCAGGTCCTTCTTTTCCTCTGATGCAGAGAGGCCTAAGACGAGCCCTTCCTGCTCCTGTGTCTGGGCATTCTGCTCGTCGACAGCTAGGCAAGGAGAGACAGTGTGACAGTGAGGACGTGGGGCTGGACAGAGCTCCTGCTGAGCATGGCCTGCCCTCTTGGAACTGCAGCTTGCTTTCCCTTTTCCTTCCCGAGCCCCCACCTCCTGCCTCCAGGCCCCCACCTCCAGGTGTTCAGTGCTCTGGGTGGCCATACTTGAACGTTTGTACAAGAGGTTGACGGCAGAAGACAGGACTGATAGGCTACAAGATGTTCGGCTAGTAGACAAGGAGACGAGCACCACAGTGAGCCCCCGTGGGGCCGGGGGGTGGGGCCGGTGCGGGGCCAGGAGCAGGTGCTGAGGCCACTGACCAGGCTGGAGGAGAGGCGGGCGTGGACCCACTGCAGAGGGGAAGGACAGGGCCTGGGGGAGGGCAGAGCTCGTGGGCTCACAGTCACCCCAGTCAGAGCAGCTTTATCTGCTCAGAATGACAAAGGAGAGAGCTGGGTAAAGGAGTAAAGTGGTTTCTGAGGGCAACGAGAGAAAACAATCGAGGACAAGTCAAGACACCTGAAGCAGGGATCTTGGGGTCCAGCAGAGGTTAGAGACAAAAGTTCACCACACAAGCTGAGACTAGAAAGAAGTGAAACTGGAGGAGACTTTAATTCTATGAGGCTCCCACACTGGCCTCCAAGTCTGCAATGGCAGCCGAGATGCCGGATGAGGAGCTGCTCCAGCCCCTGGGTGTGACCTGCCCTGGACCAGCACCCACGTCCCTGGCTCCTCCCGGCCTCCCACCCGGTCCTATTCTTTCTCTCTGTTTCTCAAGGTGGTGGCCTCACCCCCACATCTGGCAGAGGAGCCGTAACACTCAAGCCCAAGCCCACCCTTCTCCTGAGCTCTGGGCCATGAGGGCCCACTGGCACCTCAAAGTGCCAGGGCTTGCAAGTACCATATGACCCAGCAGTTGCACTCCTGGGCATTTATTCCAGAAAAATCTGAACACATTTGTTTATAGCAGCTCTACTCATAATAGTCCCAAACTGGAGACAACCCCAAACTTCCGTGGGTGGTCGCTGAAACAAACTGTGGTGCATTCATCCCACACAACAAAACTCAGCATTAAAGAGCACTATACTTAACATGCATGTCCCAGAGACTTAAATCTTTGGTCTATCCATGTGCCAGTTGAGCCCTGAATTTCCGCAGAGTGGCAACACCTACTCTAGAGTTCACTGGACTCACCCAGGGCAACTAACAGGGAGATGATGATCCCAAGGAACAGAGTGTCTGCAACTGCAAGCAAGACAGTCCCATCCATCTGCCCCATGGGATGTAAGCCTCCTTTCAATTAGAGGTGGAGTGGGAATCACCACCTCAGAATCCTCAAGATTAGGGGATGAACAATGGACCCAAGTATACTTATTATTATTCTATTATAGACATACTATTATTCTAGCAATGGAAGAACTCTTATCATTGATATAAAGGCAGTGGCCACCACAGGTTCTGAGGGAGGGAGAGGGAGGAATAGGTGTAATACGGGGGCATTTTCAGGACACAGGAGTTGTCTGCATGATACTGCAGTGACGGATACAGGCTGTTGTCTATTTGCCATAACCTACAAAATTGTGCGGGACACAGTGTTAACTATAACGTAAAGTGTAGTCCATGGTTAGGAGCAGTGCTTCAATATGTGTTCATCAGTTGTAACAAATGCACCACACTAATGAAGGATGTTGTTAATGTGGACAAGTGTGGGACGGGGAAGGAATGGGGGATATGGGAATCCCTTATATTTTTTATGTAAGATTTATGTAATCTAAAGCTTCTTTAAAAATAAAAACATTAATAATAATAATAATTTTTAAAACGTGCCATGGCTCTCCCTAGAAGACCCCCGCCCTAGTCCCGCCCACCCTGCTAAGCCACACGCCTCGCTGCTCCTGGAGCCGGCCCAGCTGGGTTTGGCACAGACAGGGTGTTCCCAGGGAGACACCCCTGACCAGGGATCTAAGCCCTCTCTCAGCAGGCCCCGGGGTGGCTCTGGCCCTTTTAACCACCTCAGCCCCGAGCTCCAGAACCTGGGAACCCTGTCAGTGCTACCTCCCACTTCCCCTGGTGTCTCCAACTGCTCCCTGCTCACAGCCGGTGTCCTTACATCAGACATGGGTTAGAGAAAGGACGTGGGGGGCACTGAGAAACTCTCCGGGCAGCCGAGCAGAGACGCTCTTGGGCCAGCAGGTGCTGCCATGGCATGGGCAGCTGAGAGAGCAAACAGGCCGGGCTGGGCCTGACTTGGACCACCAGGCCCCAGGTGACCAGGGGACACCTTTTTGTCTATCACCACGTGCCAGGAAACAGGGGTGCCCAGTGCCTGCCCGATCACCTTTCTCTGTGTGCTCGATGATCTGGCGGATGGCCTTCTTCAGGCTGTTTGCCCTGAGCATGAGCTGCTCCCGCGGACGGAATATCTGTGGCCGGGCTGGGCAGGCTGGTCCCACTGAGCGGTCCCTGGTGGAGCCACAGACACTGCCAGGCCCGTCCCCATCTTCCACCTCCTCGGCAATAGTCGGGGGGGGATTTGGCAGTGAGGACGAGGCCTGGGACTCATCGTCCAAGGTCCTGAGGAGAGAGTCCAGCTTCTCTTTCAGGACAGAGCACTAGGAGGGAAACAAGAGGGATTGGAGTGCTCGCCTCTCCACGTCTCACCCTGCTGTCCAGGCCCCCTGGAGCTGACCTTCTTGGCCATGACTTCTGATTCTTCTGAACTCTCAGTGGTTTTCTCGTAGGCCTTCCCCACTCGAGCCACAAAATCCTTCACTGTTTCACAGAGCACTCTGAAGGGAAAGAGAAAGCAGCTTCTAGAGAGACCGCCGTGTAGGGAAGTTCCCCTCGCCCTCCCATGGCCAGCCAGGTGCTCACTTGGCTGATGAGATCACAACCGAATGCTGATCAGAGGTCAGGATTTTAGAGAGGTGGGCTGCGACGGAGTCTTCATAGAAGAGAATCTGCTGCACCTGTAGTCACCCCCGACAGACGGTGAGGGAAAGCTCTGAAAGACTGAGCCAACACAACTTCCTCATCTGCTTCCCTCACAGGACAGGCCTAGAAAGGGTACTCTTCTCCAATGTCCACGGACATCTAGAGCCAAAGCCTCAACTCACTTCAAAGCCTAATCTGACATCGATTCGCCAGAGGAACCAAAATGATTTCAAAAGCATCACCGATCTAAGAGCTGTGGGCTAAGTGCAGGAACAACAGCTCTTTAAGAAAGATCACAGTGACAAAAGGCTACAAACAACTTGTGCTTCTTGAGCCTGAGATTCAACAAACACTTCCAAAGGCAAAATGTGTGTTAAATTACTCTCACTGACTCCTCACAGGACAGCCGAGAGGGCTCTGTTTTCAGGCTCCGCGTCACAGCAGGTGAGCTATCTTCCTAGCTGGCTGGGAACTCGGCCCACGGCCCTCCCCTTCTCCCAGCAGTTCTGTCATCATTCATGCCTGCAGGTGGAAGTGGGAGCTCCAGGCCCGGGCAGAGCTGGCTGCAGGCCAGTGTGCCACCCCCATGACTCTCTCAGACCCTGCCCCCTGCCTGGAGATGCTCTGGGCAGAGCCCTCTCTGCACTAAGCAGCTGGCTCTCCCAGGGGCTACGAGCATGGCCAGTGCAGGAACAAAAAGAGTACGGCAAAGTCGATGCCCTTGAACTGATGATCAAAGTTAATCTCTCTCTCTTACACACACACACAGCGATCACAAATCAAAAAGGAGAAAAACTCAACGTTCAGCTGTAAGAGACTAACTGAAAGGGCAACTGGCATGGGAAGGTGGTGGGGGCCGCTGGAGAAGAGGCGGGACTTGAGCTGGGGCATGGGATGGGGAGGGGCAGGACTTGCCGAGGAGGGGGTATGAGCACCAGGGAGAAGGAGATCACTAAGGCCCCCAGATCCTGGCAGTGACCCTGGTATCTCACAGTCCAACCCCAGAGCCCAAACTTCTACCGCAAAGGGGCAATGAGGACCCACTCGGCCTCCAGCGCCATCCTATGCCTCCGTGGATCTGAACCCTGTGCCTGGGCAGGTCAGGAACAACTCCCGTCACCAGAGTGGCAGGAAAGCCAGTGCCAGTCACTGAGGAGGAGGACATGACGTGCAAGGAGGGTTTAAAGAGCAACCTCGGAAGGTGTGGGCTGAGCTCCCAAGGGGTGCGGGCCTGCCTACCTCGGAGTCCTCGCTGAAGTCCTCAGTGACCGTGGACGAGGAGACGGGCCGAGGCAGTTTGGTCTCATAGGCCATGATGCTCCACCTGCACAGAGAGGCACCTCTTAGCAGCCAGTCCCGGCCTGGCTGTCAGCACACGAGGGGCGGTTGTGCAGACCCCACGCCTCCCCCTCTATGGTCTGAGAAGTTGGTCTTGGAACCATTGCTAACTTCATTTTCAAGCCCTTTACATGGGCCCCAGGCTCCAAAGAAATGACTCGCTCGGCTCCTCACTTAGCTGAGGACAAGCACGTCTACTGCACAACCAACAGGGCATGGCAGCTCGGCTGAAGGAGCTAGAATCCATCCCACAAACAGCCGCCCTGAAGGCAAGAATGCTGCTTCCAGAAAAAACGGCTTTAGCCTTACTCAGAGTACTCAAATGCCCCTGGGATTCCACAGGTGCACACACCTTCCTTAGCAAGAGAAGGCCTGGAAGTGTAAGGGCAGCTGGAATGCTTCCCAAGCCACATGAGCTAACCAGAGGTGCAGGACCCTTTGCAGGTGTATAAAGAACCCATGGATACCAACTTACCCCTAGCACACAGTCAGTGGGATTTCATTCAACTAGCTCAGCACTAAAAGTAGTTCACGCAAAAAGGATGCCAAAGTATTTTGAAGCACATAGAAGAAACTTAAACTCCTCTGGGAACAGAACACGGGAAGACAGAATTGCTGGACTGAGTGGTCAGGGGGCTTGCTGACAGGTATCAGTCCCTGGGCTGAGACGGCCAGGGGTCTGGGGGCCACATCCTCCAGCAGCCCCGAAGGACTTAGCTTTGGCCTTGTCTGAAGTCCTGAGCAGTCCAGGACATAGTTCTAACCTGTTTCACAATCTAATTAAAACCTAAACACCATCAGAAAAAAGGAGTATGTGCCCAGGTCAAATTTTCACAAATAATTCCAGAGGGTTCAGTTTCCATGGGACCCCAGGTAAGAACAGGTCAAGGAGACCTGTTTCTTCCTTTCCCACTCACCTGTCCAACATTTTGGTGCTGGCTCTCTCCAGCTTTTCCAAGATCTGGGGAAGCTGGGTGTCGTCGTCACAGGCAGAGCCCCAGCCCAGCACGCGGGCCAGGTCGTTCCCCGTCCCAAGAGGCAGCACGCCCAGCTGGCACTAATGAGGTGGCAGGGAAGACCTGGACGTCAGACACCTGGGAGGAAGAGCCACCTCCCTACCTCACCCAAACAGTGGCTGAACTCAGGAGGTGAGAGGTCCGAGCAAACGCACAGAGCCCCACTCCACGGGGCAGTGGCCCCTAACCTGGGCCGTCCGCCTGCTCCCCACCCCCACGTGCCCACATGTCATAGCCCCTCTTGACAACTGATCCTTCACGACCTCTCTGCCCTGAATTTCTAAGAAGCCCTTCCTCCTTCTCTACTGCCATGGCCAGCCATAGCCCTCGCAGTCAAGTGCTTCCACAGCCCCCACTGCCTCGCTCATCACTATGGTGTCCTACTCACTACAGCCTAACTCAGCTTCCAAGAACGGCTCTAGTGTTAGCAACATTTCACTCCCCTAAAAACACCTCAGTGGCTTCTAAGACCTACCAAAAAAGGTGCCAGGGCCACCCACAGTCCAGACACCAAACTCAAGTGTACCCCAGGGCTTGGCCCACACCTTTCTGCCACTCCAGAGGAACCTCATGCATGGCTTGGGCCTCCCCTTCCCCCAGGAACTCCCATCGAATCCCCACCCAAGCCGGTCCCAGCCGTGCCGCTTCCAGGGAGCCTCTGTCTCCACCTTGGTGGCCCTAGAACTCGCCCTACAGCACCCTGTCCCTGAGGCAGGGCCTCCCTGTACCCCTCAGCACCTGGCCCTGCCCCTCCTATTCACCTAAGGAAAGGACCACAGGGGTGCTCAGGACAGAGGCTGACCAAAAGAACAGGCAGGCAGGAGGCAGGAGGCAGGGGGTGCACCTGCGCTGACAGCAAGGCGTGCTGCACACGAGGATGGCATCAGGCCCAGCACCACAAGGGTGCACAGGGGGTCTGGGGTCCCAGCCAAGCCTTCCTGGAGCCTTCAGGGCAAAGAGCAAGCAGCATGGGGAAGGCCCGGGGGTTCCAGGTACGGAGGTAATGGGTGAAATGGGAGGGGCTGGAAGAGAAGGGCAGAAAAGAAAGGCGGCGGCAGAGAAAGAAGGAAGTTAAACAGTCCCATGGGGCCTACATTCTGCAGTCCAGCCTTTCTTCTGAGAGCCAAGGACAACATCCAGGACGGGCAGCAGGAGCAGCACGGGCAGGCCTGCCCCTCGGAAGGTTCCCCAGCCCAGGTGTGCAGAGGTGATGGAGGCCGGGACCCAGCAAGGAGACGCACGCACTGTTACCAGGTGTGACCTGGACCAGGAAGTGGCCACTGGCCTGCAGACACCAAGGTGGACAATGTGTGCCAGCAACTCACCAGAAATGAGGGACAAGGAGGGAAGAATCCAGAAAAAACAGGTTTCTGACTTGGACCACTGGATGGATGACATTTTCAGACTCCAAGAAAAGGACTATGGAGTACCAATGGAAAGGCTGACTTTGAGGCCCTTGGAGACATCTAGAGAAGACCAGGGGAGCTGGGTGTTTGGTTCTAGGGCATCTCGGGAGAAAGATGGCAGTGAACGCCCTGGGAGTCGCTGGGTGATCTAAGCAAGCATGTGAAGGAGGCGGCCCTGGCAAGGCTCTGAGGACAGTGGCGTTGAAAGGGTGGGTGAAGAGGGAGAAGCTGCCAAGGAGTCTGAGAAGCAGCAGCCAGGAAGAGAAGACAAACTGAGAGGTTGTGGTATCCTGGGGAAGCCAGAGGAGGGGTGAGGCGAGAGGCCAGGGCGGCACGTGCCATGGAAAACCTGAGGATGACTAAGGCTTGCTCAATTCAGCCAGATGAATGAAAGTCGACAACACTGGTTCCACTGTCCCCTAACCAGGGACGGTGAACTTGTAAATACATACACACTGGCTCCACTGTCCCCTAACCAGGGACGGTGAACTTGTAAATACATACACACTGGCTCCACTGTCCTAACCAGGGACGGTGAACTTGTAAATACATACACACTGGCTCCACTGTCCTAACCAGGGACGGTGAACTTGTAAATACATACACACTGGCTCCACTGTCCTAACAGGGACGGTGAACTTGTAAATACCATACATAATCAACCACACTTGCAATGGGGCTCTAAGTGTGCTATCCTACACTCACCACTAGGAAGCAACATTTCTCTTTCCTGAGCAAGTGGCTGAGCATCAGCGGAGCCTCCTGTGGACAGTTAAGACCATCTAGTCTCCAAAATCATTACTGTCCCCAGAGTTAAATTCTGAAAACAAAAAAATCCACCCCACCGGCCAGTGAAGTGGGTGGGGGTGGGGAGTAGTAAACACTAAATCTCTGAACAATAAATTCAAGCCAGATGAAAGACATGGGGAAAAAAAGACCATCTACATAGTGTAAGAAAATGTAGATGAATATTTTTTCATCACCTTGGGGTATGAAGAGGTCTCTCAAAGCACAACAAAAAAGACAAAAATCACGAAGGGAAATACAAAAAACAAATATGTTGAAAGACAAATTACAAACTAGGAAATAATTATCTGCAACATGACAGACAAAGAGCTAATGTCCCTAATATGACAATAACTTTTAGGAAAAAATTTAAAAGGTGAATATCCCTAAAGAATGTTGGGCAAAAAAACATGAACAGGTGATTCATTTAAAACTTCAGTCAATCAAAGACATGTTAGACTATACCAGGAATCAATAAAAATGACATAAGTAGAAAGGATGGGGCCTGGGAAAAGGCCAGCCTGGGGCTGCGTGGGGCATGAGGACGGCACGGCCTGGCAGCTCACGGCCGTGACCTACAGGTGGAGAGGCTCGTCTCCAGGTATTTACCTAAAGAACATAGTGGGAAAAGAACGCCTAGCTCCCACCAGAACTGTCCTTCCTGAACAACCTCAGGGTCCCATGGCGCACAGACAGACGCGGGGCGTGACGTGTCCGTGACACGTTATTGAACTTTTAAAAACAGTTAACGGAACAGCACAAGTAAAGTGACGCCGTTCAAAGTAAAGCTGCATCATACACACATCACATGCACAACAGAGGGACGCCTAAAAGACCCCGGCCAGCCCGTTAGCAGCGGTCAGTCATCATGGGCCGGGGCGGGAGTAAGAAGTCAAGCAACATAAACAGCTTTTCACAATCAACAAAGTCTAGTTTTATTCTAAATCTTCCTCACAAGCAAGAAACATCGTGCAGAGATAAAGTAAATCCATCCACAATGCACCACATCACTGCCCAAGGGGGAGCCGGCAGGAGGCAGGGGCTGACAACCGCCGCCAGACCTCCGCCCCAGGGCCTTTCAGGCCTGGAGTGCTTGGTAGGTCCCTTTATTGCTAAATGTGCAGTTCCCCGTTTCAGTCCCAGCTGGAGCCCCAGGCCTCCAGCAGGCTGCCTGCTCTCTCCTCCCTCTTCTCCCTGACCACAGTCTGCGTCACAACCTCCCAAACCTCCTCCAAACACTGGGCTCCACTCCAGAGGTGACAGAGCATTAACCGCCTTCCCTGAGGCACCGCCCTTCCCAGCCAGGGCTGGGGCTGGGGCTCACTACACATCTCTAGCAAGGTACCTGTTTGTGAAGGTTGAGGCTGTCAATTTCAGAGAGGACCCAGCCAACACTGCCATCCCCACCACAAACCAGAATCCGGAAGGTATCAAACTTCTGGAATAACCGTAAGCTGCAGAGAGAAGAGAAAGCCAACGAGGTGAGGTACACTCTCAAGGACAATGCCGGCTCCACCTGGGCTAGGGGCCCGGCCTCGACCCCACCCACCACACATCAGCCTCTCAGGGGTGGAAGCCCAGGGTGCGCGACCACCTCATCGCGGTGGGAAGGACGTGTGCAGGGCACCCGTGCCAGGGCCCGGCCGACCCAGCCCGGAGCCAGTGGGCCCTCCACAGAGGCCATGATGACCCCGGCCTGACCCGCACAGGCACAGCTTTCCACCAGCCCCGAACCTAGGCTTGGAGGGAGCAGCCGTGAGCGGGCACTGCCCAGCCATGGCACCATGCGCCACCTTTCAATCCCTCCCCCACGACCCTGCCCTCAGGCTTCTGCCCCCAGCAGCCCCTCTGGTCCCACCCTCAGTTCCTTGCCCCCCACAGGTGCTAAGCCCTACACCCTGTGACACCCCCGCCACCCTGCTCTCACCCGCAGTGCTCCCCACCCAGGCCCCACCGCCCTCTGCTCTCGCCTCACCCCCCTCCCAAGTGACCTGACCATGTTTTGGCTTCAGGCCCCACACAGACGCTGATGATCCTCTACTAAACCCCACGGCTCTTCCTGAAGCCCATTCCCTGCATTTGTCTCCCAGAAAGGGCCACTCGAGTGGCCGCAGGCACCTCCAACAGGGCATGCAAAGCTGAACTGGGCTCCTGCCCTGGTCCACGCAGAGCTCAGCAGGCCCAGCACCTCCCCTCAGAACGGCCCATCACGGCCTCTCCCCACCCACCCAGCCACCATGGCTTCTACGTGGTCTCCTGCAAGGGCCTCCCAATCTACCTCCTGTCTTCTGGGCCCCTCCGGTTTGTGCCACCAGCATGATCTTTCTAAAACAAAGATCAAAGCTCTGGCTCGAACAGGCCCCCACTAGTCTTCAGGAACTAGCCTGCTGGCCCAGCCCCCAGTCCCTCCTGACGCAGCTCCCGCGTCCCTGTCTTGCACCCACCCCACCACCCCACAGGGGACTGTGCATGAAGGGCGCTGCAACGCCCTCTCAGCCGTTAAAATACCAGCTCTCCTCAAATGCTAGCTCCCCTGAGAAAGAGAAACCCGGTTGATTTATACGCCTCTGATCTGTGTTCCCACAGAATTCATAAACAACTACCAAAGTGGCAGGTGATGCGGTCTCATCTCGACTGCCTGCAGCCTGGAGCCCCATCTGATGGGCCTTGCAAACCAGCCTCAGCAGTGCCTGGCCCAGAGGAAGTACTCAGAACACTGTTCCCGTTCAGCGCATCAGGACAGGGGACACGAACCAAGACGATTCCTTTCCCCAGCAGCCCAGCGGGGAGCGTGAGCCGGCACGGCACAGCGCGGCTCGGGAGGCTGTCGGCAGCACTCTGGGGTTGCTGCCCTGGAGGGAACAGGCAAGAATGCTGCCATTTGTGACTTTCTCCCACAAGGCCTTGCCGCAAGTCGGTAGAATCAATGTATCTCAGACACCCACGTGGCGGGGCCGGGCGACCGGCCATGAGTCAGCTTACGGCACAGTAGCACCTGGCGCCACACGAACGCAGCCCCGGGCTCCCCCCAGGAAAACACACGGCCCAAGAACAGGAGCCACGAGCACCTCCACTAAGCACAGCCTGGGCCGTGCTCCTGCCCTGCGGGAGAGGCCCCTACCTTCCTTGAATAGGCTCCCCCAAACGTGGAAGCCATTAGTTCACATCACAAAACTGGGAGAAGCAAACATTTTCTACAAACCTAGAAAATGGGCACAACTAAAAAGAACACGAATCAGATCTCTGGCCAGCAGACAAAAAGTGTAACTACTTCGCCCCAACGTGCTGGCCCCTTGCAAGCCCACGTCAAGCACGTCCAGGTGTGGCTGTCTCGCGCCCTCCCCAAACGAAAAGCCTCCCCTCTGGTCTTGCTGGATAAAAGCTTACAACTCAATACTGTAAAAAAAAGGCAAGTGTGCAAATGTTGGCATGAAAACACACCTGCAATACTGTGTGCTGATGCCTGTAAAAAGCTTCTGTACAACAGCAGGAAAGCAGAGTGTGTGTGCACACAACTGAGAGGCATTTAAAATCGGAAGGACTTGCAGTTCTATGAATTATTAAGAGTTGGTACCTCTGCAGGGTGAAATTAGGAGGGGATAGTTCAAGAAAGACAGCTTTTATTTCCTATTTTTATTCAAAGGCTTCTGAATCTTTTTTTCCTAATAAGCACGTATTACCTTCATTTTTTTCCTTTTTTGGTTTTCTCGTTTTGTGGAGGGGGCTGTGTGTGTGCACGTGCGTTTTAATCATATTAAGGAAACATACAAACACATATTTTCCCATTTAGCCACTTTTAACTATAAAATTCAGTGGTGTTAACTACATTCAGAAAATTTCACATACTCCCAAGAAAGACACGTGCTAGAAGCTTCCTACCCCAGATGTGGCCCTCCGTTCATGAGGTCAAAGACCTGCGCAGGGTTCAGCAGCTGTTTGAATCTTCGAAGGAACTTCACACCCTGGTTGTCCCCACTTTTTGAATTGACAAAGACCAACAGTGGGCTCGTGCAAGAGGGAGGACACGTCGCCTTCCAGAACCCTGAATGTGAGGATAGAAAAGACAAAGGGAATTTAAAAGCCAAGAAGGGCACCGAGTGCACCACGAATCACAGAATCAGCCATGGCGCCCAAGGCACACAGAACACCACACGCACACCGGGAACCAATCAGAAAGCGACACACATGCTTCCACATTGCTTCCCCAGGGAGGGGGGCGGGCACCGGCCCATCCAGCCCGACCGCACATTCCCAAGGGAAGATTCTTCACCTGTCCTTCCCTTTTGCTCCCAAGCTGGTGGAGATTTCCCCAGAGAAACTCAACAAGCCCCAGCTTTCCACCAACAATATCACAAGCCGTCATATACCACATGGGCACGTCGGAGCTAACATCTTCTGTCAGAGGGAAGCTGGAACACAGCTTCACCTCCCCGTGTCAGCAAAAGCGTCTTAGACCTGGCTTCTCCCTGACAGCCAACTTGAGCAGCCACTCACCATCCAGGAAAGCATGGGCCTCGAGTCTGAAGCAAACCCAACAGCCAACGGCAGGCCACCATCTCCAACCTCCGTCCACCTCCTCGCCCCCCACGTGGCTGTGCCTGACTTCATGCTGCCCACATCTCAGAAGCACCAATGCTGGAGCTCAGCAGGAGAAGACTCTTGGAGGAACTAGTGCGAGATGACGGGGCCAGAGCCAGAGCGTGGGGTACCTACCGTCTGAATCGATGCTGTTGAGAGCCGTGGGTGGAATGACTGACACTTTGCAGAGGCCCAGCGGACACTTGGTCAGCAGCAAGTCTTTACACGATGTGTGCACCTGCAAGGACGACCCACTCATCAGAGAAGCCCCAGCCCTGCCGCGGTCAGCAGAGAGGCAGGCACCGCGGGTCTTCACAGTGCACTCGAGGGGGCTGTGCGTCAGCTCAGACAACAAACAGTATCTCGGGGCGGGCGGCCAACTGCGGTTCCCACCCCGTGGTCTAAATCCCTAGGCTCGGTCCCCTGGCCCTTTAGCCAGAGTTAACTTTATTTTTTATTTATTTTTATTTTTTTAAAGATTTTATTTATTTATTCATTTATCCCCCCCTTGCTGCTCGTGCTCGCTGGGTCAGCCAACCACGCCATGCGGGCGGGCTTGCCCCCACCAGGAGGCCCCGGGAACCGAACCCGGGGCCTCCCACATGGTAAACGGGAGCCCTACTGATTGAGCCACAGCCGCTTCCCCAGAGTTAACTTTAATTCTCACCCGGAGAAGAGAAAATGCAACCTAAGTTCAACATCAATTGTTCTCTCGGCTACCAAGCCTCCAGAACACGTCTCAGGCCGTATTCTTCGGTCATCAGAACCCTTCAGTCAGCTGACAAGCAAAGGTCAGATCAACAACATGTAGGTCTCGGGCTTTCCTTATCAACACAACAGGGACAATGACAGTCCCGCCCCAAGAGGGTTCCCCGCCCTGACCTGAGGATTAAATGGAGCAGTAACTGCTGGCCGCTGGGGCTCCCACAGTCCCAAGACCGAGTCCCCTTCGGTCTGTGTCCAGGAGCCTCACCTGTCAGCATCCCCTGGCCTGCTGGCTGTCACTGTCACTGCTCTTACCAGTGGTCGCGTGCCACAGCACAGGGCACTGTGATCTCGTGGAGCGGCAGGCCCCGGCACTGCCCACCAAGCCGCCATTCCGCAGCTCTGACCCGCTCCCCTCCCAGCCCTTGGCGAGAACTGGAGCTCTGGCCCCACCTTTGCGCGCCTCCTCCCACATCCCTGAGCCCCAGCATCAAGGCCATTTCCAAAGCCTCTTCCGGATCCCCTTCTCCCTCTGGTCCCACCTAGCCTTCTGGGCCCTCTCTGACCAAGCCCCCAGAAGCACAGTGCCCCCCTCTCCTTCTCCCACCTGGCAGAAGTCATGGCTCCGTGCTGTCACGTTGCCTTGACCATTGTGCCCACAGGCTCACAGGCGTGACTCTCCCTGGATTATGGGCTCCTTGGGCAATGGGTCTTTCTGTCTCTACCTGTGGCTAGATTCTACCTGGCCACCAGGTGTTCTAGCCAGGTAACTGCAGTAAGCACTCTTTGGTGACTGGCCTGGTGTCATGTGTGCCTTGGCTTCACTCACCTCTTCCTGGAAACGCATCTCACCCAAAAGCGCCATAGCCACCCCTCACATCCCATGGGAAGTCCACACACAGGCTGCACATTTGCTTCCACAAGGTGCTGCAACCCCTGTCCACACCCCAGAGCACTCGGGCAACAAAACTGAAACTAAGCTTCCACATACAACTCTACGCACTGGCTAAGAGGCCACCGAGACAGGTTACACCTACGGTTAAGACATGTGCCCATGTCGCAAAAGCAAGAACTGAATCCAGGGAAAGAAACACTACAAAAGACAAGTGACAAAGACCAGACAGAGGGAAAGCCAATGTCACAGACAACTCAAAACCAGCCAAGAAAAATTTAAAGAGTGGGACTCTCAGAGCTGGAGGGGCCGTTGAGGTAACTATCCCAGGATTAAGAAGAGGGAAGATGCAACTGGAAGGAGACCTCGAATAAAAGGGGGGGAAGTAAAGACAAATGAGTTTATATGCCTAAAAGACTTCAAAGCTAGTCAGGAGGACATCCCAGAGGTAACACTTATGCACATATCAGCAGTATCGCATAGACTGCCAAGTGGATACTACCCCACATAGTGGGGCTCCTGAGGGCTCTGGAGACACCCAGGTCCTATGGTCAGGGCAGATAGCTCCAGAGTTTGGTGCCTTAGCAGTGGGCCCTACTTTGGAGCTTGTGCTCCTGATAGTGACAGAGTTGGACTTAATTATGTCTTCCCCACACATGGCTCATCTGTGCCTTCTATTTAAACCTATACTTGGTGCTGGAATTTGAAGGTGTACGTCCAAAAGACTCGAGTCTTTGGGCTGTCCATGTGCCAGCTGGGGCTGGAACCTCAGCGGAGTTTCAACACCTACTCTCCAGTTCATTGGACTCACCCAGGACAAGTGGCAAGGAGATGATGATGGATGGCGACCATCCCAAGAGAGAGAGTGAGTCTGCAACTGCAAGCAAATAGTCCCATCCATCTTCCTCGTGATATAAGCCCTTTCTCAATGGGAGGTGGAGTGGACATTGCCATCCCAGAATCCTCAGGATTGGGGAATGAACTATGGACTAGAGAGGGCTTACTGGTATTCTACTATAGACTTATTGTGATTCTAGCAATGGAAGAAATTACAACATTGATGTGGAGCCAGTGGCCACTGGAGGCTCTGGGGGCAGGAAGAGGGAAGAGCAGTTGTAATGCAGGGTCTTTTTCGGGACTTGGGAATCGTCCTGAACAACACTGCCATGACAGACACAGGCCATTTTATATCATCCCATAACACGAAGAACTGCGTGGGAGAGAGTGTGGTCTACAATGTGAACTATGGTCCATGCTTAATGGCAAAGCCCCAGGATGTGTTTACCAACTGCAATGAATGTGCCACACTAATGAAGGATGTTCATGTGGGACGGTATGGGAGGTGTGGGGAGTGGGGCGTATGGGGATCCCTATAGTTTTTGCGTAACATTTATGTAATCTAAGAATCTGAAAAAAAAATTTTTTTTAATTATTGGGAAAAAAAAAGAAGAGGGAAGAAGCCACAGCACAAAATTCAGAGGGCACAGTGCCTTGGTGAGCACACCTTCCTAAAAGCCTGCACCCCAAGCACCTGTGCTCTGTACCCCCTTCTCCAACACCCTCCCCAAGGCCCTGCACCGGCCTCCCACCCCAACTCTGCACCCCACCCCCCAACCTCTGTGCTCCCCTCATCTTGTGCCTCCTCGCCATGGTCTTCCCCTGCAGGCCCCTCACCATGCCCTGCAACCACCTCCATGGCCCCTCACCATGGCTTTGACCCCGTGTCCCTCACCATGGCCCTGAATCCCCTGCAGCCCCTCACCATGGCCCTGCACCCCCTGTGCCTCCTCACCATGGCCTTGCACCAGAGGCAGCGCCAGTCTTGCAGGCGCAGCACGCTGCCACAGGTCTTGTCACACACAGTACACTTGGCGCTCACGGGGAGGTTTCCTTCCAGCCACTGGTGGGGCATGGCGATCTGCAGGCCAAGCAGGGACAGAGGCTGGGACTCCCCAGAGCTCCCACCCCAAGGCCAGCCCTGCAAATCGCAGCAACAGGGCAAGGATACTCCTCAGGAACTTGACCAAGACCTTCTCCTCAGCAGAAGAGCTTCCCCTGCTCCCGCCCGCATGTGCAACACACTCCCAGGGGGTCGGACAGAGCCCAGAGCGACAGCCAGCGCCCAAGCCCCCTCTGCTGCACGCTGTGGCTCGAGGCCAGCATGGTCAGCCCAAATGAGACCTGCAAGGAGGGAAAATGGTGCAGACAGACGAGGTGAGGGCAAAAGACTGCAGCTGCCCTGGCCGGGCGCGTACGGGGGAGGGGCATGCACAGCAGCGTGCAGGGCCCACATACCCCATCTTCGTCCTCGATGATGTCCTTCCCGATCGAGGCCAGCGTGGTCCACTTGCAGTTATTGGTTGCACGCACAGCACAACGCTTGTGGGCTTTAAATTTGCACACTAGAAGAGAATCAGCATATTAATCCACAAACCTCATCCCTGCAGGGCTTTCCGGGCTCAAGGAGATGGTTTTAGGTGTGCTGCCCTGGGCTTGCAGGGAAGCGGGGATGGCGCAGAGCAGCCCCCGTGCTAATAAACCAAGCTGCCGGCCATGCATCAAGCCCGCGGCCAGGGAAGTCGGAGGCATCAAGTCCTAGCCAGGAGCTGCCACGCTTTCTCTAAAAGGCCAGGGAGTAAATATGTTAGGCTCTGTGGGCCAGACGGTCTCTGCTGCAACCATTCAGCATAGCTGCTGTAGCACGAAAGCAGCCACAGACAACTCCTTCTGAACACTGAAGTCTGAATTTCATATCATTTTCATGTGTCGAGATATATTATTCCTCCTTTGATTTTTTCCAGGCCTTTAAAAATGTAAAACTAGGCTTATGTTCACCGGCAGTACACAAGCAGGAGCAGGCTGGATGTGGTCAGACTTGTGGCCTGCTGATCCCTGCACTAGGCCGCTATGCACACCCGACTGGATGCCCTTGCCAAATCCCCTAACACTGACCTCTAGGGCCGGAACGTGTTTTTACCCCATACATCCACAACTCAGTCTACCTCGAGAGGGAGGGATGGCGTAATTACACTTTAAAAGTCTTTTTCCCTCTATGTCCTCTGTTTCTTCTTTGTTTCTCTCTACTACCACTTCCCTTCTTTTAACTGTGCTCAAGTACTATAAAAAATGATTCATCAAGGACTCCTAAGTAGGTAAGAAACGACAATGGAGTCACAGCATCAGTGTGGTCTTGACTGACCTAGGGACTGTGTGGCTGGACTGCCAAGGCTTTACCGAGTGAGGCCTCGGGCCACCCTCCCCAACAGAGGAACAGGGCCTGGTCCTCACCTTCACAGGACAATCCGTGGGACGTGACCCCGGAGAGAGCCTCGCGACACACGTTGCAGTAAGTCGGCCGTGCATGGGAGCAGGCGTACCAATTGTGCGTCCCTGAGAAATGGTCCATGCTGTACTGGGTAGGCTGGAAGAAGGAAATAGAGATGGTGACGATAAGGGGTCCCTTTGAAATCTTACATGTGGTGATGTGAACAGGATTAAATAAAGTATCCAAGCGAGGAGGGGAGGATGGTCCACAAAGGACAAGGCCACAGTACAATGGGTCTGCAGAGAGAAGGAGCAGCAAGCCTGCATTTTACAGAGTCCACGCTGCGAGAGCACGTGCCAGAACTGCGCTGAACACACGCAGGAGGCCGGACAGGCAGAACATTAGGGTGAGGGTGGCAAAGGCAAAGACAGACATTTGCAGAAGGGATATTTTTCTCATATAACCTCAAAATGCTCCTTGTTCTGGACAGTCTTCAGTGCTGCAATCCAATCTTCCATTTCCTTTCTGTTATCAGCACATAGGATGAGCTTCCTACATGGCGTGATGACCTAGATGAAGAAACAAGCAGCAAACTCAATGTCTCCATGAACACAGGACAAATGTTAACAGCTATAACTTCCACTGAAAACATAAGTATTTTATGAAAAATTACTGTTTCATCAAGATATTCATTATTTGAGGAACAGAACATAAAATGGTCATCATGAGTCACTAAAAACCAAGAACAATCTCAAACCAGAAAGATAATCAAATTTAGTTTATATACTCATCAACCATCAAGTAGACATGTACCAACTAATAACCACCTATTAGACACTCTAACAAGTCCTAAGAAGCCTTTAACAAGGGAGAAGATGACACAGTTGCTGCTGCTCCAGAGAGCTCACAAATTGACATCCCACATCTGAACGGTTTGGGAAAAGTCTGGTCTACAATTACTCTAGAAATAACATGAGCAATTTATTTATTTATTATTATTATTTTTTTAAGATTTGTTTTTATTTACGTATTTATCACCCCCCCCCCCCCCGCTGCTTGTGCTCGCTGTGTCCACCTGCTTCACGGTTTTGTTTTGTTTTTCTTTCTGTGTCTGCTTGTCTCCTTCTGTTGCATCATCCTGCTGCACCAGCTCAAATGCACCACGTGGGCCGGCTCACCTTCACCAGGAGGTCCCAGGAATCGAACCCGGGGCCTCCCATACGGTAAACGGGAGCCCAACCAATTGAGCCACAGCCGCTTCCCATGTGCATTTTAAATATATCGATTATCAATGAGCTTAGAGAAAACCTCTTATAATACATCAGAATAACAGCCAGCCATTACAGTCAGAATCTGAACAACTTCACTGGAAATGATCAACAAGTTAAAATAGCACCCATAATATATAAACAAAGAGTTTTTACAAATTCATAGAGGAAAAGAAAAATCCTTCCTAGTAGAAAAAAGGCAATGAACTTGCACTTCCCAGAAGAAATACAAAATGGCTAATGAATGAATAAAAAGATGCTTAATCACTCTAGTTAGAGAATGCAAATTAAAATAGCAAATTATTTTTCATCTACCACATAAGCAAAGTTTTAGAAGCCAATAATTCTGTGTTGGCCACGTTGTGGGAAAATAAGAGTTCTCCTTGAATATTGATAGGAGATAAAGGGGGTGCAAACTTTTAGAGAGCAATTTGACGTCAGTCAAAAATTTTAAAGGTCGTATTCTTTCACTTAATTTAGTTCCAAAGTCAATCCACAAAACAAGTGTGAGATGCCTAGCTTTTCTATCTGTCCCCTCCCTTTCCGGGCAGCTTTAAAGAAAATTTATAGTTCATCTTTCCTTTTTTTTTTTTAATTTAATTTAATTTTTTTTTTTATTTTACCGGGAGGTCCCAGGGATCGGGAACCCAGGTCCCTCCATATGGCAGACGGACGCCCAACCATTTGAGCCACATCTGCCGCCCATCCTTCCTTTTTAAAATATATATGCCAAGACATGTATATATTCATATTCCCTCTTTCAAAAACTATAGCATACCATATACAACTTTTATCCAGCTTTGCTTTTTTCACTTAATTATTTGCCCTGGTGACCAGTCCATAGCAAGATACAGAGATTTTCCTTATTATTTCTTACAGCTGCACAGTCCCCCTTTGGATGGAGGCACCACAGTCTATTCAACCAGTTCCCTATAAACGCAAAGTTGGTGGTGTTTTAAATCCTTTGCTATTTGAAACAATGCTGGGACAAATAGCCTTTACATGGCAGGATCTTTTTGTCATTTTATCAGTGTATCTTTGGGATAAATTCCTAGATGTAGAACTCCCCTGACAAGAGTAAATGCAGGTATAATACCGCCTGCAGCTACTGCCAAATTCCCTCCAAAGGGGTTGTGCCGTTTTGCCTTCCCACCAGCAGTACTATGAAATGCCTGTTTCACCCATAAAACACTTTTGGGTTCTTGCCCATCTTACATTTTTAATTTACATCTGGAATACCCAATTTAAATTATTAGACAGTCATGTTTCTGGCTCGGTATATTTGGAAACAGTTCTAGTGATCTGTCCACAGTGATTCTGTAAAAGCTACCTGCGGAGTTTAAACCAGCGGGAGCTGAAAAGAAGTGGGTGACAACGCCGGGTACCGTTTGCTCCTGCACGTGCCCAGGGTAATGCAGACAGTTAAACACAGGTCCCAGCTGTGTGCAGAAAGAAGTAAAGCAGAGAGAGGGCGAGGGGCACGAGAAACTGATGGAAAGCAGAAGCTGGAGAAGCCCTGTGCTTGCCTGAGGTGGAAAGGGGGAGGTGGAGCCGCTCTCTGGTACTTGGAGAGACCAAGCACGTGCGTCTGTCGCACACCCACGGGCCAGCACCCACGGGCCTGGCAGCTCGCTGCTGTTCAGGGTCTGTTCAAAGAACAAGAAATGCAAGCGTCCTAGTCACAGAGGACTTAGGAGGGGAGGGACAGGTGAACAAGAACGCAGCCCTGAGGACAACGCAGCAGGGTCGTGTGAATGGGCGCTGTAGATGGGGTCAGGGAAGGACTCTGGGTCCCTTGGCTGCCAAGGAAGGGGGAAGGGCAGGGCAGTGGAGCAGCGGCTATGAGCCCCTGGAGGTGGAGCCTGGAGATTTCGCCCTGGTCCCCTCAGTACCAGAGCTCAGTTCCTGGTGGACGCCTCACGTTTAAGAAAACCAAACGACTTCAGAGATCACTTAATCCAGATTAATCCAACCACTTGTTTTAAAACCAAGTCCACACAACTTCAGTGTCCTGACACCAAAGTCGCTGGTTTTCTCTAATGGCCCCATTGCCCTGTCTTACACACTTTCATTCAACTCACTAATCACAGGCATGTATGCCCAGCAACGGGGGAAAGAGCAAGCACATGCTGAAAATATTTTCACTAACTACAGGTTTCATGAACTTTTCAATATGAATATGATATTTCACAAAACATTGTACAGAATAATATGCATGAAATTACTTTGTTTAACCTCAACCATATTCTAGTTGACTTACACATAACATTGCAATTTTACAAGATTATATGTCTTTTTTCTATTTTCCAATGATATGCTTATAATGTGAGCTATTAAAACAAAAAACTAAATGGACACTTCAACTAGGTCAAGACGGCGAGACACTGGCTTTCTGTAGCCACCTTATTCTTCACCTTTCTTTTCCTGTTTACTCAACTGGGAAAGAAAGGTGAATGCTACTGCACTTACGTTCTCACGAGTTCTCAATTTAAAACCAATTAGAGAGGAAGAAAACATTTTTGTCTCAACTGACAGACACTGTTATGATTTAAATTTGTGTATTTTCAGATAAAACTCACATAATGTAAAATTTGCCATTTTAACCATTTTAAGGTGTGTAACTGAGTAGCTTTTACTACATTCACAATGTTGTGCAACCATCCTCACTAATTCCAGAACACTTTCATTATCCCAAAAAGAAACCCCATGCCCATTAGGCAGGAGCTCCCCATTCCCCCTCCCCCCACCCCCTGGCAGCCACTAAACTACTTTCTGTCTGTGGATTTGCCTGTTGTGGACATTTCATATAAATGGAATCATACAAGGGGGTGGATGTGGCTCAAATGGTTGGGTGTCCATTTACCATGTGGAGGGACCTGGGTTCGATTCCCGGGACTTCCCAGTGGGGAAAAAAAAATAAAAAAAATAAAAAACAACTCCATAAATGGAATCATACAGTATGCGACCTTTTGTGACTGGCCCCTCTCGTGTAACATGACGCTTTCAAGGTTCACCCATGTCGTAGCATGTAAGAGTACTTCATTCCTTTGCATGTCAGAATAACATTCTGTTACATGGATATATCATATTTTGTTCATCCATTCGTCAGTGAATGGACATTTGGGTTGTTTCCACTTGGCAATTCTGGATATTGCTGCTATGAACATGCATATACATGCTTTCGTATGTACAAATGTTTTCAAATCTCTTAAGTATATACCTAGCAGTAGAATAACTGGTATATGGCAACTCTACTTTTTGAGGAGCTACCAAACTCTTTCCCATAGCAGCTGTACCATTTTATATTCCTGCCAGGAATGCACAAGGTTTCCAGCTTCCCCACATCCTCACCAACTTTTATTTTCATTTTTTGTTGGTTTGTTTTTAAGAGACATCTTAGGGGCTATGAAGTGGTATCTCATTATAGTTTTCAATTCACATTTCCCTAATGACTGATGGATGATGTTGAAGATCTTTTCATGTGCTTATTGGCCGTTTGTTTATCTTCCTTGGAAAAAATGTCCATTTGAGTCCTTTGTCCATTTTTAACAAATTGTTTATCTTTTTGTTGTTGAGTTGCAAGAGTTCTTTATATATTCTAGAAACTAAATTCCTATCAGATTATGTTTTGCAAATGTCTTCTCCCATTCTGTGGGTTGTCTTTTCACTTTCTTGATTATATCCTTTAATGCTGAAGAAGTTTTTAATGAAGTCCATTTGATCTACTGTTTCTTTTGTTGCTTCTGCTGTCCTATTTAAGAAACAGCTGCCTAATCCCAGGACATAAAGAATTAACCTATGTTTCTTTCTCAGAGTTTTATAGTTTTTGCCTCTTACCTTTAGGTCATTGATTCATTTTGAATTAATTTTTATGCACTTTGTGAGGTGGGAAGTCCAACTTCAGTCCCTTGCATGTGGATATCCAGTTTGTCCCACCACCATTTTTTGAAAATACTATTCTTTCCCTATTGATTGGTCTTGGCATCTTACCAAAAATCAACAATATAAATGCATAAATTAATTTCTAGACTCTCAATCCAATTCCATTGACCTGTATGTCTATCCTTATGCCAATACCACATTGTTTTGATTACTGTGGCTTTGTAGTAAGTTTTGAAATTAGTTAGTATAAATCCTCCACCGTAAGTTTTCTTTTTTGAGATTGTTTTTGCTATTCAGGGCACCTTGCCATTTCATATGAATTTTAAGGTTTTTCCATTTCTGCAAAAAGGCTTTTTTTTTTTTGAGGTACCAGGTTCAGGGGTTGAACCTGGGACCTCGTATGTGGGTACTCAACCCCTGGGCCACATTAGCTCCCCTGAGTTGGTTTTTTTGTTTGTTTGCTTGTTGTTTGTTTTTAAGAGGTACCAGGAACCAAACCCAGGACCTCCCATGTGGGAAGCAGGCGCTCAACTGCCTGAGCCACATCAGCTCCCCAAAAAGGCAATTTTAACATTGATGGGAATTACACTGCATCTGTAGAACATTTTGGGCATTTTGCCATCTTATCAATGTTAATCTTCCAATCCATGAACATGGGATGTCTTTCCATTTATTTAGGTCTTCTTTAATTTCTTTCAGCAACATTTTGTAGTTTTCAGTGTACAAGTCTTATGCCTTTTCCTAAATATGTTATTCTTTTTGTATTGTATATTTTCTATTGTGTTGTACAATAAGGAATATTGTAAATGGAACTGTATCCTTAATTTCCTTTTGAGATTGTTCATGGCAAGTGTATAGAAACACAACTGATTTTGCAAATGATCTTGAATCCTGCAACTTTGCTGACCTCACTTATGAGCTCTAATAGTCTTTTTATTCCTTAGGGTTTTCTATACATAAGATCACGTCATCTGTAGATAGAGACAGCTTTACTTCTTCCTTTCCAGTGCCTTTTATTTCTTTTTCCTAATTATTCTAATTAGAACCTCCAGTACAACGTTGGATTTAACAAGAATGGACATCCTCATCTCAGGGGAAAAGCTTTCAGTCTTTCGCCATTAAGAATGATGATAGCTGGGGGTTTTTTCATAGATGCCATTTATCAGGTTGAGGAAGTTTCCCTCTATTGCTCGTTAACTAAGTAATTTTTATCATGAAACGGTGGTAGATTTTGTCAAGTGCTTTTTCCTGTATCTACTGAGACGATCATGTGGGTTTTTTTTTTTCTTTCATCCTATTAATATGTTGTAGTACTACAATGACTCATTTTTATATGCTGAACCACCTTGCATTCATGGAATATATCTTTTTAATAAGCTGCTGGATTAAGTTTGCTAGTATTTTGTTGATGATTTTTGCTTCTATGTTCAAAAGAGATACTGGCCTGTCATTTTCTTTTCTTTGTCAGACTTTGGTATCACAATAATTCTGGCCTCAAAGAATGAGTTAGGAAGCACTGTGCTCCTACCCATCCCCCGCCCCCTTCTACTTTTTTGGAAGAGTTTGAGAAGGATTGGTGTTAATTCTTTTTGTTTTTTTTTTTTTTAAGATTTATTTATTTACTTTATCCATTTTAAACTCCCCCTTCCCCATTTGCTGTTTTGTGTCCATTTGCTGGGCAATTCTCTGTGTCTGTTTCCTGCCATCTCTTCTCATCCTCCTCCTCCAGTCTTCACCAGGATTCGATCCTGGAGACTTCCGATGTAGGAGAGAGTGTTCTGCCACCTGCGCCACCTCGGTTCCTTAATTCTTTTTTATTTACCAGTGAAGCCACCTGTTTCCAGGCTTTTCTGTGTTGGAACTGTTTGGATTACTGACTTAATGTCTTTACTTGTTATATGTCTGTTCAGATTTTCTACTTTTTCAAGAAAGAGAAAAGATAATTTATATAATTTAGAAATATTTTATTAGGATAAAACATGATATTTACAGATGATAACAATGAGTTTTTTCTTTTTTTTTTTTTAAGTCTCATTCTTTTTTGGGTCTTGTCTCTACTACTCCTATAACAAGTTTTACAAGATGGAGTGTCCCCATTATTTCAGAACTCTGCTATCTAATAGAGGAAAATAAATGTTTGGGCCCATCACCTTCCACATGCTGGAGTAGAAAAGTTTACTGGAATAGCTTTCCTGGGTATTAGGCACAACTGGATAAGAAAATTATAGGCAAAACTGTTCATGTTTAAAAGACAATGAATCTGGGAAGCGGCTGTGGCTCAATCAGTGGGGCTCCCGTTTACCATATGGGAGGCCCCGGGTTCAGTTCCCGGGACCTCTTGGTGGGGGCAGGCCCGCCTGCACGGCGTGGTTGGCTGACCCAGTGAGCACAAGCAGCAAGGGGGGCGATAAATGAATAAATAAATAAAATCTTTAAAAAAAAAAAAAAAAGACAATGAATCCATGAAACAAATGACAAATGGCATAACTTCCTCAATCCGTGTAAGAAGTATACACTAAGCAACAGATAAATGCTCAAGAGCCCTGTTTTTAGCCTTTTTAAAAGAAGACTCAGGGGAGTGGATGTGGCTCAAGCAGTAAGCAGCTGGGCGCCTGCTTCCCACATGGGAGGTCCTGGGTGCCTCCTAAAAAAAAAAAAAAAACACCAAGTCAGGGGAGCCAATGTGGCTCAGTGGTTGAGCACCGGCTTCCCACATATGAGGTCCCAGGTTCAATCCCCAGTTTCCGGTACCTTAAAAAAAAAAAAAAAAAAAAAAAAAAAGGAGACTCAGATGTGAATCCTGCCTGGCCACGGACTGGTTGTGGAATGTGGGCAAATAGCAAACTTGGCCTCTGTCTCTCTTTTGGGGAACGAGGATGATAAAAGCTACCTGGTGGGGTTGCTATGGAGTTGAGCGGGTTAAAATGTGTACAGGACCTAGCACAGGGCCAGGCACAGAGTGTTTAAGAAGCTTTAGGCCCCTGGGATGGAAGCCCTTGCTAGCTAAGCAAGCTTAAAAGGTGACCTGCCCACCACACGTGTCCATTTCCTCAGGTGAAAACTGGGGTTGTTAACAGTAACGTCACATCCCAGCGCTCTTGTAAGGGTTAAATCAGGGAACACCTGTAAAGCACCCTTGCACGCGGGCCCCTCACTATCACCATCAGCACTACATGAGACTCTTAAGTCCTCACACTTAGCATATTATCCTTTTGATTTTTTTTAAAAAGGCTTTTTCAGGAGGACATCATCTTCTTTGAGACTGTTCTAGTAATCAATAGTAAACCCTTCTCACATCGTGAGAATCATGGCAGCAGAGTTCCACCAAATGAACATCAACCTCCTGCTTGTCTCCAGTCACTCCCTACCACCTTAAGACAGAACCCCTGTTCCTTAGCTGCCCTCAGACTGATTATGACTGGGTCCCGTGTGTGTAGCTTCCTATACCTGCTGCCGGAGCCACACACCTGACTTCTAAAGCCACATAGGCTGTGCTGCTCACACCGCCCAGCCCTTACAGGTGGACCCATCTCCTAGGTAGCTAACACAGCCTGGGCACTTAGGATGTCTCAGGAAGCCGTAACTGCTTAACAGGTATTTGTTCATTTCATCTTCCCCCTAAACTAATGACGTAAATCTTAGGAGAAGAGACTGAGGCCCACAAGGTGACTTGTCCAAAGTCCCACAGTTGCTGAAACGGAGCAGCCAGGACAGCAGGTAGGCTGGCTCCAGATTCCAGCGCCTGACCTCCACCCAACAGCTGCCCCCTCCGGATAACCAGCAAGACTGCAAAGCGGTAACACAAGGAAGGGCTGGGGAGAGGGGAGGGAAGAAATCTACATGCACCATGAGTTCGTCCAGGTTCACTAAGAACAAACAGTTCTGCTTTTTGCTTCCTTTTTGGCAGTGGATGGATGGCAGGATCAGCTTGCAGATGACACCGATATCTCATTAAGCCATTCAACTGGCCATCCCTCCCACTCGCTCCAGGTTTCTCAAGAGTTCAAAATAGAAGATGAACAATAAGATCTGGAGGAATATAACAAAGTCAGTTTACTGATTCACCGCCAGGCCAAATCACTGGCCCCAAAGTGCAATGTCCTGTCCAACAATTTCTGATCACAGATTTGGATGTGCATCTGATTTGAAAAGGATACCTCAGTGACAAAAAAATATCAAGATCTTGCAAAGCACGGAAAGGGTGGAGACCAATCCACAGGTAGGTAAAAGGCCCAGAAACATTTGCCTCGAGTGAGAGCCGTTCAGATGCTCTTTACAAGAGATGTTGCACTTGTTGAGTAGGCTAAAAGGTAAAATCCAGTCCCAACACACGAAAATTACAGGGAAATGGGTTTGTTTGTTTTTTTCTTATACTGAGGAAAACAGGTGAGAAATGTGCTAAGACAGAATGAGACAATTTGGGAAAACCAATTTCCAGCATGAACTGGTGTGACACCACAGAGGGGCACCACCACCCAGACTGCCCTGTAAGGAAAAACATGCGTCCAGCTGCAAGGGGTGCTGGGAGCTCACAGCGTCCAGCAGGCGGCACCTTCAGGATCCACCGCAGCTGAATGGCAGGAGCTGACATTGCTATTGTTCTGCAAGAAACCTGGGAGAAAGGTATGAGGGATCTCTCTGTATCACTTCAACTGCATTTGAATCTACAACTAAGTCCAAATAAAAAGTTAAAGGAAAGTAACCACAATCAACAGTATTTTCTAATAATGAAAATGTTTAAACTGGGGAGGACTGGGGGAAGATGGCAGAGTAGGAAGCTCCAGCAATCAGTCCCTTCACCAGAACAACTCCTGAGCTGGCAAGAACTGTCTGAGTCAACTATCCTGAAATCCTGGAGGTCTAGTGGAATACCGAGCAGCGCCTAGGGAATGGGTTCCCCGGTGAAGTGCGGTAACCAACGGCCAATTTCACCTCCGATGCCACGGATACCAGCCCCGACACCCCAGGCCGGGGTGGCAGCAGTGGGGATTGCAGCCTAGGCTCCTGATGCAACCTGCTGGTGCCAGAGTGGGCTCTAAGGACTGGTCCTCCAAAATCTGGTGGGTATGGTCTCAACAAGGAGCTTCTGAGCAACTAGCTCTGTGGATGGCCACTGTTCCACCTCCCTCAGGCAAATGAAGCAGAGGAGTCTTAAAGAGGCAGTACACCCCACCCCTTCTCTTTCCACTCCCCTCGTGGGAGCAAAAACAGCTTGAAAAAGTCACAACTCGAAGGTTCCACCCCTCAACAACAACAAACCTAGCAATCCCAGAGGAGTGGGATAACAAGATTTCAGAGTTATAATACCCAGAATGTCCAGTTTACAACAAAAAATTAAGAAAACAACCAAAGAAACAGGAAAATATGGCCCATTCAGAGGGGGAAAAAAGTTTGCCAAAAACCATCCCTGAGAATGCTCATACATTGGAACTATTAGTCAAAGACTTTAAATATGTTCAATGAGCTAAAGGAATCCATATACAAAGAACTAAAGGAAATGAGAAAAACACTGCCTGAATAAATAAAGAGATGGAAATTATGAAAAAGAACCAAACAGAAATTTTGGAGCTGCAACAAAGTATTAGCTATTACACCAAAAACACAGGCACCAAAAGAAAAAAATAGATAAGACGGACGTCATCAAAAGTAAAAACTTCTGCACATCAAAGGACATTATCAAGAAAGTGAAAAAGACAACCTACAGAATGGAAGAAAATATTTGGAAACCACATATTTGTTCCCATGGAACTTACACTCTAATGGGAACAGACAGAACCTAAATCATACAATAAGTAAATCCTATAGTATGGAGAGTAGCAGCTGGTGGTAAGTGCTATGGAAAAAAATAATTGGGAGAACAGCAGTCGGGTGGAAGGCAGGGAGGTCGAGTGGGCAGGGCAGGCCTCATTGGGCAGGTGACTGCAGCAAAGACTGGAAGGTGGTGAGGAGAGCTGGGGGGGTGGGGGAGTGGGAAGCGATGCCAAGGCCTTGGAGCGGGGATGTGCCTAGAGGCTGGAGTAATAACTAAGGTCAAGGTGGCTGGAGGGAGTGAGTGAGGGGAGAGGAGGAAGAGGCACACCGGAGATGCAACAGGAGCCACTGAGGGCCTCACAGACATCTGTAAGAACCTGCACTTTTACCTGGAGTGAAATGGGGAGCCATGGCAGCTTTTGAGTAAAGAGCTGCTGATATCTGACTTGGGTTTAAAAAGCATCATTCTGTTCGCTTCAGGAAGAACCAATAGTAGGGGGAGGGTAGAAGACAAGACACCTTTCAGGCGATGATGGTGATGGAGGTGGTGGAGGGGAATCAGGAGTCCACTGTGGGATGTGCCGAGGTTGAGGTGTCCATTATAATCATGGCCAAGTCCAATATCCCAGTGCCAGGCTCATCTTGCATCCAGGAGGTCTTTACCTAGCCTTCATCCTGGCTATGTTAAAAAACATTAGAGACATTGTGGAGAAACAAGATCACTCAAACATTACCACTGCTGGTGGAAGTTTGAAAAAATACAATTTCGGAAGACTCGACATCTTGTCAAGCTAAAGAGTGTGCATAATTGACAAGTCTACCCTTAGAAATATTCTAGAGAATCTCCTGCCCACATGCCCAGGGAGACAAGTATAAGAAAATCCAGGACAGCACTGCTTATAATGGTGAAAATCTAGAAAATTCCAGCATCTTGTACACTGGAATACTACCTGAGCTATGAAACTGACAAACGAGAGTCATGGTCCTCACCTATCTGCTGTGCTCTGATAAAGCTCTGGTGTTCATGTCCCACCCCCTGGAAATTCACATTTAATTCCAGGAATCGGTCGTCTTAAACCTTGAACTACCAACTAAAGATAGCTGCATCCTCACAGATAAATCTCAGAAACAATGAAGTGAGAAAAAAGTTGCAAGTATACAGTACACCATTTACCTAAAAATTTAAGACAGGTTAATACTATATATAGTTTATACCTATATACATGAGTATAAAAGGTATAAAAAGATTCAAACAAATGAAAAACACCAAACTCAGAATGGAGGCGACTCTGGGCAGTATGGGGTGGGGGGCGGGTAGTATTGGAAAGGGAATTCAGAGGGCTCCACTGATAACACTAATGTTGATTTCTTGGGCTGGGAAGTATACATTTGCCCAGTATATTACTTTTTGAATGCCTGAGTTATTTAAAATGAGTTATTTAACAATTTTTAAAATGTTAAATGTTTTCACACAAAAGTACCAAAATACCCCGGCCAGAGGTAGAGACGGCGTAAGCAGCTTGCCTTAGAAGCCTGGTCTAGCCTCACCTGGAACGCTCACGCCTGCACGTGGAGTCTGCTGCTTAAATTGGGGCGGGGGGTCTGCACTTGGTATCCCTTCACCTTTTTTTTTTAAAGATTTATTTTACTTATTTATCTCTCCACATCCCCTCATTGTTTGTACTTGCTGTGTCTGTTCATCTTCCTTGTTTCTTTAGGAGGCACCGGGAACCGAACCAGGGACCTCCGATGAGGGAGACAGGAGCCTAATCACTTGAGCCACCTCCATTCCCTGCTTTGCTGTGTCTCTCATTATGGTTTTCCTCCTGTGTCTCTTGTTGCACCATCTTGTTGCATCAGCTTGCCGCACCTGCCCATCATATCAGCTCACTGTCTTGCTCATCCTATTTAGGAGGCACCGGGAACCTCTGCTCCCTGCTTTGTTGTGTCTCATTATGTTTTTCTTCTTGTGTCTCTTGTTGCGTCAGCTTGCCATTCCGGCCCGTGGCACCAGTATTCCTTCACCTTTTTTCTTTAGGAGGTACCAGGAACAGAGCCATGGGCCTCCCATGTGGTAGGCAGGAGCTATCAGTTGAGACACATCCGCTTCCCTCCCTTCACCTTAAAACCACGCGCAGTGCTGAACCGCAGGCAACAGCCTTGGTGCTCACCCCACCCCCATGCCTGGCCTCCGCTGCCTGCCACGCAGTTCTCAGTCAACCAACTCAACTGTGCTCTATTTGCCTCTCAAGTTTCTTATTCTAGAGTAGATTCCTGAATCCTCCATAGCCGGCTGAGTATGAAAGCAAGGCTGATGCTCTATTGGGGGGGGGGGATCCCCTTAGGTGGAAACTTTTAGAGGAGACCCCCCCCAAAGAACCTTTTCTCCCAGGACCCCCTCCCTACTTTCCATGAAACACAAGAGTGGCAGCCACTGGAAACCAACATCAAATTCTAGAACTTCCTTTTTGAGGATTCTCTAAGCATACAGAGAAACATGTCCTACTACTCAAACAACAATCCAGTTTAATAAGTGCCCATGATGGTGACAGCCACTCTCTGTTAGCAGAGAGCCTAACAACGGACCCAAGGCCTAAGAGACCCTGGTGCAAACGACTCGGTCTCTCCCAGCTCAGCTTCTCCACCTGTGGGGGGGGGGGACGACTGTGCCCGACCTTCAGTACTGCCTGCAGGAACAGCGTCACCCACTCCTGTGCAGAAGGAAGTGATCGGTCCACAGGGGCAGGTCAGTCTCTGGCTCCCTGGCCAGCAGAGAGCAGCTGGCCCCATGCAGGGCACCTGGCCACTGGCTGCTCCTGCCGTGAGGATGGGACGATCCCAGCAGCTGCCCAGCCTAGGAATACCGAGCCGCTCCTGGGAGCAGCGTCCAAGAGGGTGAGGACAGACACCACTAGGCAGAAATCCCCTGTGTCTAAAGCAGTTCAAACGGGGAATGAGTGCTCCCCCTGGGCAGCAGCTTCCAGGCCCTGCAGTGCTTTTTTGAGGGATTTGGGGGGAAATCTCTCCACTAACAAATCTCAGAACCAGAATTCATCACCAAGAAGCTTACTCAGCGTGCAGACTTCCTGTCTGGCCAGGTTGAAGGAAGCTTCTGGCAACTGGGTGAAGTCATATCACCAAGCCCTTGGCTTTAAAAATCCCAGCCTTTCATTTCTAAAAACACAAGACAAACTTCAGCCCGCAAGATTCTCATAACAACCTACAATTCCTTCCATTTACCTCATCTTAAATCTTTACACTTTAACTTATGACAAACCTGCTAGGTCGAGGACAGCCTCCCACGGACAGACGGCCAGCTGGCCTCACCTCACACTAGCCCTGGAGCTCTTACCTGGTATTCTCAGGCCTTTCAGAATATTTTCCGACTGCTCAAAATGTACCAGTGTTGAAGGGGCCACAAAAACAGCGCCCTCAACTCGCTGGACAACTGTGGGTCACACTGAACACGCAAGAAGCCGGAGTAACAAGCAGCACCACACAATTCAGCCCGACCAAAAGAAAAGCAAAGGGAACACTGCCGGGCAGAGATTAGGACCTGGGAACTTTTCTGCTAAATATAGCTCTCAGTCTACAGTGCTCGTGGAGGTAGCCGAAAATAAGCATCTGGGAGTGCTCGGTAGTTTCTGTCACTTCCTGTTACTCATATCCTGCTGCTCTGATGCTGCCCCAAAACACTGGTACCATCGTACACAATTCCCTAGCCCAAACCCCCCCGAGATGCGGCCTACTCGTCACAGCTGGGATATGCGTAGACAACGGGCTTCCTCCCGGAGTAACATCTCCAGGCAAACACACACGCACGCACACTGCGAAGCCCCGGGTCACAGCCAGCCAGGACGCAGGCCCAGTCTCCACTCGGCCCTCTTTCGAGTCGGCCCCTGGTGAACTGCACGCTGGGCACGATCGGGTGGCACACACTGTCTCCTTTAAGCTGCGCCTCGCCTCCATCTCAGGGACAGCGATGGGGTGAGGGGGGACCCACCACAGAACTGGGGGCCCCTTCCCCCACCTGCGCCGCTTCCCCAGCTCTCGTGAAGGTATATGCTGGCTGCCACGGGCCTGAGGAGCCCCAGCGAGCAGCAAAGCCAACTTGGCGAGAAGCTAAAAGCATATGTAATTTATCACACTATAACATTTTTTTAAGAAACAAAAAGCAAAATGAGGCAAAAAGTAAAAGTTATCCTCAAAGTGCTGAAATAAGACAAAAATACTCAGTGTTACTTATCTGTTTCCCTATTTCCTTCCACTGCATTTCATTAAGTTTTGAAATGTGCTCGATGTGTGGAAACCTTTAGTGATGAGAGACGGCCTTGAGCAGGGAGGCTCTGGGGGAGGGAGCGTGACCACCTACAAAAGGGAGCGCAGAACTGGAGGTACACAGAGAGGGCAGGTAAGGCGAGACCAGCACACAGAGGCAAAATGCAGACCCCACGGAGACCCCACGGAGACCCCGCGCTCCCAAGCGCCGAGCTCCAGCAGAAAGGGCAGGCTGGTGAGATAAGCGATGACACCTCCCCGCAGCAGAGCGCCACGCGGCAATTAAAGAAAGGTCGGGTGTGGCTCAACTGGTTGAGCGTCCGTCTCCCATATGGAGGGACCCGGGTTCGATCCCCGGGACCTCCCGGTAAAAATAAATAAAGAAAGAAAGAAAGGGATGCTGAAAGAACGTCAGTAACATAACAGATTGTCAAAGCAGGCTACAAACTAACAGGTAAAACTTGCTTCTACTTTTCGTAAAATGAAAGTATGTTAACTGCTATTCCTAGGAAAAGGTTCATAAACTATTAGTCTCTGCCAGGGTTTCACAATCTTGGCATGAACACTGTGGACCACGTGAGTCTTCTTCGGGGGTCTGGCCTGTGTGCTGCAGGATGCTGAGCAGCACCCCTGGCCGCTACCCACTGGATGTCAGGAGCTCCCCCGCCCAGCTGGGACCACCCAAACTTACCTCCAGAAGCCGACAAATGCTCTCTGGGCCACAGCTCCTCTCCTTCACCCCAGCCCCACTCACTTTTGAGAACCACCAGTCTATCTTTGGGATCTCAGTGATAACTTCTGAGTGTTTTAAATTTGTTTTGATTATCTCTACTTTCTTATTTATAATGAACATATTATTTGTATAAAAACTGGGAATATAAAAGAAACTTAGCATTGGTAAAACATTTGGGGTGTTTTTGCTACGGGGCAATATTCAAGTTCCTGGAAAATCACCTATCCTGCAGAAGTGCACGATAAAGATAATGTCTCATGGGGTGAAAACAAGATGGGGCAGACGACTCAGCACCTAGGCAACTTTGTAACCAAGTACTTACAAAAACAATAGGAATCCTAGTGAAAACCCCAGTACAGCTGAAAATGTGTAAGGAAATTCTACAATAAATACTGAACTTGACCTTTTGAAAAAGTGAAGGTAGTGATGGGTGGGGAGCTGTGGCTGTGGCGGATACGGAGGCAAGGGGCAAAGTGCACAAAGATGTGATTCGCTATAAGCAACTCCCAGACAGAATCTGTGGCCACACTGAGGAGGCAGCAGAGCGGACAAAGGCCTGGGGTACAGGGCTGGGCCCTCACGAGCCGGCCCAGCAGCTGGGTGGGCATTCTCCTTTGTCCTCCTTTGTTACAGAAACACATCTGGGCAGAAAAGACTGTACTTGCTGTCTGTCTCTGGTGGCTACTGCACACAGGGAGAATAAGCCATTAGCTCTAATACCTAGGAGTCCTCCCCCACAATGAAATCTAAGCCCAAGTGCTCTGGCAATGGGCCTTGAAAGGACGTGGGGATGCAAGAACAGAATGGAAAAAGTTTACCTTTTTAAGTCTGGGAGCCACCGTGTTGTAATAATTTATCCACTTTTTTCCGGGATTATTTGATAGCACATAGGTGTACCCTCAGGCGCATCACGGTGACATCACAGGTGACAGTATCAAGAAAAGGAAAAGAGGAAGGGGAAAGGGGAGGGGAAAGGGGAAAGAGGGCAGGGGGGAGGGGAAAGAGGGCAGGGGGGAGGGGAAAGAGGGCAGGGGGAAGGACGGGCCGGGAAAGGGAAGATATGCGGGAAAACAGTGTTTCAGAAGCAGCCACTCGGCAGCCAGGCCTGCTGTCTAGTTTTCTGATCACTGAAAGTCAACCTGATAAAGCAACAAAACTCCCCGGAGCAGAATGGCCAGAAGCATGCAAAGCTGCATCTGCTGTGCTCAGAAGGGCCTTGAGCACACCTCTGTGACCCAGCAAGGCTGCCCGCATGCTCACACCCAACGGTATTGGAAATCAGGGTAGCGCTGGGAGGCAGAGAGCCCTCCAACCAGGCACAGCAAGGGAGACACACAGCAGACTCCTGGGGACGCCTCCAGGAAGGCCCTTTAGGAGAGGACTCGGCCTGGGGTCCTGCCCTTGCCCCACCCCCTCCCTCTTCACCCAGGAGGTGAGCTGGAGAAGGGAAAGCACCCACCAAGGAGAGGAGAGCAGAAAGCGGGCGGGAGCCTGGGCTCTGCCAATCTTGGAGCTGCCACACCAGCCTCCAGCCTCCAGCCTTATTTTTTTGCCTTTTTAAATGTAAGTCACTGTTATTTGGGCTTTCTGTTAAACATCGCAAACCTAATCTTAACTAAGACACCATCATCACACAGAGAAGAAAAGTGAAGCCCAGAAATTGAGCCCTCTTTATCCTCCAGAAGCCAAGGATAAATAAATTGATTTAATTAGTCAGAGAAAGGACAGATGAATAGTGAAAACTCTACACTTAAATAGGCAGCAACTCCAAGGGAGCCCGATATAAGAGAATAAAAATCAGATTGAAAACAGAAACATTGTCATATCAAAACTGAAGACAGAAGTCAGGGGTGGGCAAAAATTTACCGGAACCCAACCCACTGACATACACACCGCAGAGGGCAGTGACTGCAAGGGGCAGCCCAGGCCTTTACAGAAACGCTTACTGCTGACCCAGCAGGCGTCCCTAGGCACACCTGTCTTAGAAGAGTTATGGAGAAACTTTTGGTTTGCTGCATAAAAGAAGGGATTTGTAAGTAAACACACCCCCTCCCGCCCCCACTTTGCCTCCATCCTGTTTACCCCTGACTCCTAAGGACCTGGGCACATGGCATCTGCTCAATAAACACCTGCTGAAGTGAGCTCTTTCCAAGGACAACGGGACCACATTTCACAACTGGGTATGTCTGCTCAAGTTTGCAGTGTTGTTTGGAATGAAAAACCTTACAAAACTGAAACTATACTATAATAAAATACACTTCAGCACAACTTCCCTAACACACCCTACAAAAATGTCAGTAGAGTTTACTCTATGGATTGCGGATTCCGTGTTCTCCAACTTCGCTGTGTTTCAGTCTGCTAGCTAAACTCAGGGAGAATAACCAAGCGGAGTGAGGAAGCGCTGAAATTCAGATTCTGGCCCAGAACCAGACCCATGGGGCAGAATCCAAGTGCAGGTCCTTTCAGCCTCCCATGAGCAGAGAACCCTTGGGTGACAAGGTCCAGGCTGGTGTGCAGAAAAAAGCCATTAGCTGCTCACTTGGCAAGGAGACAGCCTCTCAGTCTTCCAGCCCATCATCCTTCTCAAAACCTAGTCTAAGGAAAATGTCTTCAAACATATCACTACCAATTTTTAAAAAAAGAGAGAAACAAACACACAAAGGTCCCAGACATTCTCATGGTGAAGCGAAGCCACAGGCCTCAGAGAGCAGGCCACAGCCTTCCGCTGGGCATTTCTCTTCCCGGCCTCACATCATCACCACGGTCCTGCTGGGGGACAGTCTGGAGGTGAGGTCACAGACCCACAGCACGTGGCCGTGCCTGGAGGGCTGCTGCCCTAACCTCGTTTAGGCATGGGAAACGGATGCCAGCGAGGACAGGCGCCTCGCCAAGGCCGCACTGCCTGCACGAGGCACAGCTGGGCCGGGAGAGAGGGCTCGCTGCTCCAACTGGGGGCCGAGGGGCTCCCTCCTCAAGGACTGCGTGCCTGGCCAGTGAGCCCTGTGATTTGCCGGCAAAGGAACTCAGCACTCTAACTGACGCGAGAGACCATGCCCTAGACCCAGGAGGGGAGGAGACCAGAAGCAAAATTATTACTCCGTGTTCACCGCCTGGCGAGGGTACCACCTACTCCCACTCCCAACTGCTGTGGCAGTGGTAGGTGCACAGAGACCCACTTCCCTCCCTCTGAGAGGGCACTAGAGCCCCTCTGGACGCCAGGGACTGCAACGGTCTATACAGCTGAACTGGAGGTATCCAGGCTGAAAGCAGCACAGTCAGTATCACCCCGTTCTCTTTAATTCACCCATTAGTGTACTCAGGCCAGGGGCTGTCACCTGTAAGCTGCCAGGAAAGGGCTGCTCAGACGGTTCCCAGGCAGGCAGGGGAATCCCACACAAGGCAGAATGCCACTGGCTTAACCCCCCGATCTACCCCTTTCCTAATTTTACTTAGGGGCTCAGAGGCGGTTTAACCCTGTCCTCTGACCCAACTTACAGTGGCCTCCTTTATTCCTCTGGTATTTCAAGTATATTCCAAAAATTAAAAGTAGAAATTCTAACTACAGAAGTTAACATTTTTAAAAACCAAAACAGAAAAAGGTTAAAAATCTGTTTTTCTATCGGCAAGCCCTGACTCAGAGGGTCTGCCTGTCTACCAAGACTGTGGACACATTACTAAGGAATTCGAGAGCCAGGGGTGGGGGCAGCCGCGGGCCAGCTGGCCTGACCAGGGTACACATTCCCCTTGTCACAGCACAGCCACGACAAAGCCCCATTTGGATAGAGGAGACGGAAAGCTTCCCGGAGACGACAAGTGATGGAGACACAGCAACAACAAGCCAACCGGTACCTGATAAGACAAACTCCTTCAATGACCAGCAAACATTTCTAGAATGCCTACTCTGGCAGGCACAGCACTGGGGATGGACAGAGAGGTGGGCACGTCAGAAAACATTCCTTCTCTCACAAAGTTTACATTCCTCCCTCCAGCAAGCAGCAGTCAGAGAGAAAAGGAAGATAATAATTAAACGTCAATGTAGACACAAGAAAGAAACAAAATCTCAACAGCCTTACATCCATTAAAGAAACTAAATCTATTATTAATAAATAATTATTTAAGAATCAAAAGGCATTATCAAAAACCTCCCCCAAAAGAAAACTCCAGACCCAGAGAGCTTCACTGGGGAATTTTCTAGCAAAAAAGGAAGGAAGGTAAGGAGCAAGGAAGGGAAGGAAGAATAATTACAGATCAATATCCCTCATGGATAGAGATGGAAAAATCTGTAACAAAATAATAGCAATTGAATCCAACAAAATTAAAAGGATTCTACATCATGACAAACAGGGTTTCTCCTAGGAACGTAACCACTACAATTCAGCATTTTAACAAAACAAAGGAGAAACACCACTTGATCATTTCTATAGATGCAGAAAAGCATTTGACAAAATTCAATACCTGTTCACGACAAAAACGCTCAGCAAACAAGTAGGGAATATCCTCAAAATGGTAAAGGGTATCCACAAAGTTGACAGCTAACATTATTACAATGGTGAAAAGCTGGAAACAATGGAAGGATTCCTGTGCTCGCTACTTCTATTTGACATTGTGTGGGTGGTCCTAGCCTTTACAATAAGGCAAGGAAAATAATAAAAGGCACAAATATCAGAAAGGAAGAAGTAAAACTGTCCCTATTTGCAGGTGATATGACTATTTGCATATTTACACAGAGAACTCCAAGAAATCTACAAAACAACTACTAGAAGTAATAAGTGTAAAAAGTCACAAAATCTACTATATTCTTATATATTAGCAGCAAATAGCTGTAAAGTGAAATATTTAAAAATTCCATGTATTTAATAGAACCCCCCCCAAAAAAAAACCATAAAATACATAGGAATGAATCTAAAAGACATCAACGACCTCTACACTGAAAACTACAGAACACTGAGAGAAATTAAAGATGGCCTAAATTAATATAACGTTCAGCAATTCAAAGGCTCAATTTTATTAAGATGGCAGCTCTCCCCAATTTGATCTATACATTCAATGCAATCTCATCAAGATTCCAGCAGGGATTTTTTTGTAGAAATTGGCAAGTTAATTAAAAATTCATATGAAAACTCAATGACTTAGAATAATCAAAGCAATTTTAAGAACAAATATAGAGAACTTACCAGATCTGATTTCAATACTTGCTATAAAACTACAGTAATCAAGAAAGTGTGGTATCAGTATAAGGACAGACATAGATCAGTGGAACAATATACAAAGTCTGGAAATAGACTCACAAATATAAAATTAATTGCCTAATGGTGGCTACATGACATCATGCATTTTTCAGAATTAATGGAAACAGTGGGCTTTAGTTGCTAATAATGTATTGATATTGGCTCATCAGTTTTAACAAATGTACCACATTAATGAAAGGTGCTAATAATAGGGGAAACTGTGGGGGAGAGGGCATCAAACTCCATATTATATGACAAATTTTTCTGTAAAACTAAAACTGCTCTAAAAAATAAAACATATAAATTTTTTAAAACAGTTAAGCCTATGCCTACTATATAAGCCAGCAATTCTACTACTAGGTATTTACCTTATTTAATTTACACATAGTTGTAAAAAATGCAAACATTTTCAGTGACAAAAGCAGATCCATGTTTGCCTAAGGAACAGCGTAGAAAGAAGGATGGATTACAAGGAAATTTGGGAGGGCAAGAAAATGTTCGTTATCTTGACCGTGGTGATAGTTTCAATGGACACACACATCAAAACTCACCAAACTGTGCCCTTAAAAAAATATGTGGTTTGCTGTACATGAATTACATGTTAATTAGGTTGTAAAAATACTTCTAATGTCAGTATATGTCCGTGAACTGGCACATTCTTTAAAGGACACTGCGACCCTTTCTATGAATGATTAGGGTAGCCATAGAGTCTGTCATCCAAGCCAGGAAACAAGCAACTAACTAGCAAGTCAAAGTAGGTGCTAAAAATAATCACTGGGTGTTAGCTCATCTCACACAGGCTGTGTGAGCCGTGGTGCCCGGGACAAACCAGCACTATGCCTCTGGGAACAACAAATCCCCAATCCATTCCTTGGTGTGATTAGATACTTGTGACATGGAGCAAGCCATCAACTTGGTTCCTCAGAAAACAGAGGGAGCCAGGCGCTGGCCTCGGGCACTGGGCCCTTATTTTACAGATGAGGAAACACTTCTGTCTCCCAGTCAATGTCAGGCAGGACAAACACCAAGGCTCCTGCCTCCAAGGTCAGTGTCACCTCAGTGCCCTCCTTCCCTGACCCCTCCACCCCTGCTTTTTGAGAATAAATCAAAGAATGGGGTGGAGGCCACTCCTGCTCCTCACTATTTTTGCAAATGTCTCATTACTCCGACCTATCCTCGTGAGATCTCTGCTGCAAATGAACAACTGGCAACAGAAAACAGGGCACAAAGTCCAGCGGGGACCAGAGGTGCCCTGGATGCAGCCTGGGGAGTGGCTGTGCAGTGGGGACACCCCACCTCTGTAATGTGAACAATTTTACAGCAGGCTCAAGTCTTGAGGTGAATGAAGCTCACATTTTGCAGACCCTGTACCAGCAGCTCCCCCAGTCCTCCTCCTGTGTTTTTCTAAAAAGAAGGGGGGTGCGGTACCTGCATTTCACTTCTGAGTTCAGAAGTCAAACCTGGCCCCTGGGTGGTGGAGGTGGAGGGTGGGACCTGAATGAACAGCAGCACCGCTCCCCACCACAGGGCAGGGAGCTATCTTAATTTGATAACAAATTGTTCCAGGCAAGAGAGATCCTACCACTCTGCATACTCTGAAATACCTCATTATTCTGGGACAGAAAAGAAGGACTTTTTTTTTTTTTTTTGTAACATAATTTCCTAGAGAGTGATACTATTTTCCTAACTTGCAAGGAAAAAAACCAAGACAGATTTTGGCTCAGTCATATCCCTTGATTACCAAAGAAGACTGGGGAGTGACAAAAATCAATATCCTAGGTACCCTAATACCAAATTCAATCAAATCCAAGCACCTTCGCCACCATCTTCTCTCAAAGAACTCTGTACTGTACACAAGAACTATAGTCAAACTGCAGTCTCTCAACATCCATATTTTGGCTTCTTCTGTCATTTGCAAATAGAGAAATTAACAAGGATAAAGACACACACGTATATCCACACATACATGCATGCATATTTTCACATACACACTCACTCAATACTCAAATGTATTATGAAAATACCTCAGATTTCACAACATAACCCTCACTCGGTGGTCTAAACACACATCCCAGCCAAGCAGCGAAGCCCTTTGCCACCAACCACTCTATACTTATTTAACAGACACCACCATTCATTCCATCACTCACCAGCCAGGCTACCAGATAAGAGTGTGTCTTCTGTTTTTGTTGGCTTGGAGCTTCTTTAAGAACTGAATCCTAAGCCCTCACCTAGAGCCTCTGGCTCTTGGGCCATCTGGGCCACAGAAACAGCTGCTGCCCTGGCAAAATCCCACACTCAGTAAACAGCCAGCCACCGCTTTGGCTCAATGCCTGCTTCTTCCTGCCTCTTGAAACTGAGAGCACAGAGTGGATTATAAAGCATGGAATCCGCCAGATAACGCCACTCTGCAACTACTCTCCCAGTTCAGCTCCACTGCCCAAGTTGTGTTTTAAGAAATCACAGCATTTAATTTCCTAAGTTGCCAGATGTGTCACATTTGTGCCCCTCCCACCACTTTGCTAGGTGCTACCACCCCTACTTTGGAGGTGGAAGCCAGGGGTTCATCCTCCCAGCTGCCCAAAATCCTGCAGGTGATAAGAGGCACAGTCCGGTAGAGAAGGCAGGTTCTACAGGAACCTCACGCAAGCCCATCACAGTGACCAGGAGGCAGGCGCTGCTGCTGTAACCTGCCTGCCCGCCCGGCAGAGTGAGAGGCCCTTCCTTACTCAAGATAACTTCTAGGAAAGCCCCAACCCCAAGTATGACTCTCCCCATACCCAGATCTGGTCTGGCAGTCACAGAAACTGGGAAGAGTCCACCCTGCAAGGAATTAAATGCAGCTTTCCCACTGGTCAAGTGATTTTTGTGTTTTGGGGTTTTGCCCAGGAAATATCTGAGCTCCAAACAAACAGAGAAGAAAAACTGATGTTGAAATCTGGATAAAGGTCATGGTTCCTCCCCCAAAGGGCAGCCCTGACCACCCCGCAGGCAGACTTCTACGGGAATTAGCCAAGAAGCTCAGGTCCAAGGTTTTACCCTTCACAGGCCAAAGAAAGAATTGCCAATCATTCAAAAAACTATGAATGGTACCTGAATGTCAAATAGACAAGATTTAAACAACTAGAAATACTACTTAAATTCATTACTTGGCTCACTTTTTATTTAGCTAACAATAAAATAAAGGTATTATTTTTAATTACATTACGTTTTCCTTTTTTTTTTTTTTCCTGTTTGTATTGGTAATAGCCTGATAACACTTAAGGATAATAACACTTTCATGATTTCTACTCATCAGTTAAGATGCAAACTATTTTTTAATGTTGTTTATAAAACTGGCCTCATTTGAAATCCTTTGGAATGCATAAATGGGAATAATTGCTAAGGTGGGCAAGTTGAACCCTACTACTTTCCTACTAGCAGGGATGAGGGGCCATGGAAGTAAAAGAAGAAAACACAGAGTGTGCTCATGTGCCAGCCCTTATACCACACAATGTGTAAGGATTAGCTCTTTCAACTAGCACGACGACCTGTGAGCTGTGTTCTATTATCATCTCCACCTTACAGATGAGAAAACTGAACCTTAGATGAAGTATCTTGTCCAAGGTCCCATAGCTGGCAAGGAAGACCTTCCTTTTAATACTGCTCATGAAACTTCTGGATACCATCAAATGTTCAACAAAATTACTTTGGGAAAAGGAAGTCGTAAAGAGAGGCATGAATAATCACTTCTCGCCTGGCATGGCTTGGTTACTCTGACCTACTTCAGGGTCCTCCTGATGATATCAGTGACAATGCCTGCTAGGTCCCTACCCCAGCAGCTAGATGGCGTGGCCATATGACTAAGCGTCGGCCAGTGGGACATAAGCAGAAATGCCATGTCACACATTGGGGAAGTCATGTTCATCTTTTTTGTGCCACAGACCTCCCTGGCAGTCTGGTGAAGCCTACAGATCCTTTCTCAGAATGTTTCTAAAAAAAAAAAACAAAACTAGGATTCCAATGGAAACCAATTTTAATAAAACATAGTCGTATCCACAGGCCCATGGGGTGGGGTGTCTGTGAACCCAGACATACATTTCATTCTCCCTTCCCTCTCTCCTCAAAATGGGATATGGTAGTGGCTGGAGCTCTGGCAGCCATCTTGGACCAGGAGAATCAAATCCTGAAGGACCCAGATGACCCTATGGAACTGCCTTCTTCTATGTGGAAGAATAAAAGCTTATGTGTGTGTGCCATTCTTATTTGGGGTTTTTCTCTTATAAGCAGCTGAGGAGGTTTAAAGGGTGCCCCTCCCAAGCTATGCCCAATCCTAATTCCCAGAACTTGTGAATGTGACCTTATATGGAAAAAGGGTCTTTGCAAATGTAATTAAGCCTGGGGTCTTGAGATGAGAAGACCATCCTGGCTTATCAGGGAAGCCCTCAACCCACTTACAAGAATCCTCATTATACCAGGCAGAAGGAGAGCTGACAGAGACAGGAGAGGAGGAGGCCATGTGACCAGAGAGGCAGAAACTGGAGTGGCGTGGCCACTAGTCAAGGAACGCCAGCAGCCCCCAGAGGCTGGAAGGGGCAAGGGCAAGATTCTCCCCTAGCACTCTGGAGGGAGCACAGCTCTGTCAACGCCTAGATTTCTGATTTCTGCCCTCCAAGAATAGGAGACAATACATTTCCGTTGTTTTGAGGCACTCAGTTTATGGTAATCTGTTACAGTAGCCACAGGAAATTAGTACACAGCCAAACCCAATTCTAATCCAATTCTTTATGATGTTCTACCCACATTAAATACTAAATACGAGCTCCCTTTTCCTCATGCAGTGTTGTATAGGGTACTACGCAGAAGCAACCCTGCAGGCATGTGTTAGTTACATTCTCAAGTCAACTTGCACTGAAAACCTTCTTTATTTTCAATCTCCACTGTCTGGACCAACCATTTTCTTGAAATTTACCTTTCTTTCACTCTCTTTTTATGACACCAGCAAGGGTTCACTTCCCACACTGTCCTCTCTCCAAGCGCCTCCATCCCCTCAAAACATCCCTCACACCAACTGGTATGTTCTCCATGTCACAGCCTTCACGCACTAGAGACCCGCCTCGACCTTCTATGGGCAGAGTTGCCTCACATTCGTCCCAATCAAACTTCTACTCATGTTTTCTCCTCCATAGCTCTGCCACGTAGCCCAGGGTCCCTTGTTCTGTCCACTTCCCCCTCGTCAAACCCAGCCTGGTCTCCTCCATGCCTTTTTAAAGAGTATATGACATGCTTATCAGAGATTCTGGGGGTTAGGAACTGTTAAAGTTCCAATGCTTATACATCTAAAATAACGAATAAACCGAAGCTAAAATCAGAAGCACTCATGCCCACAGATGGAGCTGTAAACCAGAACAAACCAGAAGCAGCGAGTGGGACGAAGACCTCCTTGTCCACCTTGTCAGGGTCTGTGACACAAGTCAAAAAGGACCCTCTCTTGGGGTAAACAGCACCCTCTCCTGGGCAAAGGTGACTCAGCATCACAGCTGCTCTACAGGACGAGACGACACTCTTTTCCAAACTTTCCCTCCTGTGATTTAAGATGCTTATTCTAGCAATATCTATGACAGGAAGAAATGAAAGCATTCTAAGTGCTTAATACTACATGAGTGAGTATACAGCTTAACTGACCAATTCTGACACATCAACCCTGTGGTATTTGCACCTATAAAAAAATGATCATTATTGAAAGGCAAAATGTCAAAAAAAAAATTTTTTTTAATATTTTTCATTTTTGAAATATCCCAATCTTTAAATTTTAGTTTATTTTAAAATAAAATAAATTTAAATTTTTATATATTTTATCTCTTACAATTTCATCATTATTATTTCATTTTCCTATTAATTATATTCAGCTATTGAAATGGTTTCATCTTTTTTTTTTTTTTTTTTTTTTTTAAGATTTTATTTCTTTATTCATTTATCTCCCCCTTGCTGCTTGTGCTCGCTGGGTCAGCTAACCACACCTTGCGGGCGGGCTTGCCTTCACCAGGAGGCCCCAGGAACCGAACCCGGGGCCTCCCATATGGTAAACGGGAGCCCTACTGATTGAGCAACAGCCGCTTCCCTGGTTTCATCTTTCAAGAAGCTTTGTATCACAGAAAGGTTACAACTGGGGCGGGGGAGGATCATTGGCATGGGGTATCAGGGATGGGGGATGCATGGGAGGAAGTTCACCTTATATATATATAAGGTATATAAAAATGTTCAAATGTTCACAGGGGATTGTCACAGTGGGTGGAGAATCACTCAATAAACGAGAGAATACTGAATTCCTATCTTAAAGAGCTCTACCACATTCTCTAAGGGAGTAGCAACAGTCCCCCAAGTGCAGGGGCAATGACTGGCAAAGGAGGATGATCCACTGAGGGCCCTTGATATTGATGACTAGGCTTATGAGTATTTGTTCTTGAAATTGAAACTTAGCCTGTTGTTATGGGGTGCCTAAGGGTTGCCTCCTGAGAGCCTCCTTGTTGCTCAAATGTGGCCTTTCTCTAAGCCAAACTCAGCATATGAATGCATTGCCTTCCTCCCAGCGTGGGACATGACTCCTGGGAATGAGCCTCCCTGGCACAGAGGGATCGCTACCAAGTGCCAACTGGCAATGTGACTGGAAAAAGACCTCGAATAAAAGGGGGAAAAGGTAAAGACAAATGAGTTTATATGGCTAAGTAACTTCAAAGTGAGTCGGGAGTTCATCCCAGAAGAAACGCTTATGCACATCTCAGTAGGATCTCATAGAATTCCAAAGTGGATACCACCCCAAATAGTGGGGCTCCTGAGGGCTCTAGAAATGCACAACCAACCTACACTGATGTTACAAGAAATACAAGAACTTAACAAACCAATCACAATTAAGGAGATTGAATCTGTCATCAAAAATCTCCCAGCAAAGAAAAGTCCAGGACCAGATGGCTTCACAGGTGAATTCTACCAAGCATTTCAAAAAGAATTAACACCAATCCTGTTTAAACTCTTCCAAAAAATTGAAGAGGAGGGAAAATTACCCAACACATTTTATGAAGCCAACATCACCCTAATACCAAAGCCAGATAAAGATTCTACAAGAAAAGAAAATTACAGACCAATCTCTCTAATGAACATAGATGCAAAAATTCTCAACAAAATACTTGCAAATCAAATCCAACAGCCTATCAAAAGACTTATACATCACGACCAAGTGGGAATTATTCCTGGTATGCAAGGCTGGTTCAACATAACATAATCAATCAATGTAAACAAACCACATTAACAAATTGAAGGGGAAAAACCACATGATCATCTCAATAGATGCAGAAAAGGCATTCGACAAAATCCAGCATCTTTTTTTGATAAAAAACACTTCAAAAGATAGGAATAAAAGGAAAATTCCTCAATATAATAAAAGGCATATATGAAAAACCCACAGCCAACATCATACTCAATGGGGAAAGGTTGAAAGCTTTCCCTCTAAGGTCAGGAACAAGACAAGGGTACCCACTGTCACTATTGTTATTCAACATTGTACCAGTTCTAGCTACGGCAATTAAACAAGAAAAAAAAATTAAAGGTGTCCAAATAGGAAAAGAGGAAGTAAAACTCTGTTTGCGGATGACATGATCCTGTACTTAGAAAATCCTGAAGTATTCACAACAATGCTACTTGACCTAGTAAATGAGTTCAGCAAAGTGGCAGGATTCAAATCAACACGCAAAAATCAGTAATGTTTTTGTACACTAGTACTGAACAACCTGAGGAAGAAATCGGGGGAAAATTCCATTTTCAATAGCAACAAAAGGACTCGAATACCTAGGAGTTAATTTAACCAAAGAAGTACAGGACCTATATGCAGAATACTACAAAACAATGCTAAAGAAATTTAAAAAGACCTAAACAAATGGAAAGACATTCCGTGTTCATGGATTGGAAGAATAAATATCGTGAAGATGTTAATCTTGCCCAAACTGATTTATAGATTCAATGCAATACCAATCAATATCCCAACAGCTTACTTTGCAGAATTAGAGAAGGCAATTACCAAATTCATCTGGAAAGGGTAAGTGCACCCAAATAGCCAAAAGCATTCTAAAAAAGAAGAGCAACATGGGAGGAATTTCACTGCCTGACCTTGAAACATATTACAAAGCTACAGTGGTCAAAATAGCATGGTACTGGCATAAAGACAGACACATCGATCAGCAGAATAGAATTGAGAACCCAGAAATATACCCTCACCTATACGGTCAACTGGTTTTTGACAAACCTACCAAGTCCATGCTAATGGGAAAAAAACAGTCTCTTCAACAAACCCAAAGAATGAAAGAGGACCCCTATCTCACCCCCTACACAAGAATCAACTCAAAATGGATCAAAGATCTAAATATAAAAGCCAGGACCATAAAATTACTAGAAGAAAATGTAGGGAAACATCTTGAAGACCTTGTAGTAGGTGGTGGTTTCTTGAACCTTACAGCCAAAGCACGTGCAGGAAAAGGAAAAACAGATAAATGGAACCTCCCCCAAATTAAACACTTTTGCTCCTAATAGGACTTTGTCAGAAGGATGAAAAGCTAACTCAATGGGAAAAAATATTTGGAAATCACATATCTGATAAGGGTTTAATATCCAGGATATTTAAAGAGATGTTACAACTCAACAATAAAAAGATAAATGACCCAATTAAAAAATGGGCAAAAGACTTGAATAGACATTTCTCCAAAGAAGAAACACAAATGGCAAAAAAACACCTGAAGAAATGCTCAACATCACTCATGATTAGGAAAATGCAAATCAAAGCTACAATGAGATATCATTTCACACCTATCAGAATGGCCACTATTAAAAAGACAGAGAACTACAAGTGTTGGAGAGGATGTGGAGAGATAGGAACACTTCTTCACTGTTGGTGGGAATGCAGAATGGTACAGCCACTACGGAAGACTGTTTGGCAGTTCCTAAAGAAGTTGAATATAGACTTGCCACGTGACCTTGCGATACCACTGCTGGGTATATACCCAGAAGAACAGTGACACGAACAGACATCTGCACACTGATGTTCATAGCAACATTATTCACCATTGTCAAAAGTTGGAAACAACCCAGGTGTCCATCAACAGACGAATGGATAAACAAACTGTGGTCTGTTCACACGATGGAATATTATGCAGATGTAAAGAAGAAATGAAGTCGTAAAGCATATGACAACATGGATGAACCTGGAGGACATTATGTTGAGTGAAGCAAGCCAGACACAAAAGAACAAATACTGTATGAATGCGTTACTATGAACCAAATATATTGTGTAACATATTGTTTGATTCAAAAAAAATTTATATGTGCGAATATTCTCGCTGATCTGATTTTGTGATAATCAGGGTAGCCTAAACATTCGCTATATTAGAAACCATGCATGTGTCCCCAGACCTAGTTTTCCTCCCTAGGTCTGGTTTTTAGAATGCTGGTGATAAACTAAGCCTGATTTATTATATGACCATCCTGTATGGGAAATGACTGTAACTTTGGGTATCTTTGGTCAACCTTAAGAGATATAGCAGGGGGACAGATGTGGCTCGGGTGGTTGGGTATCTGTCTCCCATATGGAGGGACCTGGGTTCAATCCCCGGGACCTCCCGGTAAAAATAAAGAAAAAAGAGAAGTGTGGAGGTGCGTGGGCCACCAGGCCCCGTGGGCGGGTGCGCCACCAGACCCCGCGAGCAGGTGTGCTGTCAGGCCCCATCCATGGGTGTGCTGTCAGGCCTCCGCATGGGTGCACCACCAGGCCCCACTGCCAGGCCCCGTCCGTGGTTGCACCGTCAGGCCCCATGAGCCACGCAGCAAGATGATGACATAACAGGAGAGTGACACAAAGGAGAGCCAAGATGAGACACAACGAAAAGCCAGGAATTAAGGTGGCGCAGGTGGTAGGATGCCTCCCTCCCACTTTAGAGATTCTGAGGATCGAATCCTGGTGAAGATGGGGAGTGGCATGAGAGGAGAGTGCATGAGGCAGACATGGGGAGTTGCCCAGCAGATGGACAAAGAAACAGGAAAAACAGGGTGGGGCTTGAAAATGGATGAAAGTAAATAAATAAATCCTTAAAAAATGTATAGGGAAGGAAGATATGGACTATAGTTAGTAGTACTACTTTGACGATGCTCTTTCATGATTTGTTAACAAGTGTTTCACAAGAAGGCAGGATGTTTGTGGGGGGGTGATGTGTGGGAGTCCTGTTTGATGTTATGCATGTTTGATTTGTAAGTTCACAATGCTTACTGAACACTTATAGTTTATGTATGTTCATGTATGAATGATATACTTCAATAAATTGTTTAAAAAGAAACAAAAAAAAATTTCATATGTACCCATTACATTTAATTGAGAAATGTAAAATAAAAATAAAAAAGATTGTATTGAAATTTTAAAAATTCATTTTTGTGAAGACTCTCAGGAAAGTTTATGAGAACTTTAGTTATTTTAAAATTTTTAAATAAAGCAAAATTCAAAATTATACATACACTAATGTACGTATAATATACGTGAAATTTATAGTGTTTGCCTAGGAAAAAAGCCGGAGGGAGCACGGAAAAAAGCAAACAACTGCTGAGCTACTGTGGAACCTTTCCTTTTTTCCTATCTTAAGTGGCCTTTAAAATCATCTTTACAACTTAAACACTTTGAGTTACTAGTTTGGCCCACACCCAGGGTTTGGCACCTGGGGGACTTACTGCCTCTGAAGACGTCTTCCCTGGCATGGCCGACCAGGCCTGCCCATGCTGCTCTCTCTGCCAAAGTGAACCCCCACCCACACGCCCCGGCCCTTCTCAGGAGAAGCTCCCACTCCCCGGCAAACCGAGCTGCTCTTCCACCAGCTCCCCACGGTGCAGGACCAGGCTTTAGGAGCAGGGACGGCAGTTTAGTCATTCAGCACACCCTCAGGCTCTGAGCGCAGTGCCCAGAAGAAGGGAAAACAACTTTTTCTAAAATACACGTTTTTCCCAATTGATTTGTTATGACTTCAGAAATTATGTTGCCAAGGCAAAGACTTATTTGTCAAATTATTCCTATTCTCAGGGATAAACAAGGGTTTTTCAAGCTGTCAGACTTGCTGAAAACACACACTAGGAGCAAAGGAGCTGGCCCCATCCCAAGCTGCTCATCAAGATCCAGAAACACCCCTCCAGGCAGGAGCTCCTGGGTCCTGACCGCTCCTAGACACCACGGCCTCTAGCTGGGGAATGGTAGCACACCAGGAAACCCACAATAACGCGAGCGTGCGCAGGGCTTTCCACAGGACAAAGGGGCTGTTGTCCTCTGCCGCGTGAACGGACAGGAGCAACCGGCCCCGGCCCCTCTAGCTCCGCTCTAAGGCCTACAGGGGAGACAGCAGGCATTGGACCAGGTAAAAGAGGGTCCCGGCCCCAAGCTTAAAATGTAATAAGGGGTGTGACTGAGGATGCCAACAAATACGGACTGCGTGCCAATTTAGCATCCCATCAATGGTAAAAAGAACACCTCCCCTCTCCCTCCCTGGGGTGGGTCCCAAACTTGGCTGTACCTCAGAATCATGGAAAACTCAAAACCACCCATTTATAAATCAGTATCAGAATCTCTGGGGGGTGGTGCCAGAAGCAGTCTTTTTTTTTTTTTTTTTTTTTTTTTTAAAGAGTTCCAGAGATCGCTCAGTCACAGCCAGGTGTGAGAGCCCTTGCCACACCTCAGGGCAAGCAGAAAGAGTCCATGGCAAAGGGGCATTTGGGCCCCACCTTTGAGGAATGGACGGGGTCAAACAGGAGAAGCTGGGGAGAATGCCTCCGACTCAAGGCCCCACGAAGGCCAGAGCTGGCAGAGCCACCGTCCACAGGCCTTGGCTGGAGCAGGTCCAAGTCAGGGCGAGACACGGCTAGAAAGGCACGGGAGGGCCAGGTCTCCCGAGTGTGATTAGGGAAGAAACGACTAAGCCACTCAATGATTTACAGTGTTTTTAAAAACAGGCAGAATATGATTCTTTTTGTTACAAGTTTTATATTTCAGGTATCGTCCAGTGAAACATGCCTTTCCTCTTCAATGTTCTGTGATAGGCAGAGACTAACGGTCCCCAAAGACATCCATGCTGGGACCATGTGACCTGACAGGGCACAGGACAAGGCAGAGGTGATGGAGGGAGGGGTCCTGGGCTGGGGAAGACTCTCCTGGATCCCTGTATGGGCACAAGGCCAGCACCAGGGTCCTTACAAGGAGGCAGGGCAGGGGGCAGTGTCAGAGAAGAAGCAACAGGCGGGAGCAGGGGGCAGAGGGTCGCAGGTGCGAGCCAAGGAACGCAGGTGCTGTGAGCAGCTGGAAAGGGCTCAGAAGTGGGCTCCGCCAGGAGCCTCCCGGGGGAACACAATCCTGTAGACTCACAATCTTAGCCCTGTAAGGCACATTCTCAAACTTTTGGCTTCCAAAACTGAGAGAAGAACTGTGCAGTTTTAAGCCACTAGTTTGCAGTAATTTGTTATAGCAGGAAGAGGAAACTAATTCAGGTTCTGAGTCACCTGAGGTTCTTGCCACCCACCCCAGAGACCCAGTGACCCAGCCGGGCTGCCTGAGGCCCGCTGAGGTCTGGACAATCCACAATGATTTTGTTTAATTAGAAATCACTCAGAAGAAAAACTATACAACACGCTTCATTAAAAAGTACAGCAAACTAAAAGGAATTTTTCCAACTAAGTTCCAAATTAATTTGGATTACTGCTTTCAATTCATTCATTGAATGAATAATCAGCAAGTGCCTATAATCATATTATGATGTCAATAATAGCAAACATGTACACCATGCCTACATCGTATTAACTCATTTAATCCTTACAACGGCACCACAAAGTAGGTGCCATTATTCTCCTGTGCTCGATGAAGAAACGAGGCTCAGCTGGGAAAGGCTGGGCTGGGGCACACCCGGGCTTCAGAGTCCATGCCTTCAGGTACCAGGTTATTATGCAAGGCCTTGTGGTGGGTGCTTTCAGGGATAAAAAAGAAACATGGCCTAGCCCCTGCAGTCTAGGATCTAACAGCTGGCTGAGGAAATGAAATACTCATTAGACCCTGGACATTCAAGACAAAATCAGTGTCTCTCTCTCTCTCTCTCTCTCTCTCTCTCTCTCTCTCTCTCTCTCTGTCACAGGTTCAGTGGTAGAATTCTCGCCTCCCAAAGACAAAGTCTCTGAATCTCCAAGAAACCCAAACTTTGAAAATATTACCCATAAATGAAGTGAAATAGAACTGAACAGATAAACAATTCCTTCAGAACCATGATAAGCCAATAATGACACGAGGGGAATGATTTATAAAGCTTTGTCCAGGGAAGCGGCTGTGGCTCAATCAGTGGGGCTCCCGTTTACCATGTGGGAGGCCCTGGGTTCGGTTCCCGGGGCCTCCTGGTGAGGGCAAGCCCGCCCACACGGCGTGGTTAGCTGACCCAGCGAGCACAAGCAGCAAGGGGGGGATAAATGAATAAATAAATAAAATCTTTAAAAAAAATAAATAAAGCTTTGTCCGTTCTCGGGCTTCCTTGCCCACGCTGTCTGTCCCACCAGCGCCGGCTCACTTCTTCTCTGGAAAGCTCCTGCCCCTGCCCTCTAGCTGCTGTGGCAGGAGGGGAGCGACCCCTAGGGGAGGCTGTCGCTGGACCAATGGGCTTGCCGAAACCAGCCTGGGGACTTGGATGTGTGCCTCGGCAAAGCACAAGTGCTACAACCCAAGGGGTCTGCGGCAGAGGAGACGGCAGCCGGGGTGGGAGTGAGCGAGCACCGACCCCAGGCCCCGGTGGCGGTCAACCCGGATTCCTCCTCTACCCAGGCAACGTGGAGCACGTGCTCCGGGCTCTGTCCCCTCTGACGGGGCTGGCCCTCGGCCCCCAGCCTGCTCCCCGGTGTCCTGGAGGAAAGTCTGTCCACTTCAGGAACGATGCCCTCTGCCCAACTCAGTTTAGAAAAGCATCGCTATCTTGAACTCAGCTCTGATTCTGGCCCCTGAAAAGGGACAGAGCCTCTGACACTGACCACCAAAGTCTCTGAATGAAATTTCTAAGAAAATGGAAGTGGCCGGCAATACCAACATGCCCCCGGGGAAGGGAGAGAAGCAGGCACTGCCCATATCCCACCCGCGCAGGGTGAGGGCAATACCCGGCTCGGAGATGCGGTGAGAAGCCGGGAGCCTGCAGGAAGCATTCCCCACTTTGCTTCAATATTTTAATTCACAGAATCATCCAAAAACCAAGAGAAGGGCTGGTTACAAGGAGAAGAGCCTTTAACCTAACTGCCTGCGACACCGTGTGAGACCCACACCGCCTCTCGCCCCATGCGCCCCTGCTCGGGCGTCCACATCTCCCTCCTGGGCGCCAGCCAGCCACCTCTCCACCTCCCCACACCCATTTTCACCACCTCAGCCCTTGCCATTAGTGTCCAGCAGCAGCCAGGGTCGTCATCTAACAAAAATCCAACTTTATCATTCCCCTGCTTTCAATCTAAGACACCTGGCAAAAAACCCTAAGGCCCTTTGCCCTCTGACCTCTGCCTACCTCAACCACTCTGCTCCAACAGGCAGGACCCACCTCCACCCACACGGCTCTCGGCATCGCTGGGCCCTGCTCATTCTCAGCCTGCAGGTCTCCATGCAGCCCTCCCGGTCACACCCACCCCACACTGCCCCTGCCCACCTGCAGGTGCTGGTTCCACGCCTGTGGTGGCATGAAGGGAAAGCAGTACCTTTTAGTCCTACCCAACACCTGGATAGCGAAAGCCCAATGAGCAGAGCAGGCCCCACCCTTCAGGAGCCTGCGCCGACCAGTTCACTGTTCCACTGCACCTACTGTATGCCGGGCACTTGGCAAAAAGCAGTGAACAAGACAGACAAAAGCCCCTGCCCTCCTGCAGCACAGAGTGCAGCATTAGAACAAAATAAATGAGACCAAAGAGACTCGGAACAGGGGCCCGCAGGGAGGACGGGGGCACCCAGTCAGCAGGCAGGGGTGAGGGCACCAGTGTGAGAGCAAAGTAGTACGGGGTCCCATCGCTTTTATGTGTTTTTGCTGCATTTTAAAATGTCAAGTAATATTAAGGGAGACAATGAAAACTTTAAAAATTTTATCAAAAAAGGCATAGTTAAAAAGCAGAAAAACACTGACTTGGAGAAGCACGTAAATAAAAGCATTAAACTCTATAAGGCCACTCTAGCTCTAAGCTGCTGGGGAAGACTATAAGAGAGACCAAATTAGGACTTACAGGCAACTAAAATCAGGAGAGCAAGAGCAAAGATGAATCAATGGGGGGGGGGGGGGAGGAGGAACCCAAAGCCAATAAAAACATTCAGAACCAAGAGCGAATAGAGGTGTTTAAAAGGAAAATCATTACCCAGGGAGAAAACTGACTACTTTAAACAGAAAACATTTTTCAAAGAAATATCTCATCTCTCACACAAGAATAAGCCAGAATAAAAACAAAACACAGAAAAAATGAAAGCTATACTGGAATTGGGGGAGAGGGGGAAGGTAGAGGTATCACAAGTGAATGCAATAACAAGTAAAATCAAAACTTCAAAAAATAGAACTAGAGTAAATCAACAAATTAAGATATTGCAAAAGAACATGACAGACATGGAAGAAAAAGAATCCCAGCCCTGAGCCCCCATGGTCCCCTGGCTCGCTTCCAGCCTCCTGCTCTAAGGTAGAAAGCTTGGCACCTTCATCTACCTCACCCCTGTGCTGCACTGACTTCCTAGACGAGGCTACCCTCCCCACACACCTCCCTTCAGCAGCTGCTCCAGCCACACCAGTCCTCACCTCCACAACAGCAATAGTCTCCTGTCATGTCCTACCCACCCTCCTCTCCTCCTCCAGTTTGTCTTCCACAAAGGAACCAGAGGTAAACGTTCCAACACTCAAAAATCTGAGCATTTCACCAAATAAAACTACTATTTGTTGGCATTACAGCTTCTAAGGACTAAACCTCAAACCCTTACCATGGCCTCCTATGGTATCACACTCTCTCTGGACTCAGCAAGCCACACCAGCCCTTCTTTCACTTCATCACACATTCTATACTGTGTCCCCATCAGAAGGTCTTTGTAGATGCTGGTCCCTCAACGTGCCCTCATTCCCCAAGCCCCGACGTGCACAACACACACACCCTTCAATTGATTTACCACTACTCACTCTTCTCATCTCAAGGAAGACTGCCCAACCCCTCCCCAAAACCAGCCAGGGTCCTCTTCATCATATGTACTATGTTGCAGCGTATAACTAAACCTCTACCTGGGGCTATTTGATTCCCCATTAAAGTATAAGCTTGGCACTTAGCATGGTGTTTGACCGAGAGCAGGTCCTCAATAAATATTTGCTAAACCAATAAATGAACAAATGAGTGAAGTCCCCAAAGAACAAAACAAAACACATGAACCAAAAAAATATGTATAAGAGAAAAAAAAATTCATTCAAAGTGGGAAACCAACCTAAAGACTAGAAGAAAGCAGGATCACTGCACACAAACTGGTAAGCAAAAACCAACATCACATAAGAGAAAGAAAGAATCCTACAAGATTTCAAGCAAAAATATACATTTATCTTCAAAGATGGTAACTACATCAAGACAAACTTCAGGTGCCACCCCCCCCACACACACACACACCCGCAACGCTCAACACTGGAAAACAATATGTTCTTAGAGCTAATTAAAAAAACCCAAAACCATATTTTGACCGACTTTGTGGACAGAACATTTTGCATTATTTTTCTTCCTTGTCTATCACTCCTCTCTCATGTTCATTAGTTTGATATGAACACCTGAGCAGCTGGTGAATAAAAGTGTTGAGAAGCAAGTTCTATATGACTAAACACAGCTGGACCAAATAAAAGGACATCACCATTTGGGTTGGCTATTGGCAGAAATAACATTAAGGAAATTTGTGAACTGTCAGTGTAAAGGGGGAAAAAAGGTTTTCATTTCAAATCATTATAAAATACAAAGATAAACTTTGCATTAGCCACAAATAAGAAGGCAAAACAAAAGAGAGGTACCAAAAAAAGTATTAAAACAAGAAAGTACACCGAGGACTCTGGAGACTCCCGGTCCTATATAAGAGGGGACAGCTCGAGATTGATGCCTTATCAGTGGGCTCTACTTTGGAATCTGTGCTCCTGAGAGTGACAGAGCTGGATTCAAATAAGTCCTCCCTGCACATCAGTCCCTTCTATTCAAACCTATATGTGATGCTGGAGTTCGTGGATGTACTTCCAGAGACTGGAGCCTCTGGCCTGACCATGTGCCAGCTGAGCCTGGAATCTCGGTGGAGCTGCACCTCTTACTCTACAGCTCAATGGACTCACCCAAGTCACCTGGGGAGGAGACAATGATGGACAACGGCCATCCCAGGGAATGGAGAGAGCCTGCAGCTGCAGGCAGGATAATCCCATCCACCATATCCATGGGATATAACCCCCCTCTCACTTGGAGGTGGAGTGGACATCACCATCCCAGTCCCCTCAGGATTGGGGGAAGAACTATGGGCTAGAGTGGACTTGATGGTATTCTGTTGTAGACATATTGTGATTCAAGCAATGGAAGAAATTATAACAGTGAGGTGGCCAATGGCCACTAGATGCTTTCAGGGCAGGGAGAGGGAAAAGCAGTTGTAATACAGGGGCTTTTTCAGGACTTGGGTATTATCCTGAGTGACATTACAACGACAGATATAGGCCATTTTACATCAGCATATACCATGCAGAACTGTGTGGGAGAGAGTGTGGTCTACAATGTGAACTATGGTCCATGCTTAGTGGCAAAGCACCAGGATGTGTATATCCATTGCAGGTGATGAGCCACACTAATGAAAGATGTTTATGTGGGATGTTAGGGGAGGTGCAGGAGGTGGGGAACATGGGAATCCCTGTAATTTTTGTGTAACATTTATGTAATCTAAGCATCTTTTAAAATATATATTTAAAAAATAACATTTATGCAAGCAAATGCATATATATGCATATATATGCATATATCATTTTACAAATATTGGATTGTATTGTGAAAAATTTTATTTTTACCCACAATAAAAAATTTAAAAAAAAACAAGAAAGTACAATATAATCAGCCACAAAACAGTAGTCAGATGTGTAAAAGCCCTGACAAACAAGAAATCCAATATTATAAGGAAAAGCGCTCTAGACAGAAATAAAACAAATTCTAACAATATACTGTTTATAAGAATCAAATCTAAAACACAGGAAAAAGCTAAAGATAAAAGTGAGGGTGAAAGAGGATAGGAGAGAGGTAAGCATATCAATTAAATTCTGAACAAAGGAAAGAAAGTATGGCAATATTAGTATCAGAGTATAATTAATGTCAAAAACTCAGTGTGAAAGATTTATTATAACTTATTATTCAGTAATGAGGTAGTTATTTTTTTAAACACATATGTGCTTAACAGTTCAAAATGGGGAAGATGAAAACCGTTAGAAATACCTGAATAAACCGCCAAACATAATTAGCCTGAAAAATTTTAACACCCCACTATCAGCCAATGTAAGATCAAATAGATAAGATCATAAGAGGATTTGAGCAAAAATATCATAAGTTACAATAAATACCAAATTTTATTCTCTATAAGTACATTACCTTTTAAGTAAAAGAAAACGTAAAATCCACTTTCAAATTAGCTCTATCGTGGACTGAATTTAGTTTAGATCATCTGCTGCTACCCTGCCTACCTTGCAAGAAGCAAAAGTAAGTCCTCTCTGAAGGAAGACATCATCCTGAGCCTTAATTTATCTTGGCAATTTTTCAAAGATAATGTCTATCAATCAAAATTACCAGGCATATCAAAAGAAAAGACCAAGGAACAAAAGCCAAGAGAAAAAAACAGACAACGGGAAAAGAACCATAGAAGAACCAGATATTTTGAATTTTCAGACACAGACATTAAATAAATATTCTAAATATGTTCAATGAAATGAAAAAAATAATAATAATAAGATTGGAGACTTTGGCAGGGAAGTAGATACCTTTAAAAAAAAAAGTCACGAAAATTCTAGAACTGAAAAATAAAAGATCTGGAATTAAAAAGTCAATAGACGGTTGTGCAGTCATCATTTCAATTATTATTAGAGTATTAATTGAGAATTGATGGTTCAGAAACAGACCCTCACATCTATGATTTTTGACAAAGCCTATCAAAGCTACCCAGCTGGAGCAGAACAGTCTGTTCAACAAATGGTGCTGGAAGAACTGCCATATCCAAAAGAAAGAAAGAGGACCCCTATCTTATACCTTGTACAAAAAACTTAACTCAAAATGGTTTAAAAACCTAAATATAAAAGCTAGAACCATAAGTTCCTAGAAGAAAAGGTAGGGAAATATCTTCAAGACCTGTTTTAGTAGGCAGTGGATTCTTAAATCTTATACCAAAAGCACGAGCAAAAGAAAACATCGATAAATGGGACCTCCTCAAACTTAAACACTTTTAAGTTCAAAGGACTTTGTCAAGAAGATGAAATAGCAACCCACTCAATGGGAGAAAATATTTGGAAACCATATATCTGATAAGGGTTTGATTTCCATTGTATATAAAGAGATCATACAACTCAAAACTTAACGAGCAAGCAATCCAATTTAAAAATGGGCAAGACTTAAATAGATATCTCTCTATAGAAGAAATACAAATGGCCAAAAAGCGTATGAAAAAAAAAAAGTTCAATATCACTAGCTATTAGGGAAATACAAATTAAAACAACAATGAGATTTCATCTCACGCTGCATAGAATGGCCATTATAGAAAGAGAGAGAGAAAGAAAGAAAGAACGAAGGAAAAGAGAAGAGAAGAGAAGAGAAGAGAAGAGAAGAGAAGAGAAGAGAAGAGAAGAGAAGAGAAGA
>JAKSZT010053929.1:4264679-4312456 GCA_026826555.1 Tolypeutes matacus
GAGAAGAGAAGAGAAGAGAAGAGAAGAGAAGAGAAGAGAAGAGAAGAAAAAAGAAAAGTGCTAGAGAGGATCTGGATAAACAGGAAGACTCCTTCACTGTTGGTGGGAATGTAAAATGGTGCAGCCTCCGTGGAGGACAGTTTGGCGATCCCTCAGGAAGCTAAATATAGAACTGCCATATGATCCAGCAATTCCTCTACTAGGAATATATCCACAAGAACTGAAAACTGACACAAACAGACATTTGCACATCAATGTTCATAGCAGCATTATTCACAATTGCCAAAAAATGGAAACAACCCAAGTGTCCATTAACTGATGTATGGATAAACAAAATGTGGTATATACAAATGATGGACTACTAGGCTGCTGTAAGAAATGAAATTGGGACACATATGATAACATGGATGAACCCTGAAGACACTATGCTAAGTAAAATAAGCCAGACATAAAAGGACAAACATTGCATGATCTTGCTAATATGAACTAAATATGAAGAATAAGTGCATGGAGTTAAAACCTAGAGTACAGGTTATTAGGTGATAAGAAGAGGGCTGAGAAGGGGTGCTGATGCTTAACGTATGTAGAAGTTTTAAATAACTTGACTATAAAAGTATGGAAATGGGTAGAGTTGATGGTAATACATTATAGTGACAAGAACTAACACAATTGGTTTTAAATGGGATTGGGGCTGAAAAGGGTAGTCTAGGGATGTAAACGTCAATTGAAAGAAAGCTAGAGGGAAGCGGCTGTGGCTCAATCAGTAGGGCTCCCGTTTACCATATGGGAGGCCCCGGGTTCGGTTCCCGGGGCCTCCTGGTGAAGGCAGGCCCGCCCGCACGGCGTGGTTGGCTGACCCAGCGAGCGCAAGCAGCAAGGGGGGGATAAATGAATAAATAAATAAAATCTTTAAAAAAAAAAGAAAGAAAGCTAAAGAAAAATCTGGGGACTGAATAACCCAGATGTGGATGAGAATTGTGGTTAATAGTACAAACATAAGAACATCCTTCTAGAAACTAGAAAAAAATGTACAGCACTATGCAAGGTGGTGAGAATGTGGAGAAGCATGGGAAAAAGACAAGTCATGGAACCTATGGCCTATAGCTAACAGCAACACTAATATTGCTGCAGCAATGCACCCAACAGGTACTGTGTCACTAACAGACCGTCACGGAAAAATTACACCAGATGTATGTTAGTGGTAATAGTCTGATGATGTTATCTCATAGTATGTAACAAATGTTCTACAGCAATGTGGTGTGCTGGTGGAGGAGTGTTGTATGGAAATTCTGCAAATGTGCATGATTGTATTAAGTTTACTTCTCTAATAAAAATGTATTAAAACAACAAAAAAAAAGAACTAATGAGTCCAAATTCTGTTCAAATGTACATGGACATTCACAAAAACTGATCATATGTTGGGCCATGAAGAAATTCTCAACAATTTCAAAGAACTAAAATCATATAGGGAGGAGTGGATGTGGCTCAAGAGGTAGAGCTCCCACCTCCCACATGGGAGGTCCCAGGTTCAGTTCCCAGTGCCTCTTGGAAAAAAAAACAAACAAACAACAAGACAGACAAAAGGGCCAACTCAGGGAGGCAGATGTGGCTCAGTGGTTGAGCACTGGCTTCCCACATACAAAGTCGTGGGCTCAATCTCCAGCCCCAGGTACCTTAAAAAAAATAAAAATAAAAATCATGTAGGGAATGTTCAATGGAGCTAAACTAGAAATAATACAATTAGAAAAATCCTCCAAATGCTGGAAATTAGGAAATACACAGGTAAGAAGCAGACACAGAAGAATATATATGACTTCATTTACATAATATTAAAAATTTTTTTAAATAGTCAAACGAATCTACAGTATTAGGCAGGAGAGTGGATATGTTGGTGGGGTGGGGGACATTATGTGGGGGCTGCTCAGGGCCTAGATACGTTCTATGCTGGGTCTGAATTTGCAGTTATATTTATAAGTTTTTGGTAGGGACATTAAATTTCTTCTGGAAAGTTTATTTAAAGTATATAAAGTTGTAGTACAGCTAAAATGCTGCTTTGACAAACTCTAAAAAGTTATGATAGTAAAAATATACCATCAAGCAATACAATGAACCTGAATGTAAACTATGGACTATAGTTAAAAATAAAATTGTATCATTTTATCAAGTGTAACAAAGGTACCATACTCATGCAGTGTTGATAACAGGGAAGACTGCATGGGGGGGGGGGGTAGAAGAGAACTCTATTTTCTGCAAATCTACAACTTCTCTAATTAAAAAAAAATACCACCAGCACAAACTAAAATAATTTAAAAACCATGTTAGATCATGGGAAGAAAAGAAATACAAAGGAAAAATGAGAAAACATTTGTAGTATCTAGTAACTTTAGCCCACTACTGGTGTGACGTGGAGTAAACAAACAAAAAAGACAAGGCATTAAGACTAGTATAACCAATGAGGGCAAATTTGGCTGGCTCGCGACAGAGACAGACAAAGAGAGAGAGAATTTTAGGTAAGTCTGGACCCTAAAAATACAAAATTGACAAAATACAAAAAAGTCAACTCATAAAGGGAGAAATGCTAAAGGTCAAAGGACTATGAAAATATTTGATCTCACTCTGATAATCAAAGTAACAAATAAAAACAAATCACCATTTTCACACAAGTGGCAAAGATGTTTGTGACAGTTTGAAGTTATTTTATGAATCCCAGAAAGAAAAATTTTTTTGTTTTTGAACTAATCCATTCCTGTGTGTGTGAGAACCTTTTGACTGGACTACATGAGTGAGGCACAACTCAGGCTGAGTCTCTGCCCTCTTGCTGGGTCTAAAATAAACAGAGACACAGAGAGAGAGAGAGAAAAAAAAAAGGAAGCATCTGTATTTGATCCAGCCATGTGAGAGAGAGGACTCCAGGTTCACCTCCAGCTGCAGAAAGACAGAGAAGCCCAGAGAGGGGGAAGGAGAGGAGGCCCAGAGAGAGATGCCTGAATGCTCACAGCTGAGCTCCAGGAGGAGGGAGACAGAGACCAGCAGACCCTCCACCTTGCCTCACCACGAGGCAGGACTCCAGGACCTGCCAGCAGCCGACCTTGGGTGAGAAAGTATCTCTGATGGTGCCCTGATTTGGGCTTTTCATGGCCTTCGAACTATAAGCTCTTACCCCAAATAAATTCCCTTTATAAAACTCAACACATCTCTGGAACTTTGCATTATCATCCCTTTAGCAAACCAACACAATGTTTTAAAATTTTCAAACACAGAATTTGTAAGGGGTAGAGAAAAATACTTTAATGAAACCTGTTGAGAATAAAAACCAGTGTAAGTTCTAAAGTCAATTTAATAATATATCAAAAGCCTTTTTTCCCCATAGATTAATATTAGCATATTTGATCATCAAAAACACAATTTCACCAATCATTTTCCTAAATCTGGCATGCCATTTTCTCATCATATTGCTTTGTTTGTGGCACTAAGAGGTGACCCCCCGCCCCTGCCGTGACAGTAAGGAGAACACAGAGGGCACAACCTCCTTTCCATCTGCAGTCTCCGACTGCTCCTGCTGCAATCGCTCCACCTGTAAGAATCTGAAGGCAATCCTGGTGCCTTCAGCTCTATTCCAGCTTCATTTTGCTCCTGAAGAATGGAAAAACAAGGAGACCCCCTTTCAAGTTTCCTAAGTCTCTTTTGTACCCTTTCTTCCATCATACCTTTCTAAAGTCTCTCTTCTCCCCCCAAATATTCCCTCCCATCTCCCCGGGAAGTTCCGCTGGTCCTCTAACACTTCTTTCCAGTATAGTTCTTATGGCCATGGGTGGTGGTGGGAGGGCTTTTCTAATGTGCTAATTTACTCACATCTCTCCTGCTACAAAAAGTTCCCATCTGTTATCTGATTGACAATAATAGCAGTTTTCAACAACTGGTTGTATCAGGCACGCAATTTTAGAAGAAGTTGTGGAATTTGGAAATTATTGGAATAGCCGGAAAACCAATGAAAATTCCAGGAAATGCAGTTGGCTTTTGGGTACATACATTCATTCATGCTGCACTTGCTCCCTGAGCACGTGCCAGGCACTGAGCTGGGCTCCAAGGATGAGGAAGCAAAGGCGGAGGCAAGGCCCTGCTGCCCAAGAGTCACAGGTGATTGCAGAGATTTGTCCACAGATGCCTGAAGTTCACTGCATGGTAAGTGGCTGCTTCAGAGTCCAGACAACAAGTACCGCAAGGGTTTAGAAATGAGAAAGGTCGTACAGTATGAACTTAAAGAGAGACAATATTTGTATCTTCCACAGCCCCAGGATCTGTAAGCCCAGGCCTTACAGATTCTTTATGGTGGGAACTGAGTACCAGTCAACTGGCTTCAAACACTCCCTGTGGAGTCCACCCCCATATTCCCCAGGCCATCACTGATTGCAGGACTGGGCTCCTTCCTTATTTTGGACCATCTCTGTGGAATCTCAGTTTTCATCTTCCTCTGTACTTTCAGCACATGCTCAGATGAAACGACAGTTTTTAGAGCACCACCAGAATCTGAAATGAATGTGAAGGAACCGATGCCTGTGCCAGGAGGGCTGGGAATCTTCCCAGGATCACCAACACAGGTGGAGTTCCAGCTACAGAGGTCTTCCAAGGGTGTCTCCAATAAAGGGCAGGCTCTGCATTTGAAAGTCAAGTACTTGGCGTTCTGCACACGTTTTTCCAGAGACAATATATAAATCAGGGTTCATTATCAGACCAGGCTGACAAAGTTCAAATGGTAACTCATATAGTACCAGACACACAGTGTTACACTATTTTTTTCCATAACTGTTTTTTTGAGATATAATCACAAACATTACATTTCAGCCTTTTAAAGTGAAACAATTCAGGGAAGCTGGATGTGGCTCAAGCGACTAGGCTCCCGTCTACCATATAAGAGGTCCAGGGTTCGATTCCCGGGGCCTCCTGGTGAAGGCAAGCTGGCCCACACGGCGAGCTGGCCCATGCAGGAGAGCTGGCCCGAGTGAAGAGCTGGCACAGCAAGATGACGCAACAAAAAGAGATATAGAGGAGAGACAATAAGAGACGCAGCAGACCAGGGAGCTGAAGTGGTGCAAGAGATTGAGCGCCTCTCTCCCACACCAGAAGGTCCCAGGATTGGTTCCTGGTCCTGCCTAAAGAGGAGACAAGCAGACACAGAAGAGCACACAGCGAATGGACACAGAGAGCAGACAGCGAGCACAAAAACAACAGGGGGTGGAGGGGAAGAATAAGTAAATCTTTAAAAAAAAAGAATGGAAATAAAACTCTTATCGTATATGTGGTTTCCAAATATTTTAAAAAATAAGGGAAGCGGCTGTGGCTCAATCAGTAGGGCTCCCGTTTACCATATGGGAGGCCCCGGGTTCGGTTCCCGGGCCTCCTGGTGAAGGCAAGCCCGCCCACACGGCGTGCTTGGCTGACCCAGCGAGCACAAGCAGCAAGGGGGGGATAAAAGAATAAATAAATAAAATCTTTAAAATAAATAAATAAATAAAATAAAATAAAATTTAAAAAGTAAAACAATTCAGTCAGTGGTTTTCAGTATATTTACAAAGTTGTGGAACAGTCACCACTATCTAATTCCAGAACATTTTTATCACTCCAAGAAGGAATCCATACCCTTGAGCAATCACTTCCCTTCCCCCTCCCCGCAACCTCTGGCAGCCATTAATCTCCTTTCTGTCTCTGTGGAGCTGCCTCTTCTGGACATTTCATAGAACTGGAATCATACAATATGTGGCAGGCTTTTGTGCCTGGCTCCTTTCACTTAGCATCACGTTTTCAAGGCTCATCTACATTATAGCAAGAATCAGTACTTCATTCTTTTTTCAAAAGCCTTTTAACAGTTCATACTTTTTACCTCAAGCGGAATTTCATTTCTAGGAATTTACACTATGGAAATAACCAGACATGCACAAAAGCATCTCTGTACAAGTGTACATCACAATATTCTTGATGTCAGGGAAAATGGAATGTTCGATGATGGGAATAGGTTAAAAAATTTATATATTTATATGATAGAATACTGTACAATCTTAAATAAACACCCTTGAAAGATATTATAAGATATACGGAAAAGCTCACTTGTTAAGTGAAGATGGTTAAAAACTGCATTTTAGGGAAGCGGCTGTGGCTCAATCAGTGGGGCTCCCGTTTGCCATATGGGAGGCCCTGGGTTCGGTTCCCGGGGCCTCCTGGTGGGGGCGGGCCCGCCTGCACGGCGTGGTTGGCTGACCCAGCGAGCACAGGCAGCAAGGGGGGGATAAATGAATAAATAAATAAAATCTTTAAAAAAAAAAAAAAAAAAAAAAATAGCATTTTATACAATGTATTTGTAGGAAATGATATAAACCAAAATATGATACTGAGTATCTTTGATAATAGGAATATGGATGGATTTAAGTTTCATGGTTACATATAATTTTAATATTTTCTTCACTAATTTGATTAATGAGAAAAATAATGTCTTTAATAACCTTTTTTAAACTTTTTATCTTGAAATAATTTCAAATTTACAGGACAGTTGCAAAAATAATAAAGACCATATACAGAACTCCAACATACTCCATCCCACTCAGATCCACCAACTCTTAACATTTTGCCACATTTGCCCTATCATTCTATGCATCCATCCATTAATCTATCAACTTATTTATCTATCATCTTTAATATCATTTTTCTACTGGGATAGAAAATGACATTCAGAATGTGAACAGAAAGACACAGAATTAAATTCCAAGTCCTTCATGTTTTCATTAAGTTTTAAAAAAAAAAAAAAAAATGAAAGGGGGGAACGGATGTGGCTCAAACAATTGGGCTCTAGTTTACCATACAGGAGGTCCAAGGTTCAATTCCTGGGGCCTCCTGGTGAAAGGCAAGCTGGGCCGCGCAGGAGTGCTGGCCCTCGTGGAGAGCTGGTGCAGCAAGATGACACAACAACAAAAAAAAAACACAGAGGAAAGACAATAAGAGACTCAACAGACCAGAGAGCTGAGGTGGCGCAAGAGACTGATCATCTGTCTCCCACTCCGGAAGGTTTCAGGATCAGTTCCCGGTGCTGCCTGAAGAGAAGACAAGCAGACACAGAAGAACACACAGAGAGCAGACAGCGGGTGCAAAGCAATGGGGGGGGGGGGTAAATAAATAAATAAAATCTTTTTAAAAAATGAAAATAAGAATAAGGCCAATCAAAAAGATGTAAAAGGAAAGGGAAAAAAAGCCAGGAAAAGCAAAGAAAAGGCAATAAATATAAATGCAGAAAATGAATTAAAAACAGAATAATCTGAGAATTGCTTCTCAAACAAAAACAAAATAAAAATGATAGAACAAGTTTTTAAGTAAATCTGACCAAAAAAAACAAAAGCTAGACAAATAAAATTAAAAATGTAAAAGGGGATCTATCTGAAGACAGATGTTTAAAATCTGAAGGTGGGGAATAAGTGGGAGAATAAATTACAGAAATGGACTTGAGAAGTAAAAAACCTCAAATGTTCAAAAAGCAAGAAATAAACCTTTTAGAAAAGTTAACAACCATAATAGCATTACCTCCCTGGAAAGTCTTCATGACAGTTTAAAGTAAGTTCTCTCACACTTTCAAAAAATAACCAATTCCAAAACCATATAAAATGTTCCAGAACACACAAAATCATGGAAAGTTACTAAGTTAATTTCACGGGGCTAGCTTCTCTGAAATCAAAACATAATGAAGGCCACTCCATATCCCAAAGAAAATTGTAAATGCAATCTTAAAGAGTAAAATTCAACATTACCAAGAACAAGTTATTATTAGGAAATATATGAATATAGGACAAATAAGCAAAACCAAAGAGAACATCCACATTAATGTCAAAACGCTCCAGTAAAATTCAACACCTACCTGTTCCTATTAAACTCTAACACCACAAATCAAAAGATTAATCCATTTACACAGTTAATAATGTTTCACCCCAGCCAATAAATAAACAACAAAATTAATAGAGAATAAATACAAATATTCCGTCATTTGACTAAATGTGAAGTGTGGTTAAACAGTGAAGTTTACTTAAATTGTGAAGACTAAATTAAGAGAGACCATCATGGGGAAGCAGATGTGGCTCAAGTGATTGAGCTCCCGCCTACCACATGGGAGGTCCCAGGTTCGGTTCCTGGTGCCTCCTGGAGAAGATGAGCAAGACAGTGAGCTGGTGCAATGGGCAGATGCGATAAGCTGACACAACAAGATGATGCAACAAGGTGACACAAAAAGGAAAGACAACGAGAGACACAACAAAGCAGGGAGTGGAGGTGGCTCAAGTGATTGATTGAGCGCCTCTCTCCCACATGGGAGGTCCCAGGTTTGGTTCCCAGTTACTCTTAAAGGGAAGATGAGTAGACATAGAGCCCATAGCAAATGGACACAGCGAGCGCAAACAAAGAGGGAGGGGGAATAAATAAAAAATAAATCTTAAAAAAGACAAAAAGTGAAACCATCATGGCTGTGTGAAATTCAATAAGCCATGAAGCAAAACCAAGAGCAGTTATATCAACATAAATTACGTTTCAATGGAGGAAGGACAATCCCAGTCGTATCTGCAACAGCAACAATCAATCCATAAAGAAACCAAATAAAATAAAACAAAATCTCAAAGTAACTGAAACTAACCCTAACCCAAAATGTCAAGATGTAAATACAAAGAAAATTACCCAACGTAAGAGGTTATAAATGAATACTTGGCAAAAAAAAAAGGAAATATACTTTATTTCCAGATGGGGCAACTTAATAATATAATGAAAAGTAGCATTAAAGGTTTCAGTGCTGCTAGTGGAGTCACTCTTTACATAGGCAGCTTCTAAAGATACCTCATAAAGCCACAATTGCAAAAGTCATAAAATAAAGTGCTATACAGCCATTAAACAATATGCGAGCATTCAGGTCAGCAGACATGGGAAAATGTCCACAATAAATGGCTCTAATAATGATCGAGGTGATAAATGCACAACTATGTGATTATACCAAATACCACTGATTGTACACTTTGGATGAACTGTATGCTTTATTAATAAGTATCACTAAAACTGATCTGGTTAAAAAAAGAAAAGAAAGGTAATAGGTGCAAAGTTAAAGGGTCAGTATGATCTCGGGTGTCTATAGGTGAAGACATAGAGAAATGAAGATAGACACTGGAGTGAGCAGGTGGCCACCTCTGGGTGGGGAGGTCACTTGATTTCATGCATTTGCAGAAAACATCAGAACTTTTTCAAATGGGGGGTGAAGGGGTAAAAAAGGGAAAAATACAGCAAAATACTAAGTCTTTGTTTGGAGGAAGCTAACTTACGGCTGGTTTTCACTTGATTCAACATACTTTTCTGAATGTAAACTAAGATGCACATAAAAACTACAACATGGAAAAAAAAATCATCTGGACTCTTGTTCTTTCGTGCCTACATGTGCCAAACTCTCAGTTATTCTCCAATCATGACAGTGTTTTCAGCACTAAATCCAAAATGTATCAGGCATTTCTCCAATCAGAAACAGAAGGAGCCGAGGAAGGCGGAAGGCGTGCACCTAGACCCCTACCGTGAAGCTGTTGTTGACGTTTTTGGTGCTGGATTCAGCCACACTAGCATCTGTCAGATCCACTTCATCAAAAATGATTGACTGGAGAAAGACAAACACGAGAGGTCAGTAGGTCAGGACTATTGCACCCCAGCTTGGCCCAGCGCCGCCCCTCCCTGGCCAAGCACCCACAGACCCCCAGGTGCCTCGAGCGCCGTCACAGCATTACTCTCAAGCGAACACTGTCTCCATGCACCCCACTGGTCCCTGACCACCGCAAACAGCAGGCTCGCGGGCGCAATGCCAAGGCTTCCTTTTAATCCAAGGAGGCCACTGGTGATTGTATTACTGTCGCGGAAACACAATGCTGTCCCTTCTGCATTTACTTTTTCTAATACAAAACACCACTAGCAATACCAGTGCTGTATTTTGAAGCGTTCCCCCGAGAGCGAGCCAGGGTCCAGCTCATATCAATTATTTCAGGGGAAGGGTGACACGCCCAGACAGAAGGGGTCCGCGATGTGGGAAGCTAAGGGAGTGGTACCGAGGGAAGCGCATCCTAGAGCAAAGGTGATGGTCAGGCACCTGTGGAAGGCTGGGACTCAGGCTAGGACCCCTCTTTCCTCCCCAAGCCCCCAGCACGGCCTCCACCTCCTGTTTACCTTACTGTTCCCTCTATTCCAAGAGGACTCCATTGGGAACTCTTAGAAAAAATACTGACTAAGAACTAAGCAAAGACAAGACATTCAATCTTTTAAGTACCAGTCCCTGCCCCCGCAACACACACACAAAGAAAGAACTAAATTGACTAGAAGGGTTTTTTAAAGGGGAGGGCGTGGTCCCAACACTCCCCCCACCCCCCACCCCAGATGGCTCCCTCCTCTGTTGTCCTTGCTCGTTTCTTCTTTAGGAGGCACTGGGAACTGAACCCGGGACCTCCCATGTGGGAGGCAGGTGCTCAACTGCTTGAGCCACATCCACTCCCTGCTTGTTTTGTTTTGTTTTGTTTTGTTTTGTTTGTGCTTGCTGTCTGCTAGTTGTTTTGTTGGGTTTTTCGCTCATTTTCTTCTTGATTTTTCTCGTTGTTTTTGCTCGTTGTTTGCCTGTCTTCTTTAGGAGGCACCGGGAACTAAACCCGGGACCTCCCACATGGGAGGCAGGCACCCAAATGCCTGAGACACATCTGCTCCCTCCAACACTTTCTAAAATAGCTTTGTTCAATTTCAAACTTCACATTGTATCTCTCTAGAGATATATCTCAAAATGTAAATGAATCAGATTTCAGATTCTTAATACCAAAACATCAGTATTATTCCCCCCAAAATACCAATAATTAGAAGACCAAAGAAGAGCTTTGCAAACACATTAGTGTTTGAAATGATTAACACCACATTCATTTAAACAAGCAACAATTTAGTGATTTGCACTTGGTCCTCCTGAAAAAGTTAACATCTGCCTGTTGATTCTAGCTAGAATAATATCTAGTAAGCCCAGAAATAAAGAGCTGCCCATTTCTGTTCACACGTCAAGAAGCCCCAAGCGCTTCAAAAATATTTCTTGCCCATAAATTCAGGAATCATAAATCTGTGGTCCCCAATCTTTCTAAAAGAAGGATATCCAACTGTATAAGATTGTTATTTCTGTGACATTTTCTCCTTTTCCTGCTGGTGGTATGATATTAAAAAATAAATAAAAATGGATAAAATTTGTTTATAAGAAATAAAACATGCCTTAAGTCAAGTCAAGCCTAACACCCCAGAGTACTATAAAACTAGCAATGAGAGCTCTAAGAACTGCAGGTTTTTCCCCCATGCAGGCAGCTCCCAGGCGCTCTCCCCACACCATTCCTCCCTCCATGGCACCGCACCTTTGCAGTTTTTGCATAGTACAGCGTTCGTCCTCGAAGCTTAAAGTATCTCCGTTTTGATCGTTGGAATGAATTGTTCTGTTTCGTCAGCATCCCCTCTTTGATGATGGTCTGAAAGCATAGAAACATTGATTAGCATGGTTTTTTTGTTTTGTTTTAAGATTTACTTATTTATTCTACACACACACACATTGCTGTTTGCAGTTGCAGTCTGCTCTCTGTGTCCATTTGCTGTGTGCTCTGTGTCTGCTCATTTTCTCTTTAGGAGGCACCGGGAACCGAAACTGCGACCTCCCGTGTGAGAGAGGCGGCGCTCAACCACTTAAGCCACCTCAACTCCCTGGTTTGTTGTGTCTCTCATTGTCTTTCTTCTTTGTGTCTCTTTGTTGTATCATCTTATTGCATCAGCTTGCTGCACCTGTCCATCGTGCCAGCTTGCCTTCTCCAGGAGGCGCCAGGAACTGAACCCAGGACCTCCAATGTAGTAGGTGGAAGCCCAATCACTTGAGCCACATCCACTTCCCGCATTAGCTTGGTTTTTAAGGTGCTTTCACTCCCTGGACTGAAAACACACACTGACATGTCCAATGCACATCCATGTCTCCAATGGTGATGGCCCAACAGAGGAAGGGTCCTCTCCCTCATTTGCCAGGCCTTGACCTTCACGCAGGTCCAGCAGCGGCCCGGGGGGGGGGCACTGCTGCTCCAGGAGCAACCGCAGGCTGTGTGGGGTGGGGTTGGAGGCCCAGGGGTCCGCTGCGGCTATGCCCAGGGTTGTTTAGCATCAGGGGGCACCAAGGCTCACTGGGCCACAGGGAGCAGCAGCTGTGAGCCCAGCTGGGACACGTGGCCAGCACATCCTCAACTCAGTCTTTGGTATTTCTCAGCTATTCTTGGCCCCGTCTCTGTGTTCTCTGGCCTCCTGCCATTTCTCAGGATTCTGCTGCCAACACCGTCCACATGCATGGCTCTGGGGTTCGTCCGCAGCGACCCCTGTGCCATTACTCACCCTCAACCCCATTACAGTCCAAGCACACACATCTGCACATGCCCTGCAAGACGCACCATGGCCAAATTCACTAGAACTCACTTCACCCCATGAATGTGAAACAGGAGTCCTCTTAAGGGAATCAACAGCTGTGCCCTCCCCGTGACTCAACACCAAGAAGGAAGGCAACACAGCATCTCCTGGGGCTGCTTCCCCTCATGGGGCCAGCAAGCCCTACAGACCACCCAGAAGCTGGGTGCTCAAGGAACTGCTGGACCAGCAGACACTGTGAACCATTTGGGGCCATAACAGCCAGAATTAATAGACAGCATCATCCATGAAAACAAGAACATGGCTCTTGTCATTTGCATACTTTCTTTTAAACCCACCTATTGGAAATGCCCATTTTATAGTCTTATCAATGAAATGGAGATAGAAATTAAAAATTCTGTTCAAAGACCAGAATAGTGGTTCACAGAAACTTTTTATTTAATTACCTAATCCCACAGAATTTTCTGCTTTAAGTAACTTTTTTTCACAAGTATTTGTATGAAGTACTTGGGCATCTGTGACTGCTCAAAACGACCTCAGATCAAACCAGCACAAAGCAGACACGGCAACCTCATTTCACCCAAATGTGTCCGCATACAGGAGCAGAACACGGGGTCCACGTGGTCCTTCATCGCCCTATCCAGAGCAGGGAGGAGGCAGAACTCAGGGCGCAGCTTCAGAAGATGAAGAGAGCCCACGAGCACTTCCAGGTGCTGCCAGGACCAATGAGCCTACCTGGTGCACCCCTGGGCAGCATGGGCACCCAGGGCACAGAGACCCTGGGGGCCCTGGGCCCTTCAGCACTCCTTCTCTGCTGACCCCCACCACATGGGGGAGCCTCACTGTGGGTGTCACATGCTGGCACTCACAGACTACTTCCAGGGTGCTCCCAACTCACCACCCAGATTCCAATTATGCTGGGATTTGTGGCTTTTGGTGCTGGCCTCGTGTACAATCGGCAGCCCTTCCCATCCCCTAAAGGACCAAGAGGAGGAACAAAAAGCAACTGATGAACCTACTTACTCCTTCTGTGGCTCAGACCTTAACCTCTTACATCTGAGGCGGTCACTCACCCACTCGCCCAGATAATTAGAGAGTATAAGAGAAGAAAAAAGGCCCATAATGCTACGCAATGATCAAGGAGAGAAGCCCCACCAGGCAGCCATCACTGGAACCCGGAGCCTCCATCCTCAACGAGGGAAAAGCTCTGGCTTCTCAAGGGAAGGAGCATGGACCCCAACTGCACAAGGCTGGCCAGGGACGGAGAGGAAGCCTCCAGCGCTGGTCTAGTAGCTACAGGTACAAACCAGCCTGCAGTACAGAAAGACCACAGGGCTGTCCCCTAAGGGTCTTTTCAGAACCAGGGCACAGGGATCACATCAGTGTCAATGTGCCCAAAGCCAGAGACGCACGCCACGAGGCCCCTCCTCGACATCGAGAGCCCACTCTGCATGCGCCCAGCAGGTCTTCCTTACCTCTGAAGGGGAAGAAATCGCTTCCATCTCTTCCGTAAATGTGCATTATTAAGAGAGAGAAAAGGAAAGAAAGAAACGAAGGAAAAGGAAAGAAGGAAAAGGAAAGAAAGAAAAGGACAATAAAACAAGCCAAAATCAAAAAGAGTTATCTTTAAAGAATAAAAGCCTGACTGTTTTCTCGTGACCCCCGCTACACATCTCACACAGAAAAGCAAATTAAAGCCCAATCCACTCCACCACAGGCGCGCACACGCTCACACACACACACAAAGCCACACGCAGACCGATCTCTCAGAAGTGGATGACAGCCTCCATCTCGGGCTACCCGAGGGGAGCTGCTGCTCTATTTATAGCACTACAGAGCGCAGAAAAAGGCTCTGGTGGGTTTCAGCGGAAAAGGCTGGGGAAAAGATAAAGACCATACTTTCTGAAGCTTTCTCAGAAACTGCATTTCTTCTGATTCATTGCTCATGAATACTACAGATATGCTGCAGAGTATTTTTAAACACAGTCAAAAGTGGTCAAGAAAACAACACCCCTAAATAACGTGCTGGCTCGCCTCTGGCAGCCTGTGAAATGCACCCACAGGAAATACTGCTCACGCTGGCAAGGCAGCTCCCTACACCAAACAGACAGGAACCAGCAGCCGAAATCCAAACCCCCGAACGGCCCGCTCAGGTCAGATTCTTTGCACAAGCAAAGTGCCGGCTCTGTTGTTCAAGCAAAGACTTACAGCTAGGGACAAGAAAGGACAAATGTATAACACACAGCAACCAAGAAAATGCTCAGACAACAGTCAAGGAGTGGCCCGTGGAAAAGTGGACACTCCATCCACCTCCAAACATAGCTATGAAACCACCTCCCCCAGCTGGACTGCGTGTGATGAAATACGACACACTCCCACCATCCAGAAAGACAATGCCCAAGCCCTGACCACGGCTGGGGGCCACCCCGCTGCACACTGACCAGACAGACACGTGTCCAGTCCCCGGGCCAAGCCACCTGCTGTAGAGGAAAACACAAGGCTCCTATCGTTTCTGCTTGAGAACAGATTTTTATTTATTTATTCATTTATCCCCCTCTTGCTGCTCGTGCTCGCTGGGTCAGCTAACCACGCCGTGCGGGCGGGCTTGCCTTCACCAGGAGGCCCCGGGAACCGAACCCGGGGCCTCCCATATGGTAAACGGGAGCCCTACTGATTGAGCCACAGCCGCTTCCCTCTGCTTGAGAACAAAGACACTGAACACAACAGCTCTGGAAAGGCCCTTGACCAAGCACTTCCACCCAGCAGGCAGAGAGAGACAAACAGGCCAGGAGCCCCGGTCAAACGCCACCCACAGCATCTTCTGCCTGAAAGGGGTCAGCACAGCCGTGTGAGGGCGTAGGAACCTCTTCCCTCTCCCCCATGCCTGCTCCCACGGCAGCACCCAGGGTCCCGGCTAATCCGCTGGGCTCTCAGGGCCACACGGATAGGAGCACAGTACAAAGGAGGAGTATAGACAGGGCCACATAGATGTGCTCCAGCCGAAACATGCTCAGGCAAAGCGTCCCCAAGCTGGGGTGGTGGGCAAGGCTTCAGGGCAGGTCATAGAAAACGAGCAGGTGTCTGAGCAGGCAGGAGAGGAGGGGCTGGGCACAGGCAGAGGCCAGAAACCGCTGGCCCTCCAAGAGCCAAAGAGGGGTGGGGAGGCAGGCTCAGAGGGCCACAGCCGGGCAGCCGGGCCCAGCAGCCAGGATGTGTCCCATGACACCAGAAGCAACGATTTTGGTCGCTGTGTAGAGGGTGGGTGGGAATGGGGTGAAACTTGGACACAGGCAGAACACCCCCAGAAACTCCTGTGAAAAGGCATACCAGCCATGACAGGAGTCTGAGGAAGGAGGTACAGGCACAGGCATGAGGGGTTTAGGACGACCCACCAAGAGATGGGTGAAGAGGAGGGCAGACAGGACCCAGGGCCACTCCCGGTGTCCAGCACAAGGGGCAAGGTGCAGGTTCTGTTGGGTACATGCTGGGCCTGAGGCCTGGGTGGAAAGCCCACAGCATGAGAGAAAGCAGGAGACCCAAGAGGCCCTCACGGGGAGGGCAGAGGAGAGGCGCATGGGGCACCTCCCGGGGCAGAAGGGAGGAGGAAGCCTGACAAGGAGACGGGCAGGCACCCAGGAGGGCGGCAGGAACCCAAGTGAGAAGGTGAAGAGCGTGTCAGGAGACCAGGTCCGTGAAGAGGGTGCAGGCGAGGGCCGGAAAGGGCAGGGACACACCACAGGAGGCCACCGACGGCCTGGCCAGAGCAGAGCGAGGAGATGGGAGGAGCCATGGTGGGGGTGAGGAGGACAGGGGCACAAAGCCACAGGATGTGAATGCAGCAGCAGGATGCAAGAGGACATCTTCGCATGTGGTTAACGTGCATGTTTCTCAACCTTTTATAAACATGGCATCGCGCTGGACATGCTGTACTCTAACCAGCTATTTTTCCCGTCATGACATATTGCCAGCATAAACGCGTACTAGTCAACAGTGTTCTGTACTGCCGCTCTTGCCAGCTGCAGCGTCTTCCCCTTACCAGTGTGCCACAGTCGGCCGGCTGGTTCCCGCCACTCGGCCGCTTCCCACTCACTCGTGCTACCAACAATGCTTCTGCAAACAGCCCTAAAACTAAAATTACCTGCACATGGCCTGAACTGTTCCTTAGGGTACATTAACTAAAAGTGGGATTTGGGGATCAAAGATAGCCCAGAAATAGGCCTTCACAGACTTGAAAACTTGGTGTGTGACGGGGTGGCACTGCAGTTGAGGGGGAGACGACTCACGGTGCCGGGGCAAGGGGTTATCCGAGTGGAAGAAACCACACGGCATGCGTAAAAGTCAGTTCCAAGTGGATTATGGAGTTAGTGCAAAAGGCAAAATTTTAAAACTTTCAGCATGCAGTATTAGGGAATTTTGTGATGACTTTGGGGTTGGGAAAGTTTTCTTAAATAAAATTTAAAATACTAACCATGAAGTATAAGACTGCTAAACTCAATTGTATTACTACTGAACATTTCTTTCTGTTCATCGAAGACACCTTGAAAAGAAAAAGTCAAAGGGCAGGCCAGACCTGGAGAAGGGAGCAGCTACACTCTGACAGCCAGAGTTAGCATCCAGAATAGTTCTTCAAGAACTCCTGTTGAAAAAAAAAAAAAAGCTGGCAGCAGGCAGCAACAGGCATTCACCAGCAGAGTCCATGGAAGATGGCGCAGAGAGGAAGAGAGCACACCTGGCAAGGCAGAGAAACCGGGCACGTTCTAGTTCTCTGCATGGCGGGCAGCTTCATGGTGCGTGTTTTTTTATTCTGCTTCAGAGCGCACATGTATATTGCATGTTTTACTTTGAATGTAAGATGATGAGGGAAAAATTAAGTTACTAAAAGGATGGAAATAAACTCCCAGGCAGAGTTCTGCTGATGCTATTAGTGTCTTGTGCGTGTAAATGTGAAATATACCACATTTACTTGGTAAAAATCAGAAACAAACAACAGCAGCGGACAGCTGCTAAGCAGGCAACTGGTGGAGAGACCGGCTGAGAGTCAGGGAGCCCCAAAGGGGCGAAGCGGGTCTGGAGGGCAGAAGCTGAGAGGGCCACCCAGCCCCACCCCCTCGACAACCCAACGACCCCCAAGGGGCCTAGGGATGGAAGGAAGCTGGGAAATACAGGGAGAAGGGGAAAGAGAAGAAAATAAACATGGAAAAGGAACAAAAAGTTAGCGATGGCCTTCCATGTCCTTAAAACTGGTAAGTCCAACAAAAAAGTTACGTAAGCCTGGCGGGGTGAGCAACACAACCTAAATTCTCAGAGACCCAAAGAAGTGGGGAAGCTAGCACAAGTCTCATTCACATAAGGACGATTAAAAGGCTTCAGTGGAAAAGGCTGGTAAAAATATTATCTTAAATTTGCTTATCACTTTAAAGTTTTTATGAGCATTTTTATATCTATTTGCCTTTAAAACAATCATGTGGTCTATGAGACAGACACTGGAATTCCAAGTGATAGATAAGAAAACTGGTCAATAGAGTAATGACAGTTATCTGTCCAAGGCTGACCAGATGAAGGCAGACCACAAAAAAAATTCCAGGCCTCCTTACTCCTATCTCAAACCTTCTTCTATGGAATACTCTAATTCATGAACAGGAATCAATCAGAAAACAATTTATTCACAAAACATAAGGCACATACACATATTCAAAAACCTGTAGTATCTCTGAATAACCATGTATCTACCGTGCCTACTGCACACAGATGAGCCATTTTCAAAGTCTAACAAGATTATCCATGCATTTACCCTTGACCCAGTGAGCCCACTGCTGGGAACCTATTCCCAAGACAGCCTGGCAAACACACAAAATGAGGTTTGCATAAGGCTATCTGTGGCATATTACAACAAAAGACTGAAAATAACCCAAATGTCCTTTCAATAGACAAGTGCTGAATGATGGCACTTTAAGAAAAAAATAGAGTACTACACAACCGTAAAAGGAATGAGGAAGATATCTTCATACCATTTATATACAGCTATGGAATGATCTCTAGATTTTACACCTTTTGTGTAAAAAAGGAGGGTAAATATATAACTTAAACGCTGATACATAAAACTTAAATTTATACATAAATTTTTACTAGTCAAAAAGAAACAATGGAAGGGTAAACCAAGATAATAAAATAATAAAAATGGTTAGGTGGTTAGCTCTAGGAGGAGGGAGGGAACAGGGGAGGTGAAATGGGAAGAAGCCAGGCCTCTCAGAATGTACATAATTCACTCCCCCCCCAAGGCTCCCTCATTTGTCTGCTCGTTGTCTCTGCTCGTACATAAATTTTAAAGAGAACCCCACAGTCGAGGCAGCCCCTGCAGCAGCAGTACTCGGAGAGCTAACACGAGCTTTCACCACGCACAAGGCCAACTGTAAGCACTTTCTCTCCATCACCCCCATTTAATTGGCACAGTGACCCTGCTCAGTAACGTTCCTATCTCAGAGAGCTGGGCACGGAGAAGACAAGGTCGGTATTTGTGGAGTACCTACTATGTGCCAGAGTCTCACTGAACCCCCCTTTTACTTTTGAAGAAACTGATGTCCAAACTGACTTCTATGGGGAAGGACAGATGTGGCATTAAAACCCAGTCTGTCTGATTTCAACTCCCTCCCTGCTTCAATATCAAATGAAAAATATTTATGATTGAGAAAGAGGTACTTTTCATCATTTTTGTTTTTACAAGCTAAGATTAAACTATTGTCATAAATAACTGCCCCACTTTTTCTAGGGAGAAACGTGTGGACAAATGCACACAACTCATCACCACTACATGCAGACAAACCTTAACCCCAAGCAGGAGGAGTGACGTGGGCACACATGCTATTTGTGGTTCAATTAGATATGAGAGGCTCAACTGGCTCTATGAAACCTACAGAAAAATCCATCTCCCTATCAACCTGTGAAATGAAATTCACTCTTTGTTTCAACAAATATTTATTGAGTCCTTATGCTCCAAGCACCGCTGGGAATATGATGAAGAGGAGACAGGGAACGAATGTGGCTCAAGCAGTTGGAGCCCACCTCCCACATGGGAGATCCTGGGTTCAGTTCCCCGTGTCTCCTAAAGAAGAAACGGACAGACAATGAGCAGGCAACGAACAACCACAAAGCAGTAATAAACATTAAAAAAAAAAAAAAGAAAGTAAACAAAAAGGAATGTAATTAAGATGTTCCGCATAATGTGTACGGTTATCAGGATACTATGAAATTTACACCCTGTGTGTGCACAAGTCAGGCCCTTTTGTATATTTAGCTCCTTATATGTAATCTATTTTGATCCAATAACTCTGTTTCAGCTGTTTTAGAACATTCCAGAGGAGAGACTGGGGGCAGGGCTTTTCTCCACCTTCTTGTACCAGAGCACGGCAGCCTCCATGAGAGGATAAGACCATGCCTACCATCAGGAAGTTTCCATTGAAGGGTAGTATGCTATGCTTTTGCTTTTGCTTTTCAGTAGAAAATAATGCATGCTCATTTAAGAAAATGCAGGAAAATAGAGGTAAAAATAAAAATAATCCAAATCCTACCACCCAACATGGTGTACCATCTCCAAAAACACTTTAGAAACATCTTATTTCCTCTGCAGGGTGTTTTGTGCACAGTTGAAGAGCATTCTCTACTCACAGGTCTGCTCCTTCCTCTCACCAACGCCATGAACTCCTGTCCACACCACTGCCTCAGTCAGCAGTGAGGGCAGCACACGCTCTCTGGTCACACCACCAGACCAGAACCATGGCTGCCCCTGGCCAGCTGTGCTTCTTTGGGCCTCGGTCTCCCCATAACAGCCTTCAGGCAGTTGCAAAGATGCAGAAAGACAATGCACACGTGCTGTGCAGCACGGGACAAGCACTCGGTACACTGTTATTGTTAACACAGTGAAGCTTACTTGGGAGTTTTGGATTCTTTTTTAAACGTGGACTTGGACACTGAGGGTGTTTCCAACTTTTTATATTTAACGATGCAAGAAACATGTTATCCAATTGCTTTTATTCACATTCAAGATGATTTCCTCAAGATAGGGTCCCATCGGTTGATTATTGTGTCAAAGAATACACTTTCTAGGAGTTTTTCACATAAATCACCAAATCATTTTCCCAAATAGTTCTCCCCATTTGCACTGCCAGAGGGCAAAGAAGCTGTAGAACATGCTAAGGGTTTTTTTTTTGTTTTTGTAGGGTGGAGGGTTTGTTTTGGTTTGGTTTTTTTTGAGGTACTAGGGCCAGAGATTGAACCCGGGATCTCCCATGTGGGAAGCAGGTGCTCAACCTCTTGAGCCACATCTGCTCACTGCCAAGGCGTTTTTATATACAGCAAAACTCCAGCTCATACAAAATATGGGTTAATAAAAATACACCAAGGGAGACTTTCAGGAAAATGGAGGATTAGAGACAGGACTCACTTCTCTCCCAGAAACACAGCTAGCAGAAATGACCCAGAAAAAATGTTCTAGGGCTTAGGACACTAGGGGAAGGTTGGACACCACCCAGAAGAGAGAGGGGGAAAAAAAAAGGAAGAATCTCAACAGGAAAACTGTGAGTAGAAGCTGCAGGTGCAGCTGCCAGTGCCCATCCATCCACCCTCGGAGCAGACAGCTTTGAGCCCTCTGGCCACTGGCTGGCAGCTATGGACAGAGGAGAACACAGAGGTCCACCTTCCCACAAAAGGGGAGAGAGATGGACGTAAGCCTAAGGCTGATTCGGCTTTTGGCCCACAAATCTGGTCTGTTGTGTCCCATGAGCCCTTCCAGACCGGGAAGGGCCGCAACACTGTTTGCTCTGGGAGCAAGCAGGGAACAAAAGAGATCCGACCCTCTCAATCACCTTCCCTACTGACCAGGACTGGTTGCTGAGGATGTAGAGGGTAGTGGAATTATTTCCTAACCCGGCAAAGGGAAGGAGCGGCCAGCAAAGGTTGGAAAACAGCCTCTGAGAAAGTTTGATCTGCAAGGCTCTGAACAGCCTCGAGGGAGGATCCTCTGTCACATTGTTCCTGTCAGGTTACAGAGAATATGTTCCAACCAGGGTTTGAACTGAGAGGGCTGTCAAAGAGCACCATCTGCTGGCAGACCAAGGAAGTGCATACAAGGAAAACTAACTAAATCAAAGTGGCTTCTGTGGGCCTTTACAGCCTCCCTCCCCAAGGCCCTTGGCAGTGGGTCTGAAATCCATTACTGGGTCCATGACCCGGATTTGAGCAACTAAACAGGGACAATACTAAAGACCTAGAACAGGCTGACCCAAAAAGCAAAGAACAGCAGTTTAACACACAGCCTCCCACCACTAAATCCCTAAGCAAGAGAGGGAAACTGAGCATCAGAATACACTCACCATCATAATCAGATGCCTAGACATCAGGAAAAATTACAAGCCACACTAAGAAAATTGAAAAATGGCCCAGGCAAAGGAATATATCAAAGCCCCAGATGAGTCATGGGATTTGACACAACTAATCAACAAAGTTCATACAAATCTCCTAAATCAAATCAATGAATTAAAAAATATGGCTAAAAGTTGGAAACAACCCAGGTGTTCATCAACAGATGAATGGATAAACAAACTGTGGTCTATTCACACGATGGAATATTATGCAGCTGTAAGAAGAAATGAACTCATAAAGCATATGGCAACATGGATGAATCTGGAGGATATTATGTTGAGTGAAGCAAGCCAGACACAAAAGGACAAATACTGTATGAATGCATTACTATGAACCAAATATATTGTGTAATATATTGTTTGATTCACACACACAAAAAAACAAACAAAAAACAAAACAACAACCAAATTTACATGTATCCATTACATTTAATTGAGAAATGTATATATTTATTCATCTGTGTTTACTTTTTAGTTTTTTATTGCTTATGTTTTCAATTATTAAATGTACAAAATAAAGTTAAAAAAAAAAAACCAATATGGCTAAAGAGATAAAGAGCATCAAGAAGACAATAGGTGAGCACAAAAAGGAATCTGAAAACCTGAACAGAAAAATAAGAGAGCTTATGGGAATGAAAGACATGATAGGTCTTTTTTTTTTTTTCTACACTAGGTCTTTAAAACACATTAGAGGCATACAACAGCAGATTCAAAATCATAGAAGGATAGTAATGTTGAAGACCGAACAACTGAAATTGAAGAGAAGAACAGAAAAAGAAAGGAATGGAAAAAATTGCACAGGGGCTCAGAGAGTTGAATAACACAAAGCACAACAACATACATGTCATGGGAATTCCAGAATGAGAAGGGAAGGGAAAGAAGGCAGAAAAAGCATTTGAGGAAATAATGGCTGAAAATTTCTCAATTCTCATGAAAGAAGTGAATTTACATGTCCAAGAAGCACACCATACTCCAATCTGAATAAATCTGAATAGACCTACTCCAAGAAACATACTACCTAGAATGTCAAATGCCAAAGATAAAGAGAAAATTTTGAAAGCAAAGGAGAAGCAAACCATCATCAAGGAATGCCCAGTTAAGACTTAGTGCGGATTTCTCATCAGAAACCATGGAGGGAGCAGATGTGGTTCAAGCAGTTGAGCACCTGCTTCCCACATGAGAGGTCCTGGGTTCGGTTCCCAGTGCCTCCTAAAAACAAACAAACAAACAACAAGCAAAACAAATGAAAAACCAACTCCAACTCAGGGGAGCCGATGTGGCTCAGTGGTTGAGCGCCTGCTTCCCACATACAAGGTCCCAGGGTCAATCCCTGGCCCTGGTACCTCCCAAAAAAAAAAAAAAAAAAAAAGATATAGGCTGACAAAATGGCTAAAACATGCATGAGCCATCCATATGCTGTCTACAAGAGACTCACCTTAGATCCAGGAATACAAATCAGCTAATAGTGAAAGGTTGGAAAAAGATATTCCAGGCAAAACAGTAGCCAAAAATAGCAGGGGTAGCTATACTAATATTGGACAAAACAGACTTTAAATGCAAAAAAGTTATGAGATGCAGAAGGCCATTATATATACATATATAAGATATATTTATTTACTTTATTTATTACACTTCCCCCCCGCCCCACCTGCTGTCTGTGTCCATTCACTGGGTGATCCTCTGCATCTGTTTCCTTCTCCCCCAGTCTTCACCAGGATTCAATCCTAGGGACCTCCGATGTGGGACAGAGGCACTCTGCCACCTGCGCCACCACAGTTCCTGGTTTCCAGCACGTCTCATCTTTGCTCTCTCCTGTGTCTCTCCCTTGCGTCATCATCTTGCTGCGTGGCTTGGCGGGGCCTGGCTCACCGTGCATGTGCACACGGGCTGGTGGCTTACCTGCATGCCTTCTATTTTTATTTTACCGGGAGGTCCCAGGGAGCAAACCCGGGTCCCTCCATATGGCAGACGGACGCCCAACCACTTGAGTCACATCCGCACCCCCCCATTATATATTAATAAAAGGGACAATCCACTAGGAAGAAATAGTCATAAATATCTATGCAGGGCTGCCCAAAATACATGCGGCAAATGCTGGCAAAACTGAAGGGAGAAATAGACATCTCTACAATAATAGTTGGAGACTCTGACATGCCACTTACATCAAAAAACAGAACAACTAGACAGAACAACTAGACAGAAGATCAAAAGGGAAACACAGAACTTGAACAACACAATCAACAAGCTAGACCTAACAGACATATTCAGAACATAGTATCAACTCAGCAGGCTATACAGTCTTCTGAAGTGCTCATGGATCATTCTCCAGGATAGACCACATGTTGGGGCACAAGGCAGGTCTCAATAAACATAAAAATATTGAAATTATATAATGCACCTTCTCAAATCATAATGGAATGAAGCTGGAAATCAATAATAGAAGGGAAGGGGGAAAATTCAGAACCCCAAAGTGTACTCTCAACGTACCCCACAGTGAATGATGGACTGTGGTTAACAGCACAAATGTGAAAATATTCTCTCATGAACAAATATATAATACTAATACATGGTGTTAATAATAGGATGGCTTGTGGGAAAAATATACCAAATATAAGTTATGGCCTACAGATAGCAGTAATGAACAATTCAACAATTGTTACAATTTCAATAATTGTAATGAATGTGTGACAACAATGTAAGGTGGTGATGGTGGGGCAATGTATGGGAATCCTGTACAGTACACATGACTATTTTGTAAACTAACAACTTGTCAAATTAAAAAGATGCTAAAGAGAGTTCTGAGGTTGAAAGTAAAGGACAACAGACAATAGATTGAAGCCACATGATGAAATAAAAATCTCTGGTGATGGTACAACATGGGCAATATAAATGCCAGTGCTACTGTATTTTTGGTTTTTAACTCCACTTTTTACTTCTTACAAGATCTAAAAGAAAAATGCATAAAATGTAATGAGAGGAACAGATGTGGCTCAAGGGGTTGGGTGCCTGCCTCCCACATGGGAGGTCTCAGGTCCAGTTCCCGGTGCCTCCTAAAGAAGATGAGCAGATGCAGAAAACTGACGCAACGAGTAAGGAGCAGATGTAGTTCAAGTGGTTGGGTGCTCAACCACCCAGGTTCCCGGTGCCTCCTAAAGAAGACGAGTGGACACAACAAGCAGACACAGAGAGCAGACAACAAGCAGACAGGTGAGGGAGCCATCTCAGGGGGAAGGGGAACCACATATTTTTAAAATGTGATGAGAAATCAGTGGTTTTGAACTCAATGCATATGCATAAACATACAATTTGTGACAAGAACTACATAAAGGTGGGGGGACAGAGGGTATAGGAAAATAGTTTGAGTATAATATTGAAGTTAAATTGGTATCAAAGCAAACAAGATTGCTAAATTTAGGATGTTCAATTCAAAGAAAGAAAAAACGAAAAAAAAAAAAAAAGAGAGAGAGAGAGAAAAGAAAAAAAGAAAGAAAGAAAAAAGGATGTTCAATTCAAGTCCATGGTAACTACAAAGAAAATACTGGAGAAGAGGCAAGCTCACAGACAAAATTTAAGTTGCCAGGGTGGGACACAGGGATAAAGGGAAGTTAATGCATAAAGTGTGTAGGGTGTCTGTTTGGGGAGGTGGGAAAGTTTTAATAATGGAAGGCGATGAGGGTACAACAATATGTGAATGTGACTGATCCCACTGAATGATATGTTTGTTAGTGGTTGAGATGGGAAAGTTTATGTTACAAACATGTTCCCACAATTAAAAAAAAAAAGAGAGAGAGTAACTAAAGAGATAATGACAACTAAATGTAATACATGAACTGGATAGGATCTAACAAGGGAGAAGAAAAGGCTCAAACAGACATTATTGGGATATATGAAAATAATGGAATATAGACTGTAAGCTTTATACTAATGTTAAATGACTTGAATGGGCTAAATGCACTGAAGATGTTACAAAGGTAAATATTCTTGTTTCAGAAGAAATGGGCAAGGCAGTATTAAGTGTTGAAGGAGCATGACCTAAAGAATTTATATTCAAGTGTTCAGAAAATGGACTGATAAACAGGCAGGCAGACAGACAGAAAGCTAGCTAGACTGATACGGCAAATGTAGCAAAAAGTTAAAATTGCTGGACCTGGGCATCTGGGGGCGGGGGAGAGTAGGGGTATGCAGGAGTTCTCTGTATGGGGTTTGTATTGCTTTTGCAGCTTTCCTCTAAGATTGAACATTTTTCTAAGTAAAAAAGTTAAAAAAAAAAAAAAAGTCCAAGGTCCTGATATCAGACAGCAAAAACAGGAAATTAGGAGCAGTTGTATAGGATAAACACAAAAAAATATAGACTTTAGACCAGGGGTTCTTTTTTTTTTTTTTTTTTTTTTTTTTTTACTTTATTTTGTACAATTAATAATTGAAAATATAAACAACTAAAAACTAAAAAGTAAACACAGATGAATATATATACATTTCTCAATTAAATGTAATGGATACGTATAAATTTTTTTGGTTAAACAGTATGTTACACAATATATTTGGTTCATAGTAACGCACTAATACAGTATTTGTCCTCTTGTGTCTGGCTTGCTTTGCTCAACATAATGTCCTCCAGGTTCATCCATGTTGCCATATGCTTTACGACTTCATTTCTTCTTACAGCTGCATAATATTCCATCGTGTGAATAGACCACAGTTTGTTTATCCATTCATCTGTTGATGGACACCTGGGTTGTTTCCGGCTTTTGGCAATGGTGAATAATGTGGCTATGAACATCGGTGTGCAGATGTCTGTTCGTGTCACTGCTCTCAGTTCTTCTGGGTCTATATCCAATAGTGGTATTGCTGGGTCACGTGGCAAGTCTATATTCAACTTCTTTAGGAACTGCCAAACAGTCCTTCATAGTGGCTGTACCATTCTGCATTCCCACCAACAGTGAAGAAGTGTTCCTATCTCTCCACACCCTCTCCAACACTTGTAGTTCTCTGTATGTTTTTTTTCTTTTTTTTCTTTTTTTTTAAGATTTTACTTATTTACTCATTTATCCCCCCCTTGCTGCTCGTGCCCGCCGGGTCAGCCAACCATGCCGCGCGGGCGGGCCCGCCCCCACCAGGAAGCCCCGGGAACCAAACCCGGGGCCTCCCATATGGCAAACAGGAGCCCCACCGATTGAGCCACAGCCGCCTCCCCTCTGTCTTTTTAATAGTGGCCATTCTGATAGGTGTGAAATGATAACTCATTGTAGTTTTGATTTGCATTTCCCTAATCATGAGTGATGTTGAGCATTTCTTCATGTTTTTTTGCCATTTGTATTTCTTCTTTGGAGAAATGTCTAGTCATGTCTTTTGCCCATTTTTTAATTGGGTTGTTTGTCTTTTTATTGTTGAGTTGTAACATCTCTTTATATATCCTGGATATTAAACCCTTATCAGATATGTGATTTCCAAATATTTTTTCCCATTGAGTTAGCTTTTCATCCTTCTGACAAAGTCCTGTGAGGTACAAAAGTGTTTAGTTTGGGGGAGGTCCCATTTATCTATTTTTTCTTTTGTTGCACATGCTTTGGCTGTAAGGTCCAAGAAACCACCACCTACTACAAGGTTTTGAGGATATTCCCTACATTTTCTTTCAGTAGTTTTGGTTTTATGGTCCTGGCTTTTATATTTAGATCTTTGATCCATTTTGAGTTGATTCTTGTATAGGGGGTGATATAGGGGTCCTCTTTCATTCTTTTGGTTATAGATATCCAGTTCTCCCAACACCATTTGTTGAAGAGACTGTTTTCTCCCATTAGCACGGACTTGGTAGGTTTGTCAAAAACCAGTTGACTGTATAGGTGAGGGTATATTTCTGGGTTCTCAATTCTATTCCGCTGATCGATGTGTCTGTCTTTATGCCAGTACCATGCTACTTTGACCACTGTAGCTTTGTAATATGTTTCAAGGTCAGGCAATGAAATTCCTCCCACGTTGCTCTTCTTTTTTAGAATGCTTTTGGCTATTCGGGAGCACTTACCCTTTCCAGATGAATTTGGTAATTGCCTTCTCTAATTCTGCAAAGTAAGCTGTTGGGATTTTGATTGGTATTGCATTGAATCTATAAATCAGTTTGGGCAAGATTGACATCTTCACGATATTTATTCTTCCAATCCATGAACACAGAATGTCTTTCCATTTGCTTAGGTCTTTTTAAATTTCTTTAGCATTGTTTTGTAGTATTCTGCATATAGGTCCTGTACTTCCTTGGTTAAATTAACTCCTAGGTATTTGAGTCTTTTTGTTGCTATTGAAAATGGAATTTTCCCCCTGATTTCTTCCTCAGGTTGTTCAGTACTAGTGTACAAAAACATTACTGGTTTTTGCGTGTTGATCTTGAATCCTGCCACTTTGCTGAACTCATTAGGTCAAGTAGCTTTGTTGTGGATACTTCATGATTTTCTAAGTACGGGATCATGTCATCCGCAAACAGTGAGAGTTTTACTTCCTCTTTTCCTATTTGGACGCCTTTAATTTTTTTGTCTTGTCTAATTGCCCTCGCTAGAACTTCTAGTACATGTTGAATAACAATGGTGACAGTGGGCATCCTTGTCGTGTTCCCGATCTTAGAGGGAAAGCTTTCAACCTTTCCCCATTGGGTATGATGTTGGCTGTGGGTTTTTCACATATGCCTTTCATCATATTGAGGAATTTTCCTTTTATTCCTATCTTTTGAAGTGTTTTTATCAAAAAAGAATGCTGGATTTTGTCGAATGCCTTTTCTGCATCTATTGAGGTGATCATGTGGTTTTTCCCCTTCAATTTGTTAATGTAGTGTATTACATTGATTGATTATCTTATGGTTAGAGTGAGTTAAGGGACCTTTGATTAGATCACTTTTTGCTTTAGATCCTTTGATTAGACTGTAGAACCCAGGGTGGGTCCTAAACCTCTTGCTGGATTCTCTATAAACGGAGGACTAAAAAGCAGCAGACACAGGGAAAAAAGCTGCAGAGACAGAGATACCTTGAGAGGCTGAGAGAGAGGTCCCAGAGGCTGGAAACAGCAGAGCACAGAGGCATGGAAAGAGGGTCCCAAGAGGCCAAAAGAGACGAGACCCAGAGGACACAGCAGAGAGAAGCCAGAGGTCTGATCACCCACAGCTGAGCTTGGAGAGGAAGTAAGCCTGGATCAGCAGAGATCGGCAGAGCCACCATTATGCCCTGCCATGTGCCTGATCACCACACCCGAAACGTGGTGAGAGGGCATCTCTTGATGATGCTTTAATTTGGATGGACAATTCCACGGCCTCAGAACTGGCTTTTAATCTAATAAATTCCCATTACAAAAGCCAACCCATTTCTGGTATATTGCTCCCAGCAGCTTTTAGCAAACTAAAACAGATGCTCACTGTCACCACTGTTGTTCAACATTACACTGGAAGTTCAGGAAAAAAGACATCTAAATTGGAAAGGAATAAGTAAAATTAACTCTCTTGCATATGACATGATCCCAAAAAATCCACAAGAAAATTACCAGAACTAATAAATTCAGCAAAGTTGTAGAATATAAGACAAACACACACAAAAGTCAGTTGGGCAATGCATTTGGAAAAAGACCTTGACCAAAAGGGGGAAAACATCAAATACAAAAGAGTTTTTACAGCTAAGAGATTTCAAAATGAGTCCAGAGGTCATTCCAGAGGTTACCCTTATGCACGCCTCTGGCAGAGCTCCCGAACTGCCACTGCGAACAAAGCCTCAAACAGAAGTGCTCCTGAGGGCTCTAGAGCCACCCAGACACCGGGCAAGGCACACGAGCCCTTGACATCAACACCGAGTCTGCGGGCCTTACCTTGAAATATACGACAACCTACTTCCCCAATGCAACAGAGGTAGACTCATTTATAGTTTCCCTACACATGGCTCTTCTGCCCCTTTTATTTGAACCTGTAATTAGCACTATACCCCTTAAATACATGTCTCAGAGACTTAAATCTTTAGTCTGTTCATGTGCCGGTTGAGCCTTGAATCTCAGAAGAGTTGCAGCCAACAACTGCTCTCCAGTTCATCCGACTCACCCAGGACAACTAACAAAATAATGATGATGAACAACTCCCATCCCAAAAAACAGAGAGTATCTACAACTGCAAGCAAACAGTTCCTTCCATCTGCCTCATAAATTCTAAGCTGCCTCTCAATCTGAAGCAGAGCGGGCATCACCATTCCAAAATCCTCAAGGTTGAGGAATGAACAAACATAAGGGGGGAATGCAACCACGGACAAAGCAAACATTAATATCGTAGTAATGGAAGAACATGTAACGTTGATACAAAGATAGTGGTCACCAGAGGTTCTAAGGGCAGGGGAGGAAAGAATAGGTGGAACACGGGGCATTTTTAGGGCATTGGAATTAAGTGTAAACCACCATGTCAACTATAGACCTTGGTGAGTAGCAATGGTTCAACATTTATTCATGAATTATAAAAAGTGTACCACACAGTTGTAAGATGTTATTAATAGGGTAAGATGGGGAGGGGAAGCGGGTAGGGTATACGGGAATACCTTATACTTTCAATGTAACTTTTCATAATCTAAAACCTTTTAAAAAGAAAGTTTATTATATTTTTTTAAAAGTCAATTTGGTTTCTATATACCAGTAATGAAAATTTGAAAGGTAAAAACATGAAAGCAATTCCATTTACAAGAGCATCTACAAGAATAAAATACCCAGGAATAAATTTAACCAAGGAGGTAAAAGACTTGTACATTGAAAATTATAAAAAACATTGCTAAAGGAGTGTAAGAAGTACCTAAATAGATGGAAAGACACCCCATATTCGTGGACTGGAAGACTTAATATTGTTAAGATGTTAATACTTCCTAAAGAGATCTACAAATTCAATGCAATGCCATAAAAATTCCAGGAGCTTTTGTGCAGATATGAAAAAGTTGATCCTCAAATTCATAAGCACCTTCAATTAGCAGAATCCATCTTGAATAAGAAGAACAAAGCTGGGGGACTCACACTCCCTTACTTTAAAGGACAAGTCTAAGGTCATGTATATTACTAAAAGAAAAGCTAAAAAATGTAACATGGAACTGTATAGCATAGTAAAAATGCACATGAAATATGAATATGGGTAAAATTGCATATATAAGACTGTTTTACTTTGAAACTGAACAAATGTATGTTAATATTACAAGATGTTAATATCAGACAAAAAAAAAAACATTATGCCAAGTGAAAGAAACTAGACACAAATACTACGTATTGTATGATTCCATTTATATGAAATGTAAATATAAATCAATTTATAAAGATGATAAGGACAAATAAAAACAAAGAAAAAAAGATGATGGGAGCCGATGCAGCTCAAGTGGTTGAGCACCAGCTTCACACATACGAGGTCCCAGGTTCACTCCCCAGTACCTCCTAAAAAGAAAACAAACGGAGGAAAAAAGAAAAAAAAACTCTCATTGGGGAGCAAATGTAGCTCAGTGGCTGAGCACCTACTTTCCATGTGCAAGGTCCTGGGCTCAATCCCCAGTGCCTCCAAAAAAAAAAAAAAAAAAAAAAACCATGAAATTAGATTAGATTAGCAGTATGTAGGGGAAGGACTGCTAATGGGTGTGGTATTTCTATTTTTGGAGTAATTAAATTGTTCTAAAACTTTTTGTGGTGATGAATGAACAACATTGTGATTATATTAAAATCCACTGATTATACACTTTGGATAGCTCATATAATATATGAGTATATATCAATAAAACTGCTGAATAAATAATTATGGAAGAATAGCCAGAAATAGCAGCTATGTACAGAAGAGGAAGCACAGAGAGATTGAAAGGTGAGGAATTTTGTTTGTTTTGTTTTTTATTATTATTATTGAAATAATGAAAATGCTCTAATAATGATTGAAGTGATAAATGCACAACTATGTGAATATACCAAATGCCACTGATTGTACACTTTGGATGAACTACATACTTTATTAATATGTATCAGTAAAACTGATTTGTTTTAAAAAAATGAAGTTAGAGAATGGAAAGCTGTGGTTTAATCTGTGCAGAATTGGTAAAAAGGTTTGTAAATCTTTGGAAATGCATAGAAATGGTGAAAGCACATCATAGTGTTTGTAACTGCAGTGCTAATATGTGGGTGATAGTGGTTGAAAGGGAAAGTCTAAGGTCATGTATATCACTAGAAGAAAAGCTAAAAAATGTAACATGGGACTGTATAGCATAGTGAAAGCTCATGTGAAATATGAGTATGGGTAATATTGCATATATAAGACTGTTTTTCTTTGAAACAGAACAAATGTGTGTTAATAGTACAAGATGTTAATATCAGGCAAAAATACAACCAAAGCAAACTATGGACAGTAGTGTATAGTAATAAATTAACAATCTTCCATTAGGGTGAGGGGAAAAAAAAGGAAATATATTAAGTGAAAGAAACTAGACAAAAGGTACTGCATATGGTTTTACTCCATCCACACAAAATATAGATTCAAATAATTTAGAGAAGGAAATAGCAGCTATGTACAACAGGGGAAGGATAGAGAGATTGAAGGGTAGAGATTTTTCATTTGTCTTTTTTTGTTAATTACATTATTGGAGTAATGAAAATGCTCTAATATTGATTGAAGTGATGAATGTACAAACTCTGTGATTAAACCAAATACCATTGATTGTACACTTTGGATGGACTATATGCTTTATGAATATGTATCATTAAAACTGATTTTTAAAAAAAAACACCAAAAAGACAACACAAAATTATGCTCCAATATCACAGTCTTGATGAACCTGGGCTTGATTTGCTCTCTTAAAGTACATAAAAACCCTCAGCCACCACAAAGAAAGAAAGGAGAGAGAGAACCATTTCCCAGGCTTCCTTTTCACCCAGCTTCTTTATCAAAGAGTCCCAATGACACTGGATTTAATGAGATCAGTATTAATTCAAATTTTCTCTGTTATGGGTTGAATTGCATCCCCCCAAAAAAGATGTTGCAGAACTAATCCAAAGACAGTGCATGGGCCTTACTAGAAACAAGGTCTTTGCAGCTGTCATCAGGGTAAGATGAGGTCATGCTGGGCCTCATCATCAATCCAACATGCTTGGCATCCACATAAGCAGAGAAGAGACACAGACAAACACACAGACACAGAGAGGCCACATGAAGTTGGAGACACCAAGGGAAGATGGCCATGTGAAGACAGAGGCAGAGACTGGAATGATGCTGCCACAAGCCAAGGAGCGCAGGCAGCCACCAGGAGGTAGCAACAGGCAGGATCCTCCCCTAGAGCCTTCCAAGAGAGCATGGCCCTGCTGGCACCTTGATTTCCGACTTCTGGTCTCCAGAACTGCAAGAAAATTAATTTCTGCTGTGCTAAGCCAACCAGTCCGTGGGACTCTGACAACACTAGCAAACTAATACAGTCCCTAACCATGAAAGAATTGAGTCAAGGCCATACTCTCAAACGTGAAATGTAGACGAGGCATATGGCAGTAAAATTCTAAAATGTAGATATTTCCTTTAAATGTGTAGATGTCTCATAACCATCCATAAAGACTGCTTCCATTAAGAATCACTCTATGGAGAGCAGATAAAGCTCAAGTGGTTTAGCACCTGATTCTCATGTACGAGGTCCCGGGTTCGATCCCCAGTATATCCTAAAAACAAAAACAAATGAAAAAACAACTCTCATTGGGGAGCAGATGTAGCTCCATGGTCGAGCACCTGCTTCCCATGTATGAAGTCCTGAGTTCAATCCCGAGTACCTCCTAAAAAAAAAGAATCACTTTATGAACTCTTCTGAGACCAATCCAAAGTGGTAAAGAGCCCATTAGCATGTTTTAAACAGGACTGGGTTCTGGCACCTGAAAGGCAGATTCCAGGCGAAGAGAAGGGCCTTCTTCCCACTAGGACACAGCACTGAGCAGTTGGCCCGCAAGCCAACCCCACTAGAGTATGGGGACTTCTACTGCTGTGGGTCCAAGGACCTGCCTGGGCTAAGGACAACCACCATGGCCAGACACCCTTTGCCTTCAGGCGCAGGGCAGCAGGGCCAGCCAGGGTAGGCGGCAGGCAATCCCAACACACCCCACTACACAGGGACTCGCAGGCTGCACAGGAGGACACAGACAATGAGTGACGACTGCAGGAAGCAGACAGCGGGGGTGGGAGAACCCGCCTCAGCAGCAGGGACACAGCTAAAGGCAGTTCAAGCCCCATCAAGGATCAACAAATCAGAACCAAATAGGGGGAGGTGGAGCGTTAAAGAAAAAATATGCCATGAAGTACACACACAAATCCAAAATGAATTATCAACAGAAAACTAAAGACCATTTTAGAAAATATATACTCCTTTGTTCCCATAAGATTCTGGAAGACACTGCCTCTATTAAAAATTAATATTAAAAATTTTTAAAGGACAGGAAAAGGATGAAATTAAAAGACAACAAGCCAACATACAGGGCAAGATTAGAAAAGGAAGAAGATAAAAAAAAAAAAAGAGAGAGAGAGAAGAGACATACTCTAAAAACTGTCACTGGTAGTGTAAAAGACAAAACTGAGACACTCACAGAATGCTGCAGGATAAAGGGAGGAGAAGAAAAGGCTGGCAGTAAAGCTCATGGACAGGACGGTGAAAGGACAGATCATCTAACCTACATAAAAGAAAACAAAATGCAGGGAGATGCCGTCATCAGAAAGACAAAAGCTCTCCTAGAGGACAGTTTATTTTAAGAGGTTTGGATCACCCTAAACTGAATGAGCCCAAAAAGGCAAAGTAAAGATGGGCCAGTCTGACGTGTGGAAGCCACGGGCACTGCCTGTCCGGCACAGGACGGGGAAAGTAGCATGCATGGCTGGCGCCAGCCAGCTCGGCTGAGACACAGCCCCATCACCCTGTCCCCGCTGACCTGGAGTCCACCATGAGGGTTCCATCCTCCAAGTGGAAAGACAGATCTCAACCCAGCAAGGAAGACCTTGGAGACCAAGAGCGAGCTTGGCCAAATAGGGAACAACTTGAGCATCAAAAGAATGACTGTAGCTGATGGTGAGGATGACTGTAACGCCGATAGCCTTGACTCCACGGCGATGCTCAAAAAGAGAGCGAGAGAGTAGAGCACTTGCCGCCAATGGGGTAACTACTACACAAAATTGGTAAGGAGACAAAGAATCCAGCAGTCACTCTGCCTTTGTAGGAAGACTTGGAGCTCTCTAGTTCAAGCAGAAAATCATCTTTACAGAGGAACACCAACAAATAAGCGCAGAAGAAATGATAATCACCATTTTGCAAACCCTAATACTAAAATTAATCCAGACAAGTATTATCTATGAATTCTGAAAAACATTTGGTAAAAGGCTGCCGGGGAAAAGGCTATGCAGTATCCAAGAACTACAACAAGGATGGTGTCCTAGTTGCAGAGGGGGAAGGCGACATCTCCAATGGAAGATGTAGTGGTCTCCACGCAGCCGGGACGAAACAGCAGAGGGGACGACCGGCCGGACGTGCCTCCTGATGGAGCACAGCACAAAGCACTGAGCTCCCCATCTCTAGATCTGCCAAGAATGTAACCAGGCCTTTCAGACCAAGGTTTATGGCAAACAAAGACAATAAAAGAACCAGTAAGAGAAACTGTAAGAAACAATCAGACAAATCCAGAAAGAGATTTTACAAGATAACTAACCCCCTTTTCTCTTCAAAAGGTCAATGTCGACACATATAAAAGAAAAAAGGTTGGTGGGAGGAGCTATTCTAAATTAAGAGACTAAAGAGATATAGCAACCAAAAACAGTGCATGAAATTTGATTGGTACCTGTTTTAGTCATCCAAAAGGGTGCTAATGTGAAATACCAAAAATGGGTTGGTCTTTATAAAGGGTATTTATTTGGGGTAGAAGTCCACAGACACCAGGCTATAAAGTGTTAAGTTTCTTCTCTCACCAAAGTTCATTGCCACGTGTTAGAGCAAGACAGCTGCCAGCGTTTGTCAGGGTTCCTCTCTTTCCCGGGCTGCGTTTCTCTCCGGGCTTAGCTCCTGTTTCTTCCACGAGGTCAGCTGTAGACGATCAGGCAAATGGTTTGCTTCTCTTCTCCTGGGGCCTTCTTTCCAACATCAAAACTGCTTCTCAAAAGACTGCTTCAACTGTCCTTGCCTTTTATATTCAATTCCCCACCCACCAAGGGGTGGGGCTCAACGCCCTAATCCTAACCTAATCATGCCCAGATTAACAGATTAGTTTACAAGCATGATTCAATTACATTTTTGGAATTCATAATTACATCAAACTGCCACAGTACCTGTCTGCCAAGAGAGAGGCCATAAAAGACACTTTGGGATCAACTGGGGAAATGTTCTGGCTATCAGATATTAGGAAATCACAATTAATTTTTAGGTGCAATTTTTAGTATCCTCATTTCAGGAGGTGCATATGGAAGTATTTTTAGGGGTAAATGGTCATGATGTTTACAAATTCCTTTTAAATTGTTTAGCAAAATTATTTATATTCAAATATATATATACCTAATTCCTATGTGGCAATATATTAAATATTGAATCTCAGTATTAAGTATATAGGTATACACTGTACTATTCTTTTGGGTAATTTTTCATAATAAAAAATTGAAAATTGGAAAAGAACTTTCCTCAAAGACAATCCTCAAAGAAAGTATGGAGTAATCATTAAAAAGGATAAGAATAAAACAATTTTAATTACATGGGGAAATGAATGGTTGTAACCTTAAAGTGAAAAACCTACATATAGTTCCATTTCCACTAAATCAAAAACATACAGAGAGAAGGAAGGAAGGAAATACAAAAGGAGCAATAAGGGCAGTGCTGGCTGATGCCTGGGTGCTGACTGGATGTGGAGCTGACTCTTTCCCGGGGCCTCCCTACCCCCACCAGCCTCGCCCCGGGGGACAGCCGCCCCAGCTCTCCTTCCTCCTCCGACTGACCCCCTCTGCTGCCCATGCCCTGAGTACCAGCAGCCCCAGCTCCGACAAGGCCCTCTTCCACTATCACACTGTGCTCTCTCTCAAGCGCACACCAACCAGCCCCACTGTTTCTGCAAGCCTCGTTTGGGGCCATGTAGGACACAGTAGGACGCTGTGGGGTCAGTGCTGCCTAGAGTAAAGGCTGGCGTCGAGTCTATTACCCTCATTTGTGAAATCGGGGTGGCTGGGAAGAGCAGGATCCAGCAGAGCTAAGACAGAGCAAAATCTGAGCCCCAAGGTCTCCCACCCCAGAGCCAGTCCTCCCCCAAGCTCCTTATCTCAGAGAAGAGCTCCACTACCCAGCGAGTCATGCAAACCACACACCTCCCTCTTCCCCAACACCCACACCAAGCCACCCCAGGTTCTCATGGTGTCACCTCCTGAGTAGCTCTCAAATCCAACCATTGCTCTCCATCTTCACCACCACAACCCTGGCCCAAGCCAGCATCACCCAATGCTGCACCACCACTTCCTAACTTGTCTGCCAGTGCACACTCAGGCAGCACTGCACAACCAGAGGGTTCTTTTCAAAACCCAGATCTGACTATGTCACGTTCCTTCCTAAACCCTTACTACTGGGGGGGGTGGAGGATAGAACTCCCACAGGTGGCTTCCGACCCAGCTCTCCAGCCTCATGTCCCAACTACACCCCCCTTGACCCTTGCTCATCGTCACCCGCCAACCAGTTATCAGTCCCCCGATTTCCCCAAGCTCACCCCTCTAACCAGCTACTTCCTACCTAGTCTCTTTTTAATCCTTTAAAGCCATCTTTTTCCTTGTGAAATAGCACACATACAGAAAAGTGCACAAGACAAAAACCTACAATTATCACAAACTGACAGCCCAATTAACCACCACCTAGGTCAACAGCAGCACTCCATGAGCCCTTCTCATGGACATCTACTCATTACCCCTTCTTCCCAACATCCGTCTTCACTGAAAATCTCCTTCATGCAAGCACCAACACACAAGCAGACAAGCCAAAACATCTCAGTGTGGGCCTGTCTGTCCTGACCTTCGTGTAAATGGAATCGTACAGAACGTGTTCTTTTATGTCTGCCGTTTCTGGCTTGACACGAACGCTGTGACTGATCCATGTTACACCAACAGGAGGAGTTCAATGAGGTACACTAGGCTCTTGTGAGAACACACCATTTATCCATCCATTCAACTACTGATGGACATTTGGGCTGCTTCCCTCTGTTAATATAGGAGATTACACTGAGTTTTTAATGAAAAACTTACCTAGCATTCCTGGAATAAATCCAACTTGATTCTATATGTTGCTGGATTTGGTTTCCTATTATTTTGTTTTGGATTATTCCGCCTATGTTCTTGAGTAACACTGGCCTGTAATATTCTTTTCTTGTAACAACCTTATCAGGTTTTATTGAAACTTTCTATTGAAGTTTTGTTGGTCTCATAAAGAAAGATAAAAAAAGAGTTCCTTCTCTTCTTATTCCCTGGACAAGCTTATGTGAAATTGATGTTCCCTCTTCTTTAAATGCTTAGAATTTGCTGTTAAAGTCATCTGGGCCTAGAGTTTTCTTCATGGGTAGATTTTAAATTATGGACTCAATGTCTTTAATAATTATAACACTATTCAGGTTTTCTATTTTTGTGTCAGTTTTAAGTTGTATTTTTCTAGAAATTTGTCCACCTCATATAAATTTTTTAATTTACTTGGATAAATTTATTTGTAATATCGTTTTGTTTTGTTTTTTAAGATTTATTTATTTCTCCCCCCTTCGTTGTTTGCACTTGCTGTCTGCTCTCTGTGTCTGTTCATTGTGTGCTCTCTGTGTCTGCTTGTCTTCTTTTTAGGGGGCACCGGGAACCAAACCCATAACCTCCCATGTGGGAGGGAGGTGTCCAATCACTTGAGCTACCTCTGCTCCCTGCTTGTTGTGTCTCTCATTGTGTTTCCTCCTTGTGTCTCCTCGTTGCGTCATCTCGTTGTGTCATCTTGTTGAGTCAGCTCACTGTCTTGCTCATCTCCTTTAGGAGGCACCAAGAACCGAACCCAGGACCTCCCGTGTAGCAGGCAGGTACCCAACTGCTTAAGCCACATCCACTTTCCCGTAATATCATCCTGCTCTTTTTAATTTCTGTTAAGAGCTTCAATGATGCCCTTTTTTATTCCTGTATTGGTTATTTGCCTTCTCTATTTTTTCTTGATCACTCTGGCCAGGAGTTTAACAATTTCATTATATTTTTCAAAAAATCAACTTTTGACTTTGATTCTTTCTGTTGTTTCCTAGTTCATGAAATTCTGCTCGATTATTTCCTCCTTTGAGTTTAGTATGTTGTATTCTTCTAACAACCTGATGTACATGTATTTGAAGCATGTCCTCTTTCCTAATATGCTTTTAAAGCCAAAAACTTCTCTAAGCAAGACTTTAGCTATATCCCATTAGTTAAATATGCTGTATTTTTGCTATTGTTCAGTTCAAATGTTTTATATCTTTCCTTGACTCATGGGTTATTTAAGAAACAGATTACTAAATTTCCAAACACATGGGGATTTTCTAGTTATCTTTTTTCCACTCTTTTACTTTCAATCTTTTTATATCCTTATGTTTTAAATGTGACCCTTAAACAGCAGGCTCAGTGTGATGGTTTGAAGCTAGATGGAACCCATAAAATTATGTTCTTAAAGTTAATCCATTCCTGTGGATGTAAACCTATTGTAGGTGGGGCCTTTTGATTTCATTCAGTCAATAAGGCATGGCCCAGGGTAGGTCTCAGTCCTCTTACTGGAGTCTTTTATAAGTGAATACAGAGAGAAAAGGAGAGAGAAACAGGTTAGCAGGAGGGTGAAGGCAAGGAAAACTGAAGGAAGAGGAAGAGCCCAACAGAGGCCACCATGTGCCTTGCCATGTGACCAAGCAGTATAGGATTGCCGGCAGCCGGTCTTCCGAGAGAAAGCATCGCCTGATGATGCCTTGATTTCGACATTTTTCTCAGCCTGGCAACTATAAGCTTGCAATCCAATAAGGCCCCACTGTAAAAACCAACCTATTTCTGGTATATTGCTTTCAGCAGACTAGCAGACTAAAACAGTCAGGTTTTGTTTTCTTATCTGGTCTGACCATCTCTATCTTTAATGGAACATGTAAATCCACATGCATTTAATGCAATTACTAGTATATTGGGATTTCAATCTACTACTTACTCTTTGTGGTCTATTTGTCCCACTTGCTCAATGTTCCCTTTTCTTTCCTTTATTGCCTTCTTTCAGATTGAGAACTTACTATTCAAATTTTCTCCTCTATTAACATAGGTATCATATATTTTATCATATATATGAGCACCACAGAGATTACAAGATGCATCCTTGAACTTGTCTAACACTAATTTATTCTTTTTCCTTCTCAGAAATGCAAGGACCTTAGAACAGTTTTATGCCATTTCTCTCCCTTCCTACTATATACCATTTTCATCTATATATTTAATTCTCTCTATATTTTAAACCCAAAAGAATCATTTTTATAGTCAAATATTCATTTAGTCTTATCCACAGATACCCTTTTGGTTGCTCTTCATTCCTTCCTGCATCTCTAACCTTTCCCCTGAGATCATTTTCCTTTAGGCAAAAACAAACTAAAAGAGAAAGAAAAAACATTCCCTAAGTGTTTCATTTACTGTGGGGCTGCTGGAGAAAAATTCTGGTTTTATTTATTTGAAAATGTCTTCATTTCAACTTCATTTCTGAAGGATCTTTTTTGCTGAGTTAGCAGTAAGTTTCTCTCAGCACTTAAAATTTCAACTGACCTCTGGTTTCGTTTCTGCTAAGAATGTAACTGCCAATTTAATTGTTGTTCTTTTGAACGTAACCTGTCTCTGAGTACTTTTAAGTCTTTTGTTCTTCATATATGGTTTTCAACAGTTTTATTAAGAAGTAATGGGGAAAGTGGATGTGACTCAAGTGGTTGGGTTCCCATTTACCAAATGGGAGGCCCCGGTTCGATTCCCGGGGCCTCCTGGTGAAGGCAGGAGCTGAAGGCCCACACGGCGCAGTGAGCTGGCGCAACAAAGGGAGACAAGCAGACACAGAAAAACGCGCAGCGAATGGACACAGCAAGCACAAGCAGCAAGGGGGGGTATAAATAAAAAAATAAAGAAGTAATGGGAAGCGGATATGGCTCAGGCAACTCGGCTCCCACCTACCACCTGGGAGGTATTGATTCGGTTCCCAGTGCCTCTCAGAGAAGACGAGTAAGATGGTGAACTGCCGCCATGGGCTGGCGTGGCAAGCTGACAACAAGGTGACCCAACCAAGAGACAGAGCAAGGAGACACAATGAGAGAAGCAACAAAGCAAGGAGAAGAGGTGGCTCAGGCCACTGGGCACCTCCCTCCCATGTGAGAGGTCCCAGCTTCAGTTCCCATGCCTCCTAGAAAGAGAAGACCAGCACACAACAAAGGAACACGGCAAATGCAAACAATGAGGGGACGGGGTGGGGAGAAATAAATCTTTAAAAAAAAAAAAAAAAGAATTAGGTGTGGTTTTCTTTGTGTTCATAGGGCTATAGAATCCATGGGTGGTACCTTTCATCAGTTGTTGAAAATTCTCAAGCATTTTCTTTTCAAAGACGGTGTCTGCCTCAATCTCTCTTCTCCTTTTGGGATGCCAATTGAACATAAGTTAGACCTTCTTACTGTATCTGTGTCTCCTACCCTCTCTTCCAATTTTCCCATTTTTCATGTCTATTTCCTTGTGGATATTTTCTTTTCAGCTATTTTCAGGGTCAGTAAATTTTTTATTCAGCTGTGTCTAATATGCCTTTCTTTTGAGTATTTAATTTAGAATTCCCATTTGGTTTTTTTGTTTTGTTTTTCGGAGATACCAGGGATTGAACCTGGGTCCTTGTACATGGGAAGCAGGCACTCAACCACTGAGCTACAACTGCTCCCCCCATTTGGACTTTTTTATACTTTCTAGTTCTCTGTCAAAATTCTCAATCCAGTCTTTTACCTCCTTGAATGCAGTAAGCATAACTGTTTGAAAGTTTGTGCCTGATACTTATATTCCTTGTTGATCTGATTCTACAGTCTGTTATTTCTATTAGTTTTGATTCATTTTCTCTTGCATTCCGGTGTGCCTATTTTTAATTTTATGCTCAATACTGAATTTATAAAATGGCTTGTGAAAATAATAGAGGGCTTGCATAACGTTACCTTCCTCTAGAGAGGATTAGTGTTTGCTTCTGTTAGGGGACACCAGCACTCTGGGATTACTTCAATCTTAAATTCAGAGTACAAGATGATCTGACGCTGGACTTCTGTCCTTTGGAAGTCTATTTCTCGTCCATCTTCATTCCTTGGAAGTGGCTTTCTGTGATCCCAACATAAATTCAGATGGGTTCACCCAGGCTTGCTGCCCTTTTAGCAGAACCTGATACCTTAGACCTCCCAGGGCATTTCTGACAACCTCACAGTTTTCAGCCTCTCAGCTTTCCCCTTTAGAAATCAAAATACAGCCCCAAGTTAAAAAGCCACACTCAAAATGCCACACTCATTTCCACAGGCCTCCATCCTCCCCAAATCCTAGTCTTCATTATTTTATAAGCTCTCTGGTGCCTCTGGGCAGACTGTGCCTCCAGAATGGCTACTCAGTTCACCATTATCAGAAGCAGAAATAATTTCTTTTCCAGATCCCAGAGAGTAATTTCCTCAAGAAGTCCTTTCTGTACCTTTCTATTAGGTCAAATTACCTATTACACACTCTCAAAGCACTTTGGCCCTCTCCTGCTTAGCATGCATCACAATTACACCTTTACAATTAACAATGTATTTATTTGCTTAGCATCTGTCTTATCTTGTAGAAGATCCTCTGCCTGAATAAAACCTACTCATGGCCATGGAACAATATTAAGATCCTAAATATGTGCTGAGTTAAACTGAATCTATGAAATAAGGAAAACAATACCCAGTCAGTGGTATTTACACAGGTATTCAACTAAATAACGATTTTTCAAAAAGATGTTCATTGCTAATTTTCTGCGATTTTCTTTTTTTTTTTTTTTTTTTGAGGTACAAGCACCAGGGATTGAACCTAGGACCTCATATATGAGAAAGCTGGTGCTCAACCACTGAGCCATATCAGCTCCCCTGAGTTGGTTTTGTTGTTTGTTTTTCTGTTGTTTTTAGGAGGCACCAGGAACTAAACCTGGGACCTCCCATGTGGGAAGCATGCGCTCAACTGTTTGAGCCACATCTGCTACCACCAGACTTGTTTTTATTTGTTGTTCTGTCTATTAGAGATGGAGACTAACTCAGACAAGCTTCAGCTGAAGGAGGTGGGTACAGGGAGATGGTAACTATTTCGGGTACAGAAAGTGAAACTTCATCTGAGTGAACTTCTGATATGAGAACTATTATTATTTCTATTTTGCAGATGTGGAGACCAAGGCTTAGGAACACATAGCTAACATTTATTGTCACTACATCTGACCCAGAAACTATTTTCCCTGCTTACAGATGAGGAAACTGACTCTTAAGAGAGTTAGAAATTGTGTGTGATCGCATGTCTCCTAAGCATGCTCTGAACTGACTTCATCTGACACCAAAGATGAGGCTCTTAAAGGCTATGAAACACAAGCATTAAAGGACCTTTAACACCACTTCATACCGACTGGGATGGCTATAACCAAAGACAGATAATAACAAGTGCTGACAAGAATGTAGAGAAGCTGGTACCCTCCAAACATTGCTGGTGGGAATGTAAAATGGTGTGGCTGCTTTGGAAAACAGTCTGGCGATTCCTTAAAAGATAAAACAGAGCTGCCATATGACCCAGTAATTCCATTCCATTCCTAAGTATTTACCCAAGGGAAATGAAAACATGTTTACACAAAAACATGTATATAAGCGTTCATAGCAGCATTATCCATCATAGCCAACAAGTAGAAATAACCCAAATGTGTATCATCTGGCGAATAATTAAAATGTGATACATCCATACTATGGAGTATTATTCAGCAATAAAAAGAAATGAAGCACTGATACATGCTACAACATGGATGAACCCTGAAAACACTATGCTAAGTGGAAAAAAGGCGGTCACAAAGGACCACATATTGTATGGTTCCATTTATAAGAACTGTCCAGAATAGACAAATCGAGAGAGTCAGAAAATAGATTAGTGGTTGCCTAGGGCTGGGGGACTGGAAAAAATGGGGAGCAGCTACTTATGGGTACAGGTGGGTGTTGAAAATGGTCTACAATTGATTGTGATGACAGCTGCACAGTTCTGTGAATAGAATAAAAACCATTAGACTGTGCGCTTTAAGTAAGTGAATTGTATTGTATGTGAATTCTCTCTCAATAAAGTGGCTTTTTAAAGCCTTTTACAACTTGACCCTTCTACTTAACTTCTATTAGTCTCAAATTCACAATGGAGAAAATTCTTTAAAATCTGTAAATCAAGAATACAAGCCGGGAAGCGGCTGTGGCTCAATCAGTAGGGCTCCCGTTTACCATATGGGAGGCCCCGGGTTCGGTTCCCGGGGCCTCCTGGTGAGGGCAAGCCCGCCTGCACGGCGTGGTGAGCTGACCCAGCGAGCACAAGCAGCAAGGGGGGGATAAATGAATAAATAAATAAAATCTTTAAAAAAAAAAAAGAATACAAGCCATTTCATGCTCGTATCTAAAACATGTCACCTGACTTTTTTAAAACTTTTAAGTAAATGAAACTCTTAACTGACAAGTTTCAGACAATTACACTGTTCAAAATACCCCACAAGGTGCTGGTGAATCAATGTGCAGGTCAGTGTACTAGCTCCATTTTGTTTTTTGCACTCTAGCTATGTGGTCCTCTAGGTCATTATTGTGTTCTATGGTCAGGAAATACAAATGAAGTAATGAGTTTGCAGGGGACAGTTCCAACTCTAAATAGTTCAAACATATGAAAATATCAAATATGCATGAAAAGCTAAACTAATAAATCCTAAATCTACACACATCAGATTTTCAGTATGCTTAAGATTTGCAGAGTGTTTCATTTTTTTTTTTTTTTAAGATTTTATTTATTTATTCATTTATCCCCCCCTTGCTGCTCGTGCTCGCTGGGTCAGCTAACCACGCCGTGCGGGCGGGCTTGCCTTCACCAGGAGGCCCCGGGAACCGAACCCCAGGCCTCCCATATGGTAAACGGGAGCCCCACTGATTGAGCCACAGCCGCTTCCCTGCAGAGTGTTTTAAAAGAAACTTATAAACTGAAGACATAGTGGAATTTTGGTCAAGCTGCTCTTTACGTATAGACAGCATTGGGTCTCGTTTCTCAAAGCGTGGCCCCGAACCAGCAGCATCCACATCCCCTGGGCGTCTGTCAGAAATGCAGTCTCAGGCCCCAGCCCAGACCCATCCAAGCAGATCTGCATTTTAACAAATCCCCCAGGGAATATGTATGCACATTAAAATCTGAGCACTGTTCCCAGATACTTCCTCTTTTTTTTCAAAGAGTGCTCTAGCTTGCATTGGATGAATATTTCAAAATCTTGACATAGCTACAGCTCTGGTCTTGGGCCTGCTTGCCCTCAGTTCCAGTCTTCTCTCTTCTACACTATTCCAATCAGGAGGGGCTGACCCCTACAGGTTGGGGGAGACAAGAGAGATGCTCTCTCTAGCTTCTGGCCGTGAGGGTGGCCCCTGGCATCAGATATGCAGCCTCCTCCCTCTGTCCCTCCACCTCAAGGACAGCAGTGGTTTCCTGCTTGTTGCTTAATCTCAGGGTTGCCTCACTGTCTCCTGCTTGCCTTCTGTGTCCTTCCATCACCTGTGCAACTACTCCCCTACATTAAATTCTCCCCGTTTTACTTACACTGAGTTTTCTTCTCTGGACCCGGAATGATACCCCAATAACATTTTCGATATTTCTATTACATGCCAGAAAAGCCCTATACCGGAAGACTTTTCTAAATGGCTTATCTGCTTAAAAAAAGGGGGGGGGGGCGGGGGAGCTATTGCACACACATAAATCTCCCATTTCCTACATTCTGACAATCTCTAATAACCCAGAAGAAAAATCAGACCTAAACTATCAGTCCGGCAGATGTGACTGTATTCAGAAACTCAAGTCCTCCGGGTGTATTTTTAACACGCTCCCCATCACTCCTCCTCAACCAGAACTGCTGGTAGCAGCAATTGTTTTAGGAAATAACCACCTCCTAGAGAACAGAACTCTGGACTAGCACTGCGATCTCTTCAAGATCAACCCTCTCTCAACAGGATCTTGATTGCACTTGTGAATCACATGCTCAACCCCTACCAAGCTGGAAGGACCTGGCAACAGGAGACAACAAATCCTATCAGTAACATTTAGGGCTTCTTCCTAGAAGCACATCTGACTGTGTCACTCCCAGGCTTTGAAAAAAAAGAAAAACACCTGTGGCTCTTTCTCGCCCGAGGCCAAAACACCAATTCCGGGGCTGGTCCTTCAAAATCCAGATGCAACTTACCTTTCTAGATTCTTCTTTATTGTCCTCAACCAGACCCACTCAGCATCTGACCTTTCCCAGGTATACCTAAACCTTTAGAACCAGTGCCCCACACAGCTTGGCAAACTGCTCCCTCAAGACCCCACGTTACAGGGAACCTCCTCACCCCAGCCTCCCCGAGCAGTTAGCATCTCTGTCCTCCCAGTTTCCACAGCATGCACTATTTGATTCTCTGTCACTTGCACACGTGTGTATCTCCCTACCTGACCAGAAAAATCGTCTTCCATCTGGGGATCCTGACCAAGGCTCAAATCCTGTGACATCCTGAACAAGCCGCTGAACTCTGCCTCAATTTCCAATTCCATCTGATGGGGTAACTGATAACACCTACCTCCCTGGGCTATCATGAAACTAAAAGAGTTAATCCAGGCACAGTGTTTAGATAAGTGCTTGGCACACAGTAAGTAAGAAAGGGTATCTGCTATGCCCTATTACTCTAATTATTCCTGGTACTGTTACACCTGGAACAAAGCAGGTTCAATACCCATTTGCTGAGTAACCAAAGCACTTAACAACAAACCTGTCTGCAACATGTTGGGGCCAAAGATGTTTCCCCCATCGCAGGTATCCAAGGCTGATAGAAGATAAAGCAAGAAATGGCTCCCACGGTAAGGGGAAGGGCTGCAGCTGGCACCGAAGGAAAAGCGCACTGCAGCAGGATGAGCTAGTGTGTGCGGCCCGGATCTGCCCCACCGACCCGGCGTGCCCTCGGCCACCTGCCTCGGGAAGCGGCGCTCTGACAGGGCTCACCTGTAGCAAAAGCCGCAGCCGCCTGCAACAGGAACCACAAACGGGAAAACAAAGGGTGCAACTTTCCTGCAGCAGAGAGGAAATGCGTCTTTCTGCCGCTACCATTTAGCGTCTGGACTTCTCCATGGAGAGTTGGGTGCCAAGCGGGTGCGCAGCCAGGGCAGCCATCCTCGCCCCGCTCTCCCGAGAAGGGACGGGCGCCGAGCGCGCATCCCTTCCCCGCCGGGCACAACAGCACACCCGAGACAAGTGAAGAACCCCGGCGCCCGGCTGCAAACGGACTGCTCGCGGGACCCGAGGGTAAGTGTGCAGAGCGCCCGGAGGAAACAACCCGACCAGTCCCCCCAAGTGGGCAGAACCCGGGCTCGGGCGCCGCACGCCTGCGGGGCGCAGCCAGGGGAGCCCGCTCCTGGTCCACTGGCGAGACGAGCCGCAGCCCCCTGCCTCCAGGCCTCAGTTTCCCCCCACCCGACCGCGCAGTGCGGGGCTCCCTCGGCGCCCACCGTCGCTGGCCGCCCTGCCGCCCCTGGCCCCGCCCGCGGCCCACGCCCGTGCTGCCCCCCGCGCTGCGCCCACCTGCGCCCCCCGGCCCGGCCGCCCGCGACCCCCGCCCGGAGCAGCGCGCAAAGCCCGCAACGCCGGCCCCAGGCAGCCAGCCCGTTACCGC
>JAKSZT010053929.1:4312856-4437549 GCA_026826555.1 Tolypeutes matacus
AGTCAGCGCGTTTGCTTCCTTCCTAGCGCAGTGCGCGTTTCTCTGTTTCTTCCTTTACTACGTTTTTAATCTTTAATCTCTCCCCTCAGGCTGTAAATGACCTCCGGGAAGCCTGGCGCCCCCTGTCTGTCTTGCCCAGCTTTGGGCCGCCCTCACCTGGAACAGCGTCGGGCATATACTAGTTGCGGGAAGAACAGCTCGGGGAATGAATGAGTGCGTGCATGAATGAATGCAGGCGAGAAAGAAGAGAGTGCATGGATGGGGGCCGCGATGCCAAGACCTGGGAAGGCTTCTGCAAGAAAAAGATGTTTAAGGAGAGCCAGAAAATGCGAAAGGGGTGTGCAAGGCAGAGGCCCAGACTGTGCAGCGACCTGGAGGGAAGAAAGAACAAGGTTTCAGGAAAAGAGAAGCTGGAGCTTAGAGAGAAAGCAGCATTAAGATATGAGCCTGGGGCTGCAGGTCCCTCAGGGTTTTGTCCAGAGTCCTGAAGTCAACAGGAAGCCAGAGGGATTTTGCATCCCAGGTGGGCTGGGTGACAAAGGTGGGGCCTGAGATTCAGACTCTGAAGTCCTGGTGACAGGCAGGGGAGGTAGAGAGCAGTGGACAGAGACTTGGGAGAGGAGTTATCAGCTGCACCCGGGAGATAGAGAGCCCCACATTTCCAGCTTAGGCTGCCCAGTGGACCCCTTCCCTCAGGTTGGAGATGAAATCAGCTGAGTTTTTGGTGCCTTTGGGCATCCATATAGAGAAGGATCTGGTGCCACCAGGAAGAAATGGCACCCTCCTGTCCATACATCTGCCCTGCTGTGAGGGGCAGATCATGGGAGGCTGCCCAAGTGTCCCCTTGCCCCTAAGGGCACCCTTTAAAGGCCCAGGGCTGCTGCTGGAGACCCTGTGACCTCTGCTCTGCCTGCACTGGGCAGGGTAGAGTCTGGCCTGAGGACATGGCCTCATGGCCAGGAGAGAGGATGTCAGGGCCAAAGGGAGGACACTCTGGAACAGACCAAAGGCCCCTGGGTGCACCAGGCTCCACTGCCCATTGTCATAGTCACTAACCACATGCAGCTACTTAAATCTCAATTTGTTAATTAAAATTGAAGATGCAGTTCCTTGGTCTCACTAGCCACGTTTAAAGTGCCCACTAACCACAAGTGGCTTAATGGCTACCATGGTAAAGACCCCAAACAGAACATTTTCACAGGCACAGAAGGTTCTGCAAATGCATAAAGATAATGACGGCTCTGGGCACAAGCCAGACACTTGGGCCATTCTAGTCCTCGCACAAGTCCAACAGAGCAAATTCTATGGTCTTATTCTGGAAATGAAGACCCTGAAACCTGAGGTCACAATAACCCTGCCAAAGCATGTGAGGGAGGCAGAGTTTGACTGTGCGATTCTGAAGTCCAGGCCACCCTGGGGTTATGCTTCCAGGAAGCTGAGGCCTGAAAGAGAAAGAGGAGGGAAGGGCTGGGAAGGTGCCCTGCCCCCCCACCCCCATCCTTTTGGGTCAATTAATTGCAATGTAGTATGCTACATACATGCAAACATCTGGGGGCTACAAAGGCGAAGGGGTACAGGGGAAGAAAGAGTTAGCTCTGCCAGGGGTTTTCAAGGGAGGCTTTCCAGAGGAGGGATGACCCAGCAGGATTTGCAGATTGGAACAGAAAGACAAGGGGATGAAGGGAATTTCCAGGAAAACACAAAAAGGCGTGAGACAGGAGGCACGTTCAGAGAATAAGCTATTTGGTTTTGCTAGGAAGGCCACAGCAAGGTGGATGGAGAGAGCTGGGGGAGAAGCAGGGCCGTGGGCAGCCATGGAGTCTCTGGGTCATGCTCTGGAGCAAAGACTTTATCCCACCGGCATTGGAGCTGCTGGAGGATTTTCAAAAAGCAGAGGAACGTGTGCCTGCACAAAGAATCAACCAGGGGAAACGGATGTGGCTCAAGAGGTTCGGCGTCCGTCTACCATATGAAGAGACCCGGGTTCGATCCCCGGTACCTCCCGGTTAAAAAAAAAAAAAAAAGAATCAACCAGAAGAAAAGAGACTAGAAACAGGGAGGGCGTTAAAAAAGTGATTGCACCACTCCAGGCAATGCAACACGGTGGCCGTGGAGATGGAGATATATTTCTAAAGCAGAAGAGGGAAGAAAAGGGACCAACTGTTCCTGGTCAAGAGACCAGGGAGCGGGTGGAATTGGGGTGCCTCCCAGATACCACGCTATCTGGAGGGTGACGGTGTCACTAAGGGAGAGGAAGACTAGAAGAGATGAAGTTGAGTTTGCTTTTGAACAAGGTGACTTAGAGGTACTTGGGGCATATCGGCTCCAGAATTCATCTTGGGCATTGTCATCCCAGAGGCAAAATGTCAGGGGTGTGAATGCAAATGCAAATGCAAATGAAAGGGCTGAGTGGGTGTGGCTCAGAGGTTTTGCTCAAGCTTCAAAGGTAGGAGGACCTAGGTTCAATCCCCCTTGCCTCCTAAAAAAAAAAAAGTGTTAGGAACTGTCACAGCCAAGACAAACCTAAGATGACATACCAATTCAATGGAATGTGGTGTCCTAGATGGGACCCTGGAACAGAAAAAGGATATTAGGGGAAAACTAAGGAAATTTGAATAAAGTATGGACTTTAGATAACAATGTATCGATATTCATTCCTTAATTTTAACAAATGTGCCATCCTAATGTAAGGTGTTAATTGTAGGGGTATATGGGAACTTTCTGTACTTGGAACTTTTCTTTAAATCTAAAACTATTTTCAAATAAAAATGCTATATATTTTTTAAAGTATTAGGCCTGGAGATTAATTATATTATGTTCTTAGATCAGAGAAATATAACTCTTTGAAGAGCGAAGAAGCCTTTTTGTTCCCCGGGTACATACATAGTGCGGTTCCCTTGGAGACGTCCTAGAGGGCCAAGCAATCAAGCACCCCCCACCCCCAGCACTCTGCTGCCTCTAGATTGAATGAGTCACACCGGTGAATCATCTCTAACAATATGCTGCTCCCTGAGTTTGCCCCACCTTGAGGGCATATCAAGATGGCCTTACATCCAACCACATCCTTCTTCACGGCATGTTAAAGAGGAGCCGCACCTCCTGTCAAAAAGAACCGCTTCACGTTAGAACATATCAAAGGTAATCTTGAAGGCCTGAAACTAATCTCATAAAGCTTATGATTGATGTTTGCGGTAGGGAATTTCATTGCTACGTGTGACCTATAGCTTTTCCCCTACACATTGGGCGACCAAACACCTCCCCTATACGCTTTAAGACTTTTTTTTTCTCCCCCCCAACCCCCACCCCCATTGTTTGCGCTCACTGTCTGCGCTCTGTGTCTGTTTGTTGTATGCTCGTCTTCTTTTTGGGAGGCACTGGGAACCGAACCCAGGATCTCCCATGTGGGCTCCGCTCCCACTTATGTCTCTCATTCTGTTTCCTCCTTGTGTCTCTTGGTTGCATCATCTTGTTGCATCTGCTCACGATGCCAGCCTGTTGTCTTGCTCACCTTCTTTAGGAGGTACTGGGAACCAAACCCAGGTTCGGGTATTTATAAATAAGTAAATATTTATTCTTTATTATTTATAAATAAAATAAATCTTTTAAAAAATGTTCATGGAGTAGGAGAGCAGACACTCTCAGAAGAAGTTAACGACACGTGTGTTTAAAATTGTGTAGAACTAAATACACCCACATACAAGTACAATTAAAACTGGGGATGGGAAGCAGCTGTGGCTCAATCAGTGGGGCTCCCGTTTACCATATGGGAGGCCCCGGGTTCAGTTCCCGGGGCCTCCTGGTGAAGGCAAGCCCGCCCGCATGGCGTGGTTAGCTGACCCAGAGAGCACAAGCAGCAAGGGGGGGATAAATGAATAAATAAATAAAATCTTTAAAAAAAAAAAAAAAAAAAGAACGAACTTAATGGCAGTTGAAGTTGACTCATATGGTCATCTCCCTTCTGGCCACAACCTCTGACCCTCCAAACTTTCATACTCTCATCCAGCATCCCTGTCTGAGTTTAGATATGGAGAAACCAGAGTTCAAGTCTTGACTGCAACTCACTAGCCATGTGACCTAGTTACTCATCTAGCAAATGGGAGGGTTGATATCAATTTATAGCATTGTTGGAATGACTGAGTGGAATATATACCAAGTGCCTGGCACAAAGCAGACAGACACTCAATAAGTGGCCGGGGTCCCAGCCTCAGCAGCCCCTTTGTTGCTAGTGGCAGAACTCTATCCCAAGATCTCAGGCACCACTTTCTCCACGCAGCACCCTTGGCTCCTTGATCCCATTTCTTCCACTGCACCTGCCCTGAGAACCCTGCACACAGACTTCCTGCCTCCTGATGCCATCTGAGACAACCCAGCTGTGTGCGGACCAAGCCAGGCCTTGGTGCCATGTGCCATCCGTGCAGCCTGCTGCACACTTCCTGCCCTCCCCCGCCCCAGCTGCAGCCCCAAAACGAAGCCAGCACCTGGAGATCTGCTTCAAGACGTTTTGGCACCAAAATAACTTTGAGGGCTGAGGCGGTTCTGACCTCTGGGCCCAGGCGTTGGCCTCTCTGCTCTCGGACTCTCCCACCCACACGGTTCCAAAGGTCACACCCGGACTTGGGGTGTCCTACAGGAACCAGCAGGCATGGCAGGACCAATCCCAGGGCCAGGCCTCGCAGGGAGCTAAGCAGAGCCCAGCTGTGGACTTTGGGGTGGGGAGGAGGGGACAAGGTTCAGAGTGAACGTGGAAAGTCGCCGAAGTCCCCAGAGGAGCACGTCCTGGTCGCTCCTTGCCTGAGTGCCTTGAGAAGGGGTGTGAGCTGGAGTGATACTGAGCTGTTCCCTTAGCAAGGGGGAAGGAATGGGAGGCTGGCTCTGACCCTGCAAACCCACTGGCCAAGGGCTCTGTCTTCTGCCTGTATCATCATCATCAATCACATCATCATCACGGCTCCAGAAATGACTCCTCGTCCTAGTCAATAGCAGAGTGCCTTAAACTCATCACACAGGTCCGAGCCATGCTTTGCCTGCATGGGGTCCTGTCCGAGGCTCCCAAGCGGAGCCTCCTGGCTAAAGCCCAGTCCCCGGGATACCACCCAGCCTGGAATCCTGCTGATGTGGACAGCCTATGTGTCCATGGACCCCAGGCCCCTGTCCAGCCCTTTTGGTCCCAAGGGTTCACCCACGCATAGCCCCTTCCTATTCACCCTCCTACCTGCCTGTGAGAGGGTTGCACTGTGAAGAAATCTCCAAACCCCTTCTAGCTTGCTCCTTTCAAGCATGGACCAGTGCTTACAAATGCCCAAGCCCCTCGCGGCTGTCAGGGTGGCTACGGAGGCTCTCTGCCAGCTGACCGTCAGTAGCAGACCCCTGGCCTGGGGGTGCCAGGGACCAGGAAGGAAGGGCCCTGGGTTGCCCTCCGTCATGGCCAGCTCTGCCTTGGGCCGCACCCTCTCCCCTTGCTCCTTTTATGCCCAGTCTCAGTGATGTGCACTCTAACTAAGGTTTCCTGGGACATTCATCCCAGCCTGGCCCTGCCAGCCCTGGCCACAGGGTGTGGGTCCACCTGACTGGAGCTGGGCCAGTTGGATTCTCCTTCCCAGGAATTGGAAACTGGGACCAGAGAGCTGCAAAGACAGGGAGCATTTGGCACTAAACCACCTGAATGGCACCCCCAGAGAGTGGGTCCACGAGCACCTGGCCTGAGACCCAGGGGCTTCTCGGAGTTCTGCCCACCCCGAAGCATGACAGCTCAGGTTCTGCCTTCAGTTCTGTTCTCTGAGCCAATCCAGCACCTTCCAATTCATTCTTTTTTCTCCTCTTAAATTAGCCAAACCTGGTTTTGTTGCTTGTGTTGAAAAGGAACTTAACCAACAACCCAGAGCTCAAGCAGGGTTTGGGACCCAAAATTGAAAGCAGTGTAAAGAGTATTTTTGCCCACACTTGTCCTGTGCCCTGTTTATCTCGGGGAGCCCTCCAGGGGCCCCGGAGGAGGACCATCAGATAATTAGAAGCACTACATTACCCCCGCCCCCAATAGGTTCACAGAGAAACAGCTTCCCCAAGACCTCTGGCCATAGGCCTGGGCACACCAATGCCACACGGGACAAGCACACTGATTTCCAGAGTCTTCTCTCCTTGGTGGTCAGTGTTGGGCCCTCCTGGACACGTCTGGCCTCCTTTGTGTATGTGGCCCCTGGAAGGCGCCAGGGTCCCAAAGGCTGCAGCTTATGTAAGTGACATCAGCTCAGCCTTCAAGCAAGTCAGCCTGACTCACAACCAGGGAGGAGAATGGACAAATTTTATTTCTGCCAAGAAGATTTACACTTCCATATTCAGCATAATTCTAAAGGGCTAACTCGGGGCTTTGCTTGTCGTGCTACCCACTGCAGGTCATTTCCCAGCATCCTGGGGCAGTCGCCTTCACTCATCGTGGCCTTCACCTTCACCTTCACCTTCACTCATCGTAGTCGGCCTCCTCTTTGTCTTTTTTCCCCTCTTCGGTTTCTGCTGCATCTTTCAGATTTTGACGCGCGAACTCCTCAAAAACTAAATTTTCTTCCTGAAAGCTAAAATGAAACAGCACATTCTGGTCATTACCATTCATGGAAGCTTAAGATGAAATCTCCAGCAAAACAGAAGATCCTCAAGCTTCCTTTTGCAACAATGGACTCCATCAAGGTTTTCCTACGTGATAGAACAGGGGACCGTGTCGTGTTCCCCATAACTTTTCATTTAAAGTCCCTTTCAGTAAAAAAAACAAGAGAAAAATGATGGAAGACATAAAGAAATACACTTAGTCTAACTGTGTGTGTACATGCCTCAAGTACTAGGGAGCAAAAGTGAGGCGAGGGGTAGCGGGGCTGAGCCAGGCTTGACAGCATGGGGTTTCACCAAAAGCTTCAAAGGGGACTGCGCTGGAGGGAGTCACGGACACAGGGAAACTCGAGGACAGTATTCAGCGACTCACCTTTCTTTTGCTGTTGCTGTAAGCACAGAATGAGAGAGAGAGAGAGATAGTGATCTGTTAGCATAAATTCTGTACCATAGCTGTACCTGAAAATCTCCTGCTTCTTTAGGTGACTTTACTGTTTGAGCAATAATAAGGCCTAGACACCTGAAATTCACCATGCTGGCTTGCTGATCCTGCTTGTTTGCCTTGTCCCACTTGGAGTGCTTCTCTCCCTGAATCTTAGCCATTGCTTCCTTTAAAGAGTGCCTCAACCCTCACCTCCTCAAAAGAAGCGAGCCGCGCCTGACCTCCAGGACCCTTGACTCTCTTGGCCTCACTCACTCTGACAGGGCTCCTCTCTCCACAGTCTTTCTCCCGAGGACTTCTCCAGGCCTCGCCTTGCTGAGTCACCAGGGTGCTGTGAAAACGCACAGGCCCAGCCCCCCCACCAATCTTCCACATCATACTCTCTAGGGGCAAGACCTGGGAATCGACCTCCAACCAATACCCTGGGTGGCCAAGCTTGCACTAGAGCTTGAGGACCACTGGCGAGCAGCTCAGTTTTCAACTCCTCGGTTAACATGCTGATCTTTTGGGGGAAGGGGATGCTTTCTGTGTTTTGTATCCCCAGATTAAGTTAAGTGCTATTATTTTGCATGGTTTTGCTCTATTTTTAGCTCTCTGCCCACCTAGTAAAGTGCTGGTATAAGCCTCAGATAGTGAGCAAGGAAGAGCTAAGTGCAGTTACAGAATCCAGAGGATTTGGGGGAGCACAGCGATAGTTGGATAGCAAGTCCCTGCTTTTGGCTCCCCTGCCCACCTGGAAGCCAGCACTGGGGACGCCGGGGTGGGGGGGTGTCTGTGGGAACTGCTAATCACATGGCCCCTAAAGGGAGTTTAGCTCACCAAAAGCTCCTCCTGGGCAAGAAATTCCCTAGGGCCCCAGAACTCGAAGTCATACAATTACTTTAACAGGAAACATCAGCTTTGAAGAAACAGGCAACAGGGTAGTGTCTAATCAACACCCTGGACCCAGGAGATGCTCTTGACAGGGGATGATAAGAATTTGGGAGCATTCCGATGGCACTTATTTCCTACTACTTACTTGACCCCTGGCCTGGACAGGACTCCTTGACCACAAGCCACCTACTTCAGGCAGCCAGGACATATGTAGGTGAGATAGCCCACATCTGGGAATGAAGTTTGGGGACTCATAAATCTTTGGAAATCAGAATTTTGTGACCGTGGAATGATTTGTCTAAGCCGTCCTCCCTGGAATCTCCTGGTATGACAGCTCATCATTTAGTCTTAACCTGGTGGCATGTTCCACATAAGGACATAATGAGTGCAACATGAGAATGTTGTACATGGAGGAGGAATAATGCCATTTTCCCCCAAATTAAGCCACACGGTCTATGCATGGCTCCAGAAAATACCCCAAAGTAGACTTAAAACTGCTCCTCACAGAATTGAGAGGGAACAGAAAGCATCTCAATCTCACATAGTTAAAAAAGAGTATTTCACTGATACAAGAATAAATGAATAAGAAACCTATGGCTAGATCATTTTCAGAATTTTTAGACAGATCTCAATGTGAATATAGGTTTTTGTTTTGATTTTTAATTGAAATTTCATCATCAATATAGCAAAGTTATTTATGAAGCATGAGAAAAATAACCCTCCTTGTTTATACCACTTTTACTTAAAATTTCTACTTATTTATATAACAATGAGGAGTTACCATAGACAAGCCCATTCTTCTTTCATGTCAAATAAGCTGCCATAACACAGAGTGGACAATTTTTCCTCAGAATTTCTGAGATTGAGCCTATATTATTTTTGCTGCTTCGTTTACTTTTTTCGAAGAGCTTTATTGAGGTATAATTTGCACACCATACAGTTCACCCATTTAAAGTGAACAATCCAATGGTCTAGAGGCTGTCCACACAGTTGCACAACCACTGCTTCATTGACTTTCAACATCCACGCAGGAGCCAATGGACGTAGAGTTGAAATGAGACGAGACTTCGGAATGGAGCCGGAAGCTCTTTACCAGTGCACTGTATTCTCATCGCAATTGCCACTGTCAAAATTATTCATCATCTTCTAAACACCTGTCAATGTTTCCACATGAAACATGAGGACTCCTGTGTCCAACTGAAACACCAAAGCCTCGGGCTCTCAAATTTATTTTCACCTAAACCATCTTGAAATCTAAATCCCGGTCTATGGAGGGAGAACGAGAGCTTTTTTTTTTATTTTTACCGGGAGGTCCCGGCTCCCTCCATATGGGAGACAGTCGCCCAACCATTTGAGCCACATCCGTCCCCCTAGTTCATTCCTGATAAAACCTAACTAGCTAGCCCCTGGCCGGAGTGCGAGGATGCTGCGTCCCCACCCACTTAGGGAAGGTGGACCAGCTATTGGCTCTGTAACGCCCCAGGTGCTCTCCCTTCCGGGGCCAGGCTCCACGTCCGCAGATGTGGCGGAATCCTGCACGCCAGGCCATTCCCACGCTCAGTGAGATGCTCAGGAAAGATTAAGGAGCACTAAAGAATAAACCTGCATGTAGTAAACTACTAGAGAGGGCCAGGGCAGTGGAAGGACTGACCTGGGTCCTCGGGCTGTGGGTGCATAAGGCGGAACGGCACCTCGGTGGCCACTTCACTACAGAAAAAGAAGAATGCAGACTGGTGGGGACACAAGCACACAATCAGAAGCCATGCAGTGAAGACTGGAGCTGCAGAGACTCACGGGAGACCCCCAGGCCCAAGCCCAAAGAGCATTCAGTGGAATTAAAGGGAAAGAGAAAGAAATCAGGAAGTGGTCAAGCAGGAATTTGAAATGTGTTCCCAGGAATGTGGTGGAAAAGCTGCATTTATGCCCCGCAGCAGGCAGCTAGTGTTTCTTGGGTTTCCCTTGCTCCTGGCTATTAGGTGCTGGGACATGATAGTGTATGTAGAAAAAGGGATGAAATCCCAGAGAAAGAATGGGTTAAAAAAAAAATTTTTTTTTTTTTTTGCAAAAAAATTTGGTAAGAGCTACAAATAGCAGGTATATACAGCAGAGGAAGCATGGAGAGATCAAGGGATGAAGAATTTTCTTGTTAGTTTGTTTTTGCTTCTTCTTATTGAAATAATGAAAATGGTCTAACAATGACTGAGGTGATGAATGTACAACTATGTGACTATACCAAATACCACTGATGGTACACTTTGGATGAATGGTATGCTTTATTAATACGTATCAATAAAATTGATGTATTTGTTTTAAATCTGTGTGAGGGCTGGTGTGTGGTGGGGCAGGGCACGTGGCCATTTGTTAAACAGTAGAACAGAAGCCAGCAGACGGCACAGAATTCCGAAAGCTAAAGGGCTTTGGGGAGACTTGCAACCTTACAAAAAGAAGGAAAAAGATGAGGGGTCGGAGGTGGCTCAACTGGTTGGGCGTCCGTCTCCCATATGGAGGGACCCGGGTTCGTTCCCCGGGACCTCCCGGCAAAAAAAAAAAAAAAAAAGATGAGTCAGGAAGGAAGCAGCAGAGAAATCCAGACAAAAGGAGAATGGAAGGATTGGAGGTGAAGAAAAGAAGGGTCCTCCTAGCTTCACCCAGGACCCACGGCCTCCCCCCAGCCACATACCTCTTCAGTCAAAGCACAGCCACCCTTGCCAGCCCCAGGTGCCCACAGACCTTTGGGTTGCAGGAGAGGGAGAGAGATGGTTGGGGTTGGGGTGAAGGCAAATATATGGTCAATGCCTGCCTCAACCATTGCTCAACTCACTGCATCTGTGAGCCAGGCCTAGGCAGCCCCACCGAGAGGGAGCTTCCTGGGGCAGGTGCCCTGGCCCAGTCTTAAAGAAACGCCCCCAGCCACACGCCTATTAGCCAAGCCTTTAAGGATGCATCCCAAGGCAGCGGGCATCATTTCCCAACCGCTGGGCATAACCACCGGGAAACCAGATTTCCCCAGATGCTGTCTGTGAACCCCAGGCTTGCTGTCTATGATCTCCTGGGAATCAAGCAGAGAAGAAAGGTAAAGAGGCTTACCTGGAGGTGAGCTCTCCCAGAAAGCTAGGAAACACAAAAACAAAACAGTCTGTGGTCACCGTCCCCCAACAGGAAAGGGATTTGATTTCCATTATGAGAAGCAGGACAAGCCCCAGTTCACAGGTCTTTCACTCACTCACACCTCCAGGATCTATGCATATCTCCTAACTTTCAACTTAATTCTTTCTCTCTACTTGCGATTTCATCTCTTTATCCAGAGAATTGGTTAAAAAGAGGAAATCGCTCAAGTCCAAGCCTTAATGTTCAAGAATCAGTGGCTAGATCACAACCAGGTAATTGTGAAATAACTGGTTTTCATTGATCTTGGCCATTTAAAGAAACTCCACCCTATTTTCAGCTTCTCTCAGGGAAAATGAAAGGAAACTATCCATTTTGAAAAACACAACAAATATAGACCCTGTGTTAATAAAATATGCGCAATAAACCCGCAGTCTCCTTTTTGCTGCCCCAGCCAAATTCTGGGAACCTTCACCACTTAGAGACGTGGACTGGGCACAGGTGCTTGCCTTCATGGTCATCCAGGTCAAAGGCCAGGGCAGTGGAATTGGAAAAGGAAAATGAGCACTCAAGTGTTTTTTCCTTTTGGTGAGATTAAAAAAATGGGAAAAACTCATTTTACCAAAAGTGGAAAATCATTTCCTCAGAACTCTGGAACGTATGTGTGTGAGAAGGAGCCCCCCAGACCCTGTAATTACAGCTGACAGAGCAGGGAAAGGAAGGTCTCCCCTTTCTAGGTGGACGCCTCCTGAGACACAAATGAAGGAACATCTGCCGAGAGCCCGTTTCATATCCGCCGTTCTTTTCCAAAGCACAACCTCACTGGTTTTCACCGCTGCATACGACCCCTGCTGCCCAAGCATATGCACGCATGCTTTTGCAAAGCTGTCCTGAGTGATGTGCATATCTCACAGTCTGCTTTTCTACCTTTTCCACTTAGCATTTTAACAGATAGAACGGTTGGGGCATGGATGTGGCTCAAGTGGTTGGGCGTCCGTCTCCCATATGGAGGGACCAGGGTTCGATCCCCGGGACCTCCCGATAGAACGGTGAAACCATATGAATACAGTCTCTCCAAAATTCTACTTGGTAATCATTAGACTCTGTGGACCTTCCTTTTCTGTGCATCTCCCACTCATTCAGAAAAGGAACTGTCGAGACTGTGGAAGGCCAAGACGGAACAGACAGAAGGAGGGTGCTTGGACACTTACCCTGACACCGTGAGCTTCACCTTGATCTGGTAGGACACCAGGATGCCCAGGACGGTCCGGTCAATGCCTTCCTTAATGCTGCCCAAACAGAAAAGAAGAGAAGGATGCAGGCAAGCTGGGAAAACACAGGCCCACGAACGAACCCTGCTGCCTCCCACCTGTGCTCCCACAAGGAGGTGTCCTCTCCAGCAGCTGTCAAAATCCTAGAACTTTACAGATCTGGGGCAGAGGGCTTCCTTTCATGCATGGTGGCATGGCGCCTTCTCCTCTAGAAGTTCACAGAGGGCACAGCGTTCCTCTTCCTTCTCCATGCCCTTCCTCAGTCGATGCCCACAGATCTGGTATTCCAGCTAGAAGCCTTGTCCACCTCAGCTCCTCCCTCTCTCCCATCTGCCATATAACCACCCATCCCAGCAGGATACCCAGTCCTCACACACACTTTTCTTGTGGGTTGGCTCAATAGCTACTCTCCCCCATGCCAGACTCCTCCCACCACACGGGGGCACAGCTGGCCACCTGTGACCTGGCCTTTGCCTGCCTTTGCCATCTCAAACTCCACGTGCCAGCCTTGCCAAACACACCTGCCCTGGAATGTCCTCCTCTCCCTCTCCTGTCCCCAAGATCACACTGAAATAGCCCCTCCCTTGGGAAGCCTTCCTGCCCATCTGCCAGGCAGCGCCAGGTCTCCCTCCTTGGCGCTCCACTTATGGGATAAGGCAGTGGACCTCCATCAACCCTGATCACAGTGGACTGGGATTATTCTCGTCCCGAATCCTGATAGCTCTGTGTCCCCCATACCCAGCCGGCCCCAAGTAAGAACTCAGTAAATGGTTATGTGAAGGAACGGAGGTGCCAGAAACCATCACATACACCCCAGAGAGAGTGCAGTCTGACAAGTTATTTCCCGGGCAGAAACTTCATTTCTAGATTCCACTAATAAGTGTCACATTCCCACTATTTGAAGGCACCATGCTAGGCATTTTAACATAGATTATTATCTCATGTGATCCAACGTATTTTAGGGTGTCCAATTACAGAAACTAAGACGTGAACCAAACTTCATGAAATTCTAGCTAAAATAATGTGAACAAGGGTTGAAACTGGAGCCGGGTGGCCTAGAGGCTGGAGGAAGGAGGTGGGGGGGGGGGACCACAGTGCCCCCCTGAAGAATGCTGTGCCAGCTCCTGGTGCCTGAGGCTCTTTTAAAGAGGCCAACCCCCTTTTGTCTGGAGTGGTGGGATGCAGCCAAGCCCTGGGTGGAGGGAGGGGGCCTCCAAAGGGAAAAAAGGGGGGTGCAAGCCTGAGACTCCAGCTCTTTGTGTGGGACTAACTCTACCCTGTACTGAATGTGGCCCAAACACAAGTGGGGGAACAGAATAGTCTTTTGTCACACGGTGAGAATACCCATGAGCTTTCTACCCTGCCATCTTCCTTGAGTGGAAGATTCACACATGCACACACACGCATACACATAGAGACTTGTTGATACAGGTTGTGTGTGGCTGACACTTGCAAGTACCCTAGAAGGCAGCCCTGAAGTTGGGAGAGAAACAAGGAACTCAGGGTCAGGAGCAGACTTTGCTATTAACTGACCAGGTGACCTTGGGTGAGTCATTCTGGCTGAACTTCAATTTCCTTATCCATAAAATGACTATATAAAATAACTGTAAATACACCATCCTCACGAAGGTCTAGAGACTTTTGTGTTTGTAAAATACTCCATAAACCACAAAATGTTTACAAATGTAGTGGGCCATTACTGATATTATGCTTTTCACACCCTTGAACAAGTTGATCTAGGATATCCATTTCCTGTTATTCTTGCCCTTAGAGCTTCACAAATGTGCTGCAGAATCTAATCCAGTAACTTGACTGATTATCCTCCAAAAATCCTTTGACTCCTGCAATCTGACTTTCTGCCAAATGTTCGTTGTCCCCCCACATTTTGATCTCAGAGCATGTGTGCCCCTGAGCTACAGGGACACAGGCTTCAAACACACCTGCCCCTTCCCATTGGCATCACCCAGAGGTGTTCTCTCAGGGGCCACAGACAGAGGCCCCAGAGTGTCACACTGGAAATGGTGACAGTGTGGGACCACAAGCCTGGGCCGTGGCTCCTACCCAAAACCTTGGAGTTTACCAACGGCCACAGTCTCCTGGAATGGAGCCGAAAGGATGGCAAGGTATGGCAGCGGGTGTCTGATCTGCTGCCTAAATTCGGCCAGTGTTTCTTTGAGTCGGGCTCAGCAGACCAGTGCTTATTCTCATTTAGATTTAATCAACATCTGCAGCCACCGGAGCCTCCTGTTCTTTCACCTTTACTGTTGGAAAATGCATAAACGAATGAATGGAGGCAAGTGCATTACTCAGTTAATACGCTTAGGACACTCTCCTAGCTAATAATTCTTGTAAAAAGTGATAGCTGACTTTGATTGAGCACTTCCTATGTGCCAGGCATTCTACACGGATTCTACACGGATCATCCTAATCCTGTAACTGATCTATAAGATAGGAACGCTTATCACGCCCACTTAACAGAGGGGAAAACTGAGGTTCTCAGCGCAGGTGATCTGGCACAGTCACCCGGAGGGAAGGAAGCGGGCTGGGTTTGGTGCAAAGCGGTGTCCAGAGCCCACAGCAGTAAGCCCCACACCATGCCAGTGTGGCAGCTGGGGCCCGGTTTGGGCCGCTGCCTGCTCCATGGAGCCTGGTCTTCACCAGGCACGAGCAGCCTCTGAGTTCACAGGGCTGGGGCGAGAAGCGGGAGCAGCACAGCGGCAGCCCCGCTGCAGGCCAGAGCCCGCCCGCCCCCCCCGCTGCTCACATGGTGCTGGAGGCGAGGTTGGTGTCCTCGTGCTTGAGCTTCCCGTCCAGGGCGATGCCCCGCCTTTCCCGATTGTTCGCCAGCAAGGGCACCAGCGTCAGCGTCTTTGTCAACGTGCTATTTGGCGGCACTTTTTCCCTGGAGGAAGCAAGACAGAGAGGAGAGCTGGTCAATTGTCTCTTATCACCATAAAATCCACTATCGACTCCACGAGAGCCTATTTGCCATCAAGCATTTCTCCAAGATGGAAGTTCTCTGTGACTTATGGAAAAGATCAGTTCAGGTTTGCAAGACCTTGTGAATCTGCCTGACAAGAAGCAGAACATTATTAGTTAAACCTCAAATTAGGCTGGCAGCAATATTAGGACATTTCCTCAAGCCCCCACACCTGCTCTGAATGGCTGAATTTCTAGAATGTTCTACAGAGTTAAATGCGACCAACTGTTCCAAGGGTCAGAGAACCACCAGTGGGCTGCAGAGCTGTCTGTTCAGTGCCAGCATCAAGACCAGGCTAGAAGGGGAGTGGGTGCAGCTCAGTGGTTGAGCACCTGCTTCCCATGTACGAGGTCCCGGGTTCAATCCCTGGTGCCTCCAAAAATAAGTTTTAAAAAATTAATAAAAGACCAGGCTGGAAATTTTCTTGTTGCTATAAGGGAGATGGGCATCTGACCGGGATGGGGGCGGCCAGGAAGGGCAAGGGGGGATCCTTTGTTTGGGTTCAAGGCTGCCCACACTCCCTTTCTCCACCAGATCTTCTCTATCATTGACTGGGCAGTGGGTTTCCCAATACCTGACAGATGGCAGAGGACCCGTGCCAAGGGCAGGACTGTGCTTGAGCTGGTGATACAAGTGGCATGTGTGTCTCCAGGGTCTGGCAGCCTCTCTGCGCAGGCACCGTGCTGAGAGCTGCCCATGCCGCCTCTCACATGTTACAACCAGGGAACCATGCCCACGCTCCCCGGTGTCTCTCTATCCTCATGCTTGGCATCAGGGCCGCTTCCTTAGGCTGTTCTGAGATAGGCCAGAAGGCTGAACTGCCATCCACAGAAGGTGAACTCTCCCTGGAGAGTTTAAAGCAGCTGCCGCTCTCCCACCTCCCGTGTGTGCAAGAAGCTTCCGGGCATGGTCTTTACAGAATTCTGCTTGAGCTGGAGCCCAGGTGGACCTGACAGAGCAGCTCCTCTCCTAACGAGTGTGATTTGGGTAACAGCATGACAAAAGCAGGAATTACACCTGTAGAGGTGACGGTTGCAGGAGAGGCCCTAGGGTCAGGCTTGGATGATGGCCTTTCCTGCTGCAGAACTTGCCAAAGGACTGTGCCAAGGGCCCTGGGGCCTGCCCAGACACTTGCCCGCACCTCCAGATGCCGGGTCCTCTGGGGCCAGTGTGGTCCCCAGGATGGTGGGTAGCAGCTCGGGAGTCAAGTCTGAGCTGGTGCAGAGCAGTCCTGCTCGCCAGAGCCCAGAGCAGCGGGGGTCAGGGACAAGGGGTTGTGCTCTGCAGCCACCTGAGTAGCTTCTAGTCTAAGACCCACTGGCTGATTCAGCTCAGCTTTCAAGCTCTCTCCCACCTTTAGAGGGACCCCAGAATGGCTCCCAGTTTCCTGGGAATCATTTGGTCCAAAATGCACCCCAGAGCTGAAACGAGGACAGATAATGGGGAAAGCTCAGCCTTGGACCATTTGCCCCCATCACTGCTGAGCAGATGCCAAAAGACAAGCCAGGGCCAAAAAGCATAGTGCACAAGATGGGCAGGGATGCACCCTAAAAGGTGGGACAGACCCCGGGCCTGGCACAAAGGAGCCTACCAATAGGTTTTGGTCCCTTCCTGCTTCCCTCCCCTGTAGACCTATAATTAAACTTTTCTTGAATCTGTTTTGAGTAATAGTTGATCCCAAAGCTGCCTTTTAAATGTTATATAAATTTATCCTGCTGAACCAGGCTGTCTTACCAGACCAACCCCCTTCCCCCAACACTGGTAAGATCTTTGCATAGCATGGTGCTTAAAACACACCAGCTAGACAAGGAGGAAAAACCTTCTACTGCTATCCTCCAAAGGGATGGGGGCATAACCCTCAGAAGCCTGGGTAGTAGATGAATCTATCTGACTTTCTAGCACAAAGAAAGTCAGATAGATGGGCAGGTCTCTCACTCCAACATGAAGGAGCCATTGCAGGAGTCTCATGTGATTTTTATTCTACTAAAGGAAGACAACAGGCTAAAAATTGAGGCATCATTTGAACCCAGTTGTCATTGGTACAAGATTTTCAAATTGATGAGCAAATCAAAATATGGAGAACCTGTATCAGTGAGGGTAGGAACAATAGGAAATAGATAGATAGATAGATAGATAGATAGATAGATAGATAGATAGATAGATGATAGATACATAGATAGATAGATACATAGACAGATGATAGATATTTTAAGGAATGAGAGTGCTGGCAAGTCTGAAACCTGTAGACAGGCTGACAGGCTAGAAATTCAGGTAGGACTGATTTCTTTTGCTTTGGGAAGCCTCAATTGTTGTCTTAAGGCCTTCAGTGGAACCCCAGCTGAGCTGACAGGTCATTTGATTATCTTTGGGGTGGGGGTGGAACAGTATCAGCTCCCTAACAACTCACTGCAAACTGAAACAGTAAGGTCAGCTGAGCCCACTGGTGACACTGCCATCTTGATTTCTCTCATCTTCATCATTCTTTAGATTGGGCTGATTTCTTAACACTCTCATGTACTGGGTGAGGTGAGGTTGGGTTAAGGTAGAACTAGAGTTAAGATGACTTTTTTGCAGCCCTTGCAGTAAGAAAAGGGGAAGGAAGTGAAAAGCTGGTGAGTGAGTGGGGCATTCTAGTTCCCTCTTCAGTGAGTAACAAAAAGGGAACCTGACATAGAAGTCTGGGTGGCCCAGGAAACGGAAGCGCAACCAGCTACTCACTGTGTTTCCACCACCGCCACCGGTTTGACATAATAATCGCTCGAGTAGAGAACCACGTTGGCCACTTGTTCCACTGCAGAGGGGGAAGAGGGACAGGATACTCAGTGTGAGGTCCCTCACGCACGCGCAAGGTGCTGCCTGGCCTTCCAGGGGATGCTGTCCTCTCTGATGACCATTTTAGACTCCTTGCCAGGCTTGTCTTTCTCAGCCCAAGTCTTCAGTGTCGGAGCCTGTCTTCAGGCCATTTCTGTTCACCAATAACCTGCTCTGTGTCGACTCCACCCATGAGCAGAGTCTCCTAACACTGCACCTCCCATGCCTTCCTCTCCTCTGAGCCCAGACCTATTTCCAGCTGCCCATGGGGCGTCCCTGGTGAGCCTTCAAAGGACACCATTTGAAGGATGCGCCATTTGCTCTTTTTCCAAACCCATCCCCTTTCAACATTATCTTAGTTAATGAGCATACTCCTTCCTGTTTGCCACGCTAGAGACCCTCTGAGATAGCATAAACTTGATTCCAGACTACTTGGGCTCAACACCAACTTAGCTGTTAACTTATCAACTGTAGGGGAGCTACTTAGCAGTTTCCCATCAACAGAATGGGGTTGATGACTGCACTCTAACTCACAGGGCTGTTGTGAGGATTTTAAAAAAATGACTTTTAATGGCCCTTAAAATCAAGTTTGACGATTAAAAGAAACCACCTGTGCAAATCACTCAGCACAGTGCCCAGCCTATAGAAAGGCACTAACATCTTGTTTTAGAAAATTCAGCAACTTCTTTCGGAGGTTTGTGGCTCTGGCATCTGGGTTGAGAGATCACTCTGAACCGGGGACGAGGCTCTATCAATAATCCCTGCTTGTAGGACATTCTATGGGACGCTACAGACAACATGCCCCAAACTCCAAATCCCACAAAACCCTCAGGACACATGAACTAAAGCAACATAGGACAAAACCAAAATTTTACATTAGGTATTCATGCTAGCAGCAAGAAAGTCCAGGATTCTTTAGTGTGAGGTCCAGAACACAAATTCCCAAATTTCACCTACGACAGACAGAGGGAAAGAGGAAAGGGGTATGTGGCATTTAACAGCACCCCCCTTCCCCGCCTTGGACTGTGCCCACTTTAGCACTGAAAGCCCAGCATCCTTGGTCCCGGCAACCCAGGGCAGCTGGTTACCCTCAGACGCTGTAAGTACATAACTTTATCGTGGTCATTGAATGCTTGAGTGTAGAAGGACTTCAAGGTCACCCTCTCAGGTCATTCCATCACATCTTTTTTATGTGGCCCATTGTTTGGTTTCTGTTCCATCAAATTAAAAAAATAGCTTCATAGAAGACCATGCCCTGCACATTGACGCCTTTTGAGCTGAGGAAATGTATAGGAATGTCAAGCAGGAGGCACCTTTCCTGCAGACACAGGCGAGGCGAGGCTATGGCACTGCAGTGATTAAAAGCGTGACATTAGTGCTTTAGTATTTATCAAGCACCTCCATACATGGCCTCTCTCAAGAGCCTCAGGAGAACCCGGGCAGGTAGATGAGGAGCCTCTCCAGGGTGTGGGCTCCAGGGTTCAGAGGGGCTTACTCAGCATGACCCCACATATTAAGTCCAGGTGTTTTGAATCCAGTGCTTTCCCACTGCATTATGCTGCATTTGTGAACAAAAGTGATGACCGATCCCAGAAGGAAAGCTCCTCACATGTCTGTCCCTGTGATCCAGCCCAACAAGTCCCCAGGGAGGATATGGCCGTGGGAAGAAAGGAAGCTCACCAATCAAGGGTGTTGCCCAAGAGGACAGTCCTACGCTGGGCAGGAGATGTTAATGAGGTCCCTTTAAGGGGCAGCAGAGACAAAGAAACAATTCCAAGGGCCCTTCTAGCAGGGTCTTATGGGACCTGAGGAAATGTGATCCGATTGAGAAAATCTAGAAGACTGCCCTGTACTTTTAAGAGGGAAGTCCAGTGGGAGGTGGGGAACATGGGAATCCCTGTAATTTTTGTATAACATTTATGTAATCTAAGCATCTTCCAAAAAAAAAAAAAAAGTACCACACAAATACAAAGCATCAACAATAGCAGAGTATATGTGAACAGTGTACTTTTCCATTAATTATCTGTAATCCTGTAATGTTTCTAATGTAAAAATAATATTTCAAAATGTTATACTGACAGAAAAAATAAACTGCTTAAAAAAAAAAAAAAAAAAAAAAGAGGAAGGTGCTACCTGATGCTTTAATCTTCTTCACTGTTTTCTCCGTGTCATTGGTCACAGTCACAGTCACAGGAATAGGCTCCCCATGGAAATATATCTGGAAAAGTTAGCAGGTAAGTCAGAAAAGGAGAACAGAGTCTCGTTCGTGGCTTCGAGACTCTTCTTTAACTAGAATAAAAGTGGCTGAATTCCCAGAAGGTAATGTGACAGTAACATGCTTCCTTTAGAGAAGGGTCCAGAACAGGCTCTGCCCAGTAAGTGTCTGGCATGCTGGTGAGGACCATGGGCAGCGGTGTTTGAAAGGCCTGTGTCCTGAGAGTTACGTCAGACTAAGCCAGGGGGTCTCGAGTCAAATCCTCAGTACACAGGGTTCCTGCCCACGTGTGGCATGCAAGGCTGCTAGGGGCCAGAGGGACCCGGGACGGCCTTGGCCAGTGGTTCTTCACCTTCTCCCACCACGTTCTCAGACGACACGCCACCCCTGCAGGGCTTCAGGGAAACTTAACGTTTTCACGGAAGGAAACAATTCATAATCACCATCCCCATGGATGCTGCATCAGTAGACGAGGCCCAAGGGGGCAGAGAGAGGGCAAAGCTAGCAGGGGGCAGCATGGGTGGGGGTGAGACGCCATGCCTCTCTCCCTGGCCCTTGGACCTCACCAGGGACTTTCACACTATTATCAGGCTCACATTAACTAGCTCCGGAGGATGAAAAAAGCCCCCCATTCACCACTGCAGTGTGTGAACTATCCCTAGAAACAAGACGACTTGCAACACATGGACGGCAGTTAGGAGAAGGGGCGCTGAGGGCCCCCAGGCCTGCCCCCACACAGGTAGGGGGCTCGAGAGCCTGCCGCCCCCGGCCGGCTGTTACCTCTTTGGTGAGGGAGACGGCGAGGTGCAGGGGCTTGTTGCACATGAAGAACTGCCAGGCGGCCTCAGCGCGGGGCTGGGGGCCCATCTGGGGCGGAGCATGCTGCACTTTGCGGATCAGGAGGCACACGGAGCTCCTGCGGATGAGAAGTCCCCACCGGGAGGCTGAGGCCGGCCCTCCTGGCCTCTCTCCCACATCCACGTTGGCATCACGTGCCCAGCCAAGAGAGGTTGGCTGGAAGGCGGCCAGGACGTTTGCCTGAGCCTGGGGCAGCCCTGGTGGCAAGAAGGATCGGAGGCCCTGGCTTCTCCATCCCGCTGTGAAGCCACTGGCTGTGGCACTTTCCCCAGGGTCGGTTTTATCCTGTAGATCCTGGCTGTGCCCCTCTAGGCATGATGCTGCTGCGTGATGGCGTCCTGTGCCTTACGGAAGCGTGGCACCTATTAGCCTTGCTTATTCTCATAATCACCATCCATGTGTGTTGTGAACGAGGAGAGCGTGTTAAGGGCACAGGTGGTTTAGGTGTAAGAAGAAAACGGAAGAAAGAGGGGCTCCCAGGAACTCTTGAGCTTGCTGACTCTCCTGGCATTTTCCTTCTATTTTCCCTGCCCCAGGGCATCAGCTACGTGATGCCATCCCGTGGGTAGATGGTTCTGTCCCGAGCTGCCCTGACCTGGGGAGGCTCTGTTACCCCGGCCTCACGGGCTCTGCAAGGGAAAGTGCAGGGCATTTCCTTCTCCCCACCTCCTTGCCCTGGACGCCACTAGTCCCACCACCACACTCTTACTTTTTGGGAATTTTGTCCTCGTCACCTTCTGTGCTGTCTGTAGCAAATGCTTTGACCTCGAAGTCGACCCCACAGCACTGCCAGGGCAAGAGAAAGACAGGTGGTCACCTCCCTTCCTGCAAAGGCACCAGGGGCTGAGGGGCTTGGAGCTCACCCGGGGGTGTTGGGTATCACCTCTTTTCTGTTTTACCCTTAGCCTTTCCAGAGGTGAACGCTGAAGCTAGACTGAAGCATACTAGTAATGAAATGACACTAGCACAAGGACAGAGCCATAGATCCAAAACCCCAGAGGTGGGGCTCAGCTTGGGGGACCTGCAGGGCGTGCCTTGGCCATCGCAGGGGTCCCTGCCTCCCACTGTCTCACCCAGCACCCAGCCCCCCTCCACCAACTACTTTACGACAGATGCAGATGCTCACGGCACCAGCAGGGAGTCCAGGAGCCCCCGTGCTAGGGCGCCAACCCCTGGCCTGAGCCAAGTGTGGCCAGGCAGGAACAGGGCCAGCGCTGCAGTCTCTGCCAATTCTTAAAAAGAAGTTGGAAATGTAATTTGGGGTGAAATCTCCTGATTTTTAAAATAATTATTATTGTAAAATGTATATGGCATATACATATGGCTCTTTTCACCGTTTTTTAGTGTACAACTCAATGGCCTGGATTCATTTCACAATGTGGTGTAACCATCACCACCATCCATTACCAAAACCTTTTCATAATCTCAAACAGAAACTCTGTACCCATGAAGTATTAACTTCCTGTTCCCCAACCCCACCCCAGCCCCAAATTTAATTTCTGTCTCTTGAATTTGCCTATTCCAGATATTTCGTGTAAGTGAAATCACACACTAGCTGTCCCTTTGGGTCTAGAGTTCACCTAGCAGAATGGTTTCAGGGTTCATCTGTGTCGCAGCATGCATCAGAACTTCATTCCTTTTCATGGCTGCATAATGGTCCATGACATGGATAGACCAAATTTTATCTGTTCATCAGTTGATAGTTGATTTTTAAATTAACTAAATTTAAAGACATTTAAGCATTGCCTGAGTCCCATCTGCAGCACTCAGCCCCAGTGTGTAGACGCCTGAGGCTGGAGTTCCAAACCCTCCCCACCTGGCTCCTCTCTGCAGATGAAAGCGTACAGGGGAGCAGGGGGGCAGGGCCTGCCCTTCCCCAAATGCCTAGAAGAAAAGTGTAAGCGGCACAAGTTCATCAAATCCTCCGTGTAAATTGTAGCACATAAGCCACGGTTTTGGGTGTCCTGTGTCCGTGGAACCGTGGCAATTCTAGAATCTAAATTGAAAAGAAATTTACACATCATTATTCACCCCCAAACCAGCTTGCTTACTGATGCCACCCGCCCGCTCTGCCTGCCTGCCTCGGTTCCTCTCTGCTCACTCGACGTTGAGGGTGGACCTGCCCCTAATCATGCCATGCTCGTTCCCCTACCCCTGCACATACTGTTCCCTCTTCCTGCAATTCCTGTCTCTTGCTCTCTTTTTTCTATTTGATGAACTCCTATGGATCCTTCAAGTCCCTAGCCTAAAGGTCTCCTCAGCTGTCAAGCCGCAAGTCCCCTCCAGGGCCACCGGGGGCTCAGTTCTTACCCCTTTCCCAAAGCTGCCCTGATACCCTCGCCTCACCTAGAACAGAAGAGACAGGATTTGGGGAGGGGGGGTCTGGCCTGTACAGCATTGTAAAAAATCAAGAAAGGCTGCCTAAAAATCTGGATTTCTAGCCTCTCTTTAAGAGCACTGTAAGATCTGGCAAACTGGATGTGCACGCACTTGGCGCTTGCCCTCCTTCGTTAGTGACCTCGTCCTCTTCCTCCCCCAACTTAGCCACCCATGCCCCCTATTTCTCCTGGACCAGTAGTTTTCCAATGTTTCAGGGCACGGCCCATGGTAAAAAATCAAGTTATAATGTCACAGTACATGAAACAATACTTAGCTTTGCTACATGTGACACCATCTGAACTTGTCTATTCCATTTTATTTTGTTCCATTTCATTTTATAAAAATGCCATCTCTGAGCCACTACATTGATTTCACTAGTGGGCCAGGTCCCCCACTTTGCCCCCAAACACTACCCTGGGCCTTGTCAGTGTCTATCACCGCAGGCTTCCACCGCAGGCTTCCACCACAGGCTTCCTGCAGGCTGGCTCCTCTCAGAGAGGCGTCACATCTAATCTTTGTGGCTCTCTCCCTCATGGCTCCCCAACACCAGCAACTCTAGGGCCTGCAGTCCATGGGTCCTAGCCCTTTTCTTGGCCCCTCCTGTCCTCGCCACCCACTCTGCCTTGTCTAGGTTCCATGGTCCAGCCTGGCTTGCCCCTCTTGCACGCTCCCACCCAGGTCGTCTCGCACAGCAGCCATACTGATCCTCTGAGGGCCTCAGTCGGGCCCTGCAGCTCCGCTGCTCAGAAGAAACACCCAAGTCCCTGGCTGGGTCTGCAGCGGCCTTCCAGATCTGGCCACGCCCGCCCACACCGCTCTGACCCCCGCTTCTACGTTCACCCCCACTGCCCCGGCAGGCACCCAGCCTCCTCACGGCTCTGCCCGCTCAGCCGGAAGCCCTTCTCCTCGCAGAGCAGGGCGCGCCTCTCGTCGGCGTCGCCTTATTGGAGACCTTCTTTGAACACCCTGAACAAACATCTCACCCAGACACTCCCTTTGCCCCATGGCCTTTGTTCCCCAGGCACCTCTTGCCATGTAATGTGCTGTGCAGCCTCTTGCTGCCTGGCTCCCGCCTGCTGCTCTCCACGTGTAAGATCCACGGGGGCAGGTTACTGTCTTCACAAGGATGGGCAGAGCTATTAACTGCTGAGGATGAGCGACAGGGTCATAGTCACTCATTATCCTGGTCTCTACTTTTAGGCATGTTTGAAATTTTCCATGAGAAAACATTATTTTTAAAAGCCTATGGTGGGAAGCGGATGTGGCTCAAGCGATTGGGCTTCCGCCTACCACATGGGAGGTCCCAGGTTTAGTTCCTGGTGCCTCCTAGAGAAGGCGAGCTGGCCCAACAGGCAGGCGCAGTGAGCTGACTCAACAAGATGATGCAACAAAGAGACACAAAGAGGAAAGACAATGAAAGACACAGCAAACCAGGGAGCTGAGGTGACTCAACGACTGAGTGCCTCTCTCCCACATGGGAGGTCCCAGGTTCAGTTCCTGGTGCCTCCTAAAGAGATGAGCAGACACAGAGAGCACACAGCAAATGGACAGAGAGAGCAGACAGCCACCGCAAACAAGGGGGGGAATAAATAAATAAAAATAAACCTTTAAAAAAAACTAAAAAAAAAAAAAAAGCCTATGGGGGTGGGGGGCAGAAGTGGCTCAAATGGTTGGGCATCCGTCTGCCATATGGAGGGACCTGGGTTCGATCCCCAGGATCTCCCGGTAAAATTAAAAAAACAAATATATATATATATATATATATAGAAGGCGCATGGGCTGCCAGGCTCTGTGTGCCGGTGAGCTGCCAGGCCCCGGGAGCCATGCAGCAAGATGATGACGTAACAGGAGAGAGACGCAGGGGAGAGTCAAGACGAGATGCTCCAAAAGCTCTAAAAACCAGGAACCGAGGTGGCGCAGGTGGCAGAACCCCTCTCTCCTACATCGGAGGTCTTCAGGATCGAATCCTGGCGAAGACTGGAGGATGAGGATGAGAAGAGATGGCAGGAAACAGACACAGAGAATTGCCCAGCGAATGGACACAAAACAGCAAATGGGGAAGGGGGTGTTTAAAATGGATAAAGTAAATAAATAAATCTTAAAAAAAAAAAAAAAAAAAAAAAAGCCTATGGAGGGGAGAGGGTATAAAACAGTTCAGCAGGTCCTCAGAAAATCAAATGGAATTACCACATGACCCAGCAATTCTGCTCTTAGGTATATGCCCAGGGAACTGAAAGCAGGGACTCAGATTCTTGTGAGCCAGTGTCCATAGCAGCATCATTCGCAATCGCCAAGAGGTGGAGTCAACCCAAGTGCCCCCCAGTGGATGAAAGGGTAAAAAGATGTGACCTATTCAGTCAACAGAAATATTCTTCGGCCACTAAAAGAAATGAAGTTCTTGTTCATGCTACAACACGGATGAACCCTGAAGATATCTTGCTAATTGAAAGAAGCCAGGCACCAAAAGACAAATACTGTCTGATTCCTCTTACCTGAAATGCCCAGAATAAACAAATTCACAGAGACAGAAGACAGCTTAAAGGTTCCAGGGCTGGAGATGGGGGGAAATAGGGAGCTATGGTCTAATGGGTACAGAGTTTCAGTTTGGAGTGATGAAAAAGTTTTAGTAATGGAAGGTGGTGATAACAGCATAACATTGCAAAATTAATGCCACAGAAGTGTATACTTAAAAATGTTAACATGGAAAATTTTATGTTATATATGTATATTTAAAACCATAATCTTTTTTTTAAAAAAAAGAAGTTTCTGCAAGGCTCCATCTCATTTCTGCTTGTTGTATCCAATATTTAGCAGGGCTTTAGTTTGTAAACTTCATATCGGAATCTAACAGTATGGTCAAATAGAGTCAGATAAAGAAGGAAAAGTAAGGGGTGCTTTGGTGTTTAAAAATGTTCATTTCCAAGGTAATTTTATCCTGAACAAAACTGACCATGGTTTATAAATTTCTGAACTTAAAAAAATCCAGCTCCTTAGAAAAAGTAAGGATATGGAATAAATGAATGAATCCATTGCATTTCTTCTTCAACTAACCTTTCCCACATCTTGTGGAGCTGGCTGCAACATCACAGAACAGGGCAAGTAGTCGGGCAACTGTGGAAGGAAATGAAGAGAAAATAATTTCTTTCAGAGGAAGTTACTCCACATGTAATGTATAGTCACTGTATTAAAAAGGGGAAGATGCAGATGACAAGTAAGCACAGAGAAAAACACTCTCACCCATATTCCCCAAACTCCGTGTTATGTTGGCAGCAAAACCTTCCGAAACTGTCCCATGTGCACACCTGCACTCAACATGCCCATGTGTGTCACAGCAACAGGAATGGAGGCAGACAAACTGTAATCTGGTTTGCTCACCTCACTAACCTCATCTCACTCGGAAGGCATTCGGAACGTGCTCCACATCATGAGACATCATTCTGCGGGTTTCTCTAACACTATATTTAATTTAGCTAGGTCCCTTTGTTGGCTTCTGAAATGGTGTTTACTTATTTGCCATTGTAAACAATGCTGCAACGAGCATCCCCTTCCTACGTCTCTGCACGTTTTTGTCCTGTGAATTTCACAGGATAAAGTTCTATGTCAGGTCAAAGGCACATTTGTCAGGTTGCAGACACATGTTGACAAGCCGCCTGCTATAGGTTATAGCACTTTACACTCCTGGCACCAGGGGAGCCCGGAACGTGCCCCTTTAAGCCGAATAAGCCCACGGTGAAGAGGGTGGCAGTAGCCTTCCCCACAGTGAATTCCGCCCAAGGTCTCAGAGAACAGGAGTGCAGGCTCTGCTGGGAGATTTATCTACCTCCGTCCACTTGCTGGCAAGGGCAAAGATGACCGCTCATTCCCGAGAGCCCATCCCGCAGGGCACGCGAGGGGCACTTCCGTGTGCTTTCTTTTTATAGATACGTAAGCAAAGGAATAACACATGCTCATATAATTAGGTGGTCGGGTGAAGGGAAATCTGCAAACTGTAGGTTGAAATGGTGCCTTCAAAGGCTGAGAGGCTATGGTCAAGGACTTAAAAAGAGCCAACCACAGAGCATGCGATCTACAATTTCCACAGAGGTGCCATTTAAAGGCCCACAAATGTGAAGGCGTTCCTCTGCCCCCCGTCCCTGGCTCCCGCTCACACCATGAGGGGCTGTGGGCGCCGCACGGACGCCGAAGGGCGCTGAGGCACACCCACCGAGAACAGAAAGGGGTAGGCGTGGCCCCCCAGCTTCTGGAGCAGACTCTCCTGCAGCTTCGTGGGGACGCTCACGGCCCCATCGGGAGGGTACACCTGGACCCGAGAGCAATACAGGTCCCTGCGGAACGTCAGGCCTATCACGTCGATGTCCTCCTGGCCGTAGTGGAAGGCGCAGGTCAGAGAGACGTAAACTGGGAGAAGACGAAGAGAAGGTTGGGGCCTGGGGATGGGGCTCCCCCCAGCCCATCAACACGGCGCCCGCCGCCAGGAGGCCGAGTGTACGGAGCACAACCCGTCCACACCTCGACCAGGGGTCTCCAACCTTAGCACCTGGAGGAGGAGGGATCCCACAGTTTTAGAAACTCGGCACCTTCCCTACTCTGAAGGGGAGTCAGTGGGTGGCACATTGCCTCGCCAGGGTGGTAGACGTCTATGGGGCCCCCACCCTGCTCCCCTGTGCCCTCCCTCTGGCGGCTCCTTTCTCTCGACCCACCAGCTCAGTGTCCTGGGGGAGCCTTTCAACAGTGGTGCTACACTGCTTGGCTTCTGGGGGGCAGGAGGTCTGAATGGAGTTGCTGATAAAGGTAAGGCATAGGGGCAAATAGGGCTAGGAGCAAAGTGGAGCTGGGCCGGCCCCGGAGATCGGGTTAAGAGAGTGCTAGAAGACGCTATGGGCTGAGTGGTGGGATGAAATGAAGTCAGGGAAGCTTAGAGTCCTGCCCTTCTTTTCCCATTGCCCTGAAACTTAGTGAACCTTGTCTAAATCACCACTTCTGAAAATTCAGTCTGATTAGACAGGCTTCAAGTGGACCAAAAGAATTACATGAAAGTTCACCATGTGTTTTGATGATGGACTGTTTATAGCTATCTGTAATGTTGTAAATAAAATAACACAAAGCACATGAGAAGTGGTACCTGCAAGCAGCTGGTGCCCCAGGGTGCCTGCCTCCCCTCACCCCCCGCTCCCCCAGCCATATATAATCCACACCTGTTCTGCCAACAGGTGACCATCTGCCTGGGGACTTACTCGTCAGAGGAGGCGCCTGCCCAGAGGGGACCTGGTTTTACATCTGCCCTGGCCAGGCAGGGGCACACCCTCGGAGCAGGTGTCGTCTCTGACCGAGGGCATGGGACTTCAGGGCTCGAATCAGCCTCTCCCCAGTACTCAAGAGGGGCAGGGCACCTAGGACCAAGCTGGAGACAACACAGGGCAGGGATGTTGGGCCCCCTTTCTGCCATGACCCCCTCGATGCTGATGGTCCCACACCTAACATAACCCCAATGGCGCATCCAGCAGCAGCCACTCAGAAAAGCAGATTTGGAATGGAACTGAGTTGTACTGACATTATGATAAGAAAAACGTGGATCTGTTCTAATTTCGTTTACGTAGCTGTTATTAGCAACAAATTACTTACACACATATCACAACCACCAACTATCAGCTCAGCATAAAAATAAAAATAAATTCTGATTCTTCCTTCCCCTGTCTCCCAGCATGCAGGACTTCCTCCTTTGCAGATAAAACCACCCAGGAGGCCTCCTTCTGGATTTGCCCCTAGCATAGAACTATGGAATACAGAGGGGGAGGATGCGAACATGGTTATGAGAGCCAGACAGGGACAGACCTGAGCCCTACCTGGCTGTCATTTACTTAGCCTGCCACTCTGGACCCAGGTCTACTCCAAGTCCTCACTTCTTCATCTGAAAAATGGGGATGGCAAGCTGTGGCATGAACAGGACCCCATGTTGGGGGCATTATACAAGGGAAGGGGGGTGTAGCAGTTTGACATTACTGATGAATTCCAAAAAGAAATATTGGATTATATTTGTGAACTGGTCTTTTCCTCTGGGCATATTAGATTATATTGTATTCAGAGGTTTACTTGATTAAATAACGATTAAGGCTTTGACTGGGCCACATCAGTAGGACATTGAGTGCCTGCCACCTTGTTGGGGCGGGGGGGGGACACGACTCACAGAGAAACTGCACGGCAGAGAAGGGAGGTTGGAGTTTTGAGCTGGAGCCTGGGAAATGAACACACAGGAGAAGGACACAGAGGAAGAGAGATAGCTCCTTAGACACAGCAGAAGTCCTGGGGCAAGAGACAGAGCTGTTTGCCTTATAGTCTACAGCTGGCCTTGTGTAGAGCACAGCAGCCGAGCCCAGAGAGAAACAGCCCCAGGAAGAGAGGGACCCAAGAAGCCTGAGCTCTTGGCAGACGTTGGCGGCCATCTTGCCCCAACACGTGGCAACAGACTTTGGTGAGGGAAGTAACTTATGGTTTAGGGCCTGGTAACTGTAAGCTTCTACCCCAAATAAATATCCTTTATAAAAGCCAACTGATTTCTGGTATTTTGCATCAACACCCCTTTGGCTGACTAATACAGGGGGCAAAAAGACCTGGCAGGGAGTGGGTGCGCCTTTTCCCTCCTTCCAACTATGCACTTCTGCTTCCAGAAATGCTGGTTCCCAGAGACAGCAGATAGACTGGACCAGAAGCTCACCTCACCTTTCTTTCCCTTTACCAGGTCAGGATCAACCAGTATGACACCATCTAAACCAAAAGAAGGAGAAAAAAAATGAGAGGAGAAGAGAGCAAAGACACCAGATACCTTCTTAAAAAACTATATATACTTGTAGTTGCACATGTAACCCATGTTTATGATGGGAAAATTAGAAAGTAAAGTTAAGCAAAGAGAAAGCAAAGTCATCCAATTTCCTACTATCTAGAGATACCTATGGTCAAGATATTGGAGCAGTATGGGGTTTAGTTTTATGAGATATGAATATGATTAAGCATTTTTTTCCTTCATTTTCTTCATTAACAAGGAGACATGGTCATGTCATTTAATCAATCTGTGTTCATTTATGTATCTTTCTGAACACTGGAGAAATAATCAAGCTTGTTTTTAGGATTAAATGAGATAAATGTGCCTCAACAACAACAAAAAAGATATTAGAGAATTTTTTCCACACATATATACACTTAATTACATAAATGTTTTATACCAAAAAACTGAGATCCTAAAATACACATACTGCTCAGTTAACTGTTTTTATCACTCAGCTATAGCTTGCAACATCTAATCATATATCAATTGAATCACATATATGTATCATATATGATGAGTAATATATTTATATATTCATCATTTTTATGGATACATATTACTACATTGAATAAATATACCCCAAATTATTTAATCAACCTCCTCTTGTTAGGGCATTTAAGTTGTTTCTGAGTTTTCCCTGTTATAATTGATATTGCAATGAACATCCTCGTAGATACACTTTTACACCTATTTATGATTTTTAAAAAATCAATTATAGAATTGGAGTTGGCTTTTGATAACCTGCTGCCAAATGGCCTTCCAGAAAGGGTTTTTTGTTTGTTTGTTTGTTTGTTTTTAACTTTTCCTTTTTTTTTTTAAATTTATTTTACCGGGAGGTCCCGGGAAACGAACCCAGGTCCCTCCATATGGCAGACGGACACCCAACCATTTGAGCCACATCCGCCCCCCCAGAAAGGGTTTTGCCAAGGGACACTCTCATTCTCAGTTTTTCCATATTCTCTCTCTCTCTTAACTTATGTTGAAATAATTATAGATTCAAAGGAAGTTGCAAAGATAATACAAAGAGGTCCTGCATATCCTTCAGTTTCCTCCACTGGCTACATTTCACATAATTATAGCACAACAGCAAAACCAGGAAGGTGACATTGGTACAACGCGTGTCTACAGTTCCATGTCATTTGATCACATGCGTGGATTTGTGTAACAACCACCAAAATATACAGATCTCCTGCAGGTGCCCCCCACTTAGATTCATACCCTCCCCTACTCCTCCCATCCCTAACCCCTGGCAACCAGCAATCTGTCCTCCTTCTCTATAATTTTGTCATCTGGAGAATGTTCTAGAAATGAAATCATACCGTATGTGGCCTTTTGAGATTGGCTTTTCCTACTCAGCATAATGCCCTTGACAATCCATAAGTTGTTGCATATTATCAATGGTTCATTTGTTTTTATCGCTAAGTAGCACCACAGAATGGATGCACCAGAGTTCATTCAACCAGTCACTACCAAGGGACATTTTGGTTGTTTCCACTTTGGGGCCATTACAAACAAAACTTCTGTGAACAATCGTGTACAGATTTTTGTGTGAACATAAGCTCTCATTTCTCTGGGGTCCACGCCCAGGAACACAATTACTGGGCTGTATGGGAAGTGCATGTGTAGTTGGTTAAGAAACTGCCAAAATGTTTTCCAGAGTGGCTGTACATTCCCACCAGCGACCATGAGCGACCCAGTTTCTCCGCATCCTCGCCAGCATTGGTGTTGTCCCTATTTTTCATTTTGGTCATTCTGATAGATGTGTTGTGAGATCTTATCCTAGTTTTAATGTGCATTTCCCTAATGGCTAATGATGTTGACCATCTTTACATGTGCGTATTTTGTATCTTTGATGAAATGTCTCTTCATGTCTTCTGCCCACTTTCCAACTAGATATTTTGTTGTTATTGTTGTTTTTTACTGTTGAGTTTTGAGAGTTTTTTATACATGCCAGAAATGAATCGTTTGTCTCTCCACACTCACTGAAATCACTCCAATCAGCCAGTGACACCTCACTGATGTTTTCGTTTGTGTTTCTTTGATTAAGAATGAGGCTTACTTTTAAAAATACAACATTAGCTGTTGTCTGCTGAATGAAAGCAAAACCATCATGAAAATTTCACTCCAAACTCAACTTACCCACAGGTTCTACTTGGTCAACATGGTCTATATAGTCTCTCTTCCCCAGGTAGATGGTCACCTGTGGGCAGAACAGGTGTGGATTATACATGGTAAAAGAACACTAAGCTAAATCAAGCATGGTAAAGATCGGCAACAGCCAACGTATCCTGATTAATCTCGAAATATGAAGCCATTGGGCTCTGCAGCTTGTGTGTCACTCCCCTCTCTCCCAGCTCCTGTGGGTGGACAGGGTGGATTTCAGGCAAGATGTGCCTTGTCCTCAGCCTCCTACATCATGTCTTTCTGGTTCCCTTACCTCTTCCCTATCCTAAGGGATTCTTCCCAACTCTTTGGGGCTCCCAATTCTCCCCATCCTTTCTCATCAAGTCCTGATATCAACCAGGTAAACTCATTCACTGATAATAGTTAGTGGAAAATTGTACCTATGAAAATGAGGCTTCAACCACCTATTTGCATGGTAAGTCTTTTACTTCTACTTCTACCTGTGGCAAGAAAGGTTTTCCCTCCTTGTTAAAAAAAATTCTGGACTGCGAAAATAGTTGGGAGTTCTGGAGCAGTCCTTGAGATACTGCTAGGTGAGCTTCTGTGAAGGGAAACCCAAATCCATACTCTGAGGAAAGTTGGTTGTGCAGTAGAGTGGGGATCAGGGGATGAGTTCTACCTTGGCCCTCATCCTCTCATGTCCTGTTTCCATGTCCCTGGCAGTAAAAGTCACTTTACCGACAACCTTTATGGGAAAGCATGGGTTGGGTCCATGCCCATCGCTTTAACCCAGAGCACTGTGAGTGCCCTGTGGGTAGGAATTCCATGCCTTTTTATGCGTCTTTTGGCCATCGTGGTATCTCCTACAGCAACTAGGGTGTAACAGGAATTCAACCAAGGATGGGTGAACCAAAGGATGAGCGCGGGCACCCAACCAGCCCTCTTCTTTCTCCACATTTTTGTTTTCATGGTCATCCAAAACACTCTGTTGGTGTGGAATCATCTCCTGCTTGCAACCCCACCCTATCAGATATCCTGGAGTGGACTGTGAAAGAGGGCGATAGGAGATTGCTGGGAAGGGGACAGGGTCAAGGGAAGTTTTTGTTCTTGTTTTTATGCTCAGGGAAGACACTGGTATAGAGAGAGGTTGAAGACAAGTCCAGGTAGAGAGGGGCTGATGGCTGAGGGCCCAAGGACGTGGCTGGCCATGAGACCCAGGGCCCGTGGCTGAGGGCTCAAGGACGTGGCTGGCCATGAGACCCAGGGTGAAGTCAAGTGGTGAACCTTGATGGGAGCAAGGACCTCTTCTGCTGAAATCAGAAGGGAAGAGGAAGGACAGGAACAGGTACAGAATGGGGGCTGGAAGACGTGAGACCAGAGCTGACTTCTCTGGTTGCCCCCCAACAGCCACAGTTTCCTTCTTCCTGAACAAGAGCTACCAATTGAGTTCAGGGTCTACCATCCTCTGTGTGGTATGGGCAAAGAGGAGTCAGACTCAGGGGGTGATTCCTGATTGACCTGATGCAACCATGACCATCCAATTCCTTTGGCTTGGGATTGGTTTAGGGTGGGTATGTGACCCTGTTTGGGCCAATGATATATGAGAGAAAGTTGGTTAGGGGGTTCTTAGAAATATTTCCTCACTCTTAAAAACAGACCCCTGGAAGCAACAGCTTCTCCCTTCTTCTGGAGGTTGCCAAGTGAGGAGAGATGTATGGAGCTGGGGCAGCCATCTTGCCACCAGCCCAAACACAAGAGAACAGCAGAAGAGAGCAGAGTGGAGAGACTCACAGGGAAGTGGGCCCAGAGCCCGGGCAAGCCGTGCCTGGAGCAGTACAGAGGTTGCAGTTGAAATGATCCTAATACAGAGACTTTTCAGTGGGACAATAATACAAGACATTAAATTGATGAATTCTTGTTTTTCCCCCTGTGACTAGTTATATACAAAAAAAATCCAAATAGCTCTGTTCAAAGGACGTCTATCTATGTGTGAGGAAAAAAGTGAGGAAATGCAGAAGACAAGCAGAAGTGGTTTTCTTTCCTCTTCTGTCGGAAGTGAAGATCAAGTGGGTTGGAAAGACACAAGTTGGAAAAAGACTTTGGAGAATGAAAGGTCATGGGGCACCCAATGGGTCACCCACGGACTTGATGAAAACGGTGGACTGGCCCAGCTAGGAGAGGACAGGGAAGTGGGAGGGTGCCTATGTGAAGCCAGCTGCGTGCACAACAAGGGCCAAGTCAGCCAGAGAATTATCTAGAATCACACTGTCTGATATGGCAGCCGCCAGCCTCATGTGGCTACTGACACTTGAAATATGTCTAGTCCAAACTGAGATGGGCCGGGAATGTGAAATACCAGATTTCAATAACTTATACAGATAAAAGAATGTAAAACACGTCATCGATAATTCCTACGTAATTTATGTGTTGAAATGATAATTTTTGGATATATTGAGTTGAATAAAATATACTACATGAATTTTTGCCTATTTCTTCTTACCTTTTTATAAGAGGCTAATAGAGAATTTTAGTCATACATGTGGCTCATTATATTTCTATCAAACAGCACTGAGCGAGGCTGTCGGCCCCAAGTTGCTGAGTAGAGCAAGGGGACCCCATCCACAGAGGCAGTAGGTAAGGTGGGCACTCACTGGTTTGGGGGATTGCAGCTGAGCCTTTGTCAGGCCTCCCATACCAGGAAGTCAGTGGGCAGCTCTAGACCCATTAATGTGTCCTTGCAAGAACCAACAGTGGCTGTGATCTCCACTGAGTACTCTGGTCACTAGGTCCTTGGTGGCTGTGCAGCCACTGTGAAGGCGTGGTGGAGGGGGAGTGAGCACCTGGGTATACTTGCCTGTCCAGGCACTGAAGGCCCAGCAGAGGTTTGAGTCCATGGGGGGGGGGGTCAGCAACAGAGCGTTGCATTAATCTGCATGAGGCTCTCCCCACGCAGGGAGTGACAAAGGGTGAAGTGAGCCTGGGGTGCTGGCAAAGCAGTGCTTGAAGTAGTAGGTCATGGGTTCAAAGCCAGCTAGGAAAAGAAGTAAAATTGGAGGTTGGGGGTGTTGAGTGTGGTGGGGACTGAGAAGTTGGAAGAAAATTAAGGGTCAAAGGACTATACAGGATTGATGAAAGAGAAACTACAAACAGGGTTTTGGTGTTAACCATGTCTATTTTTCAGAAGGCACCATTTAGTTATATTTTTTACAATAATTATCATCATCCCCAGTCACTCCTATACCACCTACCGATTTGTCTCTGGAGATCTTCTTGAAGATAACATGGTTTTGTGTAGACTTGCTTGTCTTCATGCTGACTGCCATGATATCTGCCCCTGGCAGCTCCTTTCACCTTAGGGTGCACGTCAGGTGTTAGAGTGCTGGGAAAAGGTAAAGGGGTCCTAAATTTAAACTCAGGAAGGTTCTGGGTATAAAACTCAATCACGCACTGCTAGCCATCATTGGGCATTTCCTTCTACCTGCCTCAAAACCCATGTTTGAATGAACTAAGGTCTTTGTTTAGTTTGTATTTAATGTAGTGTGCTTATTAAAAAAGTGTTTTCTTTTTCTATTTTTTTTTTCTTAGCAATTTTATTGAGAGTGTTTTATTTTTCTTGATAAGCCTCAAACATTTCTTAGTAAACCTCGCCAGGAGGTCCAGCTAGATTCAAATCAGGAGGCTTTACTTTCTGGCTAACTTACCCAAGTTGGATTTGAAATTCTGTCACAGCAATGAGAGAGCAGAATTTCCTGACAACCACAACACAACCACTTCACAGATGTGGTTTTCAAAATATATTAAATCCCAAGAGTCTGATTCAGCGATTCAGGCTAAGCACCACTTTCCTTTTCCTGCTACCTCTTTTGCCATTCCCCAGTCCTACAGACAGTTAAGAGACAGACTTGGCTGTCTGGGGTTAAATGCCCTCAGAGTATCCTTAACAAGCCAAGTCCCACGGACACTGGGAGAGAATGACAAGAACATGTCCGCTAGACCGTCCATTTGCCTTTCCTTGCCCACTCCCACCCGGGGTTCTGGGAAGGCTTAGACCAGGGTTGTCTTATACCTTGTGATTTGTCAGCAAACAGCTGGACGGGCCCGGGCGAGAGGTGCAGAGAGGGTCTCTATGGCCTCTGACGATGAGCAGCCAGCCCCTGCTTCGAGGTGACTCCACCGGAACGTGGGTAAAGCGCCTGGCTGGTGTGCAGGGAATTTGTAGTAGCTCTTGAGAGGATGCCGAGCACCTGGGTCTTGGTGCTCAGACGCCAAATCCCACTTAAGGAGCAGAATGGCAATTAGATTAGCGCGGAGACACAGCGGTTGGTCATTTCAGCAGTTCTAGGCATTAAGCAAGGGTCCCACGGTCTCCTTATGGAGGATCTCGCAGACGCACAAGCTGTCAAACCAGCCTGGGGAAGGCGCTGTGGGAGGGGCAGCGGCTAAATGAAAGCCACTTTTTATCCTAAACCTCTTTGGGTTCCGGAAATAGACTGATTATCCCTTCATTCCCGGGTTTCACCAGGACAGGGGATTTTCAAGTACTCAACAAACTTGATTAAACCTGGCAGGCAGCTAAGGCAACCTTGAGGTTGGGAATATAAACAAAAAGGTCAAGGAGAAAGGTCAGTGCTCTGTAAGCCAAGCTGGTTGTGTCCTTGTTCCTCTGCCCCCCTATCGATCTGGCATGGTCCTAGTCATGTCTCCGGAGCCTGTTTCCATCTTCCCATCTCTATCCTGTCCCCATGAGTCCAGGCCCCACCATTGCTTCATGGACCATAGTGTCTCCCGGCTGTCTGATTACAGACATCTTTCTCTCTCCAGGCCATTTTCTGCGTCGCGGCAGAGATGGTCCAGCCCTAGGCTATCACCCTCCTGCTTTGACTCTTCCAGTGCCCCCCAGTGCTTTCAGGATACAGGCAACAAGCCTCAACTCTGCATGCCCCCACCTCCACCTCTTTCCACATCATCTGGCACTAAACTTCCCTTGATACAACTGCTCTCCTTTCTTCTGGAACAATCCTCTCTTCCCTTCTTCACTTCCTCTACTCTTTGCCCTTCAGATTTTGGTTCAGGAATCACTTCCCCAGGGGAGTCATCCCAACCTCCTGGACTAGGTTGGAGGAGAGCTGTGGCCACTAACACTGCTTATGTACTGAACTTGACCTGGTGCCTGTGAACAAATCAAGTGAAAGGAGAGCCTGTTTTGACTTTGGAGTATCAGCACCCAGCAAACACTCCAGGTCCCCTGCACCTCTAATCTCATTTCCCACTACTCCAGCTGTCACCTACTTTGCTCCAGTCCACAGTCCTCTTTGCTTTTCTTTAAACATGCCAGGCATGCTCCAGCCTCAGAGTCTTTGCATTTGCTATTCCCTTTTCTAGAGCCCTCTTCCCACACATAGATACATGGCTTATTCCTTTAATTCCTGCAGGTCTTTACTTCATTGCCACCTCTCCAGTATGGTCATCTCTAGTCACTCTATCCATTGGACACGTTATTGCAAACAACTTACCACAACACTTCTATCTCCCTTTACTGCATCATTTTTTTCTATACTACTGATAACCACTTAACATACAAGATAGTTTATTTATTTAGCTTGTTTACTATCTGTCCTACCCCCTCCCCCTTACTAGAATATAAGAATAGAATGTAGAGACTTTTGACTGTTTTATACCTGCTTCCTCTCCAGCCTCTAGAACTGGGAACTCAATATATATGTAGAGTGAATCAATGAGTCATTGGGCTGCAACAGTGTAACAGTCATTCTTCTTTAGTTTTTCTTAAAATTGGGGAAAGCTTTTTTCTACAAATTTATAAGAGAAAACTTTTCTATACAAGGGAATGTCAGCTAATAAATGTAAAAGGAATGACAGAATTAGGAAAACATTGTTTGACAAAACTTGATGAAATTATCAACACTGACAAAGATGATTCATTGGTGTTAAAACCATTAGGAGAAAAGTGATGGGGAAACAGAAGTTGCTATAGCACTAAAGAGATACCATATAAATTAAATATTCTCATGGCAAGGTGAAATCCTAACTGCACAATCCATCAAGTCTTTCGACATCACTTCTAGTTTATGGAAAATAAAGGGGATAGAGGAACAAGCTGAATGACACCACAGAGAGTTACCAGACAAATCCAGAAAGAGGCTGGTGTCTTCCATAAGTCAGTGATATAGAAAAGAGACTGTGCTAGGCTAGGACACTTAAGATACTCAACATCCAGATGCAATGTGTGGTCCCAGATTGGGTGCCCAATTGGACAAACAGGATGGAAAGGATTTTTTGAGTCAACTGGGTATCACTAAGATGAAAATTATTAGGATAGAAAGATAAGAGATTGTGACTTAAAAAAATTGGTTGTAGAATATGGTGGTATGATCACATTCTGGCAAACACACACACACACACACACTACACACATAAACATACACATACACATAAACATATACATATACATTTTAGTTTCCCGGCTGCTAAAACAAATACTAAACAATGAGTTGGTGTAATAGTAGGAATTTACTTGCTCATGGCTTCAGAAGTGGAAGGCTGGCTTCCTCCTGGGGTTGGTAGTGTTCTGGCTGGCAATCCTTGCATTCCTTGGCTTTCCCATCACATGGTGATGTCTTCTTCTTTCTCTTCCAGGTTCCATTGACTTCCAGCTTTGGGCTCCTCCACATGGCTTTTTTTCTATAACACCTCCAGTAATAGAGTATGATCCAGTTAGCCACACCTTAAGTAAAAATAACATCTTCAAAAGATACTATTTACAATGGGTTAAGATAAAAAAAAAACATGCTTTTAGGGAGTGGAGGTGGCTCAAGCAATTAAGCACCTCCCTCCCACATGGGAGGTCCCGGGTTCAGTTCCCGGTACTTCCTAAAGAAGACGAGCACACAACGAAGAGACAGCAAATGCAAACAACAAGGGGGTGGGGAGAAATAAATTAAAAAAATAAATCTTTAAAACAAACAAAAAAAGAACCATGATTTTACTGGGGTACATAATTCAACCTAACACAGTATATATGCATGTTTATATACAAATGCATAATCTGCAAAGAGCTAAGATTTGTGGTCTCTGTGTGGTGAGAAGATAAAGCTTCAATTGTTTTTTTAAAAATGTCCTTGCCTGTAAATTTAAAGTCTTCTCCAATAATCATGTACTACACCTGTGACAATAGAAAGGTTAAAATATAAAATTGTTATACACTTAAAAGAATATCTGGACTGTGGAAAGATGGCAGAGTAGGAAGCTCCAGAAACCAGTCCCTCCACCAAAACAACTATTGAACCAGCAGGAACTGTCTGAATGAACTATATTGAAACTGTGGCATATAGTGGAAAACTGTGCAGCATCCAGGGAAGAGCTGGAGGAAAAGGCTGGTAAAATTGCAATAAATATCGGTGAATTTCACAATTTCACCATCTGTGCGGCAGCTACCATCTCCCATCTCCTAGCCATGTAGCAGGCAGCAGTGGGAACTGGTGCAAGTTGCTGGTGCCAGTGTTGCTCTAAGGACCTAGTCCTCTAAGATTTGGGGGTGGGTGGTCAGGTCACTGATCACTGCTTTTGATCAGCTACTTCAGATCACTGGGAGCCAGCTCTCAGAGCAGCCATTGTTCCAACTCACTCAGGCAAAAGCAATAGAGGAGTCTTAAAGAGGCAGTACCTATTTTTTCCCTCTATTCTCTTTCCATTTCCCTCATGGGAGCAAACACAGTTTGGAAAAGCCAAAAGTTGACAGTTTCAGCTCTCAACAACAACAAATCTAGAAATCTCAGAAGAGAGGGAGAACTAGATTTCCAGAATTATAACAACATAATACTAAGAATACAGAGTTCTCAACAATTACAAAACACCCAAAGAAACTGGAAAGTATGGCCCATTCACAGGAAAAAAAAAGTTTGCTCATACATTGGAACTATTAGTCTAAGACTTTATATCAGGGAAGCAGATGTGGCTCAAGCAGTTGGGTGCCCACCTACCACATAGGAGGTCCCAGGTTCAGTTTCCGGTGCCTCCTAAAGAAGACGAGCAAGACAGTGAGCTGACGTGACAGGCTGGCGCAGCAAGATGATGCAACAAGATGACACAATGAAATGTTGCAATGAGTAGATGCAATGAGGAAATACAATGAGAGACACAACAAGCAGGGAGTAGAGGTGGCTCAAGTGATTGGGTGCCTCCCTCGCATGTGGGAGGTCCTGGGTTTGGTTCCTGGTGCCTCCTAAAAACAGAGAGCACACAATGAACAAACACAGAGAGTAGATAGCAAGTGCAAACAACGAGGGGGAGGGAGAAGTAAATATATAAAATAAATATTTAAAAGAAAGACTTTAAATTAATTGCCTTAAATATGTTAAATGAGCTAAAGGAATCCATACACAAGAACTAAAGGAAATTAGGAAAACATTGTTTGCAAGAGACAAAAAAAAAAAAGAGATAGAAATTATAAAAAGGAACCAAACAAATTCTGAAGCTGCAAAGTACAATAATTGAAATGAATAACTCATTAGATGTATTCAACAGCAGATGCAAACAGGCAGTAGAAAGGATCGATGAACTTGAAACAAGACAATTGAAATTCTCCAGTGTGAGGAGCAGAAAGAAAAAATGAAGGAAAATGAACAGAACCTGAGAGACCTGTGGGGATACCATCAAGCATACCAACATATACATCACTGGAATCTAAAAAGAACAAGAGGAAGCAAAAGGTATTTGGAGAAATAATGTCCAAAAACTTACAAAATCTGATGAAAGACATGAACATACACATATAAGAAGCTCAACAAAATCCAAGCAGGACAGACTCTAAGATATCAACACCAAGACACATTATAGTGAAATTGTTAAACTCTAAAGCCAAAGAGAAGATTTTGAAAGTAGCAAGAGAGAAGCGACTTGACACATACAAGGGCTCCCCAATAAGATTAATAGTGGGTTTCTCATCAGAAACCCTGGAGGCCATAAGACAGTGGGGTGGCATATTTAAAGTCCTCAAAGAAAAAAACTGTCACCCAAGAATTCTATATCCAGCAAAACTATCTTTCAAAAATGAAAAAGAGGGGAGTAGATGTGGTTCAAGCAGTTGAGCACCCGCCTCCCACATGGGAGGTCCCAGGTTTGGTTCTTGAAAAAAACAAAAACAAACAACAAGCAAAACAAACCATAAAACCAACTCAGGGAAGCTGATATGGCTCAGTGGTGGCTTCCCACATGTGAGGTCCTGGGCTCAGTCCCTAGCCCTGGTACCTTAAAAAAAAAAAAAAAAAATGGAGAAAGAAAGACATTTACAGATAAACAAAAACTGAAAAGAATTCATTACCAGAGATTTGCCCTACAAGAAATGCTAAAGAGAGTCCTTTAGGCTGAAATAATAGGACACTAGACAGTAACTCAACGCCATAAGAAGAAATAAAGAACATTGGTAAAATTAACTCCATAGATAACTATAAAATCCTGTATTATTGTACTTGGATTTGTAAAAGCTCCCCACCTCCCCATGAATTAACAGGCAAATGTTTTGTAAAGTAACATTTTAAACCTGTGTTAATGGGCACACAATGTATAAAGATGGAATCTGCGATAACAACAACATAATGGGGGGAAGGATGGAGATACATAGGAGTAGAGAATTTGCACACAGCTGGAAATAGGTTGGTACTAGTCAAACTTGGTTATTAGTTTAAGATGTTAATTGTAATTACAAAGGTAACCACTTAGAAAATAACTAAAAAATAAAAAAAGAAAAAAGGAAATAAAAAAGCAACTAAACATGAAAAAAGACAGTAATGGAGACATTGCAACGGACTTTTATTTTATTTATTTATTTTTAAAGATTTTATTTATTTATTCATTTATCTCCCCCTTGCTGCTTGTGCTCGCTGGGTCAGCTAACCACACCGTGCGGGCGGGCTTGCCTTCACCAGGAGGCCCCGGGAACCAAACCCGGGGCCTCCCATATGGTAAACGGGAGCCCTACTGATTGAGCCACAGCCACTTCCCAGGACTTTTAGATTTTACACCAAAAGCACAAGGAACACAAGAAAAAATAGACAAAATGAACATCAAAATTAAAAACTTTTTTGCATCAAAGGACATTATCAAGAAAAGGAAGCCAACCTACAGGATGGAAGAAAATATATGGAAACCATATATCTGGTAAGGGTTTAATATATAAATATATAATATATAAAGAACTCCTACAACTCAACAATAAAAAGATAAACAACCCAACTAAAAATTGGGCCAATGATTTGAATAGACATTTCTCCAAAGACATTCAAATGGTCAAGAAGTATATGAAAAGATGCTCAACATCATTAGCCATTAAAGAAATGCAAATCAAAACCATGAGATACCAGTTTACAACCTCTAGGATGGCTATTATTATTTTAAAAACTGAAAATAACAATTGTTGGCAAGGATGCAGAGATATAGGAACCTCATACATTGTTGGTGGCAATGTAAAATGGTGCAGCCTCTGTGGAAAATGGTTTGGCAGTTCCTCAGAAAGTTAAATACAGAATTACCATATGACCTGGCAATTCCACACCTAGGTATATGCCCAAAAGAATTGAAAACAGGAACTCGGACAGATTTTTGTACATCAATGTTCACTGTAGCATTATTCAAAACAGCCAAAGGTAAAAGCAACCCAAGTGCCCATCAACAGATGAATGGATAAACAAAATGTGGTATATACATATAAGAAATGTTATTCAGCTCTAGAAAGAAATGATTTGCTGGTACATGTTACAACATGGATGAACTTTGAAGACACCAGGTTGCATGAAATAAACCAGGCACAAAAGGACAAAAACAGTATGATTTCTCTTATATGAAAACTTAGAATAAGGAAACTCATAGAGGCAGAAAGCAGAATGGTGGATACCAGGAATGGGGGGAAAAGGAAGGGGGAGTTATTGCTAAATGAGTATGAACTTTGATTTGGGATGATAAAAATAGTCTGGAAATAGACAGTCATGAAAGTTACACAGTATTGTCAATATACCTAATGTTAAAGAATTGTCCACTTATTGATTTTTTTAATGTATATTTTACCACAATTAAAAATTCATCATTTAAAAAATGATAAAAGAAATCAATATTTAATTTTTCCCTTCAAAAACCCAAAAATAAGAGGAAGAAAAATGACTAGGGCTCTTCTAGTGTCCTCCTCAGAAGGGCTGACCAAGGTGTGCCTGTAAGAGCTGGGCCCCGCGTGCACAGCAGCGGCTTCTTCTGCAAAGCCCCTGCTCTCTTCCGGCCCTGGTGCTGCCAGGCCCCTGAAAGGGTGGGGCTTTTAGTCGCTGACCTCCCTACGTCTTGCAGGCGGGGAAATTTGGGGGTAGACTGGATTACAGAGCTCATTCTTTTTGGAAATGCCTCTGACAGTCTATCTCAAATCCTAGTCTGTGACGAATTTCTCCCTGCTTGGTGGAGAAAAGAGAAAAAGGTCATCACGTTTGAGAATTTTCATAGAGCCAAATTTATTCAACATAAAGGACTGCCCTTTATTCTAAGATCATGAGCACCTCAGTGTTTTGATTTTTAAATGTCCTTCTTATCCCACCCCCATCTTTATTGTAGTATACTTTACGTACAAAAAAAGACACCCATCCTAAGTGTGCAGTTTGATGAGTTTTGGCAGTTGTATACTGTTGTTTAATTACCACCAAGGTCAAGACACACCCCCAAAGCTCCCTGACACATTTCAGTGGACTCCTCCACCGACCCCCAGCCCCAGGCAACCACTGATTTGCTTTTTGTCACTATAGTTTTGCCTTTTCTAGAAGGTTACTATGAAAATTGAAAACATAGAGAAAAGTTGAAATAATAATAAACACGCACATACCACCAAGATTTGACAATTAATATTTTGCCACATCTACTCATCTATACTTCTCTTTTCTTTTTGAACCATTTGAAAGTAAATTGCACCTCTCTTGGGCGCGCCTGTGCGCGCCGCCTGCATCCTGCTCTCGCCGTGTCCCCCCTGCATGGATCAACACACAAGTAAAACCTGGGCATTTATAATCTATAATGGGAAATTGCAGTCTGTACATCAGTTCTCTTTATCACTCTTCAGCCCCTTCCTCTCTACCTGGGACCCATGATCTGTTATTTCCTATTTCTCTTTCTACCCTACCTTAATAAATTATTGGCCTAATTAAAAAAAAAAGTAAATTGCAGACATCATGGCACTTTTCCCCATTAACAACATAGAATGCAGCTCCCAAACATAAGAACAAAAATGTATTTTCTTTTATAAAATAAAGATGAGAGTAGATGGTAGTTAAAAAACCTTCACTCGGCAAAAATTAAAAGTTGACGTTTCTCCACATTTCCTTTGGAAATTTACAGTCTGTGAATTCCCAAAGCCTGGGGACCACTGGCTTATGGCAACACTTTTTCTCTGGAGTCAGGGTCCGGTAAGAGCCCTCTGTTTCATCTCCAAATACTAAACACAAGAGGCAGCTTGCAGGGGTGGGAGTGGCGGGACAGGCTGTTCAGCTAAGAAGTTTATGGGCTTTGGGCTTAGGTTATCGTCTTAAGGGTTTATTAGGGCATATGCGGGAGGGAAACTGGTACACTCTGCTAAACATCAACTACAAAATGAAAACTATTTGTCCTCATTGCCTTGGTTTGACAAAAGCAGAGTTGACTTGAGAAGTTTGAGGCAACAGCTTACTTATGGGCAGTGCCAGGGAATCAGAGCTTTTTAAACCCTCTGAATTCCAACATGTACCTTTTCGTCCACTGGCCTAAAGAGAGGGATGATTTGGCCTGGCCTGGCCAGTAATGACTGAAATCATAAGTGGAATCCTGTGGGTTCTCAAGGTGGTCACATAGTCCACACTCCACCCCTTACTTGGACTTCCTCTATCATGACTCCAACAACAAGAAATTATTGAATGCTTCCAAGAGTGAGGAAATCACTACCTTACTGTATAGTCACCTTTCTCTCAAACAGTACCAAGTATGAGAAAACTACTTATGTTAGGTTGAAATTTATCTCCCTTCTACTTCTCGTTTTTTTTTTTTTTTTTCAAGGAGGCACCAGGAACTGAACCCAGGACCTCCCATGTGGGAAGGAGGGGCCCAATTACTTGAGCCACCTCCACTCCCTGCTTGTTGTGCCTCTCATTGTGTTCCCTTGTTGTGTCTCTTTGTTGTGTCATCTTGCTGCGTCATCTTGTTGCATCAGCTCGCAGCGCCAGCCTGTCACGTCAGCTTGCTGTCTTGCTTATCATCTTTAGGAGGCACTGGGAACTGAACTCGGGACCTCTCATGTGGTAGGCAGGTGCCCAACTGCTTGAGCCACATCCACTTCCCTCCCTTCTACTTCTCTCCATTGCTCCAAGTTAATCTAATATCCCTTTCATATTCATATCCATGATGGAACATGCATGCTACATTACTCATGGGCACTGGAACGCTCTCACCGCCCTGGGCTTCTCACCTAGACGTGTTTCAAATGCCATGCTGAGAATGGACTTCACGCTCTAGGTTACCTGGGAATGGAGTGTGTTGTACAAATGGCCCCATGGGTGAATCCATGGAGACCTTGAGAAAAATAACTTGGCCTTAAGGCTATTTCCTTTTCTCCATCTTTAGGAGAGGACGCCATGTCTTGCAAGGTCGGGAACACCCACTGTTCCTGTAGATTGTTCAAAATGATGAATTCCTGGGCAAAGTGCAGAGGTATCTTCATCAAGGCCTCCCCTTGTCCCTCTCCCACAGCTGAAGCTGGAGGCCGACCTGGGGCTTTCTCTGCTCTCCCATCGTGCCAGTTGGGTCCCAACATTAAAGGGGGTTCTGGGGATAGCGAAGCTGCTGTGACAGAAGAGAATAGAGTCAACCCCAGACCAGGGGCTTTACCTTGGGGCTCATGGATGGGCTTCAAGATCTGTGGACCTCCAGGAGATGTAAGCAAAAGTATGCAGATAGGCATTTTCCTGTGGAGAAGGCCCAGACTTTTTACAGTAGATTCAATGCTATAGATCAAGAAAGTTTGAAAAACAGATACCAATCCTGTGTGAGAAATACACTTTGTCCACTGAGACCCAGTACATGCACATATCTGTATAGAACATTTCTATAAAGTAGTACTTTACTGTGATGTATCCTTTCAATTTTTTTTTTTTTTTTTTTTACCGGGAGGTCCCAGGGATCGAACCTGGGTCCCTCCATATGGGAGACGGACACCCAACCATTTGAGCCACATCCATCCCCCAATCCTTTCAATTTTTAACTTCCCTTCCTCTTTCCCTTTTACTTGCAGCTGATTATTGGAGCTGATTTGGTTTTTCACTGATTTAATACAACTCAATTAAAAGTGTATTGAGGGCTTGGGAGCAGATGTAGCTCTGTGGTTGAGTGCCTGCCTCCGATGTACGAGGTCCAGGGTTCAATCCTGGGTACCATAAAAAAAAAAAAAAAAAGTTTGAGGGCCTGCCATGTGCCAAGCACTGTGCTAAGGACACGGTGGGTCCAGAGATTCTCTCTCTCACAACCATCAGGGCATGAACTCTTGGGGCAACAGGTCGCATGGCTTCAGAACCAGAAACCAGACTGCTCACAGGCTATATATATATATATATATATTTTTTTTTTTTTTACCGGGAGGTCCCAGGGATCGAACCCAGGTCCCTCCATATGGGAGACGGACGCTCAACCAAGTTGAGCCACATCCACCCCCCCACAGGCTATATTTTTGCTGGTAGGTCCTCTCTTAGCTCTGTTTCTCTGGAAAAAATGAAGCCCAAGGCCCAAATGTAGCCCTTCCCTTCTCTGTCTGTCCTGGTGTCAAAGCTAAGCAGCAGGTGAAGCCTGGCACACAGCGATGGGCAGGGGCCAGTGTTTTCCACGTCCAACATCAACTTATTGCTTCTAATGGGGGACGTCAGCCAAATCCAGTAAGGGACATAAAAAACAAGGCTGGCAAGGAACAGTGTTATAGATTGCCAAAGGGTCACAAGCCCAGCCGACTCACAAAATCATGAAAAATATTCGTTTCATGACATTAAATTTTGAGGTAGTCTGTTATGCAGCAAAAGCTAATTGGATCCCGTTTCGAACAAACCACATATTTAAAAAGACACCTTTGAAACAATCAGGAAAATGTGACTATGGACTGGATAGTGGCCATGGATTAGTTCACTCTATAATTATAGCAGTCTTATTAGTTTGCCATACATGTGTATTTATGAGTAAAATGGCACACCTGAAATGTGCTTTAAATACTCTGGGGAAAAGCAGAGGGGAAGAGGTAAGAGGAGACTAGCAACGCTGTTGAGTGATGGGCCCACTGGAGTGCAAGTCACTATTTTTTTTTTTTTTTAAAGATCTTATTTATTTATTCATTTATCCCCCCCTTGCTGCTTGTGCTCGCTGGGTCAGCTAACCACGCCGTGCGGGCGGGCTTGCCTTCACCAGGAGGCCCCGGGAACCGAACCCCGGGAACTGAACCCGGGGCCTCGGTAAACGGGAGCCCTACTGATTGAGCCACAGCCGCTTCCCTTCAAGTCACTATTATCACTCTAGCTTTACAGGCTAAAGGTCCCCCCCCCCCCAGCTTACCTGGAGCCTCTAGGTTTCTCTTGACCTGTATGACCCCTGTGCCTGGCAACCAGTCAAAGGCTAGGAGAGAGGTCAGCAACACAGGGGAGGATGCCCTGAGGGGCACGGGGGGTTTGAGGAGCACAGGCCTGGTTGGAACCTGTAGAGAATGGGAGAAGCGTCTGGGATCAAAGGACAGGGAAGCTTCCGAGGCACAGATGGCAACCAAGTACAATGAAAGCTAACGCTGCTTGAGGTTAAGAGAAACAAGCTGCATAGGTAGGCAACTAAGAATCATTTTGAGGATGAGTCCTTTCTTGCTGGCATCCATTAAATAAATGATAGGCTTCTCCAGAATCTCTGCACATCATATAATGCACTTTGCTTGACAACTCCAATTAGCTTATTGGATGGAAAATTTGGAATCCCAAGTACCAGTGGGGCATGGGAGAAAGGACTACGTAGAGAAATAAAGGCATCAACATGGCCAACTGGCCCGCAGGAAGACATGCTTTTGCATCACGCCTTTCACACGCTCCATGGGCCTAGAGCCATGGGCAGTGCCAGCACCAAGGTGCCCACCTGGCAGGCAAGGCTCTCAGAGACAAATTGACCAAAATGACAGTTGTGCTACATGTGTTTGGGAGACACAGTTCTGCACCTAGGTGTGCTCGGCCACCTGGAGCTCCCCAACCACCTGCCCTTGGGACCAGGGCTGGCCACTCCCAGCTGAGAGCAGCCTCTTCTATTTAGCCTAGAGCCCACACAAAATTTGTTATGATGAGAAAAATGCAGGGAAGGCTTTACTAAACAGAAATGAGAAAGATACGAGCTTTAAGGATAAGGCACCAAACTTGATGTATCTCATCATTTTGGGAAACAATCTGTGGAATATAAACTCATTAGCATTTCTTTGACTTCTCAAGTTGTGATGTGTCACGTCTGGCTCCAAGGGGTCTTGAAGCAGCAAGCTTCCTTGAGGGTCCACCCTGGCTCTCAACACTTGGGAACTGGCTAAGCAGTTTTCAAAGTTGGCTGCATGCAACCATTGCCTGGGGAGTTAAAAATGACACCTCGGCTCAGCCCCTGCCGCACCCTACTGCGTTAGCAGCACTGAGGTGGGCCCTGAGAGGTGGTGAAGCACCACGAGGTCTGCGGAAGCCTGGCTCCCTGCCTTAACTGGACCCTGCCAGTTAAGGGACTTGAAAATCGCACTGTTTGGGATGGCTCTCAAACGGAAACATATCCCCTGGATAGGAAAACTACAGTGCAGCTGTACTACCCTCACAGGCAAAGAAAACAGGCTAATCTGAGGCTACTGTGATGCTTTAGGTTTATTCTAGGAATCACTTATCTCCTTTCAAAGTGACTGTAAAAGGCTCATTCTGATTTTTTGAGCTGCTTAGCTGCCTCAGCGACTTCAGATCAGGATGGACTCCTGATTCAAGGTGGTGGGCTGACAGCTGGCTGCTTTCCTTCAGTAAATACTGGGTGGTAATAGATCTGTCCAGCCAGAGTCTTTTGGGGATGGGGAGGATTCTTGGGAGATAATTTGCTACGGCACAAGGTTGCCTGTTAGATAGCTGGGCTACCCTGAATAAACCCCTCCTTGATGAGGTAGTCCACACCTCCCTTAGCAAAGAGGAAGCCTGGATGCCAGGCTGAGTTCTAGGAGCAGTCTCCACCACAGCGGCTGGAGGAACAAGTCGGGTACTGGGCATCTCCAGTCCTTGCTAAGAGCTGCAAATGACTGGAAGCTGGAATGCTGATGGCTTCAGAATGATACTTTGTGGAAAGGGACTGGGAAGACCAGGGAAGCATTATCCATTACTTACAAATGAAAAAATACCAGAAAAACAAGGTAAAGAAATAGCTTCTTCTTTTCTTTCTTTCTTAAGGGTAAGGAGAATAAAATAACAACCGAGGCGCTTGGAGTTGAAAAGTATACAACTTTTTTTTTTTTTAATGTACAGTCAAGTACTGTTTGGCAACATAATGAAATAAATAAAAGATGTGTCCTGGCCTATGAATTCCACCCCCCTTAACACAAGTTTTCTGAATAGAAAACTGAAAAGGGGAGATGAAGACAGTGGAAAAAAGTAAAAGAGGAAAAGAAACAAGCATCATTCATTCCCCTTTCACCCAATCACTTTCACTTGCATCCTGAGCTGTCCAGGAAACAAGTTTTAGAAGGAAAAAAAACCATTAAAGTGCAAATTAAAAAGTGATAAAACCTGAGTTTCAGACACTCAAGCAAAGAACTAGAATTTTATACACAGATAAAACAGTAAGGATAAATATTCTAAAATGCCACAGGCGCATTTCCCCCTGGGCTTATCCCGATGCCTGAAATCTGAAGGTGGCTTCCCAAGCTCCCAGGACGGGTTCATGCACGACAGCACCGAGGGCGCTGCATGTGTGCCAGGCCGCAGGGCAGGGGCCCGGCCTTACCAGCTCCACAGTAATACAGTTGTGGCCTCCGAATCCGTGTCACCAGGAGCTGCCATTTAACCACACCCGGAAAGGCGGTGGGCACCCACCTCCCACAATGTGTGGATGGATCCGGGAAGACACTCGTTACTTCTGGGGCACATCCACCTCCCTGGCAAAAGTCTTCATACTTCTGCCCTGACCTCAGTTTTATTTTTCATCAAACTGAGATTTATTTCTTAACCAAGAAATAGATATGTAGAATGATGAGGTAAAAGGGGTCAGAAGCTCTCAAGAACAGTTGTTTTCCTAAGAACGGTTTAAGAAACCTAAGGAAATTTCAGCAGTAGTAAGATGAGAGCAGAACAAGAGCCTTGCGAGAGAGGCAGACCACTGGGGGACTGCAATCCCACAGTCTCCTTCAAGCCGAGAATATTCCCTGCATCTGGTTTCCATTCTTCCAAGGCTCCAACTCTGGAAGGACAGAGAAAGCACAGGAGAAGGAACACCCAGCTGGGTGGGGTGTCTTTGGCACTGCTGTCCGGTGAGAAAAACCAGCAGGTGCCTTGTGCTCCACCCAATGAGGTATGGAAATCCGAGCTACTAGTGTTTCCCACCCAAATCAAAGGCAAGAACCCCAACCCCTGCAGAGTGCCTGCAGTGTTAGATTTGTTTTCAGTGCTAACTCTTTCAAGGCCACTGGAGACCTCGGTCCAAATTCTCAGCAATCCCATCCAAAGGAAAGCGCTGGACCGCATCACTTGAGCTCTTCCCTAGGAAGTCAAAGCTATGCCCTGACCAGCCACCCGCCCAGGCACCACTGAGGGGAGTCCATTTCCTCTCTGGCTTCGATCAGCTCTCTCCTAAGGAGGGTGCCTGACAGGCTCCTCAGACCGAGTGTTGCTCAATATTCCGACCACAGCACAGCTTTGTTTCCTTTGTCCACGCTGACAACATGAGACCCGGAGGGGGACCATGCCACTGCATTGATCGAAGAGCTTCAAAAGAAGAAAACCAGAAGAAAATGAGGCTTCAGAACCTTTGAGTTGAAATCTTAGTAAACAGAACATCAGGCTTCCCTTGCTTTCAGTTAGTCAGCCCTTTTCCAACTTCCTCTTTTACTCTTCAGTAATGATCACACTTACAGGCGGGGAGTTTACAAAGAACCTAAGAACACTGCAGGAAGCTGCGTAAAAGCACCTTGGGGTGATGGATTGAGGAGGATGGGAGAAATGCTGCTGCTTGCGGGCACAAGGTGTTCAGAATGGATGAGAGAGGAAGGGAAGGAGGAACCTTGCATCTGAATTCTAACTAGCAGCTGGGCTTGGAGGGACACACAGAGCTAAGAAAACAGGGGGGCCTGGGAGTTGTCTCTTAGGTGGCAAATAAACAAGTATATGAGAATCAGTGTTTGTTTATAAGCCAATTTACTAACAAAAGGGGCTTCCATGGGAGACAGGGAGAGCTGGCAGGATACAGAGGGGTAGAAAAGGGGAAAGGAGGAAGAGAGCACATGCTCTATAACAGGAGCGAAACAGAGAAAGGGGTTATTTGACCTGTTCCCCAGTGGCCAGCATTCTAATCACACTAACTGGAATATTCTGCATCGAGGAGCAGGAAACTGTTGCCTGAATCTAAAATCCTAGAACCCAGCTTCTCTCACCTAACTGACAGAGCTGAGCAGGTGGGCAGGCGTTACCCTCATGGGGCTGACTGGCCATTCGAGGGCAGTACAAGCCCGATGCGGACATGACTACTGGGATAAAGTCAAAAGATTTGCTTACAGCCTGAGAGGGGTATCCTCTTACCTGTGCTGCTTTGAAAGGACCTTTTCCACTTTCCCCGTCAGCACACTCCAAACGTAGAGAGAGCCCTCGGCCGAGCCAGCTGCCACATAACTGCCATCTGGGCTAGGGAGACGGAGGGAAGTCATCAGGTCCCCAGATCAGCGGCGCCAGGCCCTCTGCCCAAGGTGTGGTATTTATTATTCATTTATGAACTAAACACATGACCATTCCTCTGTTTACCCAGAAATTAGAAGTGCTACTCAGAACCTTCATGGTCAACTCTGCTTCACTCTGTTATTTCAGCCTCACCCTCTGGCTACAAGTTCCTGACCAGCGATGAGACTCAAAGACTCAGAGATACATTTACATGTTCACACAGCACACGGGGAGAGGGACATAAACCGCCCAAATGGCTAAAAGGTTCAGCAGACGGACTGCCTGGTTACATGCTTCTATGAAAGTAGGAAAGGAAAAGAACAAAGCTAGAAAGGAGAGAGACACTGATGGTGGCCTCTAGCAGTGAACTTCAGATTAACTCCTGGGGCAATCAAGCTGGGCACCGTACAAATTGGCTCTATTTCCCCAAGGGGAGAATGCGCTTGCCCTAACTACTGAGCTCCACCAAGCCAGTGGTGGTGGCAGAGGGTGGGGCGGAGGGGGCAGCATCACTACTAACCTGAATACAACTCGGGTCCAATCAGAGCCGCACTTGAATCCTGGTGCGCTGAAACAGACAACAGGTCAGCGTTACCCAGCACTCCATATGGGGAATGGCAGGAAGCCAGGGTCTTCCCGCAATCTTCAAAATTTAGTAAGCCTCAAAGGAAACCAAACCCCGCATGTTTTCAGTTACCTAAATGTCTGTTTGACAGCATTTATTCGTAGATCGATAATTTTTAGCAGGTCATCCCGGGAGCAGCTTAAGAGCTCAGTTCTTTCTGGGTTTAAATCCAGGGCAGTAATCTTTCCCAATAGCTCCATCTCTCGGACTATACTCTCTGACCTAAGAGACGGATGGAAAGTATGAGAAAATGTGGCATGTCAGGGTCAGAACTTCTCCACTTTAACCAAGATGACATGCCATGAACAAAAAACAAAACAAATAAGGCGCTACTATTCAGCTAGAATGAAGTATTCTCCAAGGGCAGCCTATTTATAAAGATAACCTCAGTGACTGCTTTTATTATTTTCCCTTCAACAGTTCTCTAGTGCTGACTAGAAATCCAAATTCATTTCCTTGCCCATTTTTGGAGTGTCAAGTCTCAACCAGCGCTTCGGACCAGTATGAGCTAACCAGGGCTTCTATCCAATTAATATAATTTCAACTGAAAGCAGAGACACTTGTTGGAGGGGTCTGGGCTGCTGTATATGGGCAAGTGTGTGGTTGTCTCTCCGGTTCCTGCCACTCTAACTAAATTCAGCTGGGGGCTCCTGGAACTGGGGCCCCAGGGCAGTCTGTGGAGGAGGTCTACTCGCCTCCAAACGCAAGTCCTTTCTTCTCCCAGTTTTTCTCCTTGCCTCCTTTTATCCTCCCAATTTTCCTCCTTGCTAACAACATTCCTGGGCATGGTACTGTTGGTGCCATAGCCAAAAACCGTACTGACCTTAGGGATTTTGCGGTAAACTTTCAAGAAATTACTTTCTACTTCATATGTTAACTAAGCAAGAGAGTCTATCTTATAGCTGCTAAATATGTAACTTGAAGCAAGCCACTTAACTTCCTTAGGACTCAGTTTCTTCATCTGCCAAATTAGGGGGTAGACTAGGAGACAGATTCTACATCCAGAGTAATTCTAAAATTCCATGTTTCAAATTCAAATTTCAGATTTAAAGAGGTCAACCAAAGGCTTGAATGAAACTGGCGGTGGTGCCCAGAGGCTGTGTGGCTCACCCAGGCCTGCCCAGCACCAGGTTGTGCTCCAAAGCATCAGCTGTATTCACCAGCTCTTTGCTTCCCACTCTCTCCACAACTCTGCTCTGCAGTTTGGAACCTGCCCCAGCTGTCCTTGACTGAATCAGATCACCAATAATGACCTCCCAACCAACACATCAAATGGTCTCATTTCAGGCCAGACCCTCCCTACCTGACTTCCCATGACAACTGATTGAGGCCCATCATGGGACGCCAGCTTTCTGCCCATTTCTGGCCGCCCCTCCTTGGGTAGCCCCCCAAGTGCTGTCCTCAGCTTTTCTCTTGTTGCTTTACATGCCATCTCTAAGTGATCCATTTCCATGTCTTCAAATCGTTCCTGTTCACGAGGAGTCCTGACTTTTCCCTTCACCCCCAACCTCTCAACTCTGTGTTTTCCCAAATGTCTATTAGAAACCAGGAATGAATGTCCACATCTGAATGCCATCTCTAAACCTGCTTCCTAAATCCATTCTCACTGATTCTCTGTCTTTACTTCTCCCTTCTCATTCTCTGCATCCAACTTCAACCTATTGCCCTATCTCTATTTCTTTCTACTGCTTTCAGTTCAGGTCCTCATTATCTCTTAATTGATTTTCCTGATCCCCAATGCATCAACTAAATGGCCATGAGCCAATCGTTTTCTTGCTAAACACTCAATGGCTTATAAGATCATGTCATTTGGAAATGGGGTAGAAACCCAATCTGACTGGCCTCAACTTCCCTATTAGTCTCATCTGCCCACGTGCCTCTGCCCCATTCAGCCACACCAGGGCAGCTCTACTGTTCTGATTTGTGCTTGGCCTGGAATGCCTTTCAGCGGCTTTTCTGTCCTGTGAAGACTACGCTCTTCTGAAGGCTAACTTGAGAGACGTTCTTCAACACCCAAAAAACACTCATCTCTACTTCAGTACAGCACTCAGTGGTCTTTTTGTGTCTGTCTTCCCTGTTATATTTAAGTACCCCGTAGCTAGTAAAGCACCTAGGACACTGTACATGCTTAATAGATGACTACCTACTTCATGGTAAAGAACATTCAACTACTAAGATAAATATTGCTGGCGCTCATTCCTGTCACTTCTAGGCATCTTCATCAAAGCACATCCCATGAAGAAAACACCGCTGCACTTCTGCTGCTCACAGACCCACTCATCTCCTCCATCCCACCCAAGCTCTTGAGTATTTTACCGGATGTCCCAAAAACGAATTTTTTTGTCAAAATGTCCACTCATTACACATTGCTCTGTGCAGACAATATCGTTACAACTGGATCCTGCAAACACTGTCTTTATGCCTGAAAGGAAAACAAACACTTATCAGTGGAGGCACCCATGGGGCTGTGTACTTAGCACTGCTAACTCTAACCACCACATCAACAGAACTACTAATGAAAATGAAGCCACAGACATCATGATACTGTAGCCACCTCAGCGCCACCCTGAACATGAGAGCAGACTTGAAATTCATGCTGTATCACACTAAAATGCAGGCTCTGACATGGAAAACAAACCCCTCCACAGTTAATGTCTAATTGTGCATGTAGACAGAGACTGAATTTCCTCACAGACTTTGCTGCGTAGATCCCAGAGTTTGAGGGTCCGGTCATGGCTTCCAGAAACAATACGTGCGTTGTCCAGCAGGAACTTAGCAGACAGCACTTTGCCACTGTGTCCTGTAAGGGTATGCTAGGATAGAGAACACAGCCACAGCGTGAACCTTAGGAGATACACACGCTCACCATTCTAGAAGAGTACCAAAGGTATGCAAACTTCAAGTGAGTCAAGATTCTACCAACATCCCGAAAACATGGTCAGAAACTTTCAGACACAAAATGATGAGAAGGGCGACGGATGTGGCTCAAATGGTTGGGCATCCGTCTCCCATATGGAGGGACCCAGTTTCAATCTCTGGGGCCTCCCAGTTTAAAAAAAAAAAGATGAGAAGGCAAAGGGAAAAGGAGCACATGGTACTAAGCAATTTCATAAATTGGTTCTGGAACCATAGAAGCTGTGTGTTTAAAATGACTCAGATTATCTCAACATTTTCGGCCAGCTGAGTAACTAGGGGAAACTCCCAGAAGCCTTTTTTGGGATGTTGTCCAGAAGTGAGATATCAATATCAAAAGGATAAATTTCCCATTTAAAAAAAAAAAAAAATCCAACACTACTATCACCAAACTGTACCCTAAAAAATGGGGGGGGGACCTTTCAGAGGGCTTTTTGGAAATAAAGTTCTAACATAGATACTGCCTGTACTGTTTATTGCAGCTGTTATTCTAAGTTTGGATTATATCAAAATAAAAAAAATTAAAAGCCTGGATTTGATTGACCACAGTAACCCTCTGAGAGTTAGTTCCCTACTTAAATCAGAATACACAGGTTCACTGCAGGCATACTTTACAACAGAAAACATGAATACTCTTTCTATAAATAATTAAAGCCCTTGAGGTTTTTTAATCAGAGGTCTCAGCTTGAAAACGTCAGATCATAACCCCAGATCCCAGCACTCCCATCGACCAAAGTCCCTTTGTAACGAAGCTGTTGGATGCCGACCACAGTGTCTTCCCTGAGCTCACCAAGAAACACCAGATAGAGACATCTCCAAGTGTCAGCCGCCATTCTGCCCATCACGGCACTACTGGAGCCTGATGGAGGAGAGGTGGCTGGGGACCATCTGGATGCAGGGAGGGACCTGGGGACTCAGACCTTTTACTATTCATCACTGACCTCTTCTCAATGTGGGATCAAAATGTTTACATTTATAAAACCTCTAAGGCTCAGATCACTGATTATCCCTCCCCCCCCGCCCCCCCCAATTAAAAAAAAATGCCTTGGGGAAGCAGATGTGGCTCAAGCAGTTGGATACCCGCCACTACATGTAATCCCAATCCTGGATTCGATTCCCAGTGCCTCCTAAAGAAGACGAGCAAGACAGTGCGCGGATGCACCGGCCTGACGTGGCAAGCTGGCGCAACAAGATGATGCAGCAAGATGACACAATGAGGAGACACAACAAGCAGGGAGCGGATGTGGCTCAAGTGACTAGGCACCTCCCTCCCACATGGAGGGAGCATCCTAAAAGAAGAGCAGACACAGAGAGCGGACACCGAGCGGGGGTGGGGTGGGATGGGAAAAAAATAAAATAGATCTTAAAAAAGAAAAAAGCCTTACAAAGACCCTAACATAGTTAATACAAGAGCTAACTTACTGGGTTCCAACCCAACTCCCAAGGATACAACCTCAGAGGTTAGCAGTACATTTTTAAAAACCAATCTTTCATCTATTTTCAGTAGTGGATCTGTTTCAGGAATAGAAACTGGATGATCACATACACTTCTCCCTTTCAAAGCAAGTTTCCATGGATTCTAAGACTCATCTTTTCCACATTTAACTGGCTCTGAAATTGGACTGCCACCTTCTAACTGCTATCAGCCAAGTGGCAGTTGTGCTGTAGTTATGGAAAAACCTCCCATTGATCCTTTGAGTAAATTCCTGCAACAAAATACTTTATATTACATTAACTACAGCACACAAATGATGATTCCACTCAGTATAAATCACTCAATCTGTGTCCATCACTGAGGGACGTAGAAAACATGGGTATGCTACTTAGGTCGTGTAAATTAAGACCTCAAAATCTTAAGCAACTATTTCATCAAAATGTTAAAGTTATATGTGCGCATTGTCCATTTTCTTTCCTAGTACAAAAGTAAAAATAACCTTTCACAAACAATGGGAGGAAAAAGACACCACTCATAAATGGGCTATGTGAATACACTCATTTTTGCATACTTTAAATAACATCTAAAAATAAATAAGTAAGTAACATCTGGGAAAAAGGAAAAATGTCTTCCTCACATGGTTAAGCAAGGCCTAAACAAGGTTTCAGGTGCACAGGGCACTGCTGATAGCATCGACTTTCTTCCTCTTGCAACCCTCCTCCTCCAAGAGTCTTCATAATAACTTAATCACTAAAAAATCCTCAAGTGGTGAGAACACTTGAGGAAGCAGACGTGGCTCAAGCAGTTGGGTGCCCACCTACCACATGGCAGTTGAGGGGGGGCAGAGAGGGGAGAGGTCCCAGATTCGGTTCCCAGTGCCTCCTTAAAAAAAAAAAGATGAGCACAACGACGGGAGGGGTGGGGGTGGGGGGAGAAAAAAAGAGAAAGAAGTTAATTAATTAAAAAAAAACCTCCCTTAGCATACACTAAGATCACTTTAAAAGTGAGGCTAGGGAAGCGGCTGTGGCTCAAGTGGTTGGGCTCCCGTCTACCATCCGGGAGGCCACGGGTTCAGTTCCCAGGGCCTCCTGGTGAAGGCAAGCTGGCCTGCGCCCACGGAGAGCTGACGGCTCACGCCTGTGGAGAGCTGGCGCAGCAAGGTGACGCAACAAAGGGAGGCAAGCAGACACAGAGGAAACGAGCCAGCGAATGCACACAGAAAACAGACAGCAAGCACAAGCGGTGGCGGGGGTAGGGGAATAAATTAAAAAAAAAAAGGTGAGGTTAATAGAATAGAGGAACTTTTTTATTTTCTGGCTCTTCATTCATATTTTTATCTGGACCTTTATTCATTTGGTTCTTGATGGAAAACTCAGGTGGATCCTCCTGAGGCTGAAAGATTCATCTCCATGCTCTTGATGGTACAGAATTTAGGCTCCAACATTTACTTTTTTTCTTTTAAAAGGAGGTTCCAGGGATTGAACCCAGAACCTCATACATGCAAAGCAGGCACTCAACCACTGAGCTACGCTAGCTCCACTCCTATGTTTACTTTTATCTAAACGGCACTTGTTTTAAGTGGACTACATTTATTTAAAATTCCCTTCTCCATTCAGTGTTTTCTATATGTAGTTTTTGTTTTGTTTTTTTTTTAAAGATTTTATTTATTTATTCATTCATTTATCCCCCCCTTGCTGCTCGTGCTCGCTGGGTCAGCTAACCACGCCGTGCGGGCAGGCTTTTGCCTTCACCAGGGGGCCCCGGGAACCGAACCCGGGGCCTCCCATATGGTAAACGGGAGCCCCACTGATTGAGCCACAGCCGCTTCCCTCTATATGTAGTTTTAACACCTAAGTTTAACACTACCTTATAGTTTTATCTAAAACAGAAACTAAAAGACTTGGGGCAGTGGACTCAGATGTCACAGCAGCCCACATCTCCAAATGGGGAGGCATCAAGGTTCTTCCCTAACGGGCTCTGCAGAGGCTCTTCCTAGGCCTCACGCAGACCCTCCTTGCTGACTACTAATTCTAAACTTCAAAATACCATTCAGGTAATCCAAGAAGCCCGATGTGCCTCAATCACACAGCTAACATTAACACTAACCGAGGACAACCGATTCCAGAACACGAATACCACTGTCTGAAAGCCAGTCCTCACTGTGGTCCCCTCACACCCCTAGCAGCCACTCAGTCCCTCAAGGCGAATCTCACAGAACAACCAGGCAGTTTTGAAATGACTGGATTTTTAAGGAGGCGCTACAGAGGACTCCTTTCAAGACTGGACTATTTTGAGGATAAATTCACTAAAAGGACTTATTTAAATCCTTCCTGAACCCTGCTAAGTCTTCCAAGAGAATTCTATGTGTATGGAGAACCTGATGAGAAAGGCCTCCTGGACCCCTTCCCATATTCACCTCGAGGAGAACAGGACACGGTTATGAGCAGGCCAGAGGCCCTACAAGGCCAGCAGGGCCAGATGAGGCCACGGTGCTAGCATGCCCTCGCTACCCTCCCACTTGGTGGCAGCAGCCCTGACAGCGAAACCCTGGCACTCCAGTATATGGCGGGCACCCTCTCCAGTGAAACTCTGGCCACGTTTGCAGTTTCACGTTCACCTGAAAAGTTCACCAGGACTTTTTGTCTTCCAGGTCTATCCCCTGCCTATAGGTCCCTTTCATGTAATTTCAGACCCAAAGGCTGATGCCTACCTATTAAGAACTGCTTTTATCAACTAACAAATGTCATCCTGCACAGCTGGTTGACTTGTCAATTGGTTTCACTTCTCCTCAAAGGGATTAATGAAAGGAAGGCTAAAACTTCCCTTTTCAATAATTGGTCTGTTTTGCTGGGTCTAGAAAATCCAGGTCAGTTGAACACAGGAAAAAGCCTCCATTCAAACTCTAGGTTTATTATTTCTCCTATGTGACTAGGCTGAGGCAATTTATTTGGCTTGTCTGAGCCTCAGCTTTCTCGTCTATCTGCCTCACCCAGTTTCCTGGGTATTAAAAGCAACGATGCCCTGAGTCTACACAGTGAAGTCACTCAAGAAAATTCCCTTTCCTTCTGAGCAAATTAACAATTGCATAAATACTGGACCTCAACTTAAATGTCCAAGAAAAGACAGTTGGTTCTGTCATACCACAGAATGAATTATAACGCAGCCATTACAACAGGCTAGACATCTTTTTCCACGTGGTGCAGATGGTGCAGAACTATAGGGCTTCTCCATGGAACATGTGCTCAAGCATTTGAGAAGGTATGAGCTGCTGCTGGACGAACAAGTCCGGCCCTGTCTGTGGGCACCCCAGCCATCTCCCTCCCTGGTCCTGCATCAAGACAAGTCATGGGGCTTGTCCACAATAGAAGAGTCTTTGCCATCTCCAGCTCTCATCCTTTGAATGTGGACATCTAGGTATCAGCTGGCTAATGCTGACAATGTTCCATACAGCTCTTCTGAAGATTCATCTACCTTTATCCTGCACCACCTAATGGACCCTTCTATTGCAGTTCTCCCCTCCCCACAGATTTATCTTGAAGAGGTTCACCTTAACATTATGCCTTCTGTGCTTTGTGAGGGCTGACACAAAGAGCTTGTGTCAAAATTTTTTTGGTAAATGCCTACTAAGATCAAAGTTATTCTTTATTATATCACTCAATGACCTTTATTATTTAATAAGCTTATTGAAAATCCCTTCAAGCTTAAGGAGAAAGAAATCTCTAGATTAAACTGCTTTGTCATGAAAGCAATATAACTACCAAGTTTGTTTTCTTTCTCTTTGATGCCAAGAGACTTCAAGGCAAGTTTGGGTTCAACTGCAGGAGATTTCCTCAAATTCTGATCTCATCGTTCTGCCTTTCCCTTACACCAGTTTCTAGATTTAGTTTTAGTAGTTTTTAGAGTTTTTTTTTTTTTTTTTTTTTTTTTAAGATTTTATTTATTTATCTCCCTCCAACCTCCACTGCTTCGTGGTTTGCACTTGCTATCTTCTCTCTGGGTCCATTTGCTGTGTGTTCTCGGTCTGCTCATCTTCTCTTAAAGAGGCACTGGGAACCAAACCTGGGACATCCCATGTGGGAGAGAGGTGCTCAATCACTTAAGCCACCTCTGCTCCCTTTTATAGTTATTTCATTTTTCTCATAGCAGGGCTCATCCTTTATTAAAAGTGCATTCAAATGTACATTTATATCCAACTTTTCAGTTATTCAACTCAGTGAGGTATTTATTAAGTTTTGGGACCCATAAGAATTGCAATTTATATGCTGGTGCTAAAACTTCGGAAATTGCTAAAATCTAAATCTGATGCAAGTATTTATGAACTGGAATATCCCAAGTCTTTCACAGATATGTAAGGGTCCTACTGCAAATATTTTGAAACCGAATCTTGGACAAAGTAGAAACACAAACCTTCCAAAGGAAAAAAGGGAAGGACATGGTGAATCAAGAATGATTTTCAGGAAAACACACACCAGCCTCCTAATTAATCAACCTGCCATTTTCTACATTTTATGCCTTGTAAACCAAAGTTTAGAGATGATATTGGCTTTCTTACCCGTAATCGATAATCATCTACAGTCCAGATTCTACTTGCAAAATCATTTGAAGCTGCTAAGAGGTAAGAGCCCTATAAAAAAAAAGGGGGGTGGGGTGGGGCGGAGGAGGAAGAACTTTTAGCCAAAATAGTGAAATACGTTCACAAGATACCAATTCCCTAATAACCAAGTCCAAGAGGGTGATGCCTGAAATCACACATCAACCATTATCACTGGCAGGCTGTCAACTAATTCACCAATTTGGGTTCAGCCATTTCCCTGAGCTACAGCAATTTTGCCCAAATGTTGCGGGCACCTCAAGTTCAAAATGGAACTCATGCCCCTCCTGCTGTCTTCATTCTGTGCACGCCTGAAACACTAGCGGTACCCGACTCCCCCCTTGCCTCAGCTCCCAACTATCATTCTCCAAGGCCCTCTCCTCTACACCCCCACTGCCTCTGCCCAAATCTGAACCTTTACCAAATTTGCAAAAACACCAAAAGGTCAGGTTACTGCAGACCTGCCTCTCCTCCAGTCTTCAACACTGTCACAGTTATCAGGGAATTTAATGTCCCCCCCCCTTTTTAGGAGGTAGTGGGGACTGAACACGGAAAGCAGGCGCTCAATCACTGAGCTACATCCACTCCCCAGTGAGAGTTGGTTTTTCCCATTTGTTCATTGGTTTTGTCTTTAGGAGGTACTGGGGATCGAACCTGGGACCTTATATATGGGAAACAGGTGCTCAACCACTGAGCTACATCCGGTCCCCATGCCCGTTTTTTAAAAACCTCTCATGGCTCCACCTTGTTTCACAGAAGTTGAAGTCCTTCAACACAATACCTAACTTTCCAACCTTATATCCTATCAACCCCCAACTACACTCACAGAGCAGCTACGGAAAACCCGAGTTCAGGCACTGTGCCAGCTGTTGGGGGAACACAGATCACTGACATCCAGGCCCCTGCCCCCAAGAGTTCTCAGTCTGGTAAAAGAAGCAGACTCAAACAGCTGCCTTTCAACAGCAGGGGGCTGCACAAGATGCAGAAGGAACACAGAAGGACCCTCAGCCCGCTCAGGGGCTTCCAGAGATGCAAAGAATGTATCCTTTCCTCACCCAGCTAGTACCTCCACGCCAGCTATGGCACCAGCTCTGCCTCCCTGTTTCTGATGGCCTTTCCTGAATTTCTGCATCTGGCTATCAATTACCTTGAGCTGACTCAAGTGCCATAATTTGTTTCCTAACCCATGCCCTCAGCAGTGTTTTATGACTTGCAGCTAAATGCCCTCATGTGATTCTCATTTAAAATATGGTTACTCCTGGAAGGTAGGGGCCACATCTAGTGTATTTCCAACACTAGCCCCGAGAGCGTAACATCTAACCACTCAAAACATAGCCACGAAATGGAATTAAACAGAATACTAAGCAACATCACAAGCTGAACACGTAAGCCGAAAATCCAAGAGTGTTTATTAGAAAATTAGTCAATACTAAGTAATTCTATAATCTACCCACATCCTTCTCTTACATGGATCTGATAGATGTAGGGAATGGTAGAGAAACAAGGCAAGTTATTTTTCAATTTCAAGAACCAAATTGTTTCTAAAATCCTTTAAAATAACCTACTTACATGGATATAAGGTACTTACAGCACTGTCAAATTCAATACTTGTAATTCCTGCATTACTGCCAGTCAGGGAACCCTTGAACTCACATTTGTCTATAGAAAAAGAAAAGATTGCGAAGACAGAAAGTTAAATAAAGCCAGTAAGTTTAAATGGGCATTTGAGAGACAACAGGAACCAATTACACATTGTCAAATAGCACCTTCCCAGATGCAAATACCTGGAATCAATTTAACCAAAGAAGTACAGGACCTATATTCAGAAAACTACAAAACAACGCTAAAAGAAATCAATGAAACCTAAACAAATAGAAAGACGTTCCATATTCACAGATTGGAAGACTATCATGAAGATGTCAATCCTACCCAAAATGATTTATAGATTCAATGCATTACCAATCAAAATTCCAACAGTTTACAGAAATAGAAAAGGCAATTACCAAATTCATTTGGAAGGGAAAAAGTGCGCCTGAATAGTCAAAGCATTCTAAAAAAGAGCGATGTGGGAGGAATTTCACTGTCTGACTCTGAAACATTACAAAAACTACAGTGGTCAAATTGGCATGGTATTGGCATAAAGACAGACATCGATCAGTGGAATAGAATTGAGAGTTCAGAAATAAACCCTCACCTCTATGACCAATTGGTTTTTGACAAACCTACAAGCAAAGCCATGTTTTTGCTTTTGTTTTATTTTTGAGGTACTGGGGATTGAACCCAGGACCTTGTATGTCGGAAGTTGGTGCTCAACTACTGAGCCACAACAGCTCTACTGAGTATTTTTTTTTCTTTTCTTTTTCCCATTTGTTTTGCTTGTTGTTTGCAGGAGACACCGGAAACTGAACCTAGGACCTCCCATGTAGGAAGCAGGAGCTCAACCGCTTGAGCCACATCCGTTCCCCCAAAGCCATGTTAATGGGACAAAACAGTCTCTTCAACAAATGGTGCTGGGAGAACTGGATATCCATAATCAAAAGAATGAAAGAGGACCCCTATCTCACTCCCTATACAAGAATCAACTAGAAATGGATCAATGACCTAAATTGATCATTGATGGACCATAAAACTACTAGAAGAAAATGTAGGGAAACATCTTCAACACCTTGTGGTAAGTGGTGGTTTCGTGGAACTTACACCCAAAGCATGTGCAACAAAAGAAAAAATAGATAAATGGGACCTCCTCAAAATTAAACACTTTTGCATCTCAAAGGACTTTATCAAAAGGGTGAAGACAGTTGACTCAATGGGATAAAATATTCGGAAATCACATATCCGATAAGGTTGTTTTTTCTTTTCCAAGACACTGGGGACCCAGGATGATGTACATGGGAAGTAGGCACTCAACCACTGGGCTACATCCGCTCCCCTCCAATTAGGGTTTAATATCCATGATATATAGAGAGATGCTAAAACTCAACAATAAAAAGACAAACGACCTGATTAATAAACGGGCAAAAGACTTGAATAGACATTTGTCCAAAGAAGAAATATAAATTATGAAAAAACATGAAAAAATCTGTCAACATCACTAGCAATTTGGGAAATGCAAATCCAAACTACAATGAGATATCTTTTCACACCTATGAGAATGACCACTATTAAAAAGACTGAGAACTGTAAGTGTTAGAGAGGATGTGGAGAGATAGGAACACTTCTTCACTGTTGGTGGGAATGTAGAATGAATGGTATAGCCACCGTGGAGGGCTGTTTGGCAGTTCCTAAGGATGCTGAGTATAGACTTGCCATGTGACCTGGCAATACCACTACTGGGAGAACAGCGACACGAACAGACATCTGCACACTGATGTTCACTGTGGCATTATTCACAATTGCCAAAAGATGGAAACAACCTAGGTGTCCATGAGCCGATGAATGGATAAACAAATTGTGGTGTATATGATGAAGTATTATGCAGCTATTAAGAAGTGAAGTCGTAAAGCATATGACAACATAGATGAACCTGGAAGACACTACGTTGAGTGAAGCAAGCCAGACACAAAAGGACAAATACTGTATGATTGTGCTACTATGAACTAAGTTTATTGTGTAATCTCATGGATTTAATAACTTGCATATGGGTCACCAGAAAATAAAATGAGGTTAAAGAATGGAAAGCTGAGGGTTAACTTGTGCAGAACTGGCACAAAGGATGTGTGTTAATCTATGGAAATGAACAGAAAAGGTGAAAGCATAACATGTCTGTATCTAGCACTACTACTATGTGGGTATGAAAGGGGTTGTAAGGGAAAGTCTAAGGTCATGTATATTGCTAAAAGGAAAGCTAAAAAATGGAACATGAAATTGTATAGCATAGTAAAACTACATATGAAATATGAATATGGGTAAAATTTCTTTGGAATTGAACAAATGTATGTTAACACTACAAGATATTACTATTAAACAAAAAAAATTATGCTAAATGAAAGAAATCAGACAGTAGGTACTACATATTGTATAATTCCATCTATATAAATATAAACCAATTTATAATGATGAAGTTAGATTAGCGGTTACGTAGGGATGGGGAAGGACTGCTAAGGGGTTAGGAATTTTTCTTTTTTGGAGTAATGAAATTGTTCTAAAATCTTTTGTGGTGGTGACTACACAACATTGTGATTATACTAATACCCACTGAATATATATTTTGGATAGATTGTATGGTATATGAATATAACTCAAGAAAACTGCTTAATAAATAAGTAATTGTGGGAGAATAGCCAGACATAGCAGCTATGTACAGCAGGGGAAGCATAGAGAGACCAAGGGGTGAAGAATTTTCTTGTTTGTTTTTCGTATATTATTATTATTGAAATAACGAAAATGCTCTAATGATGATTGCGGTGATGCAGGCACAACTGTGTGATTATACCAAATACCATTGACTGGACACTTTGGATGAATTCTATGCTTTATTAATATGTATCAATAAAATTGATTTGTTAAAAAAAAAAAAACACACCAAAAAAAAAAGCACAAGGAAAAATGAAGCTGTAAAGCTTATGACAGCATGGATGAACCTGGAGGACATTATGTTGAGTGAAGCAAGCCAGACACAAAAGGACAAATACTGTATGAGTGCTCTACTATGAACTAAATACATTGTGTAGGGAAATGGATGTGGCTCAAGCAAATGAGCTCCCGTCTACCATATAGGAGGTCCAGGGTTCGATTCCTGGGGCCTCCTGGTGAAAGGCAAGCTGGCCCACGTGGAGAGCTGGCCCCCTTGGAGTGCTGGCGCAGCAAGATGATGCAACAAAAAGACACAGAGGAGAGACAATAAGAGATGCAGCAGACCAGGGTGCTGAGGTGGCACAAGAGATTGAATGCCTCTCTCCCAGTCCAGAAGGTTCCAGGATTGGTTCCCAGTGATGCCTGAAGAGAAAAGAAGCAGACACAGAAGAACACACAGAGAGCAGATAGCGAGTGCAAAACAACGAGAGGAGCAGGGGAGAAATAAATAAATAAAATAAATCTTAAAAAAAAAACAAAACAAAACATTGTGTAAACTCATGGAGTTAATAACTTGACTATGGGTCACCAGAAAATAGAATGAGGTCAGAGAATGGAAAGCTGAGGGTTAACTTATCTTTGGGAACGAATAGAAAAAATGAAAGCACGTGTTTGTAACTAGCAGTACTATCATGTGGGTATCAAAAGTGGTTTTAAAGCCAAAGTCTAAGGTCATGTATATTACTAAAAGAAAAGCTAAAAAATAGAACATGCGACTGTATAGCATAGTAAAAACCTCATGTAAAATATAAATATGGATAAAATTGCATATATAAGACCAAATTTCTTTGAAACTGAACAAATGTATGTTAACACTACAAGATGTGTTAATATCAGACAAAAAAAACCATTATGCTAAGTGAAAGAAATCAAACAGAAAGTACCACGTATTGTAGGATTCCATTTATATAAATGTAAATATAAATCAATTTTAAAAGATGAAATGAGATTAGTAGTTATGTAGGGCTCGGTTGAAGGACTGCTAAGTGGTACGGAGTTTTTCTTTTTGGAGTAATTAAATTGTTCTAAAGTTTTTCATGGTGATGAATGCACAACATAGTAATTATACTGAAAGCCATTGATTATACACTTTGGATAGATTGTATGGTATGTAACTATATCTCAATAAAGCTACTTAATAAATAAATAATTGTGCAAGTATAGGCAGAAATAACAGCTATTTACAGCAGGGGAAGCACAGAACGACTGAGAGGTGAAGAATTTTCTTGTTTGTTTTTTGTTTATTATTATTGAAATAATGAAAATGCTCTAATAATGATTGAAGTGACAAATGTACAACTATGTGATCATACCAAATACCATTGATTGTATACTTTGGATGAATTGTTTGCTTTATTAATATGTATCAATAAAATTGGTTTTAAAAAACAAAACAAAACAAAACCCTAGCACCTTCACTACACCTTTATAGAGTCCAAGAATAGCAGGACAAACAGAATTTAAGAGACACTGAGGGGTCGGATGTGGCTCAACTGGTTGGGCGTCTGTCTCCCATATGGAGGGACCCAGGTTCGATCCCCGGGACCTCCCGGTAAAAAAAAAAAAAAAAAAAAAAAAAAAGAGAGACACTGAGAGTCAACTTCTAAAAAGAGGAAACGTCTACATGTATGTCGACACAAGTATTCTGTATGTGTGTTATTAACTATACTTTACCAGATATTCAGTGTCATTAATTCCCTTTACAAAGAGATTAGTATTTTTAAAACAACAACACGGGAAACGGATGTAGCTCAGGAGGTTCGGCGTCCGTCTACCATATGGAGAGACCAGGGTTCGATCCCCAGTACCTCCCGGTAAAAAAAAACAAAAACAAAAAACAACAACAACAAAAACCCATGTCAATTAACTAGCATACAAGGATAATATCTGCCCTCTAATCTCACAGGGTTGGTGTGGGGGCCAGAGGAAGGAGACATGAAAGCACTTTGAACTTATTTACTGTGGGACAGGGGTCGTATGTCTGTTGGGACTATGGAAACCTTAAGTCTTATTTCTTAACTTTACTTTCGTTAATCATGTCAAAATTGGGCTCTGCCCAGCTTTTGAATTCGAGGAGATGGTTTCATGAACTCCTACTTTCTGTCTTAGTGCCTTAGAGGACTCTGAGTTCAGTTCTGAAACAAGAGCCAAGGAGATGAGTCTTCATCTAAGGGCCCACTCTGATAAGTTATTAAAAAAAAAAAAATTAAGTTATTTACAATTCTAGGTGATACACACCTCTTTCCTTTTCTTGAGCTTAGATATGACTTCAATCCATCTCTTTTTCCAGGCTATGGGCACAGCCACCATTAAAAATAAAAACCACAAAAATGTGGAGGTGTGGGAAGCGGGGTATATGGGAATCCCCTATATTTTTGTGTAACATTTATGTAATCTAAATACTTTTTAAAAAAATAAAAAATATATTATAAAAAAAAACAAAAAACCACAGCTTCATGTGTAAGACTTTTTCCTATCCTTCTAAACCCAGTATTATTTTAGAAGATGTTCTGACTAGTATATACTTGAGAAAAGTTACAGAAAAGCATTTTAGTTACTAACACAAACATATCCATAACTTAGTGATCTGGAGTCACTGCTTGGAAAATCTGAGCAAACCACCACTCAGCTGTAAAGAGTAACTGATATGGTAATGTTCTGCTCAAACGACTCCTTCCATGAGAAGATGGAAAATTCAAAGATTGCCTGATTTCAACCAAATGTCACCAAAACATCATCTTTCTTTATCCTCTAATAAGACCTCACCTCCAATCACTTCCCAAAGTTTAACCCTCCGATCCATGCCTCCTGTGGCCAGTAACCGGGAACCAGGACCGAATTGCACAGCATTCACTTCTCCATCATGTGCATCCTGCAAGACAAGCACCTTGTTTCACACCTAATCATCACCCCACTAAGAGGAGCCCCGATGCCAGTCAACACTCCAACTCCTAACTTAAAGGTGAGCCACTCACCCTTAAATAGAAGGGATCCAAACATATACTAAGTTGAATTCCCAGCTCAGGGCATCCTAAGGTTCTATTATCATCTTATTCATACATTTAAATACAGTATAACTTTCTTATACAATTTTCAAAATCTGTGTAGACTAACTGCCTAAAGATTTTTTTTGCATTAACCTTTCTTCTGAGATATTCTACTGCAACCGTAATAGCTTAAAAGTGGTAAGATTAACTGCCTCTCTTTTGGTCTAGAATTAATTACACTACATGTTTAACAGGTCTATAAATACCGTACACTTTAGCCTCTAGTGATAAAGGAAGGTTTTATGGTGAGTCTTACAATGTGTGGATGCTGGTCCTATTGCCAGATATCAATGTGTTACAATGGGATTGTCGTTCTTTCTGGAAACATTATGGCACCAGTACGAACTCAAGGTGTGAGCTCTGCCAAATTTCTGAACTTTTTGAAGCCTCAGTTTGCTTATTTATAAAAAAGGAATTCCATAGGTTTTGTGACCTAGTACTATGCCTACCTAACCACGAGCAGACCGTCAATAAAAGTAAGTTAGTATTCTATGAGAATTTAAATTCTTCATAGGGAAATCTGTGAGACTGGCATCGACGCTGAAATACATGACCTGAAAAGATGGCATTTGTGTTCAGGAGGAGAAGGGAAACCAAGAAAAAAGCTTCCCAACTTAAAATGCGAAGAGGGAATAACAGATTTGCTAGAATCTACTCTCTCTGTAGGCTAGTTGGCCAAACTTTCTTCCTTTTCTTTTTCATGGTCTCTTTCTCCTGAGGAGGTCTCAGATTGAAAACTTGAGATCATGCACCGTCACACCCATGCCTGGCCCTCACGAAACCTCCTACGTAAAAGGTTCTGTTGGATACTTGTCAGCTGTGAACCTTTTGCTCTCAGAAACACACCCTGACAGAATCCCAAATTGTCAGCTGCACCATTATCCCATACACATGACTTAAATGTGACAGGAGGAAAAGAATGGGCTGTTGGGAGCTGAGGACAAGGAAGGGACTGTGACATTAAGTGCAATCAGACCTTTTACCAATCATCACCGACCTCCACGAGGAGCCCAGGCTGTTACGCAAGGGAGTGGGGAGGGGCCTCCACGTCCCCTGGGCCAACTTCTCATCCAAAGTGGGACTCTTTACAACATCCGAGGTGGTCAGTTATATACTCAGCCAGTCCATTTTGTGGAAACAGCTATTCGAGTTTCCCCATTATGCCTGGAACTGAAAGTTATCTCCACATAAATTCCATCCTATTTTTCACAAGTCTTTCCCTCCTTACTCACTCAATCCAAGAGTCAGCCCAAACATCTGTGTTCTGCCCTTGGGCTTCTGCCCTCCCCAGTATTTGATGGCCCTGAGTCATGGTTCCACAGGCTGGTTCAATTTCTGCTCAATTACTCTACTTGGGACCCGGATTAGCCTCTGAACTCCAAGCGGCAGCCCCGGTATCACAGTGGCTTCTGCCCAGGACTGTGTCCCAACCGTAGGTCCCAATGGTCAGAAGTCATACAGATATGAATACAATTCATCACGACAACAGCTGTCTTACTGGTCTTCCAAATGGACCACTGACTAGACTCTCATTCTAAAATGGAGCCAAGTGATGATAACAACTGCAAAAATCAATTCTCAATTTCTCAGCATCCCTCATTAGTCTTCCTTTTTCTCATTCTTCATGCTACCATCCTCCCTCTCTTGGCCAGTCCCCTGCTACAGAGAATGGCTGGAGTGAAGTCTGTCCTCTGAAGCTAAGCAAAAGATACCAATTCCTTTCATCAACAGAGTCAAGAGGTATTAAGAACCTGATCTAAATACAAGACTGGAAAGCTTAGCTTAGTGACAAGAGAAGAAGGGTATCCGTGAAAAAGAGCCTTTATCTGTGGGCTGTGTCATCAGCATCCCAAGCTTGGTGGGTTAAGGGGTTAAACCATACTCACAAAAACAAATACTGCAGTAGTTGGTACTCTCACTTCTTTACCAGAAGCAGGATGGGGATCCACATTATCCTGGGGAGCCGGAAAGGAAGAGACAGAGCGCCTCCTAAGAGATAACAAACGAAAACATTAAGACAGGATTGAAGAAGGTTTAGTTTTCATCAAACTGCCAGAAGGGATTCGAAGATGACCTTGCTTAAGCAGACTGCCTTTGTCAATAGCTTTATTCCTTTTTAGATCCTTCAAACCACAGACCCATTCACGAAATCAGAAGCATCCTCACGCACATGACAAATCGGGGGGCAACCAGCACATGCCTGCACTCTCCTGCTCACTAAAACATGGACTCCACACCTCAAAATGGAAAAGCAATCCTGAATAACAACGCTCACCTAGTCAAAACCTGGAAACATTCTCAACTTAAAGTAAAAGCTAGCTCTTTTGTCTTTCTGTAAAAATATTTTAAGATGGTTTCTATACCAGGTTCCAATCACTCCTCAGCGTATGCTGTGGTCAAGGTGGAGTTGAATGCATGCCAAAAAGAAAGAGCCATGAGAGCATGATTACTGTGCCAAGAGTTCAGCTGAACGGCCCCCCGGGAAGGGCAGGCAGCATTCCGGGGAACATGCAAAGCGCCCGGTTAGCACGCGTGCACCTGTGGACTGCGGTAGTGCAGCAGCGGTCAGCGTTACTATCAACGACCCACACTCACATGCTGAGCTGAGAGGCTAATATTTTCACCTGGCAGCATCAGGAGAAGAGTGATGCCCCAAAAGGGGAGACTCGGACAGACTAAAGGACAAGGCCAGAGGTCAACACGCAGCAAGAAAAAGGAAGTGAGGGAAAAAGAAAGAAGCTAAATGAAAAGCTGAAATTAAGGCATCTGTATCCCCTGCACCACTGAAATTCTGGTGTACTTTAAAATACATAAATATTTGTACAAAGACTTAGATATATTTACACATACATTAAAAAGGAAAGATGAATGTTTTCTAACCTACCCAAAGATATTACTGATAGAATCCAGAAGGCCTCCAGCAGGCTGCGAGAGTCGCTTACTAAAGAGGAGGGGAGGATAGGTTTAAACCTTGGAAACGTTTTGCCCAAATAATCAATAAACACAGTCCACCAAAAAATGTACCAGGGAGGGAAGGGGAGGATGTTTCCCATTTTGCCCCCAAACCCCAGTTGAGAAAAACCCAACACAGTATTGAACCACCAGAAATTAGTGGGAAGGCAGAAGGGAAAACCCAGCCTAGAAGTTTTAAAAGAATCAAGGTTCCACAGTAGTAAATTAATTTCCCTGGGAGTAATGCTTCAGACAATGAAACTGTCTAGCTGATCTAACAATTTATAGTTGTTAATAACCAATCCCCATCTTTTTAGTACTGACTTAACAAACTTAAAAACAAACAAACAAAAAAAAAAAACCTTTGAGCCCAAATAGGAATTAGACAGCATGAGGTAATCGTTCTGCTTACTAGGGTTTCACTGTCCGTCTTTCGGGAAGCCCTTCGTTTACGAGGCGGGACCCAGAGGCCGCCTGTGATCTGGCCCTCTGAAGGTGCAGGCAGCACTAAGGGAGAAGCTGCGCTGCCACTCCGCACAGCTGAACCACAGAGCCTGGATGGCCAGGAGCTGCTCATCTCCATGGTCGTGTAAGAGGCCCAGCAAGGGGCTTCTGGGCTTTGGGGACCTCTGACTGTTCATTTGTCCTGTCCAGCGAGCTCTGTCACACCGCTGCTTGAGCTCTCCTCTCCTTGACCCAATCCCCACGTCCTTACCCGGCTGCTCTGCTGACAGCTCGCACTGGGGAGGTCTCGTCGGGATGATCGGAGGTCTCGTCCAAAATGACTTCAATATCATCGTCCCTGGGGAAGATAGGTGAGAAGCCGATTCTTTGATTCTGCTGACAGACACTTTGTGAGGAGCCTTTTCTGAAAACACTAGAGGCATTTCCTAGTCATACACAATTTACGTGCCCCTGCTATGATAGAGATGAGAAAAAAGCAGCACTCTGGCACTATGAAAAGAAACAGCCTGTTCAAATCAAATCCAGCATTCTGGCTGAAAAACTTTTCCAGTGAGGTTCTGATCTCTCTAGGTACGTAGCTCACACTTGGACAGCAGGGAAATAATATATATATATATTTTAAATGTCTATAACCACATAAACAGGACTAAGGTAGATTTTTTTCTATCAGAAGTCGGATAGCCTGACTGTAGTCCTCCCCAGTAAAACAGTTCTCAGGAGTTGGGGTCTGAGTGGACACTGGACAGTATCAAAGGGGAGCATCTGGGGAGGACAGGGAAATGGCAGTGTAGTGCAGAGAGAGGAATCCAGGCAATTAAGAAAAGGCACTGCCAAAGGGGCACTGCCACCAGCAGTTGCATTTACAGCCCAGTTCAAAATATTACTTTAATAACAACAACAAAAAGCAAAATCTAAACGCAACACTTTTTTAAAACCGGGTGGGTTTTGTTTTAATACTTAGTGCTTCTGTCATTGACAGTCCATCACATTGCAAATGAAATAATGAAGTCATGGGAAAATGCTCCCTTGCTGAGAGGTCACGCTTATTCCACCCAGGAAAAGGCAGTGTCACTTCTCAGGTGGATACAAAGCACCTCCAGCCTCTCCCCTTTTTTCCCCATTTTACAGGCCACATCCTTCCTAGTTAGGGGGAAGGTAAGTAATTATCTTGGACTTAGTGACCTCCCACTGAGTTGCAATCTTCATGGAAAAGCAAAATAACAAAATATAATAACCTAAGTCTTGATATCCTAGTTTGGATTCATAAGAACTTAAAAGCAAGGTTTTTCCATGATAAATCACCTGGATTATGTAAATATATACTTAAGAACTTGTTACCAAGCAACTTAAGCAAAACTAAAGAAAATATCTTTTCCATAGCTATTGACTCAAGGATTACGTGTAATTGCATTCCCGCATTTTGACCAGGAGGTGGAAAAGTGTAAAGATAAGCCTAGAATGGGAAGCGGCTGTGGCTCAATCAGTAGGGCTCCCGTTTACCACATGGGAGGCCCCGGGTTCGGTTCCCAGGGCCTCCTGGTGAAGGCAAGCCCGCCCGCACGGCGTGGTTAGCTGACCCAGAGAGCACAAGCAGCAAGGGAGGGATAAATGAATAAAAAAATAAAATCTTTAAAAAAAAAAAAAAAAAAAAAGATAAGCCTAGAAGAAGAGGACAAGGCTGTGCTTTCTTTGTGGCTCCTTCATGCAGACCGAATTTGTGGGAGTCAGTTGTGCTCACACAGGCGAACAACAGAAGACCAGAGACGGCAGAGCACAGCTAGGAGCTGAGCCTAGGTAAGGGTTCAAGAGAATTTTCCTCAGCATGAAGGTATCTGGAGCTGTGCAAAGGCCCACAGCCACAAGAATATAGCCAATTCTCATTACTCAGGATAGTGACATTCTAGAAAGTCACAGCAAATGGTGAACTAGAGAACCCTCAGTCACTGCTCTGAGGGGAGACACAGGGTTAGGTTCCTGTGCACTCTTAGTCACAACCTCTTCATCGATGATCAACACCATCTTGTTTCATGGGCGTTTCTGTTTAAAGACACCTTATTTAACCTTATTTGGTGCCAACAAAACTAATCAAGCCTGAATGCAGCTGTTTTCTCTGCAAGGTCCATCAGTCTTCTTGTACTTAGGAACACTAGGCCATTTTAACAGTGAAATCACCAACATAAAGCACAAAAATTGCAAATAATGTGGCACTAACCATACCGTGAAGAGAATACCTGTTTACAGGATGTGCTGAAACAAGAAGGCAGAGCTTCACCTTGACTGACTTCAGCTAGGAACATGTGTCAAGTGACTAAACTTTTTCTCTGCTCTATGTATGTCCCTGAATGACCATTAAAGTGCCACAAGGATCAATTTGGGGGTTACAAATAAATTTTAGGGAGTAGACAAATTTACAAACACAGAATCCACAAATAATGAGAATTGACTGTACCAGGACTTGGCAATGCATATCAAAACCTTCAAAGATGTATTTGTCCTTTGGCCCCAAAAATTCCCTCTTACGAAAACACTGCAGCATAGAGATTAAGAAGAAGCCTGGGGCTCACAGCCCAGTGTGGCCTGCTCCTGTGTGATGCTGGGCAGGATGCCTAGCCTGTCTAGATCGTGCGTCAACCCTAGTCACCTGTTGACGGTGACACTGACATGTAGGAGACAGGCAAATGATGCTCTTGTAGCCTGCTACTTTTAAGATGCTAAACCTCACTTTCAGGTCAACTATTATTCATTTTGTGGCTTTGCGAAAATAATCACATCTGAGATGAACTTTGCACATCTAAGTATAGAAGACACACACCATATATCTACAGCAAAGACTTGATGTGAATGAGAACTTTTGTTTGTTTTCTTCTAAATTAAGATCCTTTTCTGGTTGATAACTCCTGACCAAATTTTTAACCATTCTCCTCCATGTATAAAGGAAAAGGTCAACATTTTCAAAACAATGGATCATAATTCTAATACAAAACATATTTCAATAGAACAGAAACTCATCCTGAACTAAAGAAAAGGGAATTTAGTTATTTTTTTTTTTTCCTTTAGGAAGTACCAGTGATTGAACCCAGTACCTCATACATGGTAAGCAGGCACTCAACCACTGGGCTACATCTGCTCCTCTATGATAGTTGTTTTTTTCATCTGTTTGTGTTTGTTTTTAGGAGGTACTGGAGATTGAACCTGGAACCTTGTACATGGGAAGCAGGTGCTCAACCACTTGAGCTACATCCGCTCCTGGGAACTTAGTTATTAAAATATCTACTCCCAAAACAAAGCCTCAGATCTCAGGGAAGATTCCCCACCACAACACATAACCTTTCTGCAAGATTATGTGACAGTATGTATCAAGAGCTTTGACCCCCCAAATTTTACTTTCAGGAACCTAGCCCTAGGAAATAATCAGAAACATGCTCAAAGACCATATTCAGAGCGTCATTTGTAACAATGAGAAATTGGAAGCCACTAAATTAGAACTAAAATGATTTGTGGGTGTTACTTCTGGTAGAATTATGTGTGCTTTTTATTTTCTTCTTTAAACTTTTCAGTTGTTTTTTCCTTCTGAAATCTGTAATGGTTTTACAGAAACAAAAACATTATAAAACTATTTTAAAAGGGCAAGTCAGGGGGCGGATGTGGCTCAAATGGTTGGGCGTCCGTCTGCCATACGGAGGGACCTGGGTTCGATCCCCAGGACCTCCCGGTAAAATAAAATACATACATACATATATATATATATATATATATATATATATACATACACACACACACACACACACACACAGAAGGCGCATGGGCTGCCAGACTCTGTGTGCCTGTGAGCCGCCAGGCCCCGGGAGCCATGCAGCAAGATGATGACAGGAGAGAGACGCAAGGGAGAGACAAGACGAGATGCTCTGAAAGCTCCGAAAACCAGGAACCAAGGTGGCGCAGGTGGCAGAACACCTCTCTCCTACATCGGAGGTCTCCAGGATCGAATCCTGCTGAACACTGGAGGAGGAGGATGAGAAGAGATGGCAGGAAACAGACACAGAGAATTGCCCAGCGAATGGAAACAAAACAGCAAAATGGGGAAGAGTGGGTTAAAATGGATAAAGTAAATAAATAAATCTTAAAAAAAGGGGGGGGGGAAGTCAATTCACCAAGAACATCGTTTGACTTGTGTATATCTTTACTTACTGTTCAACCGGTAGAGGTTCCTTTGCTGCTTCCGCAAGTTCTTTCTGCAGCCGGGCTTGCCGCCTCCTATTTAAAAAAGCCCACCATTTACGTCTGTTTAAGGAAAGCCCAGGGTCTGGGTCCTCAGTAAACTACCAGTTCTAATAACACATCTGAGTATTCAGTTCACTTAAAATAGTAACTAACCTGGGCAAAGATATCCAAGGTCTCAAACTAAAACCCAGCCATAGTAACACCATAAGGATCCCAGTTATAATGGGTTTCAGAGTAAAGCATGGAGGACAGACAATGGCACCAGAGAAAGCAGGGAAACAGCAGGGAGAAGCCTGCCTGGCAGGGCCCAGGGCCTCTCAGGACAGAAAGGCATCATCAGGCTTCCTCAGTGTTAGTCACCGTCGTGACTTTGCTTCCTGCAGCAGTCTGGCATTAACATAGCCAGAGCAGGAATAATGATGAAGATTTACTGAGGGCTGACTTGTGCCTGGCATGGTTTTATTATTATTTTTTTAGCTCATAGGATAGATGAGGAAACTGAGGCACAGTGAGATTCTGAAATGATCAAAGCTCATATAGCTTCCAATTTATTAAAACTAGACAGAGAAATCTTGGCTGTGGCAAAATGTTACGTCCACTCTCTTCCCCTCAGAACCATTTGTCTCTCCTCCCCAAGTCCTAAATCCAAGGGCTCCCTAATTTTTTAACCTTTAACTGCTACTGAGCTCAAGTCACGAATTCTGAGAAATTCACTCTTACATGGCTGCCCCATGGAACCTTCTACTCAACAGGCCCCAGAAGAAATGGAGCCTTGTTGTCCTCAGCAACCCCTTCTGTCCAAGGCACTGCTCCCTCCTCACATGCACCTCAAGAATGGCCCTCGCTATCCGCCTTCACCAAGATTCTCTCCTCCCTTGCCTCGATTTCTAGTGTCCACCCCTACCAACTGCATACTTTCCTCTTTGCCTGTGTCCCCACTACTCCCAGCCACCGCAGTAGCTTTCTACTGGGTTGAATGACTGAGATGAAAATGAGTAACAGTGCAAGGGCTTTTGAATATTGCAGACATAAAGAGATATTGAGCAAATGAATAAATAATTGCTTGTAGGAAAACCTATTATCCCACCCATCCAAACAACTTCTTCACAAAGCCCGTCCTGATGCTGCCCCAGGGACCTGCCCTTCTGTATTTACAGCAGTGCCACCTCAGGGTACAACAGCAGTTATTGCTCCACCTCACTCAGTTATACATATCTTGTATTTCCCACTGAGGGAGTCTCATGAATTTTGCTTCTCCAATCAGACTGCTTTTTTGCAGAGGTAGAAGTTATTTAAGCACATCTTCCACTGTAGTGATTAATTCTCAAATAGGAAGAAAGTTCTCTAGGTGACTTAACAGCATCTTGGGTAGGGAAGAAGGTGTAGCTTGAAAATGCAAAATAAGTTTTACAGGAAAAATTACAGAAAATAACAGTTCAGCAAAATTTTCTTAGCTGGAATAGACAACCTATAACTGTCCTTGAGGGGAAATTAGAATTAGTGTGAGGGGTAGATGTGATTCACACTGCCCTAAAGGAAAGGCACTTGCTGATTGTCTAAAATCAACTTCATTATATAAACGTAACTCCAAATTCTGCAAGGTGAGGGTTGGCCTAGGGTAACAGGGAGAAGAAAACAACACCGCAGCCAGGCCTTCATTAGGATAGCTAAAAGAAAACACTCTTCTTCGACAGCTCAAGTATTCACTGAGAGCATCTTACATAGCAGCCTCTGGGCTTGACTGTGGGGCTGAACCTCGGCCTAATGAGGGAGGCAGAGCACAAAGAGCTAGTTGAAACCAGCGTGCTACACAATGACCCAGGTATACAAAAACTGCTAGAAGTTCAAAGGGGAGGAGCATCTCATCTGAGAGACTGGCAGGAAGGGGAGTAATGAGAAGGGACTTCTAGGAGGAACTATCTGGGCAAAGTAATGACAAGCACCCCCAGGCCCAATATCCAAGCACTTATTCCTAGGAAAACGATCCAAAGGAACAGAAAGCAAGGGCAGCTACGTAATGCCTCAGGTATCATTTTGATGAGGAAGTTTCTATTTTCTTCCTGGTCCACTGTGATGCTTGATGCTCTTCCCTGGCATAACCACACCCTCCCCATTTCCCATCAAGTGGGTTTTCAGGCACGGTTAGAAGCCCACCTAACTATCAGGTCAGCCTGCTGTCCTCACTGCCCTTCAACTGCCTAAGAACGCCATGGCAGCTACTTGAGTCACAGCAAAAGCAAGATGGGGAGAACAGAAAAGGCACAGCACATTTTTTTTCTTAATAGAGCCACGCCCACTGGACCTAGAAAATACAGAAAAGTATAAAAGGAGAAAACAAAAATCATAATTTCACCACCCAGAAATAAACACTATTAACAGCTTGACATATTTCCTTCTATCTTTTTTTTTTCCACACAAAATTAGGATCAATTATATGAGGCAATTTTATATCCTATTTTCTAACATTAATTTTACATATTTTACGTCACTAAATAGTCCTAATTTGTAATGGCTTTAAAAAATTCCACTGACATATGAATGTATTACAATTTAATTATTCCCCAAGGGATATATTAAGATGGTCATAATTTTTCAGAACTATAAACAATGCTCACAAAAAATACTTGTGAACATGTATCATTACTTCCTCAGGATAAATTTTAAAAAGTGAGAACATTTTTCATGCTCTTGGTCATCCCAAAATGTTCTTCAGGAAGTTGCATAGATGTGCTTTCTAGCAGTATTGTGTGAGAAGGCCCTTTCATCTTCCTAACAATCTTTTTTGCCATATATACTGACAATATTTACTTCTGCTTTTGTGATCTAAGCTTTCTGTCCATTTGTTTGAATGATCATCTTTTCCTTACTGACTATATTGAGAATATGTATCTTGAAAGAGATTTCCTAGTTTGTTGTTTAGTGTTCTTTGATGGAAAGGAAATCTGAAAATTTTACAGTCACCTCTTTTTCCCATTACTTTCAGGTTTAAGAAACCCTCCAATATTCCTATTTACAAATTTTTCATAAATAGCAGATAGTCACATTTTCTACTTTTTTGGTTTCAGTTTTTATACAGATTTCTAAAATCTATTTGGACAAAGTATTTGATAGGGCCAGTCCTCAGTTTTTAAGACTTCCATATTTTCATTCATTCTTTTAGATTAACTGGAATAATCTCAAATTCTAAATTACTGATATGGGATTTTTAAAAACGATGTTTTAATCTTTGTTGAGCTTTTATTAATAGTTTTCCAGTTGATTTTCTTAAGTCTTCTAGGTGGACAGTCCTTGATTCCCTGCTTCTTTCCAACTGTGAGCTCTGACTTTGGTGTCATATCCTAGTTGATGGCCACAACGTCTGGATCAATGTTACAGAAGCAACGTGACAGCATCGTGGGCCCTTCCTTTGTTCCTGGCTTTAACAGGAGCGTAAAGAGAACACTGGGAATCTTAACCAGACAGTTTAGACTCTCCAGAGGAACTTTACAACATATAAGTTTCCCACCAGAGACTGTGACTCCCACTGTCCAGGGTGGGAGGTCTCCTTGTTGAAAACACCACTGGCTGTTGGTTAGAGATTGGTATTTCTATTAGAAGAGTTCCTTTGTTTCCCATTTAGGTGACATCAGGACTGGGAACTGAGTCTGACCAACTGGCCTTTTGGGGACCTACTAAAATTGTCATATAATTTCTTATCACCTGTATATTTATTTGATCTCCTAATAAATCATCTTTTAATTCTTGGGATAAATCCTAGGAGGACTGTAGTGATTTTTAAAAAATGTACTAACGGGTTTAAGAATTTCTCATTTATATTCATGTGAGATTGGACCCTAGTTTTCTTGTGTACTAGCAAGATCAGAATTTTTGCCATGGGTTTGAAGAGCTCTACAATATTAATGTGGGTATGGGGGGAGAACTTTGAATCTTTTTCTACATTCCGGTTTAATTTATATAGTCAGGAATTAGTTTTTCTCCTTCAAACACTGAAGGAATTCACTGACAAACAATATGGACCAAAGCCCTGCTGGGAAGAAATCCTTAGTTCAGCTGTAAAAGTCAAATACAAATCTTAATTTTGTTTCATAACTCACCCCTCCCCTGTTAGAGCTGCCAGATTTCTTTCTTTTCAAAAGAACTACGCTCTACGTTGCAGAAACTATGGATTGATATATCACCTTGAATCCTTTTCATTCTCTGCATTTAAGCGATTGGCTTCCTGGGCTTTCTCAGCCATCCACCTGGTGACCAAGTCCTGGTTTTCTTCAGTAGTCTTCCTCAGCTTCTCCTCCAAGGCGGTGAAGGTGATCTGCAGGGCATCGTATTCATCCTTCAGGGTCTGGTTGGCTCTTTCGAGATCCTGCAGCTTACCACGTAGCTCTTGGCACTCCGACTCCAGGTCCGAGACAGTCTGTAGACATTCTGCAATTCTGAAAGCAGGACATGTAAGGAGGAACGGCACGGGACAAGTGCCTGCACCCAAGCCAAGGCACTTGGGTGCATGCTCGAGCTGTGAGACCTTTGGCCGCCAATGAGCACCACAGCCATCATACACCACGCACTATGCTGAATACCTGGTGTGTTTATACCTCACTCAGCCAGTCCCAACCCCAAGGTTTTACAGGAAACACCTAGGATGAAATCTGCCCTGACTATGAATGACTAGTAAAAACTCCTCTCAGGAAAGCAGGCTTTGAAGGAATAAGGAGCTTTTAATGCTTAAATGGAGCAGCAAAGCGGGGGGGGGGGGGGCTTGAAATGCTGTGTACTTCAGGAGCTGTGTCACTAAGCAAGAATGTCCCAGCAAGTCCTCCAGTTCCCACAGCCTGCCAGACATCTCCCTAACAGAGAACACTCCGGCTCACAAACTCATCCCCGTGTTTGAGGGCCACAGACTCGGACATATTGGCCCTATGTGCATTTTAGGGTACAGGCGCCACTGGGAGAGCTGTGAATGCCTCTGGAACACCTGCAAGGGCCAAGGTTACATCCCTGGGAGAGTGCTGGGAACCTGGGAAGGTAGCAGGCACTGTCCCTGCTTTTCCCACCTCTCAGAGCAGGTAGAAAAGGATCCTAGACTACGCATTCATGAAATAAAACTTGCTGACGGGAAGCGGCTGTGGCTCAATGGTTGGGCTCCCGCTTACCATATGAGAGGCCCCGGGTTCGATTCCTGGGGCCTCCTGGTGAAGGCAAGCCCGCCCGCACGGCGCGGTGAGCTGACGGCCTGTGCGCGGCATGTTGAGCTGATGCAGCAAGACGACGCAACAAAGGGAGACAAGCAGACACAGAAAAACGCACAGCAAATGGACAGAGCGAGCACAAGCAGCAAGCGGGGTATAAATAAAAATAAATCTTAAAAACAACAACAACAACAAAAAAAACTTGCTGAGTCTGGTGTGGCAACCATTTGCCCCTGATCACCACTGGTCCCCCTCATGAGACCGAGCAGAGCAGAACAGGATGTGCGATCCAACGACCAAGGAGGCATCGTCTCTCTACTTACTTTGCTTCGTTCATCTGCATCTCCCTGTCCTTCTGCTGCATTTGGTTATTGAGGTCAATCACCAACTGAGCTAACTGGAGGACAAAGAAGAACCCTTTTAGAAATGAGAGACATTGGGACTTCACTTGGAAAAGAAATAGGGGATAGCTAGTACTTTATTTTTCAAAAAGAAAAGCTGCCTATGTGTTTGGGCAAGGGACCCGAGGCTCCCCGAGCTGGGTGACAGAGAGGAACAAGACCTCGGTGGACGTGCAGGGAACCGTCTGTGCTGCTCCCTGCTGAGGCAGGCCTGGGATGGGCGAGTGTTCAGGGCGACTGCCAGGTTCTTGCTGAGGGTGCCTTTTTTCCCCCAACCCCAGGTGCCTTTTTGGAGACAAATTTCAACGGATCACTAATGGTAAATAGTATCTTTTCAACAGAAATTTTACATAAGACTACCATCCAGGGTAAACACAGCTTAGGACTTTTTTCTACTGAATTTCCCTACAATTTGGGTTCACACTCAGAATTTTCCTTCTATGTGGCTTGGGGTATGGGTAGGACCCTCAGGGGACCAAGCAGCCCTTTTGCCCCTAAAAGATTCTCTACTTCCACCTTTCACACCATTTTTCAGGCATGATGACCGGAGGCGGGGAGACTACTTTTGCTGAGGCCACCCATTCTGGTGGTTTTCCCATTTCCTGATTCCCATAGAGCTCGTGGTGCCGAGTTTACCTAGAACTGCAGTAACTTCTAGTGGAAAGAGACTTCTCTCCCTCCTCCCTCTTCACTGTACACAAGGAGAGAACTCAAGGTGTCAAATGTTTCCCCCAGGGGACCCTCACATAAAGCAGAACACAGGGGAGAAAAGTGACCGTTTTTACCTCCCCACGTTTCTTGTGTAATTCCGTCAGTTCTTCCTGGTGTCTCATCCTCAGCTGGGCCATTTCTTGTAGCTGATTATCATTCCATGCACCATTATGCCCAGGACTAAATGCCCGAACCAGGAGGACGAAAAGAACGTGTAAAAAAGGGAGGGGGAAAAATCAGACCACAACTCTTTTCAAGAGGCACTGGAACAGTAACTTCAAATTTCAAACATGTATAAGACAAGACAGACAATAAAGCAATTCCATTTCTCCAGGCCACTACAAACCAGAAGTAGAAACCAGGAGACTCGAGGCACGTGGGAAAAAACGAAACCAAGAGTCATGTCACGAATAAAGGACAGAATGAAGTGGAGGTCACTACAGAGGAGGCAACCAAGTCCGCTCCCTTGACAATACTCAAGAGTGCTCGCTGGGTGCCAGGCACTGCTCTGGGAGCTGGAGAAATGGCAGGGAACAAAAAGTTCTCTCATGCAGCTTACCATCAACGAAGGGAAGATGGAAATAAGTAAATATATAAAGCCTGATGGCAATACGTACAGTGAAGAAAGATTTAGCAGGGTGAAGTAGGGAACAGAGTGACGGTCCAATTCTATGTAGGATAATCAAAAGAGCCTTCTTTAAAAGGTGACAACAGCACAGAACAAGCCATGCAGGTCCCTGCAGGATGGACCCTCCTAGACAGAGGGAGCAGCAAGTGCAGAGGTCTGGAGGAGGTGGCATGGGCAGCACATTCGAGGAAGCGTGGGCCTGGAGTCAAGCAGGTGATCCGGGAGCACTGTCAAAGAGGAGGGGTGGAGGTTGGAGAGGAGGGCAGGGGATGTTCAGAGAGGAGGCAAGCAGATCAGAGAGGTGGGGGGACCGGAGTGGGCGGGGGATCAGAGGAGAGGGAAGGTTAGAGAGGAAGGGGGGTCAGGGAGATCATGCAGAGCCCTGAGGGCTCTCAGAAGACTCTGGCTTTTACTAGGCATGAAAGGGAAGCCACCAGAGGGGCTTTGTGTCTCAAAAGTCACAGGGTGGCCAGACTGCAGAGGGCAAGGGGGAGACCAGCCAAGGCGGCTGAGAGCACAGTGGCAGCACTGGAGGTGGTGCAATGCAGTCACATTCTAGATTGTGAAGCACACCAACAGCACCTGCCTTTGAACTGGATGTGGAATGAGGAAGATGGGAATCAAAGAGGACCCCAAGGCTTTTTGGCCTGAGCACCTAAATGCAGGCATCACCTGCTGAGAGAGGGAAGACGAGGAGGAGCAGGTTTGGGGGAGGACTTCAGAGCTCAGTGTCAGCAGAGGAGCAGATATGTGAGGAAAGAGAGAAGGCTCAATTAGACATGGTAAAGGCCTCAGGAAGAGAGATGAGCCACTTGCCTGATAGTTTGCAGCTGCAGAGACCAGAGCCCTGAGCATCTGAACCCGGAGAGATATGAGCCCCAGGAGAGGGACGAGACTTATCCCAGCCTACAGCTGATATTGGAAGAAACTGGGACCATGGAGCCTTAAGAGGAAGAGGGAAGCTGAACCCTGGCAGACGTCAGCAGCCATCTTGCTCCAACACGTGGCAATAGACTTTGGTGAGGGAAGTAACTTATGCTTTATGGCCTGGTAATTGTAAGCTTCTACCCCAAATAAATACCCTTTATAAGAGCCAAAAAGAGCTCAGTGTTGGGCATTCAAGTGGACATGTTGAGTAGAAACAGGATTTCAGTGTCTGAACTCCAAGGTAAGGGCCAAGGTGAAGACTCACAGGCACAAGCTATTAGCAAGCACAGGCATCTGAAGCCATGGGTCTAAGTAAGAGCACCTCCAGGGCCTATACAGTCTGCAAACTTTGCAGGTATTGTAAACTACCCTCAGAAACAACCGCAGGGAACTAGAAACATGGATCTGCAGTTTAGCCAGGACCTCGGGAGCTACAGATGAGCATTATCAGACTACAGTAAATAGACGAAACCACCACCTAGGGAGAGCGCCAAGATGGAGAAAAGAAGGATGGGTGGGACATGAGGAAAGGACATCTGAAGTGGGGGAGGGGGAGAACTGCCTACAATAAACTAAAAAGAGAATTTTACCCTCCATCTCTACAGGTAGTTTTATTACTCGTTTCTCAACATATACTAATACCTCCTTCTTTGAGGCAACCTGGTGTTTCCCCAATCTTAGCCCATGAAGAAAAAGCCAAGAGATTAGAAAGTGGAACAGGGCTGTAACCGTTGGGGACTTTGAATTCCAAAAATATAATTGAATCATGCTTGTAAACTGATGTGTTAATCTGGGCATGATTAGGTTAGGATTAGGGCGTTGAGCCCCACCCCTTGGTGGGTGGGGAATCGAATATAAAAGGCAAGGCAAAGAACAGAGTTGAAGCCGTCTTCTGAGAAGCAGTTTTGATGTTGGAAAGAAGGCCCCAGGAGAAGAGAAGCAAGCCGTTCGCCTGATCGTCTGCAGCTTACCTTGTGGAGGAAAGAGGAGCTAAGCCCGGAGAGAAACGCAGCCCCGGGAAGAGAGGAACCCCAGAAGCCTGAACCCTGGCAAACGCCGGCAGCTGTCTTGCTCTAACACGTGGCAATGGACTGTGGTGAGAGAAGAAACTTAACGCTTTATGGCCTGGTATCTGTGGACTTCTACCCCAAATAAATACCCTTTATGAAGACCAACCCATTTTTGGTATTTCACATTAGCACCCCTTTGGCTGACTAATACAAGGGCTTTACATGAAACCATCAGGAATTAAGCATAATGATTAGAAAAGACCTTATCAAATCCCCTTAAGTTAATGCAAAGCAACATGGAATATGCAAATATAAGATGTGGGCCTTTCATCCAAGGACCTGGCATTCTAAAAGAGAAGAGATTCATGAAAAAGAAAACGAACACTACAAGGAAAATAAAAGTATACCAAAGCAGAGTACAGATAAAAAGGGTTACTTTATGCTCAGAAGCAGGAGACTGGGCATGGATGCTTTTGGTTTGGGAGGAATTTCAGGGAAGGCATTGGAGCTTGATCTCCTCTGAGGGCAGGATTTATTAAATAAGAGGATGAGGCAGAATTTGCATTTCTAACAATTTCCCAGATGCTGCCAGTCAAGGAACCACACTTAAAAAAACTACTGGAATAAACAATTTCCAGGCTGAAGAGTTTAAATCTAATCTTAGCAAAGAATGAGACACTAGCATTCTCCAACCAACATTCTTTGTCTGTGTCCCTCACTAGGCTCCAAGCTCCATGACAGCAGGGACACTGGCTTTTTCCTCTGTGTCCCTAATGCCTTGACCACACAGTAACACGCAACATCTACTGAATTTCCCAGACTCCTGCCACAGTACAGGAAGAAACTAAGGTAGAGACAAAATAAATGTAAACTAAGGGATGGATGCAAAAGAGACTATGGGTGAAGAATCAAATAGCCTGGGATACTGAATGGATATGGGAAGGGGCAGGATATTGCAGGAAAAGGAATCACAGACAATGTATGGAAAATGAGGATACCATTAACAGAAACAAGGAAGTCAAGGAGGAGAGGTGTGCTTACAGATACCTGTTTCTGGGGAAAGACAGACCTCCAATTAAAGAACTATCCTTAAATGACTACCCCATTGAAATTCAGCCAAAAGGAGTGTTCAATGTCTATTTATAGTACCTTCCAAGTAAATAAGTTTGGTTGACAGATAAAGGGTACAGGAATACAGGTGCCAAGACTCTAACCAGAGAGAAATAAACTGCTGCAGTTTTTTGACAGGTTTCATTTAATGAAAAAGGTGACAAAGTACTGCCTACACCTAAAATTGGCCAGAACACTGCCACTGGTGTTTCAAATCCTACCACAGGCCTCCCAAGGCCACAGCCAGGCAGGCTCTCCTAAATGACCAGGTAGTTGCTAAAGAAGAATAAAGCCAGGGCCAGGTCATACCTCCTGTTCCTCACCTTCTTCCCACTCCATCTGCCACAAAGCCATCCACGAGAAAACACGGATGCATGAAACTGAATAGCAGACTAAGCTCTAGGAGTAAACAAACGAGGCTAAACCTAGCATTTCTGTTTTGTAAAAAACCCTGAATTATCAAGTTTGTTTTACAATTGCTTAATGTTAACGTACTAAATACATGCTTTAGAGCAATAATGAGCCTGTTGAAACCAAATTTAATATACAAACACAATGAACTCTGTTCTAAATATGGGAAAAAGAGAACAGTAAGACTCTGGAATGATCCCATTTAAGCTGCTTAGATAAGTACGGCTTTCAGATTTCTTTGACCATGACCCTGAATAGTTTACAGAAATGACCCAGCAAACACATCACACCCCCCCCAGCACATATGTGGTTCAATAAAGCAAACTTACCCCTCCTAAATGAAATGATATTTTTCTAACCTAAATCTCTTAAAAAAAAAAAAAAAAAAAAAATCTCGTTGGCAACCTGTTAGATTTGATTTCACAATCTACTAACATGTTGAAAAACACTGAGCTAAAAGGAGCAAAGAGATCTGTACTGTATAAAAAGCAATTTGTGTTTATGTATCAGCCAGTCCAATATTAATGAAATCTATGTATTTCAGCACAGGAATATTTACTTAAATTTAAATTTAAATAAATAAATATTTATTTAAAAATGTGAAGCCTAGTAGGCTAAATGAAAAAGAGGCCCAAGGTTTGCTACATGAACCTGCCTTAAGAAATTTCTCAAGTTGAAAGCAAGACTGATGATAGACCTGCTAGGCACATACTTGTATTTTAGATTTATTTATTTATTTACTTTTATCCATTTTTACCCGCCCCCCATTTTTGCTGTTTCTGTGTCCATTGACTGGGCAATTCTCTGTATGTGTTTCCTGCCCTCTCTTCCCTCCTGTTTTCACTGGGATTTGATCTTTGGAACCTCCGATGTGGGAGACAGGCATCCTACCACCTACACCACCTTAGTTCCTCATACTTATCTTTTAAAAACTTATTTTAATTACTTGGCTTCAGAGTTCTTACTTGAAAGCAGCCGACACAACCTTGAGCACAGAAACTTGCTTCTAAACTAGAGAAGTGATTAGAGAAGTGACAAGAACTTTGTGGCACATTTCAACAGAGGAGGAGACACAAAGAACAACAGGTTAGTTTTAAAATACCTTATCTCGTGCCTGTTTGGTACGTCATGCTTCTCAGCTTGCAGTTTATGGACCAACACTGAATGAAGATCTGACTTTTCTAGCAACTTGTTATCTATAAAAAAGGGGAGGGGATGAGAAATAAGTTATTATAACCCATGTACACGTTAGTATACTTTAGTACCACTTTATACCTTATAAAGCTTTGAACCAAAAAACAAGCAAGCAAGCAAACAAAACCACAGAAGACAACCTGGATGGGTCTCATTCTTATTTGTGATCTGCTGTGTAGCAATCATCCAAAGTCCATGAACATATCCTACAAGAATGGCCTGCTACTAAAGGCAGTCAAAACTGCTTTCTACTCCCTAGTTACTGGTTTGTATCTTGGGAGTGAAAAAAACAAAAAACAACAAAACACATCAAACACAATGAAAAAGTGAAATGCTATGTACCTCTGAGGAATACAGGAAAATTTTACCATAATTTGGTAAAATTAATTACTTAAAAAAAAGTCAAATGGCGCACTAGGAATACAAATAAGAAAAAGACAGCCCCTGAATTCAAAGAGTGCAGATCTAACGAGGGTCAAGTATAAAAAGGTACAAAGAGAATCTGATTCTTCACTCATTTTCACGGACAGTTTCAAAGGTGTTGCCAGAGCCAGGCTTTAATGGAAGATGACAGTCCAGGCAGAAGGAAGAGCAGAGAATTGTTGGGTAAGTGGATGGAAATTCACATTGAAGCCAACATATGGAAAGGGCAGGATGAGAAATTCAGACATTTTCTTGATGGCAACAGTGAAATAACAGATTTTAAACCCAGGCCACTACACGTTCAGATTTGCATTATTAAGAAGTCAAAGATGATTCTGAGGTTCCTTGCTCAGGCAACTGGTGCTAAGATGATGCTAATATGTCAGAGAGAGAGAGAACACTGGAGGGGAGAGCTTAGGGAAGAACATCTGAACATCATAAACTTGACAGGGGGCATGAGTCCAAGAATTTAAAAGAAAAGTCAGAGCTAGAAAGAACATGTGGTTAAGAATGACAGGCACATAAGGGGACAAGGAGACCAGCTGGGTAGAGGGCACAAAGCAGAATAAGAAGCTGACCATGGAAACCTTGGTAAATAGCTACATTTGGAGGAATCGGCACAAATCCTAAAAGCCCAGGACTAGAATTGCTCTAGAACAAAATTTAGTTAGTTTATCCTAGTGACTATTCTTGTTATCTTTGCTCTTGAAGAGAGCACTTCTCCTTCCTATCTGAAAATGGACCCCCTGAGTAGAAACAAAAATAATCTCATTTATTAGTTAAACAAATTAGCTCAGGTGAACAAAGAAGTGGTACTTGTGACCAAGAGAAAGCTTTACATATATATAATAAACTTTGTTTTTAAAGAAGTTTTAGATGACAGTAAAGTTACATCAAAAGTATAAGAGATTCCCATATATAGCCCCCACCTTCCCCTACTGACAACATCTTTCAATTGTATGGTCCATTTGTTACAATTGATGAATAAATATTGAAGCACTGTTACTAACCAAGGTCTATAGTTTACATTGTGGTTTACACTTAATTCCAATGCTCTAAAAATGCCCTATGTCCCACATATTATTCCCTTCCCCTCCCCTCAGAACCTGTGGTAACCACTATCTTTATATCAACGTTACATGTTCTTCCATTACTACAATATTAATAAAATACTTTGTCCATGGTTGCATTCCCCCCTTATGTTTGTACATTCCCCAAAGTTGAGGATTTTGGAAGGGTGATGCCCGCTCTGCCCCAGATTGAGAGGGGGCTTAGATCTTATGGGGAAGATGGCAGGAACTGTTTTTGCTTGCAGTTGTAGATACTCTGTTTTTTGGGATAGGGGTTGTCCATCATCTTCATCATTTTGCAGTTGTCCTGGGCAAGTCCGATGAACTGGAGAGGAGGTATTGGCTACAACTCTTCTGACACTCAGGGTTCAACCAGCATATGAACAGACTGAAGATTTAAGTCTCTCAGACATATATTTAACGGGTATAGTGCTAATTACAGACTCAAAAGGAGTAGAAGAGCCATGTATAGGGAAATTATAAATGAGTCTAACTCTGTTGCATTGGGGAAGTAGGTTGTCATATATTTCAAGGGAAGGCCCACTGACAGGGTGCTGATTTCAAGGGGTTGTGTGCCTTGCCTATAGTGTCCAGATGGCTCTAAAGCCCTAAGGAGCACCCCTATTTGAGGCTTTCAATTCTTCTGGGTATATAGCTAGTATTGGGATTGTTGGATCATACGGCAATTCTATAGTTAGTTTCCTGAGGAACCACCAAACCATCCTCCACAGCGGCTGCACCATTCTACATTCCCACCAGCAGTGAATCAGTATTCCTACTCCACATTTTCTCCAACACTTGCAGTTTTTTTTTTTTTTTTTTTAAGCAGCAGCCAGTCTAATAGGTGTAAGATGATATTCCATTGTAGTTTTGATTTGCATTTCCCTAATAGCTAGTGATGTTGAGCATCTTTTCATATGCTTTTCAGCCATTTGTATTTCCTCTTTAGAAAAGTATCTATTCAAATCTCTTGCCTGTTTTTAAAATGGATTGTTTGTCCTTTTATTTTCAAGATGTAGGACTTCTTTACATATGTTGGATATTAGACCCTTATCCAATTTAAGTGGTTCCCAAATATTACGGAAGGTTTTAAATTCAACAAAATAAAATCTTCAAAATATTACACCAAAGCTGGGTGCCTTATGATAATATCAGGCCTTTCAAAGGACATGATATATGAGGGATCCTTCGTGTGATGGTTAATTTTACTTATCAACTTGACTGGGCTATAGTTACACCCAGTTATTTAATCAAACACTATTTTAGGTGTTGCTGTGAAGGCATTTATAGATGTGGCTAGCATCCACAATCAGCTGACTTTAAGTAAAGGAGATTACTCTCAATAAGGTGGGGGGGGGGCTCAACCAATCAGTTGAAGGTCTTAAGATAAAAAAAAAAAGTGTTCTCGAAGAAATTCTGCCTTAAGACTGCATCAGCAACTCCTGCCAGTTTCCACTCTGCCAGCCTGCCCTACAGATGTCAGACTTGCCAGTCCCCAGAATCATGTAAGCCATAAATATCTTAATCTATCTCCCATTGGTTCTGTTTCTCCAAAGAACCCTGACTGACATACTTTAAAGGTTCATTTCACTAAAGAGAAAGATGGAAACAGAGGGAAGCACCCACATGCCTCTTTCATCTTTCTCTGCAGGCTCAGATGTAGGGACTCTTGAGTTGATGACACTTTGCTGGCCTGGGAAGGCTGGAATGAGGAATTGGATATGTTCCAGTCAAACTGGAATTGATCTCCCTAAATGTCAACCCCAGGCCTAGACAGAAGAAGCCTGTAGCCTATAACAGGCAAAGGTTGTCTTACTCTTCTAACTGACCCCTAACTGCCTTCCATCGTCTTCCTTCCTCAGGCATGCACTATTTACTACCCTAGAGCTCGTCAATGACACACTCCCTCTCCGGGGCCTACATAGTGTTTTGACTTTTCTCCTATCCTCTTGCCCCATCAAGATTCCATTTTCTAAGTGCAGGGAAACTTGACTTTCTGTACAATTAAAAGCATTTTACATTTATAGATTATGGAGATGGCATCCAAAGCACTTATGTGCAACACAGCATTGTTTTTACAAAGCATGCACAGCAAGGTACATCCTCATTTTTAATTTTTAGAAGGTACCCAGGTGATTCTAATGCCTCCACAAGTGTCAAGAACCACAAATTTAGTACAAACCTGAATTCAATAAAGAGTAATTATTATTACTTTGAGCCCCATCAAAAAAATTAGGGAGAGAGATCATGCTTACTTCAAGGGGCACACAGAACCATGGGACCAAAGCCCGGCCATTTCTTCCCCTAAATGTGACATAAGTCATGGTAAAATTGGGAGGGTGGGGGTGGAGTCAGGGAAAAATATCTAAACGTAGAAACATTTTCTTTCTTTCTTTCTTTTTTTTTTTTTTTTAAGATTTTATTTATTTATTCATTTATCCCCCCCTTGCTGCTTGTGCTCGCTGGGTCAGCTAACCACGCCGTGCGGGCGGGCTTTGACTTCACCAGGAGGCCTCGGGAACCGAACCCGGGGCCTCCCACATGGTAAACGGGAGCCCTACTGATTGAGCCACAGCTGCTTCCCGATAGAAACATTTTCTATAGGGGAAAAAAAAAAGGTGAGGCGGGGGAAGCCAATTCATATTGAAGGTTTTCAATAACAGTAAATACTATGAACTCCCAATTAAAAACTACGTTAAGACTCAAATGCGTTAATAAAACACGTGGTGGATGGGGCAAGAGGTCTGAGGAATCATAAGCCAAATGTTCCATTACAGCGAGAAGACAAGATCAATTCTGCCAATTAATGCTTACAGTCTGTACCTGTTTCATGAGCACAATCGTCTAAGTGGGAAGCTTCTGCAGACTGCCTATTTAAGTGCATGAGCATTGTGCGCGCTGCTGAGATTTACAACCACAAACACGAGCGGTGCTTGCCCATAACGAATGCACAATTTAGGAAGGGAAACCCTCCACAATCACCTCCAAGAATAAAGTGAGAGGAGGAGGAAAAGATCTGGAAAGGCGTGGGGCAGCCCGAGGCGCGAGGTACCCAAGGCGGCCGCAGTAGGCGCGGACGGCGCGGGTGGGTGAGGTGGGGGGCTCCGCCGCAGGTTCCCGCTGGCAACTCGCCGGGCCTCTGTGGGGTCCCTCGCCCGCCCCGCTCCCGAGACCCGCAAGGGCACCGCTCACACTGCAGGATGATCTCTTCGAAGGCCTGCCTCTGCAGCCGGTCCCGGCGCCTCAGCTCCTCCGAGATGTGGCGCTTCCAGCGGGGGAAGCCTGCAGCGCGGAGGCCCGACGACATGTCGCGCGCTTCCCGGGCGCCTCAGCGCCGCGGATCCGAGCAGAGCCTGGCGGCCGCCACCCACAACATGCGAGAAACAGCGCGCGCGGGAACACAGGCAACGCCAAGGCTCACCCCCACGCACAGGTCGCCCCCGACGCCATCCGGGACGCTCTTCCGGTTCCTGCCGGATATAGTTTTGGCGTGAGCCCGGAAGGCCTTCCTCCTTACCCGACGTGTTACGTCATTACGCACACGGCAGACGCAGGGCGCTCACTAGTGACGCTTGCTCGAGGCCGGAACCGTAGGGGCCAGAGAGGCGGCCGCTGGGAGGCGTTCTGGGCCGCCAAGGACGTCGAGTTTTGTGCGGGAAGGAAACGGGAAAAAGGGCCTCTTCTACGTTTCCTTTGCTGCTTGTCTCTTTTTGGTATTTTCGTTTTTTTCCTGCCCTCTTTTTCAGTGTCCTCTCAGTTTACAAACAGCAGTGAGTCCAGTCTCCACACAGTAGCTGTGTGACCGTGGATAAGTAACGACCTCCCCAAGACTCAGTTTCCTCACCCTTAAAGTGGGCACGGTGATGACACCTACTTCACAGGGTTGTTGTGAGGATTAAAAGGAATAAACTATGTGATGCAGTTAGTACTGTGTCTGGCACATGGTAAGGCTAGCTTGACATAGATACCCCGTGTACTTCCACTGCTTAGCAAAATCAAAATCTGGCTGCTTTAGCAAGAGTGCTCCTCTGACCTTGGAAACAGGTTTGTTTGTACTCCAGAAATGGAATGCAAACAGAAGTTAAAGAAATACTTGAATAGTGTATCAGGAATCAGACTTGGCTGTTTATCATTAAACCCTGGAGATTATGTATTACCTAACGCTAAGTAGGTCCTTACAAGACAATCAAACGGTTAGGGTGCAAAAAGGACAATTTTCCAGTAGATGTTGTAAAGGGCATATAGAGGATGCACAGGCTCCTGAGAAGATGGCATACGTGGGCAAGCTCAGTAGAATGGGAAACCTGGATCTGTGATAGAATCATTTCAATTCCATCTGCATTTAACAGGTTAGTGAATTTACTGCAAGAAATGGAACTGGATAAAGGCCAGAAGAGGAAAGGAATTTCAGAAACTGCTTTCTCTTCCAATGTATCTCAAGTTGAAAGGAAGACCCATCAGAGACAGATAAGGAAGTCTTTCTCATGGACCAAAGGAAGTCAGGCTTCTACAGCTGTTAAGCTATTTTATAGTCAGTCAGTACAGTGACCTGAAATCATGAGAAGTCAGAAATAGAAGTGACAGTGACTTTTTCACACACAGAAGAAAGAGGTTCTGAAAGTCACTAAGAATGCCAGTTGGCACCAACCTGGAAAGACTGTGGCATCACATCTTCACAGTTAAGCATGCTAATTTTCCAGACAAGATTATGATTGAAATACATTAACAAATTTGCAGAATCAGCAATTCCATTTGTGGGAATTTATGCCAAAAATCTTGGATGATTGTACTTATACAAAAATGTTACACTATTTTTTTAAGATTTATTTATTCCCCCCTCCTCCCATTGTTTTGCGCTCACTGTCTGTTCTCTGTGTGTTCTTCTGTGCCTGCTTGTCTTTTCTTTAGGTGACACTGGGAACTGATCCTGGGACTTTCTGGAGTGGAAAGGAGGCTCTCAATCTCTTGCACCACCTCAGCTCCCTGGTTTGCTGCATCTCTTATTGTCTCTCTTCTGTGTCTCTTTGTTGCAGAATCTTGCTGCACCAGCTCTCTGTGCAGGCTAGCACTCCATGTAGGTCAGCACTCCTGTGCAGGCCAGGTTGCTTTTTCACCAGGAGACCCCAGGAATCAAACCCTAGATCTCCTATATGGCAGACGGGAGCCCAATCACTTGAGCCACATCTGCTTCCCAGGATTGTTAATAATAGTAGGAAATTGGAAACAACCTAGATTTCCAACAATAAGAGATTGATTACTATATATTTATTGATGGAAGATGTTCATAATAAAAGTAGACTATAATATAAATCCAATTTATGTAAAATAAGTGCATCCTTGGCTCCTCATAGACACTTAATGACTCTCTGTTGAATGAATGAATGAATAAGAATACTAAGTCTGCTGTGTTCACAGGACCTTGAAGGAAAAGACTGGATTGCAGTTTTGTGCTAGGAAGAAGCAGGAAATAAGGTTGTCTGAATAGTCTGGTGACAGATTGTGCATCTTAAGAGTTTTTATTTGTGCTGGTAAATAATCCGCATCTAAAGAATTCAGCATGCTTTGCTGGAAAACAACATCTATGAAATGGATCCTGGCTGCCTGTGATGGATGTAAGATAAATGTAAAATATCCCAAGATTCTTGTAGCAATGTGTTAAGCAGCTCAACTTTTCTCACAGGAGAATGAGTCATCATAGAACTTTCTTCATGGAAAGCCTAGTTTCATTGAAGCAAAGTACAAACAGCTTTAACACAACAACATTTCTACTGCTAAAAACTTCCAGGAGATTCTCACCTTAACCTACACATCTCATCTGTGAGTGCCTACACATCTCATCTGTGAGCTCCTCTAGATACCCAAATTCTGAGAAATCCAAGGTTCGACCTTCACACAGTTGTCCTACTTACTCTTTTCCTTTCCCTCTTGGTCTTCCTGCTTTTCTTTATCTTTCAATCAACAAATGAAAACTGAATTCAATCCTAGTGTGGGTCAGGCACTGGGATAAGTGCTGTATGGAAGATAAAGATGGCCCAGGCTTGGATCCTGACCTCAAGAGCCTCACCCTCTAGGAAGGGATATCTGAATATGTATTCTCTGTGGAGGTAAGGCATGTAAAGTACAAAGGGCAGGCCATAAAGCAGTGCCAAGGGAGTCTGGTTCTCTTCTTTTCTTTTTTCCCCTCTTGCTTTTCTTTTTTAAAATATAATTTCCTGTTTTTTTTTTTTTATTACTCTTAATATTTACTTATTTCCACTCCTTTTCAGCTCTTCCCAGAATTATATCACTAAGAGTGAAAGTAAATTTGGTAGTGATTCATACATATGACACGAAAAGCATGAGCAACACAAGAAAAAATAGAAAAATTGGACTTCATCAAAATTAAAACTTTTGTGCTGTCAAAAGGCATGATCAAGTAAGTAAAAAGACAACCTACATAATAGAGGAAAACAGTTGGAAGACATATATCAGTATTATAGTAAAGTTAAACTTTCTTAGAGAAGATCCTTTTAGTCCTTTCTATATATTGGCAATCAAGTGTTTGGAATACTTGCCAGAGGATTCAATGGACACATCTGACAAACTAGGACTATGTTCCCTGTTTAACGAGTATAGGGGCCCTTTTCCCCCTCAGTTTGTTTCTTTGATCTTTAAAGAGATTATAAAATTTCTCTGACCCTACTGCCTTCTCCTACGGTGAAATAATAGCTAGTTTTTATTGAGTGATGTTTGCATCCCAGCCACTGTGCTTAATGTAGATTTTTTTTTTTTTTTTTAAGATTTTATTTATTTATTCATTTATCCCCCCCCTGCTGCCTGTGCTCGCCGGGTCAGCCAACCACGCCGCGCGGGCGGGCCTGCCTTCACCAGGAGGCCCCGGGAACCCAACCCGGGTAAACGGGAGCCCCACTGATCGAGCCACAGCCGCTTCCCCTTAAAGTAGTTTCATTCATTTAATCCTTGCAACAACAAAACGATGTAGGTATGATTAATATTTCCCTTTAACAGATGAGGAAGTTGACACATAGAGGTCAAATAACTTGTCCAATGGCATAGAGTAAGAGGCAGAACTGGGATTCAGTCCCAGAACATGGGTTTCAGAACTTACCTGTTTAACCATGTCACTGTGCTGTGTCAGGTCAGGAAGTTAGTGGCTGGGTTTTACGCTGAGATAACATAGCAGTTAGAAAGCTTTTGATTGTAAGCGATAGAAGTGCAATTTGAGCTACCTTAAGGAAAAAGGGGTGGGAATGGGCGGTTGTTATCTAGATATGGGGTGTTGTGAGCCTGAGCAGGGATTGGGTTGGACCCCAGGATTCACTGGAACCAGGACTCAGATCCCATCAGAGTGCTCAAACTTTTTCATCTGCCTCCCTCTGTAAACTGCTGCTTCCTTTTCCTCTGGTCTTGCGGCCTAGCTCTTTTTGTTTTTCAGTCCTCCCAACCTCAAGGTGAAGAAGTGGCTCCTCCAACAGCTCCTCCATATAAGCAAACAGCCAGGCAGAGCTGACATCTCTGAGTCCCAGTTCTAAGTGGCCAGGAGAGGACTCTGATGGACTGGCAGGTGTCCATTCCTAACCTATCAATGTGGCAAAAGAGCATCATCAGGGAGGCGGATGTGGCTCGGTCGATAGGGCTCCCGTTTACCATATGGGAGGCCCCGGTTTGATTCCCCAGGCCTCCTGGTGAGGGCAGGCCGGCCCCCGTGGCACAGTGAGCTGATGCAGCAGGACAACCCAACGGGGAGACAAGCAGACACAGAAAAACGCACAGCAAATGGACACAGCGAGCACAAGCAGCAAGGGGGGATAAATAAATAAAGTCTTAAAAAAAAAAAAAAAAAAAAAAAAAAAAGAGCATCATCACATCTTCCTGGAAGGCTCTCTTGATAGCCAACTGGATGGAGGGTAAGGGGCCATCACTAGAAGAAGAAAGATGTAGAACACATCTTCTGGCTGGCCAGCCCAGCACCTCTTTCCCCATTCCTTTGGAAGCAGATTCTACCCTCCTGGCTACGAGCATGGTCTTTCTACTCTCCTTCCTCCAACAATTTGGACCAAGCAGTAGGTGTAGGTACCCTTGTTAGTCATAGTCCTCCATAGAAATTTTAAAACTAGACCTAGTAGACAGGGGCCCTTTCCACCTTTAGTTATGAAGTCTGAGGCTATGAATTCGGATCTGCTAGTGACCATGTCCCTGTTTCTTGAAAAAGTTAGTCTGAAAAAAAATGGAGTAACCATACAGGGAGAAATGGAAATGAGAGACCAAGAGTCCGTATGAAGTTAGAATCTGTGGTACCAGCCATTCATAAAATTAGTCCAGCCCTAATCTCCAAGTCTGATATTTGGGCCAATACATTCCTGCATTTTACTACAACATTAGGTTTCTTTCATTTGCTGCCTCAAAGCTCTTACTGGTATAGTCAGGAAAGCCCGAGAAAAAAGTATGGCTGGACAAACAAATGAGAGTACCCTGCGAGTGGTCACTAAGTCAGACTTTCCCACTTTAAAATCATGACAAAAGGGTGAAAGTCAACCCTATTGCTCTTTTTGCATCAACTAGCAATCCATTTTCAAACTCCTTGGGAAAAGTTTCTGGATCTGAGAGCGCATGAACTTCTGAGCAATTTAATCTCTGTTCCAAATAATAGTATCTGTTGGTAAAAGAAATTCTTAATTAAAAGAACTTATAACTCAAAAGTTACATATAGAAATATTGGAGGGGGGCAGATGTGGCTCAAATGGTTGGGCGTCTGTCTCCCATATGGAGGGACCTGGGGTCGATCCCAAGGAACATCCAGTAAAATAAAAGAAAAAATATAGAAGATGTGCCATCAGGCCCCGCGAGAGGGTGAGCCCCCAGGCCCTGCACACAGGCATGCCAGGCCCTGCCAAGCCACGCAGCAAGATGATGACATAATAGGAGAGTGACACAAGGGAGAGTCAAGACGAGACGCACTGAAAAACCAGGAATTGAGGTGGCGCAGGTGGCAGAACACCTCTCTCCCACATCGGAGGTTCTCAGGATCGAATCTCGGTGAAGACAGGAGGAAAAGGATGAGAAGAGAGGGCAGGAAACAGACACAGAGAATTGCCCAGTGAATGGAGACAAAATAGCAAAAACGGGGTAGGGATAAAAGTAAAATAAATCTTAAAAAAAAAAAAAAAAAGGATTAGAATATAAGAAAATACTGTTGCCATATGTTAGAACTAATAGAACTATCGTCCCTTTCCTCCTAACCAGAAAACGAAGGGACACCATTTCATAAGGCACTTTTCAAATGACTCATGAGATATTTATAGCTCTGCAGAGTGTCTAACCCATACCGTATTCTCTTGCAGTAGAGCCACAAAGTATGCAGCAGCACAATAAGATTTTGAGTAAATAAATAGTATGTGTCATGAGATGTGGTTCCTTGTTGAGGTACCAAGTTGATATTTTGTCTTTTAAAAGGCCTGAAATTGACATTTGTTTAACTTGACCTGCAAGTCTGGATCTCCAGGCACTTTGCCATTGGGAGACTGGTCCTGTTTGCTACCCTCCAAATGTTCCCAAAGTGTCCCTAATTAGGAAGAGCCACCTAAGGACATAACAGCCTGCAAAGAGAGGGCTCCATGATGGGCCTCTCTGTGTGGCACATGACTTCCCATACATTCCAGCTTTTTATCCTGAATCTCTTCTTTCCCCTAAGGAAAGTTTTCTATTCCAAACTGTACACAGCATCTGAGTCTCTTACGTTTCCCCATAGCCAAAGTTTCCTTGGAAATCTTTGAAGACCTCCCTTAATTTTGAAGACCTTCCTTAATTTTGTCAGAGTGTGCATGGATTAATAGCCTTTCCAACTACAGAGGTAACCCCAGCACAGCACTCATTCTTCTGGAAGTGTGGGGCAGTACAGTCTTAGGAAAAATGGTCTAACCTATGAAGCACATGAGGGATCTTTGAAAATGTTTAATTGATCTAGTTCAGTCCTTCAAGTCCACATTGAGGGCAGAGTCAAGAGTGGCTTTTCTGGTCTTTCCGAATTGTCCCTGACATCTCCGAATGGACCTGGCCCTGCCATGGACCTTGTGCGTATGCCACTAGATCTCACCCTGGTTTGCAAAGTACCTGTGGAAATTTGAGATTATTTATGAATCCCCAAAATAGAAGGACTATGTTTGTAAACTAATCTATCCCTCTGGGTGTGATACCCTTTGATTATATTAAATTTGGTTGTGTGGCATTTGATTAGATTACCTGTTAAAATTGCTTTGAGGACTTTTTTTTTTATTTTTTTTTAAAGACTTTATTTATTTATTCATTCATCCCCCCCTTGCTGCTTGTGCTCGCTGGGTCAGCCAACCACGCCGTACGGGCGGGCCTGCCCCCACCAGGAGGCCCCGGGAATCGAACCCGGGCCTCCCATATGGTAAACGGGAGCCCTACTGACTGAGCCACAGCCGCTTCCCTTGAGGACTTTTTTGATTCGACTCAGGTTGAGTCCCCACCCCCTTGGTGAGTCTGATATAAACAGACACTCACTCAGGAAGATACATGGGAAAAGAGCTGTCATTTTTGTTCTGGTCATGTGAAAGAAAGAAGGTGGCTCTAATAGCGAAAGCCCTGGGGAGAGATGAAGCATTTTGCCTCATAGCTTACAGCTGATCTTGGGGAGAGAGCCAAGACTGATATAGGAATCCCTGAGAGACAAGCCCTATGCCAGCCTGCAGCTGAGATTGGGAAGAACCTGGTCCCACGGAGCCTCAGGATGAAGAGGAATCCCAGAGGGGAAGGTGGAAACCTGGCAGAAATTGCCCGCCATCTTGCTTCAACATGTGACAGCTGAATTTGGTGAGTTGTGGTGCCTTGAGTTGGACTTTCCATGGCCCTGGGACTGTAAGCTTTAACACCAAATAAATATGCTTTATAAAAGCCAACAGATTCCTGGTACTTTGCATTGGCACCCTTTGGTGAACTGATAACAGTACCCCTACATCCTTTCCCTTGCATGATTAATCTCTGTTTTTCTCTTTCCCCTCCATCCAATTCCTTTCCTTTCCCTTACCTTTTTTTTTTACCTCAAGTCCTCATCTCCTTTGTGTATAACCCCCTTTGAAGGTTTTCAACCAGTCTCTCAACCATCCACTCCTTTCTTCAGTTACGGGTGTGTGTGTTGGAGGTGAGAGGAAGTGACCTTTATGTTCTGGTCAGGAAGGGGGGTAGTGGGGGAAATATCTAAAAGACCATCAGATCTTTGATTTTTTGCTAGTGAATCTTCTCTGCCTTCTTAATCTGTAATAATAGCTTTTCTTTTGCAGAGCTTGACTTCTATTACAGAAGCCTTGACCTTGCCCTGTACGTATTACCTTAACCTGAAAAGTTCAACGTCAGGAATTAGGGAAGAGGACAAGACAAAAAGAAAAACACCCATACTCTTATGAGAGCAAGAAGGATATATAGGATATAGTCTACTGACTTGTAAACCTGAGCATCAATGGATTGATTTACAGCGGGAATTAGAATGACAAGCAGACTTAAGTAACATTCTTGGGTCAGCAGCACTTATCCCTTGGAGAGGTTAGGATGATTTCAGCAGCAATATCAGAAACCTTAACTTGTGGCTAAAATCAGGGCCCTTGAGCCCAACCCAGCTTGTCTCCTGGTTTTGTACTGCCCTCGAGCTAAGGATGGTCTTTACATTTTTAAATGTACAAAACACTATCAGCCTTTGGGGGAAAGCAGTTGCTTGCTTTGGCCTTAGCCTACAAAGTCTAACATTGGGCCCTTTACCAAAGAAGTTTGCTCACCTCTGGTTTAAATGGTAAGGATGTTGATTAGTTTAGGTAACAGGATGTGCCAAGGTAGGGTAGACTTCAGGGTTGGTTGATACAGTGGATGGACTAAACTGCATCACCAAGGACCCCGGTTCTTTCCATCTCTCTGCTATGCCGTTCTTAGAGCTGACGTCAAACTCAGGCGAATGGTAAACGGCTGTAGCCATTGCAGGCATCACGTCCATTTCTGAAAATGACCCAAGGAAATAGAGACCTTTTCTTCTTGTGACTCTGTCTTAGAAATGTCGAGCTTCGTGTCTCTTACATCTCATAGTTGGGTCACCTGCTTATTCCTGGCAAAGGGAATGGCACTTTTAAAAGGTCACTGACTCCACACTCATATGCTTACCAAGCTGTACTTTCTGTTGAGGATTGAATTAAGTCCTAAACCCTAGTACCTGTGAATGTGACCTTATTTGGAAGTAGGGTGTTTGTAGATGTAATTAGTTAAGATGAGATCATACTGGATTAGGGTGGGCCTTAATCTAATATGACTGATATCCTTATAAGAAGGGGGGAATTTAGACACAGACAAACAGGGAGAAAGCCATGTGAAGATGGAAGCAGAGACTGAAGTGATGTACCTACAAGCCAAGGAACGCCAAGAATTGCTGACAACCTCCAGATCCTAGAAGAGGCAAGGAAGGATTCTTTCCTAAAGTGAGAGCCCAGCCCTGCCAACACCTTGATTTCAGACCTCTGGCCTCCAGAACTGTGAGAGGATAAATTTCTGTTGTTCTAAGTCCCCAGTTTGTGGTCATTTATTACGGCAGCCCCAGGAAACTAAAACAGTGACCTTCTTCACAAAGGAAATCCAGCCTGGGAACTTGCCTAATAAAGTAGGGCCTTGAAACTGTGCCTCTGGGAGCTGTCCTGGGGGCATAACTGACCCAGCTGCTGTGCTCTAAATCCTCCACCACACTCAAGCCATGTCCACGCTTCACGCAGGCTACTCCCCACCGGTGACCGAGCATGCCAGCACGCTCAGGCAGGACTGCTCCTGAGAGACGCAGGACTCCTCTGACAGACATTGCCTCAATGACTCCCCACTGCCTTGTCTGGGACTCTCCCTACCCAGCTTTCCTTCCCTCCCTTCTTCGCAGTGGTCAGATCTGCATCATGGTCTGGCAGTGCTCTCAGCCTCCTCCAGCTCCTGCCCCATTTCCCCTCATTGCTGTTTTCCTCATAACCTCTCACGTGTAATCCTGTCTTTCCTGCTTCTTGGAGGACTGGAAGAGGCTGTGATGAAGGCCAGGTCACAGGAGAAAGATGGATAAAGAGGAACTGCCACAGGCTCTGAGGGAAACACTGGGTCAGGGAGGGCTGCCGCTCACCAGGCCCACTTTTGTTTCTACCTGAGATGTTTCTACTACATGACTGGCCCTTTCTGGACAACATCTCTTTGGACCAGTGATGGACACCAAGCTGGTCCACTTTTCTCTCCCAGAGACCAAGGCAAGGCAATGCCAGGGAGAACCAAGAATAAGGGAAGGATGCTGTCTGTGGAGAGAAGGAAACAGGTGGGCTGGGGAAAAAGTCGAAGAAAGACCAGAGCTGCCAGAGAAGGAGGCCTGAGGAGCCACCTTCTGCCTGACAGCCCCTATCCAAGCTCCGTGTGCCTGAGGCTGGTAGAACTTCTCTTCTCCATAGCCTTCCCTTGCTCCCTCTCCATTTGTAACTAGTTTCTCTTCCTTGGAAACAGAGTCTGGACTAAAATGGAAATTCAGAATTTTAGAGCAAGAAGGCCTCTTAGACATTACCTGACATGACCCCCTAATTTTATGGTAGAGCTTCGAAGCAGGAATTCCCCACTCTGTCCGGTCTGTCTTTTCCAAAATCTGAGGTGATGAACTTCTGTGTTTCCTGGAAGAACCAAGTGCAACATCTCCAGGTCCCAGATGGCAGGAAGGTGGCCTTGCCCTACTGTCAGACAGGGAAGCCCCGTGCTCAGGCCCTGTGGATGGCAAGATGACAGCCCTTGGGATACACTGTGGGGGGTCTGCCCATGCTTCCGGGCAGGCCCGGGGGTAGCCTCCCAAGTAGCCTCCCAAACAAGGGCCAGGAGGGCAGGTCTCCGGCATCTGGGGCTGACTGGAATCTTCTCCACTCCTCCCCCAACAATCCTGCCCCCCCCCCATTTTTGGTGATTTCTCAGCTTCATCAAGATCCAAGATTGGTGAGTGGGAATTTGCTTTTCATTTGGTAACAAAACAGACCATTTCTGCTATTTTGCCAAAGTAAATGAAGTCTGTTCCAAAGATGTCACCTCCAGAAACTGAAAACTGCCAAGATTCTTCTTTTTCTTTTAAGTTGGCTTATGGGTTTATGAGATGATTAGTTTATTATTTTTTTATACTTCTTTGTATATTTTAATATTCTGCAGTATATATTTTTGATATTATTATGGCAAACATATTTGTCATTTAACCACTTTTTAAAAATTTTTTAATTAATTATTTATTTATTTATTTTTATTTTTTTTTACCGGGAGGTACCGGGGATCAAACCCCGGTCTCTCCATATGGTAGACGGACGCCGAACCTCTTGAGCCACATCCGTTTCCATTTAACCACTTTTTAAGTGTAGTACTTACTAAGTAGTACTAATTACATTCACAATGTTGTGCTTCTGCATTGCCACTTATCACCAAAACTTCTTCATCACCCCAAACAGAAACTCTGTACTGTACTCCCCGTTTCCCCATCCCTGGCCCCTCAAATCTACTTTCTGTCTCTCTGAAGTTGCATATTGTAGGTATTTTATAAATATTTGTCCTTTTGTGGCTGGCTTATTTCATTCAACATGATGTCTTCAAGGTTCACCCATGTGGTAGCATATACCAGAACTTTGTTCCTTTTTATGGCTGGGTAATATTCCGCTGTGTGTATCGACCACATTTTGTTTATCCATTCATCTCCAGATAGACATTTGGGTTGTTTCCACCTTTTGGCTATTATTTTTTAATAATGCCGCTGTGAACATGGGTATACAAGAATCTGTTGGAGTCCCTGTTTTTTCCATTCTTTTGGGAGTATAGCAAGGAGTAGAACTGCTGGGTCATAAGGTAATTCTATCTTTAACCTTTAGAGGAACTACCAAAGTGTTTTCTGCAGCAGCTCCACCATTGTACACTCCCACTAGCAATGCAGGAGGGTTCCCGTTTTTCCATATCCTCACCAATCCTTGCTACTGTCTTTATATATATGTATTTAGTCATCCTAGTGCCATCAATCTTTTAAGTAGCTTTTCTGCTAAAACATTAAAAAAAAATAAACCATTTAAATCCCATCTCTAATGAATGCTTATTTGGCTGACTCAAACTACTTTTTTAAACGAGTGAATGCCTTTCCTGAAAAACAGAGTAACATTCATGATGGCTCTTTTCTAGTTGAGAATAGAGAAAAAACTAAAATTTTGGTTGATTCTTAGTGAGTGAAGTTCAAAGAGAAAGATAATTTTAAAAATGGACATGGTGCCATGTTAAAAATTAAAGAATCCCGGCAAAGAATAAATGATGCATCTGTGTCCCCAGACATAGGGTGAAAAGTTTTGGGAACTATTGGAAACATGATTCAACTGTCAAAAGTATGTGAAATTAGTAATTCCAATTATGAAACTAAATGCTGGTATTCTATTTGTTGGGTCACAGGGTATATATTGCAAAAGATAGAAAGTTAAATCAAAGAAAAATTGAGGGACATCTATCACTCGGTTACCCAAGTAATCTGTACTTCCTTCTCTCCCTCTTTGTTAGATATTAGTGCTGCTATAAATCCCTATGGCCAGTGTTGACAGTCTCCCCACCCCGGATTTTAAATGTTTATTTCACCTTCATTTCTCATCCCCCCCAAGATGGCTCCCTCGTCTGTTTGCTCATTGTTTTTGCTTATTGCCTGTTCATTGTTTTTGCTTGTTGTCTGCTCGTTGTTTGTTTGTCTTCTTTAGGAGGCACCGGGAACCAAACCTGGGACCTCCCATGTGGGACGTGGGCACTCAACTGCTTGAGCCACATCTGCTTCCCACCCCCTGGATTTTAGATTATTTTTATAAGATAGAGTCCTAGCAAGGACTTTACTAGATCAAAGATCATGAAGATATCAAAGTCTGTAAATACAGATAGCCATGTAGCTTTCCAAAGGAGTTTTAACCACTTCATACTTCCACCCACATTATGAATATGCTCAGTTTGACATCTTTACAAGATTGTAATAAAATAAAATAAAATAAAATAAAATAAAATAAAATAAAATAAAATAAAATAAAATAAAATAAAATAAAATAAAAACTTTGCTAGTTAAATAGATGATAATAGTATCTGACTGTTGTTTTAATTTGCATTTCTTTGTTTGGAAAATTGAAATTTTCCCATATATTTGTTTACTCATTGTTGATTATCTTTGGGTAACATCTTGCCCTTCTTGTTTAAGCAAGGAATAAACAATCACCTGTGAGTTCTTTGGGGGGAAGGCTAGGAGAAGATTTGGAAAAAGGAAGGGATTGTTTATATTCAGAATTACTTTATTTGTAAAGTTGCTTAACTTCTGAGTGTGTATACATTTCTAAGTAACCTCAAAGGAAGCTGTGAAAATTCCATACTTATGAAACATTGTGCATCTTAGTCTCTATAAGGTGTTTCTGTATCGTTGGATGAAAAGTTCTCCTAACAAAGGTGTTGTCATAGGGATAGTCACAATTTTCTCAAAGTAAGAGTTCTATGGTAGAATAAAGACAATGCTGTTTAAAGAGGACAAGGAGCAGCTGAGAAGGGCATGCAGAGCCCATTGAAATGACAGCCTTACATTCATTTGGACCAAAAAACATGTATTATCTGTTGATTCCAGTGCTAGTGGTACCCCCTCCTGTAGGCTGTGAGGCAAGCCTAATGGGTCTCACTGGCTAAAGCCCATTTACACCGTCTATTTCTTTGGGCCTTTGACTTCCTCTCTTCTTTGGTCCAGGGCCCCTTTGAAATTTAATTAACTAATTAATTCCACAAACATTTATTAATTGCCTATTATGTGCTAAACAGTTGTAAAAAAAAAATAAAACAAAATGGAGTTACTATGGCTAAGAGGTCTAAAATGGAGTTGGGAGGTCATCCTGGAGGTAACCCCTGTGCAGGTCTCAGCCAGATGTCACCAACTGCCAAAGTATGCAAAGCCTCAAGCTGCAACACCCCAAGGACGTCTGGACACTATAAACAAACCACAAGATAAAGAACTCAGTAGGGAAATGGATGTGGCTCGAGAGGTTCGGTGTCCGTCTACCATATGGAGAGACCAGGGTTCGATCCCCGGTACCTCCTGGTAAAAAAAAAAAAAAAAAAGAACTCAGTAAACTATTTACATGAAGGACATTTGGAGCCAGCCAAGTACCCACCAACCACAAACAACTTATCTAATCTTTTCCTTTAAAAACCCTCTCCTGAACTGAGAGCAGTGACACGAATAGACATCTGCACACCAATGTTCATAGCCACATTATTCACCATTGCCAAAAGCTGGAAACAACCCAGGTGTCCATCAACAGATGAATGGGTAAACAAACTGTGGTCTATTCACACGATGGAATATTCTGCAGCTGTAAGAAGAAATGAAGTCATAAAGCATATGGCAACATGGATGAACCTGGAGGACATTATGTTGAGTGAAGCAAGCCAGACACAAAAGGACAAATACTGTATGAATGCGTTACTATAAACCAAATATATTGTGTAATATATTGTTTGATACACACACACAAAAAAAAACAAAAAACAAACAAAACAACAACAAAAATTTACATGTATCCATTACATTTAATTGAGAAATGTATATATTTATTCATCTGTGTTTACTTTTTAGTTTTTAATTGCTTATGTTTTCAATTATTAAATGTACAAAATAAAGTAAAAAAAATGATTTTGTAATATTTTCTATAGTGAGAATAAAAATAATTTGAATTAAAAATAAATAAATAAATAAAAAAACCCTCTCCTGGAGATGGGACAGGATATGGGTGGCTCCCTGAACCTGTGCTCCCTGAATTGCAATTCTAAGACCCTAAATGAATGCCTCTGCTGCCTGGCGGCACCGTCAGTGTTTCTGTCCTTTAAGGGCTTCCATTCTAATGGGAAGAAATGGGCCGTTTAAAAGAAGGAAACCTAATAAAGACATACATCATGTCTGTCAGAGGGTGAGGAGTGCTGTGGAAAAAGGAAAAAGTAGAGGAGCATAAAGGTGACAGTGGGTGGAGGCATGGTTACAGCATTTAATGGCCAGGCTGGACTTTATTGAGAAGGCGAGAATTGAGCAAAGACTCGCAGGAGGTGAGGGAGTTGGCTAAGAGGTGACTGGGCAGAGCATCCCAGGACCAGCTAGACAAAGGCTCCGTAGCAGATGCTATTGGAGCTCCTTCCTGATCTTCTTCATAGGGGAGGAACTCCTCGGTCTCTTGTGGGTGCTGCCTGGGAAAGGCTCGCCCCTGTGGGATTACCCTTGGCTGACAGGATCTGCCTGCCCTCCTGGGGATGCCTGGGGTGGCCAGTGCCTGACATAGACGGACACCCTCTGAGATGTACTTCCCTTCTGTAGCTGGGGCGAGACTTCTCCTAAAACTACAGTTTTGCCCGGCTACTTCCTCTGCTCTCCTGCTTCCCTCACCTCTGTGCTGATGCCGGGGGTGAGGGCATTTCTTTAACAAATCCCAGCCTCAGGCTTTGCTTCTGGGGAACCCAACCTAGTCAGCCCTAAGGCTAGAGCTTGCCTGCTGGGATGTGCCTTGAGGACACCAGGTTGAAGGAAATAATAGACACAGAAAAATAAATACTATATGATTCCACTCATAGGAAATACCTGGAGTATGCAAATTCCTGGAGACAGAAAGGAGATCACAGGGGAGAGGAATGAGACTTTCTGCTTAATGGGTACAAAGTTTCTGTTTGGGGTGCTGAGAAGGTTTTGATAATGGATGGTGATGATAGTAGCACAACACTGTATAATTAATGCCACTGTACACTTGAAAGTGGTTAAAATGGGAACCTTTGTGTTGTACATATGGTATCACAATAAAGATGAGAAGAAAAGAAAAAGAGAACAATAGCAGGGAAGCCGCCTCCGTGGCTGGACCATGTCTCCCCAGGAAACCTACCTGCACACACAGTTATTTGCAGACAATTCTGCCTGAGACCCCATGGCACCCACTCAGCAGCCACAGCATCTCCTGAGCCCCCACCTGAGGGTGGTAACTCCACATATTGGCTCCTGGACAAACCATCCATTTCTCCACAAAATGGTAGGAAGAGTATCTTCTCAGCTAGAACTTTCTGTCTTCAGTTAGGAAAAGCAGTCCATTTGCACGAGGTCCTCTGCTTTCCTGGAAAATTACTGAATTCATCAAAACTACAAAAATCAGTCTTGAAAATTCCCGAGCTAGGTTTGTGACAATCACTTTTCTGATCCCTTTAGGAAACAGTTCCTTTCACGGCCCTCACCCAGCTCCAGGTTACACTATTTTCATATCCGACCATAAGATGGAAGCATTGTAAAGGCCTGCAGGTGAAAACTGAGGGAGACTTTTCTTAGAATTTTAATCATTTCCTGTGTAGTTGCTGTTCTATGAAGACAGGTATAATCTCCTCTTGTATAGAAAATTAATTCTGAGAGGTAATTGGTTTATTTTTTATGTAAAATGCTTAACCCACCTCCACATATCCTGACAACACAAGCAAACTCTTGACAAGGAGTTGAAAAGAATGGGTTTGGAGACTGGCACGTGGTTTGGAGACTTGTCTTTCTGCTTGTCCTGTGTGACTTTTGCCAAATGCCCCCACCACCCTGAACCTCAGTTTCCTCCTCTATAAAATACACATAAATGTAGGTCAAGTAGAGAATGCATATGACTGTGCATTTTTATTTGGCCAGAAAGCACCCTTTCAATAGGAATTAGAACCTCTGTGAGCTATCCCTAAATCCCCAACTTGCTGGATTTTAAGCGAATTTACCTCGGTCATGATTAGACTGTCATGTTACCAGGCTGAGAAAAGCTCAAGAGCAGGAAGAACATTCCTTAATCCTGTAAATACAGCAGCCCCTAGGTCAGTGATAGAAGGCTGGCTGGTTTGGGGGTCTGCTCACGGGAGAGAGAATGGGCAGGTACAAATGAGGGAGACAGCCCCACTGGGTTAGTATTCAACTTCCTAGGAAAAATGAATGCCAGTCACCCAACCAGACTAGCTAGTACTCAACTAGCTACATTAGCATCACCTGGAGAGCTTGTTTAAAATGTATGTTCCTGGGTTCCGCCTCCCCGCCCCCTCCACTCCCCTCTGTCCTACCTCCCAACCACCCCCAATCTCACTCCACCCCTTGAGCTACTGAATCAGAATCGTTGTGGGTGGGCCTCAGAACGTCATCTTTAAAAGTCTCCTCAGGTGATTCTTACGTACACTTAAAATTTGAGAAGCATAGGTCTAACAGCTAGATCAGATTTTATAGCCACTAATAGATTTCTGAAGATTTTGTACCTAAGTTTTAAATTTGAATTGATTGCTTAGAATGGCTTGCAGTTAAAATTTATTCCCCGTAACAAGCAATATTCATATGCTATTTATCGACCAAAATTTTTGGAACCTTATTAGATATTGTCTCGGAATGACTAGTAATTAAATTGTGTAAACTATTCGAGTCACATATAATCACATGTACTTATGTCCAATTAAGATGATTTAAGAGGAACGATTGGACACTCTTTTCCTATTTATTCACTGAAAGTGGATTTGAAAAAAGATTAGGAAAGATGTACAAGTGGCTGTTAGGAGCTAGGCATAATGAAGATTATTGCATTATGAGGTCTGACTTTTGTTTTGCTGCTTGGAGACCTGATGCCAAGGTGCACGGCAAATTAAATGGCAACAAAATGTATCCTGCAATGAACGGAGAGCAAAGGTTCGCTTAAATTTAGCCTTCTGACTTCATTAAAAATTTTCATTCCAGTACATAGAACACACTGTGAAAAAGAAATCACAGAATGACATAAAACAACCCCCCTGTCATCTGGGAGTCTATATTTAGAATCATTTCTAAATGTTTCTGCACCACTGGGACTGTGGGAAAGATTTTCCTTTTCATTATGCAACATTATGAACCAGAACCAAAAATGAAAGTTTTAGTATTTTCTGTGAACACCATATTGTTGCATGTTACAATGCCAATGGCAAGAAAGAACAGGCAAAAAACCTGTCGTCCATATGCTGCAGGATGAATAATAATTTGACGAGTAGAAACAAGGAAAGAGCGAGCCTCAAAAAATAGGAAATCTATGAGATCCAGTATATCAGGATGGCACTCAGGCACTGGAGGGAAACTTCCAGGTCTGTGCCTGAGATTCGGCCACCTTCATACTGCTTCGTCCTCGCTGGTCCTCAAAGGTGGGACCTTCAGAGTTTAATCAGGAATGGATGTGGCTCAAGACTTTGAGCACCTGCCTCCCACCTGGGAGGTCCCGGGTTTGGTTCCTGGTGCCTCCTGAAAAAAACAAAAACAAACAGCTAGCAGAGATCAATCACGCAAGACCTTGAGAAAGTCTTGCTCAAGAAGCTTCTGGGTGCGAAGAGTAAAAGCCACTAGGCCTTACCCCTGATTTTCATTTTGCATTAATTTCTCTAATCTTCTCAATGAGTCTGAAGTACATTTAGTACCCTTCTTACAAATATGAGTCAGAAAGGGTAGTTTGACTTAACTAATTAGTGACGAAGTTGGGATTTGAGCCCAGCCCTGATTCCAAATCAATTCCCCGCTTTACCTGTTATACCATTTTGAGTCCTCTGAGTGTCATTTGCATGTGTAGCTCTTTGATCAGTCCTCCTCCAAGTGAGAGGCCCTGCCCATCTGCATCAGAATGAGCTGGCATGCTTGTTGAAATTCAGATTCCCAGGCAGCGCCCAGACCAATGGACTCCAGCATCCTGGCAGCCCAGGTATCTTACCTGGAATGTTAACAAGTTCCCAGGGGATTTTTATGCGTAGCAAAATTTGGGAACCATTTTCATTAAGGACTCCAGGAGAAGAATGGGATAGAATAGCCGCCCTTCACAGTTTTACCAATGGGTTAGAGAGAGCAGCCTCCAGGAAACAAGAGCCTAACTTTCATTGACTTTGGCTTTGCTTGCAGCAAATTGCAAAATCCCAGCCTGGCTTCCACCTGGTGCTCAGTGTACTTTTGAACCTTCCTGTTTTGTGATCAGGTGGTATTTACTTGGGGAATCAAATCCTCATATTAACAGAAGCAAAACATAATTAGAAAAAATCTGTTATAAAAGTCATTCTGCTTTCCAAGCCAAATATAAATTACTTCGGGGTAAATCATGCCAGGAATCCTGTAACTCATGTAATTAAGAGTGACTGTCATGCCAATTGCTATCACTGCCTATTTTTCTTAGTTGTTTGAACATGTGGCCTCCCCTCAACATCTTTTACACCCAGAGACTGGAAGGATAGTTTAAAAGCATTGCCATCAAGTGATGGCACTCATTTTTGTAACCAGTTGTTGTGGTTACTGTGCATTTGCTCACCCTACTCCCCATTTTCCCCAGTGTTCCATGTCCCGAGGCACTGACCCCGAGGGCCGTCTCACCCCCTGAGCTCCCTTGCCCTCCTGCCTCTGGCTGGATTTGGCCACTGGGAGTACCAGAGGGAGAAGAAAGGGCAGGAGAGCAGGAGCGAGGGCAAAGCCCTTAAACCACACCCTTCCTGCCTCTCCAGCTTCTGCTTCTTCTGGGCTCCAGCCTTTCTTCCTCCTAACAAGCCCCCTCTCTGTCTAGGGGAGGCTGTGGCTTCCTGCTGTGCTCACCCGGAATGTCTCGGCCTCCCCGGTTGTGTGCTCTGTAAATCGTCTCTTCATTACATTCTCTACAGTTCAACTCGAACTGTCCTGTTTCCTCTACATTCAGGTGTGCCTCTTTATATTTACGGATTATGTGTATACAGGCACACTGCGGAGATCCTGCGGGCTCAGTTCCGGGCAACCCTAATAAAGCAAATATTGCAAGAAGGCAAGTCACATGAAATTTTTTGGTTTCCCGTGCATATAAAAGTTATATTTACACTATACTGTAGTCTATTAAGTGTGTGATAGTAGCATTATGTCTTAAAAACCAATGTACAGGGAGATGGATGTGGCTCAAATGGTTGGGCATCCATTTCCCATATGGAGGGACCCAGGTTCGATCCCTGGGACCTCCCGATAAAATTAAAAAAAAAAAAAAAAAAAAAAATTCATTTCTTAAAAAAAACAAAAACAAACAAACAAACAAAACCCAATGTACATAATTAAAATGTGACACAGAGACAAAAAGTGAACGCATGCTGTTGGAAAAATGGGGCCAATAGACTTGCTCAACGCAGAGTTGCCGCAAACCTTCAATTTGTAAAAAATGCAATGGGAAGCAGCTGTGGCTCAATCAGTAGGGCTCCCGTTTACCATATGGGAGGCCCCGGATTCGGTTCCCGGGGCCTCCTGGTGAAGGCAAGCCACGCCCGCACGGCGTGGTTAGCTGACCCAGCGAGCACAAGCAGCAAGGGGGGGATAAATGAATAAATAAATAAAATCTTTAAAAAAAAAAATGCAATAACTGTGAAGCGCAATAAGACAAGGCATGCCTGTACAAAGATGTCTAGTCTACTCTAATTACTGGTTAATTTTTCTTTTTTGCACTTACAATATTGTCTTAAGAGTTTATTATAAACTAGTTTCACAGGCCACAAGGAAATAAAAGGACTTCCTTACAGGAGACAGGCAGAGAGCTGAGGAGGGCCAAGATGAGTCTCGGGCCTTGGTGGGCGCGTACCCGGGGGAGGGGGCCTGTAAGGGAAACCAGACAATCTGGTGAGACTCCACGAACCGCAGCCTAACAAACAAGCAGGTCAGCGGTAACTTGGCCCTGGGAATCGGGCCCACGCCTCTGTGGAGCTACTTCCATGACTCTGTGGCCAAGGGTCAAAGAAGGCCCCGCATGCCCGGGGGAGGGGGCTGTGTCCCCAGAGGGGTCATGCCCTTTGCAGTCCCTCGTCCGGGGGAATCCCCACTGGGGGCCCATGGGAGGCCTCATTCCAGGAGGTGGGCCCATCATGCCTGGAGGGGTGCTCCTCGGCCCACAGGTGTGGGGGGGACCCCCACGGCCAGGTGGATCCTGGGTCTGGGCTCCTGCGATACCGGCTGTGGCAGCAGCGGCAGTGACGGTGCCTCTTCCTTGGGGGGTCATTTCCCATCCTGGGAAGGGGAGGCCCCCCATCCTGCAGGAGCCTGGGGCCTGGGGCCACCAGCTGGAATACCTCTGCCAGCTGCCTACCAATCCCTGGGCCTCCAGCAACTCCAGCAAGTGGTGCTCAGGCGACGCCAGCATCTTTGGGAGGAGCCCTCTCTACTGTCCTTGAGACCAGGTTCTCCCCTGGCCGCAGCACCAGGCCAAGGACGCGCTTCTCTTCCCTTTCTGCTGGTTTTGAGTTCTTTGGCTTGATCTTCCCGGCCTCATCTCAGTCACAGAGGATCAAACTCCTATGCTTGTCGAAAGCCTGGAAGGTGCCAGTGAAGATGTGGCCATCTTGCAGGATGCACCTCATCCCGCAGTCAATGTCCCGCAGTTAATGTGCTGCAGCATCTTGCTGCTCTTGCCGACAGTCATGGGGACAGTTCCGATGGCTCAGATTTCCACCGGATTAGACTCGGCAAAGGCCTAGATGGCTGCCCGCGATCCGATTCCCCCTGGTTAATTTTTTTTTTTTTAAGATTTATTTATTTACTTTATCCATTTTAAATCCCCCCTTCCCCATTTGCTGTTTTTTTTTTTGTTGTTGTTTTGTTTTTTTTGTGTCCATTCGCTGGGCAATTCTCTGTGTCTGTTTCCTGCCATCTCTTCTCATCCTCCTCCTCCAGACTTCACCAGGATTCGATCCTGGAGACCTCTGATGTAGGAAAGAGGTGTTCTGCCGCCTGCGCCACCTCAGCTCCTGGCTTCTGGAGCTTTCGGAGCATCTCGTCTTGTCTCTCTCCTGTTACGTCATCATCCTGCTGCATGGCTCTCGGGGCCCGACAGCTCAGCGGCACACAGAGCCTGGCAGCCCGTGCGCCTTCGGAAGGTCCCGGGGATCGAACCCAGGTCCCTCCATATGGCAGACGGACGCCCAACCATTTGAGCCACATCGCCCCCCCCCCCCAGTTAATTTTTAAATCTAATTACTGGGTAAAATTATTGGGTTTGTTTGGATTCATTGAGGAAATTGATAGAGATGGACAACAAGGAGAAGGAAAAAGTGAAAGCCTAATTTTAACTTTATGAAGAAGGGGTTGTAGGACAGAGAGAGGAAATGGAGGGGAGAGTAGGGAGAGAGGTGGGGAGAGTGGGGAGGGAGAAAACAGGAATAGCTGTACTGGCATGAAGTGTGCTTGCATGGTTTTCTGGGAGAGAAGTAAGGAATGAGGACTGTGGTGGTTTGGTATTGTTTATGAATTCCAAAAACAGATATTGGATTGTGTTTGTGGACTGGTCTATTCCTCTGGGCGTGTTAGATTGTATTAGACTCAGAGGTTTTACTTTTACTTTATCAAATCAAGATTAGGGCTTTCATTTGACCGTGTCCCCACCTACAGCTAGTCTACAGCTGTGGACTATATAAAACAGATGCTCAGGGAAGCGGATGTGGCTCAATCAGTAGGGCTCCCGTTTACCATATGGGAGGCCCCGGGTTCGGTTCCCGGGACCTCCTGGTGAAGGCAAGCCAGCCCACGCAGCGTGGTGAGCTGATGCAGCAGGACGACCCAGCAAAGGGAGACAAGCAGACACAGAAAAACGCACAGCAAATGGACACAGCGAGCACAAGCAGCAGGGCGCCGGCCCCATAAATGAATGAATAAATAAAATCTTAAAAAAAAAAATAAATAAAATAAAATAAAACAGATGCTCAACCAAGGACAGGGAAGTAAACATACAGAGAAAGAGAACCCGGAGAGTTGAGTTTCTGATGCTGGAGCCCGGGGAGAAAGCCAAGCCATTCGCCTGATAGGTCATAGCTGGCCTTGTGGCGAGAGCAGAGCAGCTGAGCCTGGGAAGAGACGAGCCCCAGGAAGAGAGACGAGCCCTGTGCTGGCCTACAGCTGAGATCAGAAGAAGCTGTAGAGGAAGAGGAAGGCTGAAACCTTGCAGACATCACCCGCCATCTTGCTCAACACGTGGCAACAGACTTTGGGTGAGAAAGGACCTCTAATGGTGCCTTGAGTTGGACTCTTTAAGGGCTTGGTTGCTGTAAGCTTCTATCCCAAATAAATACCCTTTATAAAAGCCAACAGAGTTCTGGTACTTTGCATCAGCACCCCTTTGACTAATACAAGGACTTTCAAAAGTTTTCTAGTGGATTATGTAGTATGATTCCTCTCCTTGCTGCCCATCAAAAAGAGACATTTAGTTATGATCAACATTTCCCTTCAAGGCCGTGGGGTTTTAAAAGATGCCTGCAAGTTCTTTGACACTCCTCTCGCCATGAGGTGAAGTCTAATTCTCTTCCCCTGAAATGTGGGCTCCTTCAAGGTAGAAGGCAACGGAAGTATTTCAGAATGATTTTCGAGGCTGGGTCAGGAAAGTTTGCACCTCACTGAGGCTCTCCTTCCTTTCCTCCCTGAGGGTCCTGGCCTGGGAACCCAGCTAGTGGGATGTGAGGAAGCCAGAGAGTCACATGGGAAGCCCAGTGTCTTGGTTTCTTAGCTGCTGTGACAAATACCACACAATGGCTGGCTGGATGACGAGAGCTTATTGGCTCATGGTTCTGAGGCTGGAAGTCTGGCTTCCTTCCAGGGTTGGTAGTGTTCTGGCTGGCAATCCTTGGGGCTCCTTGGCCTTCCTGGCACAGGGCTATGTCCTCTCCTTTCTCTTTCAGTTTCCCCTGGCTTCTCGTTTCTCCTCCTCCATCTCGCTTCATAAAGCCTCCAGTGGTAGGACCAAGGTCCAGCCTCATTCAGTTGGGCTGAAACTCAGGTTAACTGAAAACAACATCTTCAAAAGGTTCTCTTTACAGTGGGTTCACACCTACAGAGGAATGCATGAAGACTGGGAACATTTTTTCCTCTGGGATACATAATTCAACCCAGAGCTGTTCCAGCCTCAGCGCAGCCCCAGCTAAGGCTTCAGCTGACAGCCAGCATCAGCTTCATCTTCATCTTTAGATGATTCGGGCTCCCAGCCTTCAAACTGATGGGAGCTGAGATGCTGTCCTCAGAAAGCCCTGTCCAAATTGCAGATTTGTGAGCAAAATAAGTGTCGTAGTTGTTTTAAACTACTGAGTTGGGGTGCGGGGGCAGTTTGTTATGTGGCAATGGATGACTGAAACAAAGCTTTTACAGTTAGATTTGGGTTTCTTAGACTGGCCTTAAGGTGGCCAAGTGTTTAGCAGTAATAGGGAGATGATAGGGAGAGAATAGTTTTTATCCATTTAGCAGTCTTCAGAAAAACCTTTCTTAGACAGAGTAATATATGTAATATTATGACCAGCACTGGGTGATAGTAGGTGCTTAATATATCTTAAGCCATTGGGCTGGGGGTGGGGCACCAGGGTGCAAACTTAGGTAACAATAGCCACTGAGAGTGGGTTTCGAAATCTCTAAGGCATCTTGTTCGGTTCAACACCTGGGTGAGTAGATGTTGCAAGTTTGGGTCAGAGCTGAATTGCTCCATTTAATACAGGAGAAGGGAACCAAGAGACAGCTCAATGGTATATCTATAGGTAAGGGGAAGGAAAACGTGTTCAAAAGATGGTAGTGGGATTGTTTAGAGAGAAACTTGTCTGTTTGCAGCAGAACACCTTGGAGGGCCACTGCTGTTGTGGAATGATGAACCCCAAGGCACAGCCAGGAGGGCTTTGAATGAGACAAAGAACCACTTTACTTAGCAGTAAGAAGATTGTAGACTGTTCCTCCACAGGGCAAAGGCAACAGAGAGCGGGGCAGGGAGGCCTCAGAGAGAGCAGACCAAGGGGAATTCCCTGGTGGCCAGGTGACTGAAGAATTTTAAGAACAAAGATGTCCAATTGTATTCCTAAGTTGTTTGTTGTGATGGTCTGTGATGTAGCAACTGTCCATTGCCTCAATTACCAGTGAAGTCTGCCTTAATCATAGCCTTTCATTGGTGGTGTTTTGGGGGGTGAAGGAATCAGGGTGGGCTCCACCATGGGAGAGAAAAGGGCCAGAAAACCAGGAATTTACAGGAAACAAGGATGTGGAACCAGAGACCACCAGAACAAACATAGCTCCCCAAGAATCCACCCTTTTTAATGATTGCCTGAGAGATTAAAATAAACGTCTTTACTAGTTCATGGTCTAGAGTTACTATTGTACCCCTTCACACAAAATTATAATTATTCCTTTAAACAATGATACATGTTTTAAAGAAATTAAGAGAGAAAAAAGTCTTTTATATATATATATATATATATTTTTTAAAGATTTTATTTATTTATTTATTCATTTATCCCCCCCTTGCTGCTTGTGCTCGCTGGGTCAGCCAACCACGCCGTGCGGGCAGGCCTGCCCCCACCAGGAGGCCCCGGGAACCGAACCCGGGGCCTCCCATATGGTAAACGGGAGCCCCACTGACTGAGCCACAGCCGCTTCCCAGGTCTTTTATATTTACCCACATATTTTCCCTTTCCAATGCTCTTCATTCCTTCCTGAAGATCTGCATTTCCATCTAGAATCATATCTCATCAGTCTAAAGAAATTTCTTTAGCACTTACTTGTAGTGTAGGTCTGCTGGCAACAAATTCTCTTGTTTTTTGTTTTATTTTTTTTATCTGAAAATGTCTTTTGTAAATGGGAGTTAAAAATTAACAAATAGGGGCAGATGTAGCTCAAGTGGTTGAGTGCCTGCTTCCCATCTATATGGTCCTGGGTTCAACCCCTGATATCTCCTAAAAAAAGAAATTAACAAATGATTGTGAACACTGAAATATTATATAGTTGCTTTTTTCTTACTTTTCCAATATATTATAGAATAACCAAAAGTTAATACCTGAAACTTGCTAGACTGACCTTACCTTTGTTTATGGTCATTTCAAACGAGGCTCACCCTTGTGTAATCTTGCTATTGGTAGTTGCTTCACTCTCCCCTGTTTGAGTCCACAAAAACCCTAAACTCCTCAAACCCAGGGAGGCAGATTTTAGGCAGTTAGGCCTCTGACCTCCTTGCTATGTGCTGGCAGTAAAACTCTCTTTGAATCCCCAATGTCTCAGGAGTTGGTCATTATGAAGTACATTGGGCAAGAACCCACTTTTGCTTGGTATCAATTTCACCCTCATTCTTTTTGTTTTGTTTTTGTTTTTAGGAGGTACTAGGGATTGAACCCAGGATCTCATACATGGGAAGTAGGCATTCAGCCACTAGCTACAACTGCTCCCTCACTTTCATTCTTTTTTTAAAAATAAATTTATTTTTAAAGAAGCTTTAGATTACATAAATATTAAATTAAAAATATAAGGTATTCCCATATGCCCTACTCCCTCCCTCCCCCCACACTTTCCCGCATCAACATCCCTCATTAGTGTGGTACGTTTGTTACAATTGATAAACACATATTGAAGCACTGCTACTATGGATTACAGTTTACATTATAGTTTACACTCTGTCCTGCACAATTTTGTAGGTTATGACAAAATATACAATGGCCTGTATCCGTCATGGCAATGTCATGCAGAAAAACTCCAATGTCCCGAATATGCCCCATACACCTATTCTTCTCTCTCCCATCCCTCAGAACCTCTGGTGGCCATTGCCTTTATGCCATTGATGGGTTCTTCCATTGCTAGGATATTAATAAGTCTATAGCAGAATAATAATATCTACTTTAGTCCATTGTTCATTCCCCAATCTTGAGGATTTTGAGATGGTGATGCCCACTCTGCTTCTACTTGAGAGGGGGCTTAGACCCCATGGGGCAGATGGATGGAACTATCTTGCTTGCAGTTGCGGACATTCTCTGTTCCTTGGGATGGGCGTTGTCCATCATCATCTCCTTGTTAGTTGTCCTGGGTGAGTCCAGTGAACTGGAGAGTATGCCTCACCTTCATACTTGAAGGATATCTTCACTGGTACTAGAATCCTGCCTTGATTTTTTTAAAAGGCATTTTTCTCTGCTGAGATTTCCTATCTTTCTATTTGTTTCAAGAGCATTTTCCTTTATGTTCTTAAGTGTAATTATAATAGCTACTTTAAAATCTTTGTAGGCTAATTCCAACATCTGTAAAGCAATTTTGGGTAATGTGAAAGATAAATTGCAGACCCTCTGAATTCCGTTATATTCTTCTGAAAAGAGTTGTTTTTCTTTTTTTTAAAGGCAGTTATTTTGACTCAAACTACAAATTCTTTCTCCCCCGAGAGATTAAATAACTTGTCCAAACTCATACATTTACTTTAGATAACTTACAAATTAAATTAAACTTTGACAGAGAGTATTGACTTCACTAAGTTTTAGCCTATGTTTAAAAATTCTACTGTAAAAACAGCTATTATCTCAGTTTCCACTTGTTCTCTCTGATGCCAAGCCAGTCTGCAGTCGGTGTTATTTACCATAATTGCTCTTTACTTCCTATAGGCTTGTCCCCTGTATTCAAGAGCCTCATTCCAGCTATGGAAGCGTGGTAGTTCTTCCCTCTAGGGCAGGGGTTCTTAACTATGGGTCTGTGAGCTTGAATTGAAATTCAAAAAAACAGTATTCTTGTGGGGACTTGTTGGTGCAGGTGTGATATATTTATTAAATAATACACAGTATGGTGCAGACTTAGTAAGGGGTCCATGGTTTTCACCTGATTGGCAAAGGGATCCGTGGAACAAAAAAGGTTAAGAACCCCTGCTCTGGCAGATGGAGTCTTTGCCTGGATCCTCAGGTAGATGGAGCAGGGGTTAGCACTGCCAGATAAAATACAGCATGCCAGCTAAATTTGAATGTCAAATAAACAATAAACACATTTTTAGGATAAATTATATTAGACAGACTTATACTATTTGGGACATACTTACACTTAAAAAATTGTTGTTTATTTCATTAAACCACAATAAAAACTCAGGGCCCCTGAAGCTCCAGGGAGCTTCCATGGCTGATAATACACATCGAGGTGCCGACGTGCCGGGCACGTGCCGGCTTCTGACGCCACCTTGAGAAGACACAGAAGCTTGTGTTGGAGACTCTCCCAGGACTCGCCGATGTGTCTCTCCTCTTGGCTTATAATTGCTGTAGCTCAAAAGTGATTCGGTGCCTGATGCACACCAGAGTCAGTGAAGTGGCCTTAGGATTTTGAGAAGAGAGAGAGTTTATTCAGTAAAGGCTAGCCCTGTGAAGGATGGAGGGTAGGCCTTCAGCTCTGTCTCTCCGGGGTGGAAGTGCGTAGGGTTTTTATGGGATTGAACAAGAAGGTCGGTGGGTTATGACAGCGGAGGGGAAGATAACAGTGTGGTGTGGGAAATGTGGCAGGTGGGCGTCCTGCTGACTCAGATGCTGCATGACTAGAAAATGACGTTTTGAGCATCATGAGTGGGTGGCTTGAGATGATGGGGTTAGAGATAGTTTGATTTACTTTGAGTATGCGCAGGTTGATGGCGTGCAAAGTTCACTTGGAGCCTAAGGTTTGGGCCACTGTGCATGTCAGCTGGGCTAACTCTGACTAGTATTGTCTTGGTTAGTTCTGGGCTCATTCATGTTACTTCATTAACAAACATTGAGGGCTACGTACAGGAGTGTTAGACTTCAGGGTTGCAAAACAAGATAAGGGGATATAAGAAGGGGTCAGTATGAGTTGTTTTATTACTGTTGAGTTACAAGGTAGAGATTATGCAGTTTACAAAACATCTGGGTTATACTTCAGTGAGTCACAACATTTCCAGATGTCTGCTTCTGAATATTTTATTTTATTGTTATTATTTTTAACTGGAAAGAGTTTTTTTTTCTATTTTTTCTTCCTTTTTTTTTTTTTTTTTCTCTTTTGTTCTCTCCTGGCATTCAAGGAGTGCTCTTTCATAACACTAGTTGTATACAAGTTTAAGGAACAGACACCTCAGAATCTAAACTTAAGTGATAACACATTAAAATATCAAAATGTGCAGGTCTTAACAAAAGGTTACAAAACATATAAAGAAATAGGAAATTATGGCCCAGGGAAAGGTAAAGATTAAAGCATTAGAAACCATCAATGAGGAGTGTCATAACTGAGACAGGGAAGACTTTTTTTTTCTATTTATTCAACATTTATATGGTGATATAAAGTGCCATACAGGGGAAGCGGCTGTGGCTCAATCAGTGGGGCTCCCGTTTACCATATGGGAGGCCCCGGGTTCGGTTCCCGGGGCCTCCTGGTGAAGGCAAGCCCGCCCACACGGCGCGGTTGGCTGACCCAGTGAGCACGGGCAGCAAGGGGGGGATAAATGAATAGATAAATGGAATCTTTAAAAAAAAAAAAAGTGCCATACAGGATGAATTTAGCATGTTTGACACCACATCTGCCTAGCCTTGTGACATTGCAAGTCTAATTCTTATGAATAGGTGGGAATTACAAGCATTGTGACTTTCAAGGATCTGTAACTCTGAAAAACTTAAAAGGGAAAAAAAACATTTCTGAAGAAAGGATTATACAATGAAGACAGTTCTTACCCAATTGAATTAAATAAACATTACCAGATCCATGAGTTGATACTTAAAATCTAAATGTGCTGGAGCACTGAGTGGTCAGAAGAGCATAAATTGCTGTCACTGACAGGCAATCGAGATCCTTAGGGAAACTAAATATGCTCATGGCTTCTACTGTGTATTTAGTAATATACAGTAAAGAGCAAAACTAGGCCTCCTCTCGAGAGACTCCTGCCTGTCTGTTTGTGAACAAATTGGTCCTCCTGAGAATGGGAGTCCAGCTCCTTCCCGCTCACTATGTGGGTCTCCACCCACTGATGCACCACGTTTGACAGAATGATCACTCACCCACTCCCCAGAAGCCTGCTCCAGGTGCGCCCTGTCCCGAATGCCCCCCCACCCAACGCCCTAAACCAGTAACCCGTCCTTGTCCTCTTGCCATAAGAGCATTCCCAGTTTTGTACTTTCAACCACACACACGCAAATCCCCAGAGTTCACGTGGTGCCTCTCCCTTCTTCTGGATAGTTAAAAAATTTAACATACATCAAGGCTACATTGCAATATACCAGAGGGCTAGTAAGTGCCTAAAACACAATTTAGTGGACTAAAACATACGTGTTAATTTATGATTGATTACATGACAGGTGTCTTTTTTTGGGGGGTGGGGGAGGTATGGAGGATTGAACCCGGGACCTCGTACATACAAAGCATGTGCTGAACCACTGAGCTACACCCGATCTACGATGCCCTTTTTTGCCATAATAAAGCTATAATCACAAGCATAGCACTTACATTGGGTTCAATGAGCCGTTCCAAGGAATTATTGAACCTGAGGGGTGTCCCAGGCCCCCTTCACCCAATTCTTGACTTTGCTAAACACATGAACAAGTATGTCACTGCTCCAGAGTCTCCTATGGCTCCCCATTCCCCAAAGAAAGCTTGGACTGTGGGCCATTTCCTTGGCTAAGGAAATTGGAAGGAGCTGATGGAGAAGGACGAGGGCCAGGGGCTAAGTCTCACGTGGGACTGTTGCCGGATTTTCTCTAGGTTCTTGGCTAAGCTGCAAAGAAGAATTTTAAGTGCAAGCCAGTTTAGTTAGGCCAGTAACTTATTAAGGAATGGAGAGAACAGAAAAGGGAGAAAATAACAGATTATGGGCCCCAGGTAGAGAGGACAGCAGCTGAAAAGAGATTATAAAGAGCTGATTTACAGACTACAATTCCCCATTACAGGTTACAAGGCCCCAGGTTTACTTGCATGCTAATCCAGGCAGGCAGAGAAAAGGCAAGAAAGTAGGGCAAGGGGAAAAAGAGGAAAAGGGCTGATTTGGCTTCCACCTTGCTTTTTGAACCATTAATTATTCCACCCCTTTGCTAATGTAGGGGGAAGAATCCCAATTATTTGCTGTTTTGATTGTTTACCCCACCCCTCAATTCCCCAGGAGGGCCTAATGCTAAGGCCCCTTGAGAATATCCAGGGTTTCTCCTTGATTCCAGAGGAAATCCTATTTGGAATGGGGGTTCTCACAGGTTCTTCCAGCAGCCCTCTTGCGGGGTGCCCATGGCCACAGTGTTTAATGGCGGCAGTTTTTCTGCCAGGTGGCAGACGGTCTCTTTATTCCCTAACTAGCCTGCTTTAGGATGGGCTGACCTAGAACTGCAGTGGGCCACAGAGCTGCTTTGTGGTGACCAGGGCTGCCACCAGCGGGTCCCGATGGCAAGAAGCCCTGCCCAGCACTGCCCAGTGAAGTCCTGCGGGTCCTGAGGTCAGCTCCCCTTCGCACTGGTGATCTGAGCGGCTCTGGTCTGTGCAACTAGAACAATCCACCTGGATCACCTGGCCACACTACCCAGCCCTGGCCTCACTACTCCCCAGGCCTCAACCAGCCCCCTGGCCTCAGCTAGACCCCAGGCCTCAGCTAGTCCCCAGGCCTC
>JAKSZT010053929.1:4437949-4492055 GCA_026826555.1 Tolypeutes matacus
GGGGGGGGGACACGGACCAGACATTTGCATTATAAAGGGAGTCTCCGTATTGGCCTGAGGGCTGGGAGCAGCCGGGATGCTGCTGCCAGGCAGAACTTTCTAGGCCTCGAGAGGGCTGGATCTCCATGGAATTTAGTTTGCTGGGAGAAAGGAGCTATTTTAAGGATGGGCACACAAGAGAACCTGGTAGGCTGGGGTTAGGGAAGGTAGCTGTGGGAGAGAGCTTTCCTGAATGACTCACTAATTTCTTTCCTATTGGGGTGGAAAAATGGCATGGAAAAATAACGAGACCGAGGAAGGAGGAGGAGCCCGACCCTGTCCCCTGACGGCAGCGACTGCCCTCCCGGCCGTGGATGGGGGTGGTGGTGCGGGGTGCGGGTGCGAGGAGGGAACATCCATTAGGGTAGCCAGCCTTCCTGCTGGCAGAAAGCTCAGCCGCTTCCCACCAGCTTTCATGTGAACATGCAGAGGAAGAAAAAAATGCGCTTCTTTAAAAAAAAAAAAAAAAGCAGCTTCTGCAGTCTGGGGAGTGATGGGATTCCTCTCGGGGCAGGGGGCCCTTTTGTGGAGGAAAGCTGGTTAGCCCCCTTCTTAATTGTGGAGCTCGCTTAGGAAGAGCAGAGGAAACCAAATGGAGGTAAATCACGTAGGTGAGAAAGGGGTGGGAATTTCCGTGTTGTCCCCCTAGTTGGGTGTTTGGGAGGCCAGGCGAGAGGGGAGAAAATGTGGGCGGGAGAGAGGGTGGAGCAGAGCCCAGGCGGGGGTGCGGGGAGTGGGGAGCGCAGGCCTGAGTAATTCTTGCATCTCAGAGTGTTTCCTGTCCTGGGTGTGGCGGTGGGTGCCTGTCCCCAGTGACTTCCAGTTAAAGCCTGTTCCTGGGGCTTGGGAGAAGAGGGATGGGGGAGTTTGAGGCGCACCCACGGTCACCTCTACTCTCGCCTCCTGGCTCCCTCAGAGATGCGGGAGGGTGGACGTCCGTTCCAGTTGGGTGTCAGGCCGAGCGCTTTCCTTTCCGGTGGCCTGAGCACCCGCATCCCCCAGCGCAGCCCACGCCCAGCCAGGGGCCTCCCTGGGTGCCTCGGGCATCAGTGCCCGGTCGTCAGCTGTGGGGTGATGGCAGGAGGGGTGGGTGGCCTAAAGGAGGTCCAGGTGAGGCTCCAGCTGGCCCTCCTCCCTGGCCCTTGTTCTATCAAGGCCTGGGTTCTAGGGACCAGGAGCCAAGCCTGTGAGGCAGGGGCTGGGAGCCACAGGCTTGGGGGCTTTCAGGCCTGCGACTCTGCCCCATCTACCCTGCCATCACTGCAGGACGCGAGGGGCCTGCTCAGCAGCTGCCAAGAACGCCCCTCCCTCCAGCTCTGCCCGGCACCCAGGCCTGGTGGCTGCGTGTCGCCCTTTGGAGCAGAGGCCCCCTGGCATCCCCTAGGCTGCGGGAACAGGCTGGTCCCCTGGGCTGCTTCCTGGCCTGTGGGCTGGGCAAGCTGCCCCTCCATGCAGGGAGCTGGAGGCCCGTGACCTGGGGGTTATGTTACGTTGTGTTTGTTGCCTCTGGAGCTATTTGTGCTTGACCTTGAGTGATGGACCCTCATAAGAGCCAGGGAGCAGCTCCTGGGCCGTGGAGGGTGGTGGTGGTAGCAGTGGGGTGACTGTGGGCCTGGAGTCCCATGGAGATGTGTGTGTTCAGGGAGTGATGCCTCCCCTATTCCCTGCCCACGCCCAGTTTCAAACTGTTGTCCCCATTGGGATATCCAGAAGCCCCCAACGGGCAAGTGCCCATCCCTACTTTTGGGGCGGCTCTGGCCGTGGATGTGTGTCCTAGGCCCTTGTAGGGAGGCATCGTGCGCAGAGGATGGGCTGGACAGGGGCCTCACCGTGTCTCTGGCACAGAATTGCCTATCCAGAACTGGACAATAAATGGATGACGGGTAAAGGGACGAGAGGCTGATCGCTAACCGGTGACCCTCCCTGGAGAGCAGAGGCAGCAGCTGGGTGCCAGCCAGGCTCCTGACGCTCCTCACCAAAGCAGAGGGGCTTCTGGCGCCCCCCCCCCTTTCCTCTCCAGCCACAGTGTCCACCAATTTGGTCTCTCAAAGTGGAACCAATCCTTCCTGCAAGGACACATCCCTCTCTTCTCACATCTTAGACCAAGGGCTAATAGACAACTCCACATTTCAGCCAGCGGGTTTGCCTTTTGCCCAGACCAGCCACCCTTGGGTTAGGCCCACCATCACCTTTCATCCTTTGGCAGCCGTGTTCCTCCTGCATTATATTCAAAGGCCAGAAGGGGCATTTAATTGTACTATTTTGGGGGGAAATCTACTCATTTCCTGAAGGCCTGGAGATGAGTGAAGGTCAGTGGCTATGGTAGTGGGCTTCCCAGATGGCCCCCAGCCTCCAAGATGGTCCCCACCCTCCAAGATGGCCCAAGGATGGCATCTCCTGGTATTCACGCCCACATGTAGCAGCAGGGCTGGTCTGTGTGACTGGTAGAATGAGGCAGAAGGCATGGTATGTCACCTCCCAGATTAGGTTATATAAGATTTTGTGATTTCTGTCTTGGGCCTCTCTCTCTCTCGATCCCCTGCTTGGGGGAAGGCAGTTGCCAAGTTGTGAGCAGCCCTAGAGAGGGCCATTTGTGTGTATGTCTGTGTGTGGGGGGCACTGAGGTCTCCAGCCAATAGCCACGTGAGCGAGTCTTCTTGAAAGAAGAACCTTCAGACACCCTGGCCGACATCTTGACTGCAACCCTGAGCCACAACCACCAGCTTAGCTGCTCCTAGTTTCCTACCCACAAAACAGAGAAATAATAAAGTTGGCTGTTTTAAACTGCTGAATTTTGGGACAGTTTGTTACGCAGCAGCAATAGGTAACTGATATGGTGGCATAGCTAACGGTTAGCAGGGGAAGTAACTTCCTCTCTTGAGCATATTCTCTCCAAATGGAGACTTTTAAGATCATGAGAGGTGGGGTCATTAGATGGTCACACCCTTAGACTGCAGAAATTCTCTATGCTTCTGTGGATTTGGGGAGGGAGAGAGTGGGAATCTGGGAGATATTTAAGAAGTGGGCAGTAGGGGGAGGGGAGAGTATATGGGAATCCCTTATACATTTTTTTTTTTTTTAGGAGGTACCGGGGATTGATCCCAGGACCTCGTACATGGGAAGCAGGTGCTCAACCACTGAGCTACATCTGCTCCCCCCTTATGCTTTCTATGTAATTTTTCTGTAATCTAATGTAATCTAAAACTTCTTTAAAAATAAAGTTTATTATTTAAAAAAAAAAAAGTGGGCAGGGATTGGGTTAAGCAGTTGTCAGCAAGCCCTGAGTGCACCTCAGTAACGTCCAACCCCAACTGTAGTAACTTCTGACTTTTTTTTGGGTACCGGAGCTGGAGATTGAACCCGAGACCTCTGATGTGGGAAGCAGGCACTCAACTACTTGAGCCACATGGCTTCCCACTTCTGTCTGTTAATGACCCTAAAAAGGTCAAGTTCACAGCTTAAGGGCACAATCCCCTACAAGACCACCCTCTCTACAGACACCAGCCTCAAGTTCAGGGTTAACAGGGCCGCCCTCACCCTGACCAACTGACTGCAACATTGGGGGTCCCCACCACCCCCTCATGTTCAACAGTTCACTAGAACAAGGCACAGAACTCAGGAAAGATCTATGCTTATGATTAGTTTTACTATAGCAAAAAGGATCTGAATAGGGAGCCCAAAGAAGAGGGCAGAGGGTCAGATCTGGGCGGGGCAACCCCCAACCCTCCTGGCCTGGCCAGCTGCACCCTGAGGCTTCTTGGCAGGGACTATCAGGTGTGGGGGGAGCGGCACCATAACAAAGAGGCTCTTATCAAGGAATGTCCAAAGCCTTAGGGGGCATCTCCCAAGAACTGGGACAAAGGCCAGGCCAGTGTTTTATGACACAACAGTGCCCTGCCCGTGCAAACCTGGGAGGGAGGATGGAGAAGCTATGGCTGCTGCGGTGGGCTTTGAGACTGCCAGGAGACCCCCATCTGCTGCAGGGGAATCCCTGACCCAGCCTCCACAGCGAGCACCTGGTAGGGTGGGTAGGTAGAGGACTCTAGACTGTGCTATGAACACGTGGGGTCAAGACATCTCCAGGCTCTCCTGGAAGCCCTTGGAAGAAAAGTGCGTGGAACTTTCTAGAGAGAAGTGCTAAGAGCTCCAGACACCAGCCCCTACAGCCTAGAAACATGCATTTGTGGCTCTGACTGCCAGGAGAAAATGACCACACGGGTGGGCACTGAGTGAAGAAAGGCACAATTTATTGGTTACACGGACAGACACACGCGGGAACAGGGGACGTACCCATTCTTTGCATTCACACACACTTAAGGTTTGGTTTCCCACATTAATTCCATTACTTAAAAAAACAGAGAAAGAAAACAAGACATCACCAACCTATTCTCTTACTAACCAAGGAAGCAGGACTGAAAGACATGATTTCAGAAAGAAGAAAAGGCTGCACTACTTCTAGAGCAGAGAGCCCGGCCCCCCAGGCAGCAGGACTGGGGACATTCGCACAACGAGACCCGGGCGGCAGGGCTCGGCCCAGTCCGTGGCCTGGTGGTGGCCGTCCTGGAAACCTGAGGGGGGCCTGGGGCCCCCAGCCCTGGCCGAGCTGGGTCTCCACACTGCAGTGCCGGAGCCGAGCTTTCCTTTTCCTTCCGGCTGTGCAGGGACCGCATGCAGGGGACTTTGGCTAAAGCGATTTGCGTCACTGAGGCTCGACAGGGGCGGGTTTATTGTACCCTAAAGTAATCACTAAGACTCTTCAGCTCCCTAAATGCCAAGCCCTGGGCTCAGTCCTTCTGAAGGGCACTGGCCATTTTAATGCTTTGTCCAAACCGCTCGGGACACGCCCTGCTTTGGACTGGTGGGTTTGGGAACCTGGTTTTAGTTAGCAAACGTTCGTAAAGCATGGCGCTGGGCACACAGTGGGTGCTCAGCACGTGCAGCCATTATTATTATTAATATCGTGATGATTATTATTATTTCTCCACCTTTGAACCTGGACTTTCGTTTCTTTCTTCAAAATGGCGACCTTGGGCCCCCCCGTGCCAGGATGAAGCTGGGGACCCAGGTGGGCTGGTGGTTGCCTGTCCGGGGCTCGTTTCCTTCCGGCCTGAACACTTGACATCCAATTCCACGGCAGCCGCCCTCCGCCGACTGTACAGAAGCTAGTCCCTCTCTTGAAAACTACGAAGCCTTGCACACGAAGCTAGCAGGCGTAGACGGCAGGAGGTCCCGGGAGCCGTCCGAGCCGGGCTCCTGGCTGCTCCTCCGGGCTCCCCGTCTCGCTGGCGGCTCCCCAAGGCCTTCACTGTGGGGACAAGAACAGGAGAGCAGTCAGGCCTCGTCCTCGCCGGCCACGCTGAACTAAAGCAGGGGCCCGTGGCCCTGCAGGCTCCTTTAAAATCGAGCTGAAAGGAGCCGGCAGGTGTTGCCCTGAGTATCTGGATACACACACAAATAGATAAAGGTCTATTGCACACACGTATGCACACTCTAATTCTCCCTCGGAGGCAGCTTAATAGCCCCTCTTTACAGGTGAGTAAACTGAGGCACAAAGCAGAGAGCTGGGATTCAAATCCAAGACAGCCCGGCTACAGAGTCTGTTCTTAACCACTCTATTTTTGCTCAAAAAGAACTTTGTTTCCTAGGAGGGAAGGTGCCTGGGGTTTGAAGTCCCTGAAATAGTGGGAAAGTTTTAAGTGCTAATACTGCATGGGAATGGAAGTGCAACAGAAAGCCTCTGGCTCCTTTTGTTGCACGCTTTCAACAGCTGCGGGAGAGGACTCTGGGGACAGGCAGGCCTGGGTTCAAACCCTGGCCCCGTCCCCGGGCGCGGCCCGGTCGTGGCATCGCACCCGTGCACGCCCACGCGCAGGCACACACGCTTGCACGCGCCCTTGCGCAGCCCCGTGCGCCGGCGCCCACCTGCATGGCGGTCCTGCTGAGCGGCCCCTCGTCGGGCCGGTGCTTGCCGTGCTGCGGGAGCTCGGCGTTGTCGCGGTAGTCGCGGCCCCTGGAGTGCTGCAGGTGCAGGACGGCCGGGCTCTTGACCGGGAGCGGCGGCCGCTGCGCGGGTGCCGGCTGGCTCACTTCCGACCGGGACGGCTTGATGGGCCTCTTGGCTGGCACCGGGGCCTGGGAGCCGGCCGGGGGCTTCGGCTTCCCTTGGCTCTTGTCCCCGCCGGCCGCCCTGCCCTCGGCCGAGGAGGAGCAGGTGAAGGAGCGGAGCCGCGGCGTGGGGCTGAGGAAGGGCGCGGGGGGCTGCTTGCCGGCCCCCTTGGTGCTCTCGGCCTCCTGGGCTTTCGTGAGCAGGATGCTGGGCGACGGGGCTCCCGCATCGGGGCAGGGCGGGGGCTCCTTCCGCAGCATTTTGGGGGACTCCTGCTCCTTCCTGGGAACCAGCTTGGGGAAGGAACTCAGAGCCCCGTACAGGGGGTTCTCAAACATCTCCGGCGTTGTCAGCTGCGGGTCCTCCTGAAGCAAGGGCTCTGCCGTGCTCTTCCCCAGGTCACTGCACCTAGGGCCACCGGAAAGAGACGGGAAGGAAGCACGCGTGACTCCACGATGCACAGGGAGCGACTGCTCCGAGGGCCAGGGGGTTATTTTGGGGTGATGGAAATGCTGCACAGCATAGTGGGTGTGTTAAATGCCAGGAAATTGTTCACTTTACAACGGTTAATTTGACTTTAACTCAATTTTTAAAACATTGAAGATGTTTGTGTTGTTCATGTCTCGTGCTCACAGGCGGCCTCAATTCCCGCCTGTGGCGTTTTTCTCCATCAAGACTGTTCTAGGCCGAGCATTCCCGAACAAGAGGGACTTTACTGAAGGCTGCGATTACATTGTGCCCCAGTAGCAGAACCATCCTCCCACGTCCTCCTGCTCTGCCTTCCCCTGAGCATCCCACAGCCCCTCCTCTGCCGTCTCCAGCAATTCTGCTCGGCCCCTCATTTGCCTGCCCACTCAGCGCACAGACCTCAGAAGGGACCTGAGACCAGTGTCTCAGCTCAACACGCTCCACTTAACAAGCATTTAGGAAGCCCCTTATGTGGGAGACACTGCCCCAGGCACAGGAAGCAGGCCCGAGCAAAACAGACAAAATCGCCTGTTCTCAGGGACCAACAAGAGTAGGGCCTTTCCCTGCAGAGCTCCTGGGGAGTGTGGTTTCCTTCATCTCATACCTCACCTGTGGGAAGGGACCAAAATGGCGGTCATGGGTAAATGAGAGGGAACAGAGGGAACGTAGAGAAACGCAAGTGTTGGGAAAAACAAAGACCAGCAGCAAGAAAACCAGACCGTTTTACACCTGGACAGATTCGTGACTCTCTACATTGTAAGCCGAGGTAGGCAAGCACTGCCTTTTATTTGCTGTGCTTGTTTTCTGATTTATCACTGACTTCCTCTGAGCAAATTGCGAGAACAAGGAATGGGAACACATTTTACTTTCTGACCAAAGGCATAATCTCCCAGGGGAATGTTCCGGGCTCTGCTTTCTACAAAATAGGAAGCTGTCGTGAAGGACAGGGGCATCCCCTGGAGCCCACGGGACTGTTCAGGCTGCCATGCCTGTTATCAGTAGAATATGTGCTGAAACGCTGCTCAGGTTGCTAAGGAACTAATTTAATAGATCTTTGGGGAGTAGGCATGGGCTTGGGGGACGGAGATGAGAGATGCCCTCCTTGCACAGGGGCCAATGAGCAGAGATGATGTGGGATTTCAGGGAAGGCTAGCCTCAGGGATATGACTGTAGACTCAGGTGTTCTGTTCATCACTTTTTGGAAAGACCTGGAAGCAGTTGCATAACTAGATACATTGCAGCCTCAAATAAAGACTTTAGGAAGCTGCCCCTCCACCTTAGACCATCTTCTACGCCCCCATCTGGATGTTCAAAGTTCTCTTCTATGAGCCCAGGGAAGAGGGTGTAGGCAGGGAGAGGCAGCAGTGATGAGATGTTTTCAGGTGAAGGGAAAAGAGGGAGAAGAGAAAAAGAAATGCGTGGCCTGAGGCCTGCCCACCCCCTTCAATGGCTGAAGTATGAGGAGGGGGCTTGCCTTAGGGAACTGCAGGCAGAGCCAGGAACAGGACCCCAGACCCAAGCATCTTTGTGATCCCAAAGCTCACTCACCTGGGGATGGAGACAAAGGAAGTCTTCCCTGTGGGAAGGAGGCTCTCTTAGAGAGGGGAAGGGAGGTTTGGGGGCAGACTGGAGAAAACCATGAAAAATGCAAAAATAAGTTTTATTCCCCCAACCACAGGGAGCCAGAAATCAACCCTCATAGTAGGTCATGGTTGTTGAAGGAATGACCCAACGTCCAGGCGGCAAGTCAATTCCTGTGGCAAAATCACTCCACGTCTCCGATTCAGGAGACCGCAAACCTGTACTATTTTCTAAAGAAGCTAAGCACTGGGCTGCGGCCTGAGAATTCTGTTCCCAATCACATGGCTTCAGTCTAGGGCGACCAATCATCCCGGTTTGCCTAGGACGGAGAGGCTTCCTGGAACATGGAATTTTCAGTGCTAAGACAGGGGCAAAGCAGAATGGGTGGGCCCCCCACTTGGGAAGGTGCTGGCACTGTCCGCATTTCCACAGCCTTTGCTCAGGCTGAGCCGGTGGTCCGGAGCAGCGGGGAGGGCTGCAGACAGGCCTGGGAGCTGCTGGCTGTTGTCCCTAATCATGCCTTGGTGGGTTATGTGCTTCGAGAACCCCAGCCTGGGGACCCCTTGCCTAGAGATGCCTCTGCTCTAGAGCTAGAGGGGGACATGCTCACCACTGCCTAGTGCGAGCAGTGTCAAAGCAAGCACAAAGACGCATTTACCTGGGGGGCTTAGGAACATTTCCCATGAGCAGGTAATTAAGCACTTGTTCTTTGTGGCTGTTTACAGCTTCCGTTTCCCACGGTCACCAAAGGTGACCCTTGCCAAATGGGCACCTTAATACCCACCATATGGCGGTTTTGACCTCACTTTTATAGAGGAGGAAATTGAGGCTGTTGTTTTTCCTTCCCCCAAGTTTCCTAGGGAATGATGAGAACCTAAAGCCTCACCCACAAATCCTGCAAACTCGAAGTGAGGAGGAGAGAGGCACAGCTGAGCTCAAGAGCAATGCTGTTTATTGATCCCAGCTTCTCCACCCTCCCTCCATTCCTTCCTCCCTCTCTCCTCTCTTTTCTTCATCCTTTTATCCTTTTTTTTGGAGGAAAAGCTTCCTCACAAGCTAGAGGAATCCCCAGCTGGGCCATGCACAGAAACTTTGGAATCGGAGGGTGATGAGGCAGAACAGTGTTATCACAATGCCCGCTTCCCTGATTCCCAACAACTTGCATGACAGAAAAGAAAAAAAGAAAAAAACAACAACCATAAACAGTGCTAGGGGAAGAGGCAGGAGCAAACCTGTGAAGTCTTCATAAATATTTTTATCCTCACCAAAATGTAACAGCAAAGACCACTGGCCAAGGGAAGGCAGTGCTAAGGATATGTGGTGTCTGCATGGTTAATTTCCCTGTATCATCCTGGGGCTACTAGAAACTCGCAGAGCTCCACATGCCCGTGTTCCATGAGCCGCCCCTAAGACGGCTCTGCTTCCTTACAGCATGCACGAGGCACAGCTGCGGCTTTGGGATTTTGTGGCCCCATGTGCTGACCCCACTCCTTGGCTGCCCGGTCTCCTCTCCTGCTTCCTTCCTCCTGACACGTGCTGCCTGGCCCGTTCGAGACAGGACAAGCCCCACATCTCCTGGTCTTTCCCAGGTTCACGGCCAAGACCCTACTCCTTTTGCTCTGCCTCCCTTTCCTTTGCATTCCCAATCCCAGCTCCCTCTTTTTCTAATTGTCCCCAACAGGAGGAACCTGGAATTTGTGGACAGGAACAGGATTCCTTGTGGTTGCAAAAAGAGAGGGGAACTCGGGTGTGGGGAGGGACTTCTACCTGGTAATTTCCAATTTCCATCTGCTTTCCAGCGGCCCTGCCGGGAGTGGGGATTGCCTGACGGTCCACTGGCTGCTCAAACATCTTTTTCTTTGTGTAGTTTTTAGGAGGGTGTTTTTCTTGGTGTTAACATTTTCTATCCCACTTTCTTTAAACCTTTAACATTTACACCAATGGGTTGGGAATTGGAGAGTCAAAGTTTATTGAGTGCCAGCTTGTGCTCCAGGCCCGGAGGATAAGGCAGTGAGCAAAGAGGCCACACATCTCTGCCCTCATGCAGCTTCCACTCTTGGGAGCATGAGGTTTCCAGGTGAGGAAAACCTGGGGGACTCCTGTGAGCCAACAAGGGAGCAGCCACAGGGGAAGAGCTCTCACCTTGACTCCTGGGCCCCGGGGCAGGGACTCCGGTGTGTGCTGGAGGACGGGAACTTCTTCGGTGATGCTGGCACTTGGGAGGGAGGTGTGGGAGGACCTTCCCCCCTTCCGGGCCCGAGGGATGAGTCCTTGGGTGGCAGGTCACAGCTCCAGGTGGGGGGCTGCTGCTCGGAGGCGAGGGCCTGCTTCATGTGCAGGGGCACCGGGGGCCCGAAAGGCCCCACCCCCGTGTAGCTGGGGTTGATGATTTCAGTGATGCTGGAGCCACTGCACAGGGGGATCCTGCGGGGAGACAGGCAATCGCACCCCGGGCCTCCCTGCCCTTCTTTGGGGGGGGGCGTCAAGCACCAGCCTGACGATGGTTTCCTCAGATGTCCCTTGGACCCCCTCAGGCTTCTCCTCGACTCCTCTTCTTTCTGGGCAGTTGATTCGTTCACTCGTTCGTTCGTTCGTTCATTCATTCATTCATTCATTCACTCATTTATTCATTCATGTGACAGAGTAACAGAGTGCCTAGTAAGTACCAGGCCCTGGGCCAGGAGGAGGGAAATGTGGTTGTGGACAAGACAGATAGGGTGACTGTTCTCATGGAACTTACCCTCTGGTGGGAGAGACAAGAAAAATAAACAAGCTCGGGGAGGGACACGGATGTGGCTCAAGCGATTAAGCTCCTGCCTACCACGTGGGAGGTCCCGGGTTTGGTTCCCGGTGCCTCCTGGAGAAGATGAGCAAGACAGCAAGCTGGCACGATGGGCAGGTGTGGTGAGCTGATGCAACAAGATGATGCAACAAGGAGACACAAAGAGGAAAGACAATGGGAGAGACAATAAAGCAGTTGAGCACCTCTCTCCCACATGGGAGGTCCCAGGTTTGGTTCCCGGTGCCTCCTAAAGGGAAAAAGAGCACACAGTGAATGGACACAGAGAGCAGACAGCGAGTGCAAACAATGGGGGTGGTGGTGGTGGGAATAAACAAATAAAATAAATCTTAAAAACAAAACCAACAACAAGAAAACAAGCTCAGGGACAGGCATTGCTGAAGCTTGATTGAGAGGAACCACCGAGGCAGAGAGAGAGACTGACAGAAGGGCCTTGGAAAAGCATGGCCAGGGAAGGCCTATATGAGGGGCTGGTCTTTTAGCTGACACCCAGCAGATAAGAAAGGAGGGAGGGCAAGTGGTCATGGCAGCAGAAATAGTAAGTGCAAAGGCCCAGAGGTGAGAGGGGGCTTGCCCTGAACCAGGAACCTTCTGGAGGCCCGTGAGCAACTGGGGAGAATGGAACAAGAGGTTGGCGGGGGTCGGGTGACTGAGGGTGGGCAGGACGGGGCAGGAAGCTGATGGAGGGGTCTTGGGCAGGTTTCGGCAGGGCGAATGAATTGTTCTATTTGGGATGTGTCACCTTGCACATGTGTGTAACGGAGATGGCCAAGCAGGCATTTGGAGCTCAGAGAGGACACGGGTGAGCCTCAAGTGGGGGAGGAAGAGAAATGATCTCTAAGCCGTGGAGGGCATGGCCCAGACCTGGGGGAGGTAAACCTAACAGTCACGCACACTGCACACTAAAGGCACCCTGCTGCCTCTTGGTGATGCATGGGTGGTCCTTCCTTGTGAGAAGACAGTCTCACGAGAGAGCTCACTGACAGAGTTCTGATCAGATGTGTTATCCTAAACACTCCCTAGCTCCCACCTGCTCCCCCAGCCTGGTTCTGAGCCATCTCCCTCTCCCATCTATTCAGGTAGGCTTGTAAAAGAAATGCTCGTTCTAATACTACTCAAAATAGAAAATAATTTGTTTACCTACACTTCTGATTCTGGAACCAAGCAGACATTTTAGAACTTGGATGCATTTGTTGATGGGATAATGATGGGAGAAAAAGATTGAAAGGAAATACTTTTGTGGCCACAGCCATGACTGTCAGAGAAGCTGGCAGTGGACTAGGGAACAGGCTAGAGATGGGAGTTTGTGTGCAAAGGGCCTGGGCGGGGGAGGACTAGAGGGACAGGAGGAGCAGGAGCATGAGCTCTGCAGCCTGCGGTGGGACATCAGGCTGGCTGACCCAGGCACAGCTGTGCCCCGTCAGCAGGTTCTCTGGCACCACGATGACCGTCATGGCTTGAGTCTGCAACTGGAGACACGTCAGCGAGTTGAGGCGACCCTGTTATTGGCTCACTGGCCCCAGTACAGGGACTTCTGTGTCTAGGTTACTCCTAGTTCAGCGTCTGCCAGGAGCAACCTACACACATTTTCCTGCTGTTCTTTCCCATTAGAAACAGGAGGGGCTTTTTGGTGGCAGGACTCTGATGTCCCCGCCCCACGACTGACACGGCAACCACACAGTCCTCTCTGTGGTCACTTCCTCCTGAATGGCACATCTTTCTACTAGGCTATGAGTTCCTAAGTCAGGGACTGCTTCTGATTTGCTTCAGCTTCTCTAGTACCTGAACCAAAGTACGTGCTTAACAAATGTTTGTTGAGCTGGACTTGACTTGTCCATCTCAGAAGAGTTTCCCAATTTCTTGCCTTTGTCTCACCAATCTCCCAAGAAACACGGGTGTGTTGTCAGAAGTCTCCCCAAATTTAAAGCAGGAACACATCTCGCCTGGGCTGGAGTTTCCTTTTTCCTCCCTGTCCTTGGCTTCTCTGTGCCCCAACTTACCTCCTCGTGAGTCCTGCAAAGCCCTGCTGGTTTTGAACGAATCCCAGCCCAGCCCACTGCTCTACCTGTTGGCAGGTTCCCACAGCTTCATGGGGTCGTGGCCGCTGAGGCTCTTCAGGGACTTCGGCCCGCTGGACTCATCACGCTCAGTCTTCACAAAGTCTGCAAAGGGTCAGGAAAGAGGAGTTGAGGACCTGGCCCCCAGACCCGAGACCAGGGATGGCACAAAAGCTTCCTTTTGCTTGCTGAAGTTGGACAGTGACTAATGGCTGCCTGGGGAGTGGGTTAAGCAAGGTTCTGAGGCCTCATCTGGGCTCATGAGAGTTCTGTGGTTGATTAATCATGCCTGCCACTGGCTCTGGAGGGAGGAGAGTTGGCACCTGTGACCCAGAGCAATCATTTCATATTCCATGTGGCATTTCCTTATCAAGAAGGGACAAAGCAGGCAGGTATTTCTTGTCAGATCAGAATAAAACAGACATAAAAAGGTGGCTCCACAACAGCATTTGGCACCCAAAGCCAACCTATTCCCAGGGCTCAAGAGGGAGCTGGGGCCCCATCACCACCCACTGTCCTGCTAGAGAAGTGACCTTCCGCAGGGCAGAAGGGGTGGGAGTGGGGGCACATCCCTGGGAGGCAGCACCCCCTGGTGGCCAGAGCCTCTGCTGTGCTGGGGGTGACAGAACGCCCACAGGTATGCAAGTTCTGCTCTCTTGCTATTCACGTTAGAGGCAGGAAACGGTCACGTTCAAGAATTCCAGCCTGGCACTGGCTGGATGGACCTCCACTCACATCTTGGCCGAGCCACTTACTGGTTATGTGACCTTCAGCCAATCTCTTAACCTCTCTGTGCCTCAGTTTCCCCCTCCATAAAATGAGGACAGGGCTGTTGAGAAAACATTTGTAAGATGATCGTTTTGTACATCAGCAGGTAAATACTTAAAGCCCACCTCATGGTAGGCATTGTTGCTATTTGAGTGCTTTTGAGAAGAATTAAAGCAAAGAGGAAAAGGAAAAAAAAATCACCTGATTAACAAATCCTTGAACAATTCTGTACCCCTCAAAACTTTTATTATTTTAAGCAGAGAGGTTGCGTTGTAATGGATATTATTGAGACATATGAATGTTAATTTTCAAGTTTCAAACTTTTAAGTAGGATTACGAGCAAATGATATATCCAAGTCCAGACACCTCATCATAGTCTCACTATGTTATAAAGGTCCTCTTGGCCACATTTCAATATTCTCGCAAGGGAGCAGTGACAATTCTTATCTAAGAGATGAGGCATCAGGAATGTCCTAATGGAATCCGCTGAGTGTCTTTTGGGGACAGATAGGAGAGGGCTCCCCTCGGCTGGCATTTCACGTGGGATGAGTATATATTCCCACCACGGCTTCAGTGGCGTTACTTCTGAGCGCCATGCTAAGTGAATCCTCCTAACTGCTGAAGCAAGGAAGGAGGGGTCAGCAGAACAGAAAGACTGAGTTCAAGTTGAGTTCTAGGGAGCCCTGCCGGGGAAGAGCAGGCTGGAGGTGCTGCCATTTTGGAGGGTGGCAGGGGTTAGAGTAAGAAAAAGCCAAAGAAATGTACTAAGGATCCTAGGTGTATCGGGTGGGTGGAAAGTGTGTGGAAGGAGCAGGAGCCCTGGGCGGGTGCCTGGAAGGAATGATGTGGGATATACTGTCCCCCTCCCCGGCCTCTTGCCCCTGGCACCCCGGAAGAGCTCTTCGATTTGAGGCTAATTTTGTAATCTTGGTGAGAGGAGAGAAAGGGGGCGGTCACAAACTCCTCGTCCTTAAGAATGTACGAGGACTGGGGTTGGGAAGGGTGATGGAGGGTTCAGTAGGAAGAGCCTTGAATCAGGGGAGGGTTGGGCTCAATTGTCTCTAGATCTTTCCGTTGCTAGAATTCTGTTCTGGGGCCACAGTGGACAGAGGAGTCACTGGCTGTACCAGGAGAAACCCCATTCCTGTCCCTAACCCAGCCGAGGAGGGGTCACTTCTTACCATAGAGCTTCTCCCTCTTCTTGCCCTGGGAGGTCTGCAGCTTAATCTCCCCCTGGAAGTGCCCGGTCATCTCCCCATGGTGGGTGAGCGGCGTGTAGATGGGGAGCTGCGTTTCCGTGGCCTCTAGCCGCAGTGCAATGCAGCCCTCGCCTGCAGGAGGACGAGAGAAACGCCGTGCACTTGGCCTGGAGATTTCACTCTAACAGTCGAAGACAATCCTTCGAAATAATGCCGAAGGCCAGGCATATTTAATAAACCTTTTACAATAACTGCTTAACAATTTGGGACAAACACCTCCAACCTTACAGCAAAATGAACTCCACGTGGATTAGTCCGTGTACCAATGTGACTTCTATAGGGAATGACAACTTCTCAAGGTTCTCAAGGCTTGAGGCAATGCAAGAAATGACAAAATGAGACTGACAGATAAGACGATATGAAAGTTTAAAAGTTTAGCACAAAAGAAAAAGAGACTAAAATAAGAAAAAAGAAACTGGGAAGAGTATCTGCAGCCAAGCTCTCAGACAAGTGAGTATTTTATCTGAACTCTCTGAGGACCTCCCCAAAATCGAATCCCTAAAAATTAATAGGTAGATAATGTAAAAAGATGTTTCACAAAAAAAGAAATGTAATTGACTCACTTCAATCAATGGGAAATGGTTCAGCCGCCGTAGCCTTCAAAAAAGCAAATTAAGAAAGCACTAAGGTTTTCTTTTCCAGGGAGGAAATTGGCGCAAAACAGAAGAGGAAAAAAAAGATATTACCTAACACCAGCCCTTGCATAGGGAGAGGTTAACTGCCACAGCCTTTCCAGAAATCAGTGTGGAAGTGTCAAAAATCACAGACATATTTATACCCTTTGACTTGGCAAACATGTGAATGTATCCTAAAGAGACGTGCCTGAAGAAGATTAAAAAATGTCCACGAAGAAGTTCACCTCAGCAAAACAAAAATAACTGGCAGCCTCTGTAACAGTAGTAAGGGAATACTTTTAAAACAAGGACGCATAAATTCGTGGAGTATTACGCAGCCATGAAAAGTGACAATTACGAAGATGTGTAGGAGGAATGTAAGAAGTACTTATTAGCTAATTCTTGGTGAAGAAAGTGGAATATAAAATGGTGATTCTGTGATGATTATAAGTATGAAACTACATGGCTTCCCACGTATGAGGATGGAAATGTAAAACCAAAATAAAAAAGGTTGTCGTATTAGGGAGTGAAACTGTCAGTTGATATTGTTTCTTTTGTTTATTGTGATATGCTGTTTGTAAGTATGACTATCAAGTGGAGGAAACCAAGAAGGAATACAATATTTGAACAAGAAAATCAGAACTGCAATTCTTGTTTCCTGCGCGGATTCCTGCGTCTGCACGGATCCTTTCTCCTTGCCCCCCACCATGACGGAGGATGAGACCCTGGACCTTCAGCCAGCACACTCTTCTGGCTCTGCTCACCCCTCTGCCCCCAGGCTCAAGGACCCTCTCTTACCAATTGTCTAGGGTTGCATTGCACCCCCAAAGGGCACGTTGAGATACCTCTGAAAGTGATGCTATTTGCAAATAGGAGCTTGAGGACGCTTTCAGTAATGATGAGGATGTACTGATTTAAGGTGGCCCTCATCCAGTAGCCTGGAGCCCTTGTAGAAGAGACAGACACGCCGGCACACAGCGGAGAGAAGGCCGCGTGAAGGTAGACGAGGGCGACGGCAGCCACGAGAAGATGGAAGCAGAGATGGGGAGTGATGCTGACACGCGCCACGGACGCCAGGGTTGGCCGGTCACCACCAGAAGCCGGAAGGGGCAAGGAAGCTTCCTCCTCTAGAGTCTTCGGGGAAGCACGGCCCTCGATTTTGGGCTCCTGGCCTCCGGAACCGCGCGGGAATAAATTTCTATTGTTTTAAGCCACCCAGTTTGCGGGACGTTGTGGCGGGAGCCCAGAACAGACACCAAGAATTTGTTCTCTCACCTGTGCCGTCCTCTCAGGGGTTAAGGATGTGGACTCTGGGGCCAGGTGCCTGGGTTCAAGTCCAGGACAAGGCCCGCCACCTCTCCAGGCCTCATGCCCTCACCTCTAGCACGAGGATAACCACAGGCCCTACGCCACGGGGTTGTCGCAGACACTGCCCAGTGGACGGCCCCCTGCACTGCCTCCTTGGTCCCCGCAGCCCCTTCTTCTTTACTGGCTTCTACTAATCGGCACATACACACATTCGAATCGCTTCCATCTGAAAGCAAACACAGACTTTCCTTGACCCCAGGTTCACGTTCTCCTCTGCCTTGGAGCCTGACTTGCTGGAGCCGTTCTCACTCAAGGTCTCTGCCCCCCACCCCATTTACTCAGGGCTGGCGTCACCTGCTCCCCCTCCACAGACGCTTCTCTCTCCAAGTCCACGATGGTCTCTGAGAAAGTCTGTGCAAGGGACCCTGCTCAGACTCTATCTTGTTGGATTTCTCAGCTGTGCCTGCCATTGTAACCACTCTCCTTCTTGAAAGGTCTCTCATCCGTTGGGGTCTCGGATGCCCCACCCTTTTGGTTTTCCTCTATCCCCTCTGCCTGTGCCTCCTCAGTACCCTTTGCCTGCTCCACACCACAACTGACCCGGCTCAAGAAATGGAAACATCACTGGCCCAGTGACTCATCCTCCACTCCTCCCTTTTCCCAACCCAAACAAGTTCCCTTCTCCATATCTCGCAGTTTTATCCTCTTCTCTCCTTTTGTACGCACTACTTTCGTTTTGACTCCCTCATCTCTCACCTCGATCATTGCTCAAATGCAAATCTGATCATGCCACTCTCTTGCTTGAGTCTTCAATGGCTCCCTACTGCCCTCATTTCTCTTTAGCCTGGCTTGTAAGGAGCTGCTGGATCTGGTTCTCTCTCCAGCCCTTCTCTGGCCACCTGCCTCTTGCTATTTTCAGTCACCAGAATATCATGCTCTCTCCTGTGGCTGGGCCTCCATACATGCTATTCCGTTAGCCTAGAACACTCTTCCACTTTGCCCCTTCAGCTGTTAACGCCTCTTTACCCTTCTGAATTCTGCTTACATGTAGTTTTCCAGGCAGTCCTGCCCAGGCCGAGTTGGGTGCCCCGCCTCCACGCACAGACAGCCTTCCCTCCCTAGCGCACCTGCTGTTTCCGCCTGCCTCCCTGGCCATGCTAATGGCCCTGAGCCTTCCCTCACATCAAACACACACCCTTGGAAAGTGGGAGGATTTCCACAATGCATGCTGGTTGTTTTAAAGACCACCTGGGAAGTGTGGCTCACTCATTTAGCATCTTCAGTCCCTACTGCCTGGCAGGCTGTGGCCAGGGGCAGGGGCCACTCAGAGGGGCAGGGTGTCTCTGTCCCCTTCCCCATGGATCTCTCCTAGCATCCCCTTTCCCCATCCTTTAAATGGAAATACACAGGAGACTGCCAGGTGGATTTGCCCCTCACCCCGAGGCAGGCCCTGAAGATGCCAGCAGAGGGGGTGGGTCCGGGGCACCCAGCCTGCCCCACCCTTGGGAACCGGACTGGTCACTGGCTCACTAGGGGCCCCCAGTCCCCTCTAAATCCATTTCCTCCAAATCAAATGAGCTGGGCTTCCCTGCAAAAGCCTGTGGCCTCCTGGGAGAACTGAACAAGTGAGAAATGCAGAATCTATAAGTTTGAGGAGGTGAAAGACCCGCATGTCTGGGCAGAAAGTTCAAAACTGGAACTGTGAGCAGAAAGACAAGGGGACAGGAGGAGATGGAAGAAGCTTCTCCTGACATGCCCAGCAGCCCTGGGTAGGAGAGAACAAGAGAGACGGGGAGCAGGTGGTGCCCACGACAGAGGGATGTGGTGGGAGCAGTCAGGAGGCCCCGAGCTGGACTGCAAGTGGCTGAGACAAGAGCTGAGGGTGTGGCCTTTGTGAGATGCTGGAAAGCACTCGTGAGTGGGCCAGGTGAGCCCCAGGCCTCTGAGAACCTTCCCCATCTGCTCCGCTGAGCAGAAGGCCGGAGAGCACTGGGCAGATGTTTCACCTCCCCGAGGGCCCGGTGCAAGGGACCCTACCACCCTTCAGGCCCAGGCCCCTGGGTGAGTCCTGGAGCAGCAGCTAGGGGACAGAGCCTAGGCAGGTGTTCCAGGGACCGTAAGGGCAGGCGAGGTTGGGGAACTGGGAGCAGAGTTGTGCAGGCAGACCTGGGCCCAAACCAGGGCTCAGCCAGCTACCAGCTGTGAGACGGGCAAGTCCTGGGACCCTCTGAGCCTCAATTTTCTCATCTACTAATGGGGACAATAGTGCCTGCTTCCTAAGGCTGTTGTCAGGATTAAACTAGCACCTCGGCCCAGAACCTGAGACGTAGGGAGGTTCAGTGGCTGGGAGGGGCTGTGGCTGCTGAAGCCCGACAGGGCGGGAGGGTGGCTTAGGGGGACATGTCCCTCTGGCGTCCCAGCGGGGGCTTTCTGTCAGAGGCTGCCCACCTAATGGGCAGGAAGCGCGCCTTGCAGCCCCCGGCCTGGGCCCCTTTACCGTAGGATTCATCGCTGTCGGACGACTTAATGCTGATCAGGATGTGCTGGTCCAGCAGGTACTCGGGGTCAGAGATGATGGGTGTCAGCTGCAGGGGGAAGGCCACAGGTGAGTGCTGGCAGGTGGGGAGCAGCGTGGAGATTTGAGGAAACAGGGTTTCCTGTTTCCCCCCATCCCCCCCAGGCGGCAGGGAAGAGTGCAGGTGTCTACCCTGCCCAGCAAGGCGGGAGGACTTCCTTCCCTGCCCCTGTCATTCCACTGGCACCCCAGGCCCCCTGAGCTGGGAGGTGGCCCGAGCCCAAATCTGCCCCCACCTCCCTTCTCCTCCTTCGCATGTCCCATACTTAGGTTTGTGGGAAGTGGGGGCAGGGCTGTTATGCAAATGAAATGGTGACCCCGGCAGGAAGACTGGCTCTCAGCAGCCCTGCCCCCCAATGCTTTCCTTCCGCCCCCTCGAAGACTGCTGGCTGCATGGAAGGCAGCACCCCCCACCCTCACAGCTGAGCCCCCAGTTTGGCCTGAGTGCCCGGCGGATTGTCCCTCGGGAACTGGCCTGCTAGGGGGCGTTGATGTCAGGCTTTGCAGGGGGCGAACCTCAAAGCGCCTGTACAGGGCTGCCCCCCGCGGGCCCAGGCAGGAGCTGGTTTGGTTCGGGAAGCCCCGAGGAGCAGAACGGGCACTGAAGGGGAATCGGGGCCTCGAGGCCTCCGGGACTTGGGGGTTGGGCCCTGGGCCTGTCACTGCAGGCCTGTGATGGTGAACAAATCTCTCTTGGCTCTGAACCTCAGTTTCCTTCTTTGTGAAATCATGTGGTTAGGCCAGGCAGCCTTTAAATCTCTTCTGCAAGACATCAGAAGAATCGACAACCCGTTAGGCCTATTAGGGCCGAGGTCGTAGGCCCATTTCTAATCATGGCTGAGAAACGGGGCCACGAACCACCCTGAAAGGGGGTCTGCTGTAAGGGTAGGCGGCCTGAGCCTGGGTCTCCCACTTCCGCTGCTCAAGGCCGCCTTGGCTGGTACTAGTGCTTGGCGAGTGCAAAGTTCTCCCTGGGGAACCCTCTGTTTTTGAATTACCTTTGGAAGGGTCTCGCCAAACTTGACCACCAACTCCCCTTCTCTTCCTTCTTCATTTTCTCCTTCCAGACTCTTGACAAAACCTGACAGAGAGGGGAGCTCATGTAGCTCAGTGGTTGAGCACCTGCCTGCCGCGTACGAGGTCCTGGGTTCAATGCCCGGAACCTCCTTAAAAACAACAACAACAAAACCCGACAGAGGATAAGAGGGCCAGTTTCCAGAAAACAGACCAAGAGCCAGACAGAAAAGACTCCTTGGGCCCTGCCACCCAGGCCCCTGGAGATGTCCCCTGTCTCCTTTTGCTTGTTCAGGAGCCTCGGCATCATTTAGGAGGCAGGCTGGCTGGGGATTCTGTTTCTGTGGGGGTCATTTGCCAACAGGGCCTAATTATTTTTAGGAAAATCAAAGAGACTCCCCCTCCTCCTCCTCGGCTCCTCTCAGCAGCGGGCCAGGCAACAAAGACAGCGTCGCTTGGCAGGCAGGAAGATTAGGAGAACATGACAGCTCGTCCCACGCCACTCAACATAGCACCCTTTTGAAGTTCTAATTTAAGCTTCCTAATATGCTGTTTCCATAGAAATGTATGCAAATGTCTTGATAGTTTATTAAAAACACCCGCACCAAAATCCTCATCCTTTTTGGAAGAGCTTTGACCTTGTTCAGTGAACTGGGTCTTGGGGACTCAGTGGAGAAGGCTGAACTGTCATCTGCCTTGAGCCCAGGTGGAGTCCGAGAAGGAAGGCAAGGGCTGGGGGGAAGGGAAGGCAACACCCGTCTTCCCAGTTTCTGCAAGCACCCGATCATCCCCCCACTAAAGGCCTCCTGTCGTGGAGTTGGTCCCCTCCCCCCATCCAGGCCATCTTGGCGAGGAGAACTAGGAACCACCCAGAGCTTCTCTTGCCGTGGAACAGCTGTAGACAATATGCCTAGAAATGTCACCCAGAGAGGGTGTTTCCTAAACACAGTTTGTGCTAACTGCTGCTGGCGGAGAGGAGGCCGTCGATCTCCAACGTGCTCTCGGATGCTCCAGGCACCTGGAAATGTGCCCGTGATGCTGGGAAACTGCGAGAGGAGCCAGGGGCAGGTGGGGCAGGCAGTGGTCAGGACTCTGGCTGAGTCGGAGCCCTGGCTTGGAGGACCCTCAATGGGCTAAACTTGGCACTGAGGGGGCAGGGAAGAGCTGCAGGGGGCTCAGTGGCCCACAGGGTGCCGAGTAGTCAGGGGTCAGCAGCCACCCCTGCCCCAGGCTGCAGCGGCATCCCAGGCACAGGGGAGACCCGGCCCCTGTCGCTGGCACCTGAGGCCCATCTTAGTCCTCCCAGCAGGTACCATTTATGGGCATCACGGCTGGCCCCAGCAGAGGCTGGTCAGCAACGACTTACTCTCTAAGCAGCTGGAGTGAAACTCAAGGTAGAATTTGGTCTGGGACTTGGTCTTCAGGATGGCGTAGCATCTGAGAAACTCGATCTGCCCTTGGCTGTCCACAGTCCCGGGGCCTAGAACAGGTGAGACAGGGTTCACCTTGACCAGGTGCCTGGAGATGGAGCGTGGCCAATCGGCCTCCCAGCACCAAGCTTCTGCGTGGGGCCCAGGTGGAAGGAGAGGTTTCCCTGGAAGTCAAGCTACAACGAAGACCCCCAGCCGCCCTGATCAGCCCTGATGACCGAATAAATATTATAACAATTTTTTTCTATTTATTTGAAGCACAGTGAAAAAAAAAAAAAGTATGCTTTGGGAATTCAGTGGCCCAAGGTACAATGCAGGGGACGTTATACAGGGTGGTTTTTTTTGTGTTTTTTTAAAGGAAAAAATGTTCTCTTGTTTCAAATACTGCATGACATAATTTTACCTGCCTAAACAGACCATTCACAACTATTAGTTCAATAAACTGCTAACATCCATAAAACGGTAGCTTTCCTACTAAAATGCAAGAATTTAAAAAAGGTTGGTATCTAAACAGGAAAAAGCAATACTAACTGGAATGGAAGCTAGGCATCTCCTCTAGAGCAGGGTTTTCCTTGGGCCTTCCTACTCCTCTCTCTGCCATGCCCTGCTGGAGCTCCAGGCCTCCTTCTCCTGATGGGCCATGGATTGGCAACGATGGGGAGCAGAGCAGAGAGACAGGGCACAAGGAGTCAAGGACCTAGAGAGGAGTTTCAGAAACTTGCCTCTAAAGTCGTGTGGGCAACACCCTCAACCTACTGCCTCAGTTTCCCAGTTAGTTACAGCAAAGAGTTTGTATAGTGGCTCGGTTGCTCGATATCCAAATTCGCTCCAATTCTGCTTGGATCGTGAGGGATAACTGCTCTTCCTTCCTCAGGCAGTTACCCCTGCTCCTTACTCTGGGCTCCTTAAGCTCATTTGTACCCAGTTAACTTGTTTTAATCTGTATTAATTTAGTTGAGGCGTTTGCCAGTGTCCTTAAGCTCTTTTGAACGTGTGCTCTGTCCAAGAAAGGGGCAAGCATTTCCTTCCTCCCTCCTGTCCTTCCTTTTTTTCCTTTCTTTTTTGAAGCACCACAGCCCCCAGGCCAGGGTTCTGCTTAGGAAAGCGTTCAAGCAAAGCCGAATCCGGGTCATCAGGATTTCTGAGCATCTGCAAAGCACCGAGGCCCAGTCCCAGTGGGGAGGGAGCCAAGCGTGACCCTGGGACACACCCCCCCCCCCCTGGTAACAGAGGGTGGGAGGGACTGGGCCTTATCAGTGCTGTAAAAACTTAGAGGGGAGCCGGGTGGGAGCTGGGAAGAGTGTTACCTGGAGGCTAGGAAGGTTCTGGAAAGGCACAGTGGCCAGACCTAGGAAGGAGACAGGCTGGTAGGTCCGGCCTGACTGAAGAGAGAAGTCACACTGCTGGGCTTTGGACATTAGACCCAAATGCATGTAGGAGAGCACCCAGGAGGGAAGCACTGCAGCCTCCCCTGCGTCCTCACGGCAAGGAGGGCACAGAGGCAGAACCCTGGAGATGTTGATAAGGAAAATGGAGAATCAGGCACCTGTCGGCTCCTAAGGACGGGCCAGGCTGGGGCTTGGACCTTACTCTTCAGAGCTCAAAGCCTTTGAAGGGACATCTCGGGTTTCAACACCTCATTGCTGGCAAAATATCTGGTGCTCCACCAGCCTTACCTGGAGCTGCCAGAAAGGCGTTGGGAACTGTCAACAGAGCTCCAGAAAAGTCAGTACAGATGAACGGACCCCTCAAACAAAAACAGCCCACCTTCTCTGCCAAAAAGATGACTGAGGAGACTGTTAAAGCAAAAAGCTCTGTTCCTGCCCCGGATGACTTCTACCCAGAAATAGAAAAGTTCTTTCCCTTCCGCCCTCTAGATTTTGAGTTTTGACCTGCCTGAAGAGTACCAAATTGTACACCTCCCTTTGAGTGGAGTGCCTCTCCTGAGCCTCGATGGGAGAGGGAACTTGGAAAGCTGTTAGAGCTGGGCCCCCCTCCCTGTGAAGATGCCGACCCTGATGGCAGTCTTTGGTGGTACACATACCACACCTCGGAAAACACTGATTTACCCAACTTTTCAGACTGTACTAAAACCGAGGCGCAAAATCTGACATATTTGCCAAATAGAGCAATTAAATCCTTTAAACTGAAATCCTGATGTGGTTTGGACAGGAAGAGACTCTGTTGTTGACTGTGGCTTGCCGGGAAGGATGAGACTTCATCTAATGCAGATGAGTGATGGCTGCAACCAGAAGTTGAATGCCCAAGGCCTCCTGACTTTGTGGAGAAGGGAGAAATGGATGCTGCCAACCACTTACCATTCTTGGAGACAAACTGGGAGGTTACCCCTGCCTCAAATGTGGCAAAGACAGGGCTGTGGTCACTTGTCATGATGTCGCTGGTGCTGCCTGCAGGGGAGAAGGTATTGAAAAGCAGTTTCATTGTAAAATTTCCACAATTTACCAACACCTCTACCCATGAAGCAACAGCTCCCCTTTGCCTCCTCTCACAACCCTAGTAACCTCTAATCTACTTTCTGACTCTACAAAATTTCTATTTCTAGATCTTTCATGTAAGTGAAATCATACAGTATTTTCCTTATGTGCCTTGCTTATTTTAATCAATATCATGTTTACAAGGTTCTTCATGTTTTAGCATGTCTCAGGGTTTCATTCCTTTTTACAGCTGTATTATATTCCACTTTGTGTATGTACATTTATCCATTTATCTGTTGATGACATTTGGGTTGTTTCTACCTTTTGGCTGCAGTGGATAATGCTTCTACGAACAATGGTATGCAGGTATCTGAGACCCTGCTTTCAATTTCTTTAGGTATATAAGAGTGGAATTGGAGGGAAAGCGTTTTTTGTCAGAGCCAAGGATGGCAAACCCATGGTAGAAATAAACTTACATTTATGGATCCCTCCAGAGGTTTCATGGTTTCACATCTGTTGTCTCACTGACTTTCTACATCCATGCTCAAAGGGCTCAATGAAATAGCATGTGACTCTGTCTCCTTCATGTATTAAATGTGTTAGCTTATCCTAAAGACTCACAAATCTTTAAATAGATCACTGAGTGTGAACCATGACGATTTTTCTGTTCTGACTGCTTTATTTGTTGAGAGGAACCCAGGACCCAGAGTGGAATGGGGATGTAAGGTCACTCAGCTAATCTGTGAGAAAGGCAGGGTATCTCCCCCACCCCACAATGCCCCACAGGTCAGGAGGGAGTGGAGGTGAGGATGTAGAGACATTGAGTGTAGACAACTCTTTTAAGGAGCCTGGGCTTGGGTGAGAAGGGAAGGCAGCAGAGCACTTTTTGAAGGGGTAAGAGAAAGAGTGGAGTTACAGAAATACTGAGTTTTAGGTTCTTTTTTTAACTTTCTATTTTGCAATATTTTCAAACCTACAGGACAGTTGCAAAAATAATACAAACCCCATACGGAGAATTCCAACATACCCCTACCTCCTCCAGATACCCAGATCTACCAATTTTAATATTTTGCCACCTTTGCCAAATCATTGTCTGTCTATCTATCTATCTATCTATCTATCTATCTATCTATCTATCTATCTATCTATCTATCTGACATGTCTCTATCTAATCATCTATCTGTCTATATATCTGTCATCTATCTATCTACTGAATATTTGAGAGCAGGTTCCACACATCATACTCCTTGAATACATAATTCTTCCACTTATATTTCCTACAAAGATATTCACTTATGCAATCACCCTCAGTGCAGTTATCAAGTTCAAGACATTTATCATTGAGCTTAGTCTCTATTCCAATTTTTTCCTATGTCTAATCATGTCCTTTTGAGTTTTTTTCTCCTCCCTTCTTAGAGCCCATCCAGTATCATGTATTGCATCGAATTGTCATCTCTTTTGTTTCTCTTTCTTTTTTTGAACCGTGGAAACATCTATATAACTTAAACCTTCCTATCCCAAACCCTCCCAAGCATACCAATCAGTGAGATTAATCACATTCGCAGTGTTGCAGTCCCCTTACTGCCACCCCCATTGCTATAATTTCCCTTTACCCCAAACAAAAACCCTAAACTCATTTTGCATTGACTTCCTATTACCCTTGCCCCCTACCCCTGGTAACCTGTACTCTCTTTGCTGTCACTATAAGTTTACCTATTTTCTGTTCTTTAATATTTTCTATATGGTTACCATGGGGGCTTACATTTAACATCCTAAATCTATGGAAATCTCATTTGCTGTCACACCAACTTAACTCCCATAGTGCACACACTACGTATGCTCCTAAAACCCTTCTGTCCCCCCACATTTATGTGGTTCTTGTCACAAATTACATATTTACACCTTGAGTCCAACACCACTGATTTATTATTATATTTTGTATATTTGCCAAACCAAAAATACATTTACATCTACCCATATCATTATCTTTACCAGAGATCTTTATTTCTGCTTGTGGTTTCAGTCAATTGTCTAGGGTCCTTTCCTTTGAACCTACAGAACTCCCTTTAACATCTCTTATAGGGCTGGCTAGCGGTGATGACGTGCCTCAGCTTTTGCTTATCTGGGACTGTCTCGAGCCCTTCTTTTTTTTTTTTTTAAGGATGTACTGGGGATTGAACCCAGGACCTTGTACATGGGAAGCAGGCACTCAACCACTGCGCTACATCCGCTCCGCAGCAAGAGTTGTTTTTTTTGGTTGTTTGTTTTTAGGAGGTACCTGGGATTGAACCCGGGACCTCATATATGGGAAGCAGGCTACATCCACTCCCCTCTCCATTGCTGAAAGACAGTTTTACCAGATACAGAATTCTTGCTTGGCAATTTTTTGCTTTCAGCACTTCAATTATATCTTCCCTCTGCCTACTTGCTTCCATAGTTTCTGATGGGAAATTGGCACTTAATCTTATCAAGGATCCCTTGTATGTGACATGTTGCCTCTCCCTTGCAGCTTTCAGAATTCTCTCTTTATCTTTGGCATTCAACAGTTTGATTATAACATGGAAGAATATGGCTCTATTTGGGTTTATTTTGTCTGGAGTTTTTTGAACATCTTGGGTGTGTATGGTCCTGTCTGTTGAATTTCGGAAGTCTTCAGCCATTATTTCTTTGACTATTCCCTCTGCCCCTTACTATTTTTCTTCTCCTGCTGGGACTCCCCCGCCCCAGTGCATATATTGGCATGCTTGATAGTGTCCCTCAAGTTCTTTGGGATCTGTTCACTTTTCTTCATTCTTTCCTCTGTCTGCATCCTAGACTGAATGATTCCACTTGTCTTATCTTCAAATTCTGTTTCTTTCTCCTGCTGGCTACAATCTGCTGTTGAACCCCTCTAGGGAATTTTAAGTTTCTGTTACGGTGGTCTTCAGCTGTTTGGTTCCTTTTGGTCATTTCTATCTCTCTACTGATATTCTCTTTGTGTTCATCTATCATGTTTCTGATTTCCTTCAGTTCTTTGTCCATGTTTTCCTTTAGCTCTTTGAGCATATTTAGGGCCCTTTTTTTTTTTTTTTTTTTAAAGTCTTTGTTCTGTCCCACTTCTGGGACATCTTCTCCTTTGCCTGGGCCATCATTTCCTGTTTCTTCATATATTTTGTAACCTTTTGTTGAAACCTGGACATTTTGATATTTTAATGTGTTACCGCTGGACTTTAGACTGAGGTGTCTGTTCCTTAAGCTTGTATCCAGCTGTAGTAGTCTGCTAAAGGGGTGCCAATGCAAAGCACCAGCAATCTGTTGGCTTTTATGAAGGGTATTTATTTGGAGTAAAAGCGTACAGTTACAAGGCCATGAAAAGGCCAACTTAAGGTACCATAAGAGGTAGTTTCTCATCAAAGTCAGCTGCCACGTGCTGAAGCAAGATGGTGGGCAATCTCTGCAGGGTTTCAGCCTTCCCCTCTGGGCCTCCTCTTCCACTTGAGGTTCCGTGGGCCCAGCTTCTTCCCAATCTCAGCTGTAGTCTGGCATAGGGCTTGTCTCTCAGGGCTTCCTATATCAGTCTCAGCTCTCTTCCCAAGGTCAGCTGTAAACTATCAGGCAAATGGTCCATCTCTCCCCAGGGCTTTAGCTGTTTGAGCCTTCTCCTTCCTGTCACATGACAGGATCAAAAATGACAAAGTTCTCTCCTTGTGTCTGTCTGTCTTCTTGTGTCTGTGTGTCCGTGTGAGTGTCCACTTATATCAGAACCAGCATGGGGGTGGAGACTCAACCTGAGTCACATCCTCTGATGTAGTCAAATCAAAACCATGCCCTAATCTTAACATGAAATCGAACCAAAGACATCTCAGCTGAATTTAATACAATCAAAGGGTATCACACACAGACGAATAGATTAGTTTACAAACATAATCCTTTTTTCTTTTTGGGATTAATAAAATAATCTCAAACTGTCACATCTGCTATTACCCTGACAGAGCTTTCCTTGAATGCCAGGAGTTAACAGGGAAAAAAAAAAAGAAAGAAGGAAAAAAGAAAACCCCTTCCCCAGTCTTTGCAGATTGAACTGTGTGGGTGCTATTCAAAGTTCACCTATACAATGAGTATGGAGAATAGCTCCAGGCCAGAGCAGGGGTCTTCCATCCTTCCTCTGCATACACCTGTCTTGGGGGCTTGTTTGGCCCTAGGAATTCCACTGTTTGCACAGGTACAAATGTCCCTTCTTCCCTAGCAAACAGTTCCTTCCTGGTCCCAAGCCCTGCACTGTCCGTCCTACAGCCAGGAATCCCCTGACCCAGACACCCACTTGACTGCCCTCTCACAGCATTCTAGGAGACTGTGAGTCACCTTCTACACGCAGGGCAAGTTCTGGGACGGCGACTCCTGCAGGCCACCACCAGACAGATGGGTCCCAGTATGGACACACGCGTGACTGCTTCCTCTGGAACTGGGACCAGGGGTCTGCACTGGGCATGGACTGACTCTGCGTTGAGCTGGTGAAGGGATGGGAGGGGGGCCAGCTGGACGCCCTGAGACCCTACCACTTTTAAGTGGCCTTTTCTTGACTCAGTGCTTGCCCTCTTAGTCCTTTAACTGCTTTCTGGAACTTTGAGAAAGATGTTTCCACCAGTTCTTACTGATTGCTCAAAGCATCCATGGGGGGACAGAGCCCTGAAGCCCCTTTCTCTGCCATCTTCAATACTGAGTTCTTTTGAGTTATCCAGTGAAGATAACTTCTAGTGGGAAATTGGGTTCTCAGGGCTGGAGATAAAGACTTGGAGTTATGAGATTAGGTGGCAGCAGAAGCCATGAGTCAGAAGAGACAAGCCCAAGGATGACACTCTGGGACCCACCAAGGATTAATGGGTGAGCAAGGAAAAACGGTCAGCCCAGGAGACCTGAAAAGCAATAAAACAGACTTGCTGTCCTTTTCAATAAATCTTTTACAAATCAGCAAGAAAACAATAAACACCCCACCCCTCAAACAACCAAAGGATATAAGCAGAAAGTTCACAAAAGTTATACAGACAGGTAATGAACACGAAAAATGCTCACTTGCTAACGATCGGCAGGAAAGCAAATAGAAACAAAACTGAGATAGAAAGGAGACAGAGATGGTTGCGAAGGAAGAAAGTAGGGACATTGGTACTCGGGGAAGAAGGAGGGAATGGAGCCAGGGACCAGTGCAAAGGTTAGTCAAGAAAGAAGGGGGGGTATCCTTCTTTAAGACAGGACAGAAGAAGGGGGGGCATCAAAAGTTTGGAGATGGGCAGGAAGAAGTCGGTGAGGTTCCAGAGCTCCGTGAGGGAGGAGAGGATGGGGGTGGGGGACTTGGGCTGAGTGGATGGCACAGGCTTGTGGTGGCCATGAAGAGGGGGTGTTCCAGGGAGAAGTTAAAGGGTTGACAAGCATTCCTTTAACTGTTTTAGATAGTTACTGAACAAGAATCGCAGTAGTTCTAAATTCCCTGTGCCCTTAAACCTGGGAGGTGGTCCCCAGGCCTCCCTGAAACCACACCCTTGTGACTTCCTCTAAGCAACGTGAGGCCAGCAGAGGCTTAGAGCTTCCACATCTGGGCTAGCTGCTGGGAACCCTGAGGCCAGGAAGTGAAGAAGCCTGGACTGGCCTGCGGATGACGATTGCTACTGTTGCCCCGCCCCCGGCAGCCCACGCTCCCGGCATGGGTGTCCAGCCGACACCAAACAGAAGCGATGAGTGGTCCCCGTTCAGCCCAGCCAGATGCCAGCCCACAGAATCGCGAGCAAATAAATGGTGCTGTTTTAAACCACTGAGTTTTGGGGTTATTTGTTAGGCAGCAATAGATAACAGATATACCCGGCTTATGTCAATCACCAGGCTCCCAGCTTACCCCATTTCCTGAGCTCTGAACATCCATTCCCTTTTCTTTCCCAATACTCCCGCAGGTATCTCAAGGGAAGATGGTGCTCCCTCCCCATCCCTCAGGCCCTGGGTCCAGAGGGGGGAAGTTGGGTCCTCCTTGCTCCTCATCGCCACTTCTAGACCAATCTCCCTCCCCCACCCTCCCAACGCTCCACTGTCTAGTAGTTTTGAATGCCAAGTTTAGGTACAAAACAGTAAGTGGTATTGCTCCCAGCCACCGCTTTCTCCTGAATCTCAGCACAGACTGGGTGGAGAAGGCAGATGGCTGGATTTTCCTAGAAACAAGAATTGGCAGCCCTCACAGAGTTCAAGGACATGGGAGCTGGAGGGTGCTGATGAGAGGGCCCTGAGGTGACTGGCCGTGATGTGCCTGCTAGGAAGGGGTCACCGACCTGGAGAGCTCAGAGGTGTGCAGGCCGGGGAGGAGGGCGCACGCAAGGAGGAGGCTGGGCCGGGTGGGATATGAGCATTTGGGGGCGGAACAATTCCTCAGCTGGGGCTGTGGGGTGGGCTGCCTTTTGGGGTGTCTAAAAGCACGTCTAAAGGTCGGCACTGCTGGGAGATGGAGCTCAGGAGCTGGGGGGAAGGCAGGGTGCGAGTGTAAAGCTGCCCCAGAGCAGGTCTCCTGAGCCCTTCTGGGCAGCGGGAGGCAGGCACAAAAGAAAGGGAGGGAAATCGGTTCTCCGCTCGGTGGGGCTGCAGGTAAACGTCGTCATTTCCTTCCTGCACTGGGAGCAATGAATTTCCCAGCCCCCGGGAGGGCGGGAGCTACAGAGGTGGCCGTTGGGCAGCAGCAAGACCCTGGCTCCAAGGGATTGGAGGCTCAGCTGTGGGACGGGCCTGGAGTCACGGGCAAGGCTGTTTCTGTCCATGAGGGGCCCTAGGCCTGTGACTTTGTCATGCGTGGCTCAAACTGGGGACCAGGAGGGCCACTCAGCCTCATTCAGATGCCACTGCCTGGAGACTGGCAACGCTTAAAAAATAATGACCTGAGGGGAAGCGGATGTAGCTCAGTGATTGAGCAACTTCCTCCCACGTGTGAGGTCCTGGGTTCAATCCCTGGTACCTCCTAAAAAAAATAATAACCTGATTCTCAATCAGAAAATTGTTTCTTGAAACCCTGCTCTGTGAGGCGTTAAGGTTTGACTTTGCAAAGAATGGGAACTCATCAGTACCTTCTAAGAGTAAGCCCTCAAGCAAAGTAAGAATTCCTTCAGGATTTCTTAAACTTCTGGGGTCAACAATTATTTCTTAATTGTTCTGATAACTTTTTTCATAATTATTTATTTTAATGCCACATATTTTCATGCCTTTTTATTTTATTTTATCAATTTAACCCACTTTACTTCCCCAAGTCCCAGTGTGTACACTTATATATTAGGTTGAACCATGTGAATTGGCTAATATTTGATGTACCATTTTTGACCTACGAAAACAGCACTTTCATATGTTTTACACCTAAAATATTCTTTGCAAAAGAAATAAAACTGGCTTATTTTGTAAAGTGCTCCATAATGCCAATGTTTCCTAAGCCTGGGGATATTTATTGTGTTTGTAGCCCAAGAGGAGGGGCCTGGGTGCATCAGGTGTGGCCGTGGCTGACGTGAGTTCTCCCAGTTTACAGGTGCACAGTTGGGGCATAGGGATGGGAGGCCGGTCAGCTGGAGAGCAGTTGGGCCTCCCCTTTTGGGTGCTGCTTTCCGAACCCGCCTGCCTGCCGCCAGTGATCTACTCACCATAGGACTGACACACCACGTGCACCAGGGGGTAAGATTTCCAGAGGACCCGGTCACACCAGGAGGGCAAGTTGTACTTCATCTGCAAGTCAAGGTCACAGGCTTTGTAAAATGCTGCTACTTTTTGTTTTAATCCTTAAAAGACAAGATCAACTGGTGTCCTCTGCCCCTGAACTTATCTGCTATTAATTCTTTATAGAATTTCCCCATAGGCAGCTTAAGCCCTTTTCACTCTCCTCAAGTCCTGACTCCACTGCCATGCCCCAAACTTCTAGATGTCCTGGACTCCTGCTTCAGAAGTAAGAGCAATTCATCTGGCTTGTGCTCCCTCCTCAACTATCCTTTTCATTTTGTCAGAATCTCTTACATCTTCACCTTCTCTTATTATTATTTTTTTTGATACAGATGAACCCCTCTACCTGTATTTTCAACCCAGTATTCATCTACTTTCTCCAGATAGTTACTTTAATAATATATATCAGCTACCTACTCACCTATCCACTTATTCTTCTACCTACTCATCCATCCATCCATCCACACAACTACCCAACTATTCAGCCACTTGTCCATCTTCCCATCTACTTCCCATCCATCTACCTATCTGCCTATTTCTACACGCATCCAACCACCCTCCCATCCATCTTCCCATCCATCCACCCACCCACCCATCCATCCAATCATTCAAACAATACCTACAATATGACAAGCCCTCTCCCGGACCTCAGGGAAAAGTGGTGGGAGAGATAGCCCCTGCATTCAAGGAGCTCACATCCACTGGGTGCAATAGACAAGGTAAATTGGCAATAATAACTATTTCTTCTTAATCAATGTCCTTATCCTTTCATGCTCTAGCTTTTTCTCCTCTGCTTACACCTTGAGAAGGTGCTCGTCCCCAAAAGAGCATACTCCTCCTGGCATCTCCCTGTCTTCTTTCTTCCTTTTACTAAATTTCTTTCAAGACTGTTTTATTTTCACTGCTCCACTTCTGGACAACCCACTTACTTTTTTTTTTTTTTAAGATTTATTTTATTTTATTTTTTTTATTTATCCCCCCCTTGCTGCTTCTGCTCACTGTGCCCATTTGCTGTGCGTTTTTCTGTGTCTGCTAGTCTCCCCTTTGTTGCGTCACCTTGCTGCGTCAGCTCACTGCGCCACGTGGGCCGGCTTGCCTTCACCAGGAGGTCCCGGGAATCGAACCCGGGGCCTCCCATATGGTAAACGGGAGCCCAAACCAGTTGAGCCACAGCTGCTTCCCCCCACTTACTCTGATTTATTTATTTATTTTTGGACTTGAGATCCAAGTTACTACAGTAAAGCAGATTAATCAACTGTACACCTTGATGACTTTTCACATTGATATATAACCATTTAACCACTACTCAGATCAAGATATAGAAAACTTCTATTATCCCCAAAGGGTCCCCTTCCAGAATGAGCCTACTGCCCCCACCCCCCGCAGAGGTGAGCACTACTTTGACTAATGTCTCCACTGATTAATTTTGCCTATTCTTGAATTTGTATCAATGGAGACATTCAGTATATATTCTTCTGTGTCTGGCGTCTTTCACCCACGTGGCTGCTTGTAGAAGCTTTTTGTTGCTGGGGTAGTATTCCATTGTATGCACATACCACTGTCATCCATTCTATTGTCGATGGACATAGGGTTGTTCCAGTTTGGGGACATTATGAACAAAGCTGTTATAAACATCCTTGCACCTGTCTTTTGGTGAACAAACGTATTCCTTTTTCTTGGGTATGCACCAAAGTGGAATTTCTGAGTCATAAGACAGGTACATACTTAGCTCTCATAGATGCAAACAATTACTTGTTAACATAGCAGTTCTCAGGGCCAGCTGTCTCTGAGAATTACCTGTGGAGCTTTACAAAATTCTAGAAAACAGGGCCACAGCCCAGATGTGTCACATCAGAATCTCTGGAGTGTAAGGTCCCAGCTTCCGTATTTCCAAAATGCTTCACAAGTGATTCATCTGCACAACCTTGGTAAAGAACTGCCCTTAGCCCTTTGCAGTCTAGATTTTCACATCCATGATTACTCAAACTGTTCTTCAAATCCACCAAATCCTCTGAACCACTAACTCCAACTCCTTGGGCTTGGTTCTCATTTCATACACTGACTGCCAATACTCCTTGAAAGTCATTCTTCCCCTGGCTTCAATGATGCTAAGCTGCCCTGGTCCTCCACCCCCCTGTGTGAGCACTCTTCTTCTGTCTTTGCTATTGTCTCTGCTTCCTCCTCTAATCTCTGAATGTAAATTCTGCACCCCCCAATCTGCCCATAATCTTTTGCTTCTCTTCTTCTCTTCCACTCACTCCTTGACAGCCTCAGCTACTTTCCTGGGTTCAAGCATCTTTTCTGTGCAGATCACCCCTCACTGCCCCTGCATCCTCCTCCTCCTTTACATGGTTGTCAGATTAATTTTTTTCATCAGCCCCCAGATGTGACCCCATGTACCTGCCCGAGATGCCTTTAAGCCAGGTGACCCCACCTACACAGCATTCAGTGGGCACCTTATAAGAGGGTTTCCCAGCATCCACTCTAATTCACGGCAGAAGCCCTGGATCTCCTCTCCTCTCAGTTTTCTCTTAAACTCCTGCTCTGTTCTGGAATCTACCCAATGTCTGGGCTTTCTTTTCCACTTCCAGTTCCTCACTCATTCCTGAGCTCAGGTGAGTCCTAGACTTTGTTCTGCATTTCCCATGGCTTCTAACTGTACTGGGTAATTCACCGTTCCACTAAATCTCACACCCCATACCCAGCAAGGGGTTGGTTTCCTTGGGTTGGGCCAGAATTTCCTGCCTCGGCATCTGCTCCAGCAGTTCTTTCAACTTCAGATGTATCAGCCCCCTGTTTGTCATCATGTCTGCCTGCCAAAATCCAAGCTTCCCTTCAAGGTATCTCAGATGGCACTCCCTTGAAGATGCCTTCCAGATCTTTTCCTGTCCTAAGTCAGTTCCGTCTCTGACTGCTCCTCATTGCATTTGGCACCATCACGTTGTCTCTGAATTAGTTAGTTGTGTATTTTGTCTAGTCTTGTCTTTCCTGCTATAAACTCCTTGGGGGCAGACATCTCATTCATCTTTGATCCCCTTCACCTAGCAGAGTGTCCAGCCATCAGTAAACTTGGTCATCATATTTATAGCCCATAAATAGGCTATCAGAAACAAACAAATGAATGAATGAATGCTTTAATGCAGCTTTTCCCAAACACTGTTCCTTGGAACACAAGCAACCTTATAAGGTATTAATTGGTATTTCACAATCAAATAAATTTGGGAAATGCTGCACACTAATCTCCTTATGGAGAATCATTATGTTTGTAAGTCTCTAAAGGCTCTGATAAGTCCTGCAGTGAAGAAGCCTGTTTAATGTAATTCACCTGGCAGTTGGCCAAATCTATTTGATCACAGGAACTTTTTAAAAAATATGAGCTTCAGTATCCAGTTAAGGAAATAATGCTTCTCAGATTCTTAGCATATCTGAGATGGACATAAATCATAAAGATCATTAGTTCAACTCTTTGCGGTATGCATGCTTGGCTTTCCTACATCTCCTTAGGAAAGGTTTTTGCTCTGTGACACAAAGCAACATGATTTCTAATTTTTGTTTGTTTGTGGGTGAGGATGAGCAAGGGAGGGCTGGAGATGAGGGGAAGGCGAGGCACCTGTGCTGTGGAACTCACCCCTGTGGCCTTCTGCTTGGTATAGGCATATTTGTCCCGAGTCAGTCTTTCAAAGCGGTAGGTCGGAGCGAATGTGATTTCTTCCTCCTCTGCAACAGAGAGACTTTGGTTTCAGTTCTGATTCTGCAAGTTTCACATCTGGCCAAGTTTCCCTCTTCTCCAGGCATAATCTTTCCCCTGGTAAAACTATTTGGGGAAAAGGGGAGACAGAACGATGGGGAGAGGCCCCTGGGAAGAAGACTGTGGTTCTTACCAAAGTGCAGGAAAACCTTCTGCTCCTTCCTCTCCATGAGCAGCTGGTCGTGGGACAGGAGGTCTGCGTATTGCTGCTGCTTGATTTTCTGGATGATGCTTTCTGCCTCCTGGAAATGAGGACACACCCCGGCCACTGGTGAGACACCCCTCTTCACCCATATTAATAGGAGGTGCATCGCCAGCCACCCAGAACCACCTGCCCTGACCCTGCCCAGACCAGCACTCAGCCATTTTATAAGGAAAACACCACAAAAGTAGTAAAATATCATCAGAATGACAGAAGTTCCTGGCAATTCCAAATTTGCATATGAACTTTCAATTTATCCATTTTGACTTTCAGTATTCTTTTTTTTTCAAAATTAAACCAGGAAAGCAAACTCCTTAATAACATTGGTAGAAGCTGAATAGTGCTGTCAGGATGGCTTGGCTTTGTTTCATTGTGGTTACAGATATATAACATAAAATTAGCCATTTCAACCATTTTTAAGTGTGCAATTCAGTGGCATTCATTACAATTACCTTGGGCTACCATCATCGCCATCCAGTACCCCCAACAGAACCTCTGTTCCCATTAAGCAGCAAGTCCCCATTCAGTATCATTTTTGTTAACACTTTGTTAGATAGGTAGGTATGTCTCTTTCTCTCCCTCTCTCTCTCTGGGAACTGAGATAGCCTGTTGGAAGCCCATGAAAATATTTGAAGCCCCAGTGCTCAAATGTGTAGGCATCCAGCCCTCCAGTCCAGGCTGGTCCTACAACAGAGTCAGTGCAATATCAGTGGCATACCCTCCCGCAGACTTAGCAGCTTGAACCAAGTACCTTAGTACCTTAGTACCTTAGTACTGATTACCTTGAACCAGGTGAGAGCTGCTGCTTTGGTGAAGGTACCTGGCTATTGCTGGGTGATGTGAATGACTGACAGCCCCTTACAAACTGTGGGGTCCTGCCCACCATCTCTACCCTCTGCGTGATCAGCCATGAGGGAGAGGAGCCAAGTTGCAACAAGGAGCAAGGGAAGGGAGGAAGGGAGGGTCGGGGTAGGCAGGATGGGGGCATGGATGAGTCTCTGTGGAGCCTCTGGACAGCAAGAGGCCCAGAAGCAGCAGAGGGATTTGGGGTGATGCTGGAAAACATCCAGGAATGGGGGGTCAAAAGATCTGGGTCCAATCCCGACTTGGTCAGTGATTGGAACTGACTCTGGGTGATTGCCCTAGTCTGTCTGTGCCTCCATGTTCCCATTTGTAAAATCTGGTCAGTTTCTGTCCTTCCTTTTTCCCTCAGAAACAAGACAAAACCCAGTAGGGATGGATGTGGCTTAAGCAGTTGAGCGCCTGCTTCCCACATGGGAGGTCCCGGGTTCAGTTCCCAGTGTCTCCTAAAAACAAAAAATCAAACAACAAGCAAACAAATGAGAAAAACAACTCAGGGTAGCCGATGTGGCTTAGTGGTTGAGCTGAGCGCCAGCTTCCCACATATGACGTCCTAGGTTCAATTCCTGACCTGTTACCTCAAAATCAAATCAAACCATACAAAACAAACTGTTAGCTGGGGATGCGAGACCTGCCCAGGTGTAGGCTATAAACTGGGGTCTCTGGGCAGATGGGCATCATTTTGCCTGCAGGACAGCTTTGCCTCTCCCTCACCCCATCTTTTGGGAGCACGGTTCTGGTTCTAGACCTGTCCTGGGGTATATGCCTGCACACCCTCCTGCCAAGGGAATCTCTAAACCCCTGAGGGGTGAGCAAGGCTGTGCTCTGGTCCACATGCCCCCAACCCCCCAGCAGATGGCACCATGAGTGTGCATCCAACCTAAGGAATGTTGTCCTGGGTTGGCCCAGGATTGGATAAGAAAAGACGGGTGGGTCACCTCTGACACCTTTTTTGGGCATTTGGGACTAGCAAGCTGAAGGGCTGCCACTCACTGGCTGGCTGGAGAGCCAGAGCGATGGTGGGGAGAGGGGGTGGCTGTGACAGTGACATGGGAGCTAGGGTTGAGCAGAGGTGAACCACAGTGATAAGCTGAGGCTCCATAACCGGGAGAACGCCCAGCTCCCAAGGGGAGCAGCCGCCTGGGTGCAGCTCAGGGCATGGCTCTCCCAGTGACCCTCCCCCCAGCTCAGTGGAGGGAGCCCCCGCCCTCGGCAGGGGCCCCAGAGGAACAGCTCCTCACCGACACCGGCAGCTCCAGGCGGTAGTTGAGGTCCCCGAGCCAGAAAAGGTGGGTGAAGCGGTGAGTGATGTTAAAGGGGCTTAGTTTCTTGTCTCCCAGGGCCAGAAACCGGAGAATGTTCATGTAGTTTTGGTTTCGCCTGATTAAAGGAAGAAGCAGCCATCTAGTGCGGGGTCACTGGTTCCCCACGCGGCTAGCAGCGGAAGTCAAAGGGAGTAGGGGGCGCATCCAGCCCCAGCTGCAGAGAGCCCAGGGAGCAAGTTTTATAGGCAGTGGGGGATGGCGGCGGGCAAAGGGCCTTTGGGGTAATGGGGAGCACAGGGGGTGGGGCCCGGGTTGCAGAATGCCATCCACCCAGCAGGGAAGCAGATTGGTGCATATTCTAGAAGGCTGTCCTCCTGGCTGGGCCAACAGGTAAAATGTGCCTTGATCTGCGAGGAAGCAGCAGATGAGCCTTTCCCACTGGAAAGGGAGTGGCATTTAGGTGTCTATTGGTTAAAGACACCAGTCAAGGTGTCTCACTGGGACCAGGAGGGTCCCCGCAGGCCACTAGGGTGCATGGGGTGTGAGGTCTGTCTGGGCAAATGCTTCAAATACCGGCTCTCCAGGGAACGAGTGGCCTCACCTGAGTTTCTTTTCACTTCCTGAGGTCAAGTGGCTGTTAACGAATCCCAAGGAAGTCCCATTAAACATGAAGGACACCCCGACGGCCCCCTTGTTCCCTAAAGGCAAAGGGAGAAAGAGGTCAAAATAGACTTGGGGAAATCAGGGTAAGACAACACTGTTGATGACGAGTGCAAGAGGCAGATGTGGGAAAGAGGAGAGGAAAACATGCCCTTGGGTGGGGGATGCGACAGGCCCTCTGGACCGACGGGTGAGAGTTCCTGGGGGGCCGAGGAAAGGCAGGAGTGTCCCGAAAATGCCTGAGGGAGAGTGGGCAGCAAGAGGTCCCCAGGATAAAATGTGAACCTGTCGCTCCTGAGCAGGGAGCAGGTACGGGGTGCAGGTACACGGCCGGCAGCCTCAGGGATCTTGGCAGGGCCAAGTGGGGAGCTGCTGGGGTACCCGGCTCCCAGGAGCTCCCTCCACGGGGGACGTGCCAGGCAGTGGTGGGCCATCGGAGCAGAAGAAGGTCCGGAGGAGGCGGCCAGGCCCCAGGACTGAGAGGGCTGCCCTCCCACGGAGCTAACTCAAGGCCCGGTGAGCAACTGGCCCTGAGCACAGGTTTCTCTGTCCAAGTTTTCATCTGTTCTAGAGTAGTGGTTCTCAAAGCGTGGTCCCCGGACCGGCAGCGCCAGCACCACCTGGGGACTTGCCGGAATCTGTTCAACAAGCCCTCTAGGTCAGGGGTGGGCACGTGTTGGCCCACTGCCTGCTAAGAATATTTCTACGTTTTTAAATAGCTGAAAAATAAATCAAAAGAAGACAATCTTGTGACAAGTAAAGTTTATATGAAATTCAATTTCCCGTGTCCATAAATAACATTCCGCTGGAACGCCACTGCACGTACGTCTTGCTAGGACGGCAGCACTGAGCAGGTGTGGCAGAGACCTGATGGCCCATGAAGCCTAAAGTATTTACTCCCTGGCCCTTTGCAGAGAAAGCATGCAGACCCCTGTCCTAGGTGATCCTGACACATGCCTTTTGTCTAGGCCTGCTCTGTCCAGTACGGTGGCCACTGGCCACACGTGGCTATCGAGCACTTAAAATGTGGTTTGTGGGAATTGAAGTGGGCATTAGGTGTAAACTACACCTCGGGATTCTAAGACTTAGGAAGTAAAATGGGATGTGAAATATCTAATAATTATTTACACTGAACACCTGTACAAGTGACAGTAGCTTGGATATATGGATATATAATCTGTTATTGCAATTAGCCCATTTGGCCTCAGGGCCTTTGCTTTCCCTGTTCCCCCTGCCTGAAATGTTCTTCCCAGTGCGGATCCCACCTGACTCCTCAGAATTCAGCCCCACGTCCTTCTCAGAGACACGCTCTGCTCTGATACTCTGCATTCCTTTGGCAGAAACCATCGGTTCTCCACTTGTTTGCTCGTGCCAACGAGAGCGGGTCCCTGGGCAGGGGTCGGGGGAGCTCGGTGGTGGGGCAGGGAGGGAGTGGCTGGAAGACGGGCAGAGGCCGGGCAGGGACACAAAGGAGGCAACAGGGCAGCAGAGGGCCAGGGCTTCAGCGCAGGCTCCGAGGCGGCCGCTGTGCCAGGAAGGGGGGAGAGAAAGTGGGCTGGGGCCGGCCGGCCGCCCTGGGCAGCCTGAGGCTGACGCCGAGCCAGCCTTTCCCCCTCGGAGGCAGCGCTGTGGGGCTTGCCCCGTCCTGACGCCTTGCCCTCACCCTGCCACAGCCCCTGGCGCCTGGGTGCCCCTCCTGACACGCTCACACAGACTCACAGACGTGCCCTCGCACTCCACGGGCTCACAGGCGTGCACACAACCTCACAGAGACTCACACTCACACACACATCCAGACAAGCTCAGGCATGCCCTCACACTCAGGAGCAAAGACACAGACACAGCACGCGTAGATTCACACTCAGGCGCCCTCGCACACGCTCACGTCCTGCGGTCACGTCCTGCGGGGGTGCGGCCGGCTCACCCAGCGTGTTGGCAATGCCCGTCTTCACGTTGTCGGTACAGATGTGGCTGATGCGGTTCTCGTGCTCCGGCTTGGCCAGCACCACGATGCGGATGTTCCAGAGGGTGTGGATGGCGATCTGCCGGGCACAGGGTGGGCACAGGGTGGTGACCGCGGTGACGCATGCCCAGCCCTAGCCCCCCGGGTGTGTAGCCCCTGAACTCCCTAACAGCGCCCTGCAGATGAGAAGGCAGAGAGCAGGGCTGCTCATTTAGCTGCACTTAGAGGAGGGAAGCCAGGACAGGAAAACGGGGGACTCCGGAGACGATGAGCGGCGTCCCGGGGACCATCCATTTCCGCCTATGCCCCCAGGTGCATCCTCGGGAGGGTGCACGTGGAAGGTGTGTGTGGGGACCACGTGAGCACCCAGACAGGGCTGGAAGCTGAGAGCCCACAGGCCACGCCTGCCTTGCCTCCGAGATGTTCCCCAGAGCCCCCTGCTCCCGGGGTCCCAGCCCCGGGGTGGGGCCGGGCTCCTCACTGTTTTAAAAGTCATGCTGGTGATTTCCTGCAGGGAGTGCTTGAGTATCTCCAGCCACTCCTTTTCTCCCAGGGCGTCCTCCTGGGTGCCGATCACGTAGATGTCGTGGGGGATGTAGTCAGCGGAGTCGTCCCGCGTCTTTCCCTGCCCCTTGGAGAGAAACCAGGACGTGATCTTCTTGGGAGGGGGGGCGTTACCTTCAACAGCAAAACCCAACACCAAGTGAGTCAAAGGCACATTCCGTCAACGGCATCAGGGGAATTAAAAGCGGAGGGGGAGGGGCGTGGGGGAGGGGGGTGACAGCTGCACAAAAACCATCCTGGCAGCCGAATGACATCCCACAGGTGACAACTAAGCACCAATATCCCCCAGCATGTCGGGCAGGGGCAGGGCTCAGTCCAGTTTCTCTTTGAAGGTGATGTTAAGCTTCAAAGACTAGAAACATCAGAAGATCCCAGGTGGGAAGTGGCAATAGTTGAACAATAGCCAAACACCGCCCTGGGCTTTGGGGCCACGATAGGAATTGAGACACAGTCTTGGCCCTCAAGGAATTGACTCTACTGACGAGACAGCCCAGAAAGATGGCATGTTAGGGATGGATGACTCCCACGGCTGGGAGTCAGGGAGCTGAGACCTGAGAGCTGAGAAAAGCATGAACCCCCCCTCTGCTTCCATTTGGAAAGATGAGTGGAAACAGCTTCATAAAGGAAGGATGAAAGGTCTATTTCTCCTCCCTGTGCCCACGAAGGATGAGTAAACTTTTTTCCCCAAGATAGAACCTTCTCGGCTCACAGTATGTCAAGAGGTAACTGAGTCCCGTGCCCACCTCTGTATTCTACCTCCGCGTGGCTCCTGGGGGGCATGCATGAGCACTAGGTGGATCTCTGCTGATGGAGACCCTCCCACCTGCCCTCTCCTAGCAGGGCCCCCAGGCAGCTCCATCACCCTGTCTTCTGTGTGAAGTGCGCCCCCTGCAGTTGTGCCCCAGGATGGCCCTGACCATGCTGAACAAATCTAAGAGTGCTCTGCTCACAGAGGGAGGATGGGAAAGGGGCCAGAGGCCCGTGTGCACCCCAGGGTAAGAGTTGGAGAAAGCAGGGGGCCACTGAGAGCCCCGGAAGGGCTACAGGCGGGTCCCCAGACCGGCCAGCACTCGGCTGCAGTGTTGCTGTGGTCCGGGGACATCTGGGCGTGGACTGGCAAACTGGGCGGAGGGGAGGCCCGGGAGGGCCGCGGGCTTGTGTGCACAGGGTCGGAGCCCGTTGGAGGATGCCGCGAGCCGGGAGCCGCTCCCAGCGCCTCCTGGGAGGCCCTGGCTCCTTCTCCTCTCGGGGCGCTGGGAGTCCTGGGCTGTGGTTCAGTTGCCAAAAGGACCCCCGCCCTCCACAAAGGGCTGACGCTCAACGCTTTCCTCCCAGACGCTCCCGGGCGACTATCTGCTGTGTGGTGGTGGGTGCTGGTGGGCAAGGGTATGCTGGTGCTGGGAGGCGGCGGGCCTGACTCTGATGGGGATAAGGGGGGGGGTCCAGTAGGGCCGCCAGACAAGGCCCCCAGCCAAATGTGAATTTCATATAAAAATGGAAAGTTTTGAAGTGTAAGTATGTTCCATGCAATATCTGCTTATCTGAAATTCAAATTTAACTGGACATCCTGTAGGTAGGTATGTATTTCTAGCTGAATTCTTCTACTAAAAATTGATTTTTATTCATATGAAATTAAAATTTAACTGGCCATACTCTATATCTATCCATCTATCTATCACCCACTTATCATCACTTTTTCTCCCTACTTACCCATCTATCATCTATCAATCATTCGTCTTTTTCCTTCCTCCCTCCCTTCCTCCTTTCTTTCCTTACCTATTTATCTATCTACCTATTTCTCATCTGTTATCTATCTTCTATCATCTATCATCTCTCTCTCTAACTACATATCTTCCTTCCTTCCATCCATCCATCCATCCATCCGATCTATTGATCTCTCACTAAATCTGGCAACTCTTCTCTTTCTTCCAGGCCCAAGGCCCCTTGGTGAGCTGCCTAAGGCTGGCAAGGTGCCCTGGAGCCCCTCACCTAGATATTCGTTCTCTTTGCCTAAAACTTTCCATTTAGACATGCAAATACCCACTTTGGTTGCTCTTGGAGTACGAGAATCCCAGAGCCTATTTCTCTTACAAATCATCTCAGGAAGAGGAGGCTGTGTGGATGAGCTGGGGATGGGTGGAAGAGAGGAGCCAGGTGTTGTCCACCCCCCGCCCCGCGAGGCTGCCCGAGGCAGGAAAGGAGAGCCCTAGCAGGGGTGATGGGAGAGAGGGGAGGCATCTGGACGCACCCATGTTCCAGGTGCCGATGAAGATGGTGATCATGTCTGGCTCTGGCTGCTCTGAGTGCTTGTTCTTCATCTGCTGGAGGAGCTGACAGAAGCCTTCTCTCTTCTAGGGATGGAAGGGCAGACAGGCTCAGAAAGGCTCCTCCCCACCACCACCCCGCCAGCACATTACACTTTTCAAAGGACTTGGTCAGCTTCAAGAAAACTGAGAAGAGCCTAAGTCGGTATGAACTCCCAGGACAGCAATCTGGAAATAAGCACCCAAAGTCTTAAGGCGCCTTCTCTTTGACCCAGCCATTCCCCTGCAAGGGCTTGACTTCTGAGAAAACAACCAGGAACCGCACTGAGATCCTCCTGGATCAATGGACATGGCAGCACAGTCTTCAATAGAGAAAAAAAGAGCAACAACCTTAGTGTCCAATCTTTGGGGATTCATTAGTTATTTTATTCTGGACCATTCATATGCCAGGATACCAGGGGCGTTCAGAATTAGGGTGCAGAAGTGTCTTTATCGACATGAATATTCACAATATACTGTTAAATACAGCAAGAAAGATCACAAAACAGCCTGAATAGCACCACTGCGCTTTTTTTTTTCATTTCCGAGACCCTGCTCAATTTTTTCCATTCTTTTCTTTATCTGTTCTTTTCTATGTTTGTTTTCAGAGGCCATATCTTCAAGCTCACCGATCCCACTGCACTTTTTATTAAAAGAAAAACACCTGGATGGATATAGTCCAGAGATAACCAGTGGTATAAGGTTGTTTTTATTTTCAAATTTGTGCCATTTGTAATTGTTATTTTTTTCACCCATGAGTCTAGATTACTTATGTTGCTAAAGAAAATTAAATAAATTAAAAAGAGCACAGGAAGGCTTTCATAGCCTCCTTAGTTGTCTTTGTCTGTTTTTCCTAGACACAGTGGGGGCCCTCTCTGAGGTTTCATGCAAGGGGGAAGACAGGCTTCAGACAACGCACGCACAGACATTAGATGGCGCCATGGGAAATCGCCACTATTGCACTGTTTCAGGTCTACAAGGACGGCAGCTTCGTATGGCTGAACCTAGGAACTGCGAATCTCTTAGTAGGTCTGCTGTGAAGAAAGCAGCTCACAAGGATGTTATGCTGGCTGTCTTTACTGAAAGCTGCCTTTGGTTGGAGATGGCGCAAACGATGGCGCCTCTGAGCTGGCAGCGATGGGCAGAACTGATCTTGTGTCCTCGGCCCACGTGCCTAGAACGCTGCCCGGCCAGGCTTGCTCTCTCTGCCTCCACCACCCGGTGGCTCCCCGGTTTATCCCACGCCCTTCCCTATCACTCCCCCAGCCCTCCCCACCCCCTTAGCCTGTCCCCAGCTACTCCCAGCACCCCTGCCACTTTGCCCTACATCCACTTCACCCCAGGGCAGGTGCAGTAGGAGCCAGATCAGGGATTGTGTGTGTGTGCGTGTATGTGTGCATGTGCATGCGTGTACATGTGGGGGTGTCCTGTGAGCCTGCATGGTGCCCAGTGCGGAGTTGGACGGCCCTGCTGCGAGGGAGCCCGTCCCGTACAGCAGAGCACTGAGGAAGGCAGCAGTGATGGGATTTCACGTCTCGGAGACCCCTGCCTTTGGCCACGTGGAGCTCGCCTCGAAGCCTGCAGAGCCAGGGTTTTCCATGCCATCCCTCCCAAATCCCCAGTCCCGGAACCAGTCCTCACAAAGGGTAGGGGGAGCCTCACTTCTGCAGAGAGGGGCAGAGTGGAGAGACAGAAGTCTTTGGGAAGGAGCAGTGGGGAGAGCTCAGAATTAAATCCAGGGGTGCCCAGAGGCTTCTGAGTGCAGCCCACAGAAGCTAAAAGCCTGTGGGGTAAGACGCTAGCACACCATTGTGAACAAGTAACAGCACTGAATTATGTATGTGAATGTGGTTCCAGGGGGAAATTTTAGGTAGTGATATGTTACCAGAATAGAAATCAAAAAACCAAACAGGACTGTCCAACACAGCGAACCCCACGCTAACCGATGGACCACACTTAATAGCACAATCATAAAAACGTTCTTTCAAGAATCACAGCAGATGCACCACCCTAATGCAAGGTGTTAATCATAGGGTGGCACATAGGAATTCTGTATTTCATGCACGATTTTTCTGTAAACCTACAACTCCTCTAATAAAAATAAATTTCAGTTAAAGGAAAAGGAGCAGGTAATAAAGGGCACAGCCTCAGCTGGGAGGCAGCTTGGCAGAGGCACACGGGCTCTGGAGTCAGAGGGAGCTGGGGCTGCTCAAATCCCAGCTGACCTTGAACATGCTCCTGAACCTCTCTGAATTCCGTTTTCCAAGGTGTGAAATGTGTGGTCCTGGCAATTGAGTGACACCAAGGCATGGTCCCCGCGCTCGAAGCTCAAAGTCAGGCATCCTCCTACCCCTGTCTTTGCCCATCTGAGACCTTTGTTGTCACTTACTTTGGAGTCAGCAAAAACATATTCTTTCCGCAGGGTCTTCTCCTTTTCTGTTTCTACCAAAATCACCAACTTGTTATGAAACTTCTGAGACTTGATGAGCTGCAGGACTTAAGAGAAATGGAAGTCCATTTATTCACTCACCCATTCATTTGACTCATGTGCACAGAATCCCCGCTACATCCCAAGCCCACGACCGTCGCCTCCCCTGACTTTCTTGTCCCCCAGCTGAACACTGAATGTGTATCTGGTCTCCCAGATCCTTTTGCTCCCAGCTGCTCTTCCTGGAAGGGGCTCAGCTTGGCCCCTCAAGGAGCTGGTGCCTGGGACAGGAAAGAGGGGGCCTGGCCAGAGCACAAAAAGGTTACACTGGTTTTACATCTTCACTCCCTCTCCTTCCTTTTTCCTTTCCTTCCTTTCCCCCCCTTTCTCCCCTCCTTTCTCTCTCTCTTTCTTTCCCTCTTCCCCTTCCTGTCTTCCTTTCTCTTCCTTCATTTGTTCTGTTTTCAATTTATATCTCAATTTAATTAAAATTTTTATTTTTACTTTTTGTCAAACAATTAAAAGAGTCAAATAGTTTCTACAAGAGTTTTATGAAAAACAGTACCCTCTAACCTCACAATGCCCCGTCCTCTAGAGGCAACTACTTCCAACTCTCTTAATGGGTTCTTTGGAAATGCTACTCCATGTCTCCAAATAACATGCTTCTATTGCTTCTTCCTGATGTTTCAGTTTTAGGTATTTCCTATTACATATTGACTTTTCCCACCATGGAAGATGAGGGTTTGGCTTTCTTTCATACACACAAGTTGTCTCCCCTGTCACCCCATCCTCCCTGCCACTCTATACTTTTGCTCCCTCATCCTTCCATAATTTATGTCACGATTTCGGTCAGATAAGTATTCAGCATTTACATTATTTGACTGCATAAATACTATGGATCGACAAGTCTGGATTGGGTTTCCTCTCCTACACAACTTTATGTTTTTCCTGGAGTTAATAATAGCCATGATTTTCATTGATCCTAATTCTCCCCCAGTTTGTAAATCCCTTCTCCATGTGACCAAGCACTTTAATCAGCTTTATCATCTGAAAGGAGCCTCTCCCAGGGCCTCAGGACTTGGCTTCTAGGCCAGATGCTGCACAACATTCATCCTGGGGATTTTCTTCTCTGTCATCCAGGAATCCATTCACCTCTTTCCTGGGTTGGATCCCATTTCTTGGATCCCACGTCCTTTCTTGGTTTACACCTTTATTTTAGCAAAGTAACATTTCCAGTAGCTTTCCACGAAAGGGGAAACAAGTGATACATTTTTTGGAGTCCTTGAAGTCTGAAAATTCCACACTCATGCTGAACTGACAGAACTCTAAATTTGAAATAATTTTCCTCAGGACTCTGGAGGCCTTGATTTACCGTCCTCTAACTTTGCAGGACTACTGTTGAGAAACACAATGCTGTTCGGATCCGCCTTTGCCTGTAACCTACTGTTTGCTCTGGAAATTTCTTTTCTTTGTCCCCACTGTTCAGAGACTTTTCAATTTTCAATCTGGAAACTCACATTATTCACTTCCAAGAAATTTTCTTGAATTATTTCTTAAATGATTTTTTCTCACTGTTTCCCTGTTTTCTCTTCCTTAAAGTTATTATGTTTGTAGGGACCCCCCTAGACTGGACTTCCAATTTTTTAAACCTCTTCCCTCCCATTTTTCACCTTAGTCCTTTTGTTCTGCCTCTTGGGAGCCTTCCTCAACTTTAACTTTCAACCCTCCCATTGAACTTTTATTTTAAAAATTTCTGGTATATTTATTTTTTTAAAGTACACTTTATTTTTAGAGCAGTTTTTTTTTAGGTTACAGAAAAATTAAACAAAATACAGTTTGCATATACCCATACACACACTGCCATAATATTTCTACTTCTCCTGAGTTCTTTTTGTTTTGTTCTCCAAATGTTCCTTTTAAGTAGCATTCAGTTCTTGTTTCATGGATGCAATTTCTTTCTCTTTTTTTTTTTGTAAAGTCATGTTTATTGACATCGTACAGAAAAATCTACCCTTTTAAGTATGTACTAATACAGTCATGCAACCCCCCCCCCAATTCCCTCATACCCCTTCATACTCAACAGGTCTCCATCCCCGGGAAACCATTGGTCATATAAAACCCACAACGAAAACAAAGTCTTGAAAAAATATCAGGTACTTTTGGCATGCCACCAAAATGAAGGTAGTGTCACATTTTATTATAGATGTGCATACATTTTACTTAGGGCACAGATAGATTCTAGCCAGAATTGAGCCTACCATGGCCATATATATGCCTCATCAGTAACCTTACAATACATTGTAAAAGCATAGTGTTCAGAATAACTCAAAGAAAGGAATTTTTAAAATGCTAATCTAGTTATTAACAAAAGTAACTTACTTAAAACAACTAATCTGAGCCACAGCTTTGTGAAGTTTGTGAATTAAGATTGCAAATTTGACTCACTTGTTCTTTGGGTATTAATACTGTTAAGTTTCAGATTGAGACTGGCTGATGAAAGAATTATCATAAATAATGGAAATTCTGTTGTTCCAGCATAGGCCAGAGCTATAACATTCTCAGAAACAGGTTCCTACAGATATTTGGGCCTTTCCTCTCAAAATTCACTCCTGCCACCACGATGAGGGACAAAGAAAGCAAAACGATTCTGTATGCATCAATAACCCTTATCCACTTGAAAAGGCCTCTCTTCCTTCTGTCTTTCCAACAGCAGCCCTTAAGTTCCTCAGCAACTTGAATTTGACAGCCAAGTCGCGTGGGGCAGCTGAAAGGGATGAATTTCTTTTTATCTATACAATTTCATCTATATAATTTGTTTCCTCCAAATTTTTCTGTCTTTTTGGTTATTTTTGCCCTGGTGTTGTGTTGTCTCATGTTACAGGCATCCCCCAATGCCTGGTGATCCTCGATTCTCTCTGTTCCAAGCAGGGCTTCCCTATTGGGTGGCTTTACGGTTCATGGGGAAAACCTCTGGAAGCTAGCGTCTTTAGGTCTTCACCCCTGGGCTGGCTAGGTACCCAGACTCTCCTGCCCTCCTGCCCAGAGGGCGTGGGCCTGCCCGGAAGCATTCTGGGAGCTGGGCAGGGAAGGCCAGGCGTCCAGCACTCAGAAAAGAACTCTTGTTTAGTCTCCCTGTTTCCAGTAGGTACCCTGCCCTCACCAGGCCTCGTGGCCCCCAGTCCTTTATGTTCTCCAGGAAATAAATGTCCAGACTTCTGCCACGATGAGCAAGAAGAGGCCACAGCTGTGCGAAGTGGATAAGACATCTGGGTCTAACTCTTTTTAACAGACTTTTATCATTATCATTGTCTACCTGCTTTCGATCTTCCAAAATTTTGTAGCTGTCACTCCCTCTCCTGTTCTCTTTATCTCTGTGAGTTTTGCCTTTAAGAAGGGACCTGACAATGGCATGTGCATTTGACCTGCCATCTTGAGTTGGACGTCTCACCAAGGGGACATGTGGATATCAGGAGCTCGCAGAAATCCCACGGTCCTGCTGGCCTCAGTGGTGAGTGCCACACGGCGTGGTTCCTGCACCACCAACTGGCATGGCCCCCGACTTCTCCAAGCCTGCTACTGTGAGGCCATGTCCCCAAGTTTCTGCAGTGAAAGTGTAGTTCTAGGCTAAGCACTTTCAATCCACCCCCTCCTGCTCAAACCATCAGTGATTCCCTACTTCTCCTGCCCAACCTGGCTCTGTCTGGAGGGTCAGCCCTGGTACTGTATATTCAGCTCTGCATGAAGGGGACAGCTTGTCATGCCTGGGATCCTCCCTCCTTACTGCTTTGTTCTGCCTTCCCCACAGCTTCCATGGGATTAAAGCCCAGCTCTTCCCACCATTGTTTTTGCTTGTATCTGCTTGCTGTTTTTTGCTTGTTGTCTACTCATCTGTTCATTGTCTGTCTGTTTTTTCTTTAGGAGGCATCAGGAACCGAATCTGGGACCTCCCATGTGGGAGGCGGGTGCTCAACTGCTTAAGCCACTCCCACTCCCTGCTGTACTCCTTTGACAGAAGACTAAACTGAGGCCCAGAGAGAAGGCACTGGACCCAGGTCACAAGCAGCTCCCCACACCCCACTGTGCTGTCTATGCACCTCCCATCGTTGCACAGGCCTGGTCCCCAGACCCCCACCCCACCTGCTGCTCCCTGGGAGTCCCTTGGACCCCAGCGCCTGAGTCCAGGTGGGACTTGGGAGCAGAAGGTTGCAGGAGGGAGCAGGCCCAGGTGGGGCAGACCCCACTCCCCAGGTAACTTTCAGTTTCAGCTACACCACAGACAATTTTTCAATATAAGTATGTTCCAAATATTGCCTAGGCACTATCCCGAGTACCTTACATGTATTATCCACTTAATCCTTGCCACCCCAAGTTTACAGATGAGGTGCCAAGGCCCAGAGAGGTTAAACAACTTCCAAGGTCACACGGCTGGTAAACGGCAGAGCTGGGATGTGAATTTAGACAGTTTGGTTCCAGAATCCATGCCCTTCAGCCACATGAAACCATCTCTCAGTTTATGCTACACTAAAGGTGCTACCTGGATCACTCAACAAACATTTTTTAACTCCTTATTTGTGCAGGGACCAGTATCAGGCACCGGGAGGGGCAGATCAACTGGACCAGCTCTAAGTGGGGAAGAGAAGACACGCTCATGCATGCAGACATGGCAGCACCACCAGGGCAAGTATGCCACGTGGCACAAGAACGGTGTGAGCGTGTTTCCCCAGGGGTCCTGAGGAGGGGTCAGTGCTCACAGAGGAGGCCTCGGGAAGGAGGAGGCCCGAGAGGGAGCGGCAGCGGGGAGGGCACGCAGGTACGTGTTGTGATTGACTCGTGTCCGTGCTTGAGCCCTAAGCCCTGGTGCTGCGGATGTGAGCTCATTTGGAAATGGGGTCTTTGAAGACCCTGTTAAGATGAGGCCAACTTGAACCAGGGCAGGCCTGCGTCCAAAACGGCTGAGTCCTCAGGGGTGGAGGACACGGGACAGTCAGAAGGAGGAGGCAGGAGACAGACGGCAGAGGCCGAGTCACAGATCGCCGGCCACCTGCCACAAGGCCACAGACTCCGGAGAAGGCGTGGCCAACTCCAGGACTGAGACATCAGCTTCCTGTTGCTGAGGCCACCCTGCCTGTGGAATTCATCACAGCCGCCCTGGCAGACCGAGACAATATCCGGGAGAGGGCAGATCTGCAGAGCGGCGGGTGTGCCGGCGGCACTGGGCTCCCCGCTTTCAGCTACCAGCCGCTCATCAGCAAGGGCACAAGCGGAACGAGAGCGTCGCGGGCATGAGGGGGTCTTACTTTTCTTGTGGCTGTAGAACTTGTCCTCGGAACCGTCCTTGGACTTCTTGATTATCACTTTCCCGGACTCAACGTCGACCTTGAGCTGAATTTTCTGGGGAATCCCTAGAGACTCTGCCTTCACCTGAGAAGAAGGGGGAAGCCGCCTGTCTCTTGTCTGCCTGGGTCTTGGTGTGCCCCAAGCGACACGGCTGGCGACCCGTGGTCGTGACGCCCTCCGTGCCCTGCGTGGGGCCGGCCCAGGTGTCCGTCTCTGGCCTCCCCTTGCCTGAGCACAATGCCCACCTTTCCAAGGGCATCTCCCGAGCACCGCTAACGGCGGGAAGACCAGCTCGCCAACTGAGAATATGACAGCTGTTCTGCCGCTATGGTCGACCGAGGAAACAGAGGAAACTTGGAAAACGGGCCACTCACGAATTAATTAGACAACGTCATGAGCCTAATGTGCCATCTGCTTCCAGAAGGATGTTGGTAATGGATTTAAGCTCTCAGGCCTTGTTACAACCAATAAGCGAGCAATTTACTTAACAGTAATTAGACAAAAAGACAATTGCTCAGGCATGGTCTGCTCAGCAAGTGGAAACACATCTCAGTGCAGCACTGCCCCCAGGGCTAGGGTGGCCTTTGGGGGAGGCATTGTCTCATTCATGTTTCCGAATTTGGGGCCAGGGCTGGGCTGCATGTCCCAGAATTTCTGAGGAACTTTAAAACCAACAGGTTTCTGGGCCCAGGCCTGGAGATTCTAACTCAGCCACTCTCAGAAAAGTATAGGAATCGGGTTATGTTCCCAAGTTCCGCCTTGCGGCACTATTTAACTTTGCAGGCAGTTGGGGGCCCCTGTTTGAGGTCCCTCAGCACCTCCGTTTTGGGAAGGGCAAAGCTTATGGCATCTTGGGCCGTGCGATGCTCTTTCCCCGGGAGGATTCCACAGGTGCACCTGGGCACCCCTTCTAAGTCCAAGCGTCCTCAGGGGAGGGGGTCCACCGACCGCGACTCCTGGCTCTTGGGCTTGCCATTCTCCAGCATGGCCCCTGCCCCCCAACTGTGGAGCACAGGCCCAGGCTGTGGCTCCTCCAATGGGCCACTTACCTCGAAGGTGACAGGAGGGATGAGGGAGCGCCGGTGGGGAGGCTCGGGGCCCTCGTGCAGCAAGGCCTTGACCTGGAGAACAGAGGCAAGGCCCCTTCAGGCTGGGGGCAAAGGCGGAGAGCAGGGTGGAGGGGAGCATGGAGGCTGTACCCTCGCCTTTTCTGGGCAAAGGGACCAAGGTGGAGCCGAGAGAAGCTGCAGGAGCCCCCGCCCCAGTACCTTGTCTTCAATGGAGGACAGGAGACTTGTCAGTTGGCTGAGCTTGGCCACCATGCTGATGAGGTTGGGGTCCCCGGGCACCTGCCAGGGAGGAGAGCGAGTGAGGGCGGCGCTAGCGGAGCACGGGCCGCTTGGCACGCCATGCCTCATTTCCCCCCAGCGGCCCGCTCAGCACCTTTACCCTCTCTTTTGCAGAGTAGGACATCAGGGATATCGACGATCATCTCAGAATTACCATGGGCTGGAAAATAAATCTTCATCTCTTCCTCCCCAGAAGTTCGCTTCTCACCTGACCCACACTGTGGCTTAAGCCCAAACTGGAGGGTTCTTCCCGATGACACCCTTTCCTCTCTCCTATGCCTGCTGCGTCGGGGTTCTACCCCCCTTCCAAAATAGAGCCGCCCCCATGGCTTCCTGCTGCGAGGAGAAAATTATCTAAACTCCTCGCCCCAGCCACTCTCACTCTCATGTCACATCTGCTCGTGGCCTTGAGCTATGCTTCCTGAGGAGTCCCCAAACTCCAATTTCACCTGTGAAAGGCACGTCCTTGTCACTCAGTGCTCAGGTCCACAAAGAAGGTTTCCCTGGTCAGTCTCATTAAGAGTCACTGAGTCGTGTCTACCAAATCACGGTCTTTAGTTTCATATCAATCAACAGGAGCGGAAGTTCTCTCCATCACTTATTTGTTCATTGTGTTTCCCATGAGGACTGGGTCCGTCTACGGGGATCAGTGCCACGTGCTTGGAGCCTGGAACCGTGCCTGGCCAACTGAAGGTGCTCAGGGAATTTGTTCAATGAATACCAGAAGCCCAGAGAGCTGAAGTTGCCTGTCCAAAGTCACACAGCTGGAACGTGGCGGAGCAGGACTTGAAGTCACGTCTGCCTGGCGCCAAGTCCATGGCCTCAACCCCCAGTCACAGGACAAACATTTACCAAGCACCTCGTCTGTGCCAGACACGCAGCCAGCTGCTGGAGGCGGAGTGCCAACAAGACACCAGGCGCCCGTGATGAACGCAGGCCGAACGGAAGGACGGGTATCGCCGGCCACGAGAGGGACCTTTACCTCACCCCTGGTTCAGCGTTCAGCCAGGCTTCCCTGGCTGGTGGCCTCAACTTCCCACCCAGGGGCTTTTGTCCACCCCCTCCCTGGGCGTCACCTCCCCCATCACCCCTGCTGCTTCCACCCACCCCCCCTTCAACAGCACCGCCATCACCTGCAGGGCCACCACAGCCACGGCCGCTGGAGGCACTGCTTCCGACAATGCGCCATCGCCCTCACCACTTCCCCAGCCCCCCCAGCCCCATCACCTTCAGCACCCAGCATCACCCCCACTGCCCCCATCATCTTC
>JAKSZT010053929.1:4492065-4572290 GCA_026826555.1 Tolypeutes matacus
CCATCACCCCCATCATCCCCCTATCACCCTCACCCCCATCACCCCACTACCCCCCACCCTGAAGACCATCACCTCATCATCTTCACCCACCCTCACCCCCATCACAGCAGTCCCCACTGGCTAAGGCCTTCTCTGATTACTTCTTGGTTTTCTCCTTGCTCCTTAACGAGCTCCCAGTGAGTGTCCAGTTACCACTCTCCAGGGAGCAGCTGAGAGGAGTGGGGCTGAGACTCAGGTGACAGAGCAGAAGGCTGCCTGCTGGCTGAGAGGAGTGGCAGGTCAGAGGGGGCAGCCCAGGAGCCCTGCCTAGGATTGGCTTGTTGCTCCCGAATTGGAAAGATAACTCAGCTGCCTGCCTGCCCATGTCCCCCTCTGATCCCTGGAATTACTCACTTTCGACCCAAGTGGTCACTGTGTAAGGTTAGGGCACTGTCTTCCCCTCTCTTGCTTTTGACTTGTGACATTGGGGGGGGGGTCCAGCCAAATCTTACAAAGCTTAAATGACATTACCAACAAACTGGGAGTTAGTTCTTAGAAGAAAAGGTCTTAGGAAAATGCTGGCTCTTTTCAGTACTTCTGCCTAATAATGCTTATTTGATGAGTTATTATGTGCCAGGAGCCTTTAAACACATTAAGTCATCTAATGCGCATGGAACCTTCTAATCCTTATTTTACATATGGGGTGACTGAGTCACAAACAAGGGAGTTAACATGTCCAAGGTCACTCAGCTGGGGTAGACGTGAGAAGATCTGCCCCCAGGTCTAGCCCAGGGACTCTCAGCCAGGGATGGTTTTGCCCCCAGGGGCCACTGGATGATGTCGGGAGACATTTGGGGCTCTGTCTACTGGGGGAAGCTCAAGGCATGCAGTGGGTGGAGGCCAGGGCTGCTGCTCAACATCCCACAACACACAGGACCTCCCCCACGGCGGAGTGACCTGGCCCCAGGCGTCACTTGTGCTGAGGCTGAGGCTGAGGACCTCCTCTCGGCTCAGCCCGGAAGTGTGGGCACTGGGCTGAGAGCAGAGGCCTTACACGAGGCCGCACCGTGATGCCACTGTGTCCTTCAGCTGCACTTTTCCAAGGCAGACCCGGTTCCCTTCCTGCACAGGGCAGAGCCAGCTCCCGCCCAGTGCCCCACCCTCAGTCCGGCACGCGGGCATCTGGGTGTCCACGTCTTGCTGACCACGGTCTACCACGGCCAGATGTTTCATATGCACAAATTCACTTACTCCTTAAAATAACCCTGCAGCACATATCACGGATGAGGAAACTGAGGCCCAGTGAGGGCAAGTCAGAAATAAATCAGGAATTGCAACATGGCGTTTCCGGCCCGGGGGTCCAGTGCCTCCCTCTACCCCCTGCATCCATGGCGACAGTCTCTGCTTTTCTTCAAGGCCGAGAGTCTCCTTAGGGCATCCACGTCTGGTGCCACCCTCCATCGCGGCTCTGTCCTCACCCAAGGCCAGTGCTTTGAGCTCTTCTGGGCAGCACCCTTAGAGGGAAACAGTACGGCTGCCGGCTCATCCTCCCTGGGCGACCCTCTCCCCTAATCCACGTACTCTTTCACTCAGACTAGTTAAACTTAGTATCTGGAGAGGTCCCTGTTTTGCCTAGATTTGCTTTTATTTTCCTGAAAATCTACCCATCATTCACTTCAGAGAAAGCAAAACTACCTTTGCTCCCCGCAGCTAGGTTGCACCTCCTCTGCCCAGATCCCTTCTCCCTGATTCCATGCCCTCCTCGTGGTGACCTGGGGCCATTTCACACATTGCTCTGCAGTTCGCTCTTCTTCACCCATCTTGGCGTTTTTCTTTACATATGCCGGGACGAGTAGAACTCTGGCACACCATCCTCGGCCGCCTCTCTACACGACTACCCGACGTGGTTTCCAGCACGTTCGCTTTCTCCAGACACAGCGTCAATGAGCAAGCATCTTTGTAAACGCCACTTTTCTCGAAGGATGAAAATTTAACATTTTCATACAAATGGCCAAACCACCTTTCAGAAAACCTACTTCCGCTGCCCACAGCAGAGAGGCCCTGCTTCCCCAGAGCCCTGCCAAGGCCCGGCCTTCGTGGCAGGCAAGAAGAGATCTCTCTGCTTTGATTGTCCTTTCCTGGTTCTCGGCCGTCCTTGGCAAGGTGAGGCTGACCATGTCTTCAGGAGTATGTTGACCTTTCCTAGGCCCTCTTCTGTGAACTGCCCGTTTCCCCCACTTAGAAATTGGATTGTTTATAATTTTTAAAAAAATATCTTCATCCTTTATCCCTCATAGTTGTTGCGAGAATTTTCTGCCGGAAACGCGCCTTTCTGCTTGGTTTGTGACACGTTTTCTCAGCCGGATCTTTGTTTCCTGGACAACCAGCCTTGGCTCTGCTCCCCGAAAGGTGTCCACCAGGCACGGGCCCCGCCCCCACTTTGCTCTTCAGGGGCCAGAAGCCGGGTGAGGAAGAATTTAGGCACCTCGTGGTTTTATTTCCTCCCAGATTCCGATGAGAAGTGATGGGGAAAGGCCCTGGTTTGCCTCCTTGTTTGGCCGGTTTTGCTGACAGGTGCATCATTTGGAATCTTTATTCTTGCATCAAAATCCAGCAGTGGCCAAGCCTTACCTAGGAGGGTGGGGTCCCGAGGCCCCCACCCCACCAACACACACTCTCACAGCACAGCAAACACGGAGGGTGCCGCCTTCAGTGTTTTATGCCCTCAGGACCCCTGTTAACTCAGCGCCCCACTCCCCGCCCCCAGTCCAACCCCACCCTCTCTCTTTACCTGAGTTCGTGGGCGCAGGGCGGGGGACAGCTGCTGGTCAAACAACCTCTGCAGAGACTCCAGGGAAGGCAGGGTCCGGGCCACTTCGCTGGGCAGGGGACACAGGTGAAGGTCAAGGGTTAGTGGGACCACCCAGAGGCTTGGGAGGCCTGGCAAAAACAGGGCATCGTTCCCAGAAGGACAAGCCCGGGCAGAGAGCCTGGCCTGCGCTGCAGCCCCTCCCCCCCGCCCGCGACCCCCACCACCTGGCCATCCTGGGCCTCCGGGGCCACACTGGAGCTGTGATGCCTAGGAGGGCCTTGACGTCCCTTTCTGCCCAGCCATACCAGATTACTGAGCCTGCAGAAAGCCCAAATCTAGAGGGACAAAACTGTGCTCAGGAACCACTTCAAAACCCTCAGTTCCCATCCTTCCGTGTTGATAGGAATTACCTCTTCCCCGCACCCAACCTCAAGTTAAGAATGCAAATTTTTGGGCCCCAACCTGCATTGCTGGGTCCGGAATCTGCATTTTAAATAGCGCCCCGGGGGCTTCCTGCTATAGAGGATGGGGTTGGGGATTCGACCTTAAATTCCTTCCTTAGCAAATGAGAGGCAGCCTAGAGGGATAGGGGATTTTCAACTCATTGACCACCCCAATTCAAGGGCCTTATTGATTTAAAAAAAAATCTTTGTACTTTGAGGTACTGGGGCCAGGGGTTGAGCCTGGGACCTCGTATGTGGGAAGCCTGCATTCAACCACTGAGCCACATTGTCTGCCCTGAGTTGTTTTTTTCGTTTGTTTGCTCTTTTGCTTTTAGGAGGCACCAGGAACTGAACCCGGGACCTCCCATGTGAGAAGCAGGTGATCAATGGCTAGAGCCACATCCGCTCCCTGCCTTATCGATTTTATTTCCCTTCCCATCTTTTCCTATTGTATTTCACATTGTTTTTAAGGATGATGAGCAGAGAATTTTGAGTTCTAATTTTCACTTATTGTTTCATCAAAGTCAGTTCATGCATTGAACATTCTAATGGTTTCAAAATATTCTGGTAAATGTGCCAAAATCAATTGCTAGATATTTGGGTTATTCTGAGATCCTTGCTATTATAAATAAAGGCTGCTCTGAACAGCTTGTTCACGTAACTCTACTTCTTTGGAATGACATTCTTAGGATAACCAGAGATTATGGTTCTTGAAAAACATTGCCAAACTCTTGAGTGATAGAACCAATTACGCGGCCTCCAGCCTGGACCTGCTCATCTGATGCCTTGTCCGCCTGCTTCGATTATTTCCTTTTTTTCTCTCTCTTTTTATGGTATGATATTGCACTTCAGTATTGATAAATGGATTTGCATATCCTTAGTTTCTAATATCATTAAGTATTTTTCTCCATGCTTGATTTCCACTGTATTCCTCTTTGCATAAACTATTCATGTCCTTTGTCTATTTTCTATTAGGAATTATTTGTACTGTTATAATCACTTTACCTATGGCTTTGCTGTCTCACTTAAACCAGGAACTGTATGTATTTTCCCCCCATACTGTTATTTTCATGCTAGGAAGGCTGGATTTCATTACAAAGTGATCTTTAATTTTTTATTGTTCTAGTTCTCATCTTTTCCTTGGTTATTTCTTTGCTTACCTATGTTAAAAAATGTATCATCGGTATTTACTAGAGAGCAATTATTTTCTCATTTTAAATTGGTTTCTTACAGTTTTTAAAGTTATGTGTAAATGGGCTATATTTATCAAGAGCCATAATCTCTGGTTACCCTAAGACTATAATTTAAAATAAATATATGAACAAGCTGCTCATAGCAGCCTTTATTTATAATAGCAAAGATCTCAGAATAACCCAAAAGCTATACACACACACACACACACATTCACACATATAAAAATATATATTTATGTTATATATTTTTAATTCCTTACTGGAACTAAGTTAATTTTTCTCTGCATTGCTATTCAGTTTAAGTCAACAGGAGCTAGGCTTTGCCCGCAGCTTTCTTAGGTTAGACACTGCACATGCTGTTCCTGAATTTGGGAGGATTTGATTCCAGGTTGCAAAGGGTGGGAGAGGGGGTCTGGTGGGGAAGAGGGCATGGAGCGCTGGGCAAACAGGGTTCCAGGATTCCTGGGCTTCTTGACCAGAGCTGCTCTGTTTCTCTGTCAACATAATGGTATTCTGTTGACGCTGTCCTTGGGTAAAATAATTCCAGGCTGACAAGGTTTTCAAAGCACCCATTCAGAATGTTTTAACATCAACTAGATCTCCCTCACTGGTCTCCTTTTTCAAAAGGTTACCCTAAAACACACACACACACACACACACACTCACTCACACACACACTCACACACACACACACTCACACACACTGCGTTTTTAGGATTTTCTTAGTATGAAGTATTTAATCTGGAAATAAGGCTATTTTTCTCCAGACTTCTGACCGTTTGATACTTTTGAGAAGCTCGAAGACCCTCAGATACTTCTGGGGGTGTCTGAATGACCAATGGCACTTCGGGTCTTTAATCAGAAAACCTGGCAGAATCAGCCTTGGGGAGCAAAAAAGGTTTGTCCCAATAAGGGACTGTGGCAGGGACCCTGGAAGGCCTGTCCAGCCTCAGGTCACCAGCTGGTGCGAATGTCCCCGAAGCCCTGGGGGAGCAAAGACAAAGCAGGCTGAGCCTCTCAGCTGGGCAGGCCCCAGACACGCAGCAAGGGGCCTAGGCGCCCCTCCCCGCCCTCCTCTCCAGCTGGCCTCAGCCCTTCCCGAGTAAAAGCCCGTCTCCCGCCTTGTTCTCAAGTTTAGCATTTTCCTGGATTCCTACTCAGTTTCCGTCTAGCACATCCAGTGTCTTCAGATTCAGAAGGAATTTCTGGCATCTTTTTGTTTTCTTTATTTTTGCTTCCCCGAGTCTTTGCTTCTTTTTCTTGTCTTACTTTAGCAAAAAAAAAAAAAAAAAAAAAAAAAAGATCATACAGTGTTAAATAATAAGGTGATAAAGGGCTTTATCTTTCGTCGAAATGTTTAATGGAATGATTTTAATGTTTTCCCTGTCAAGTATAATTGGATAGTCCATTAGTAAGGACATATCTCTTTAGTTCTTTTTTAAAAATGACATTTTAAAATTAGAAAGGAGTTTTAAATTGTATGACATCTATTAGAACATCTAAGCAAATGAATCCTTTAGTTTTTAATCTACTGCTAAATCACAGTGATTTTATTTTAGGTTGACTCATCTTTAGAATGATTTCTAAGCCTATGTTTTTCATATCATTGAATTATATTTGCTAGAATAATATAGAAATTTTTTACATTTATATTAATAAGTGAAATGATACAGTTTTATTTCATGCTATTATTTTAAGTTTTTAAAAATTTGAACCATATTTTTCTTAAATATTGAACTAGCTAATTCAGGAATAATTTATAGACTATGGTCACTTAATTCCTTGAAAGTTTAAAGGAGGACACCTGGGGTAATTTTTATGTTTCACATTACATGTGCAAAATATTTGTTCCATTTTTATTAATTGTACACTGTGTTCTTTATTGATTTGTAAATCATTAATGCAGATTAAGTCTTCCTTGACATTTCTAATTTTTAAAGTTTTCTTATTTGACTTGGCTACTTTTTTCCTAATTTGTATCTGGTTTTGTTTTGCTTTGTTTTTCTTCTGTTCTTTTCCTTTCTGGTTGTTGTTCCTTTGCTCAAAGGAGAGTTCTTGAAGATTGCTCACTGCTGGATCTCCAGTCCCGGGAATAGAGCCTGGCAGGTAGTAGGTAAACATTCACTCTCTGGTGGTGAATGCTGAATTAACAAATGTTTTGGGTACTTTGCTGGGCAAAGGAAATATCAAGGCGATGAGGACATGACCCTGGATGCCTTCAAGAAACTTGCACTCTGGATTCTTTTTCATTGGGTTTGTTTGACTCATTATTCTAGTCCCTTTTTAATAATAGAGCATTTAAAGCGATGGCTTTTCCTTCAAGTAGTGCTTCTGCTTCATCTCGTAGAGTTCTGATATTCATTCGCTTGATAATTCTACTCTGCTCCCTCACCTGCCCACCTGCCCTGGGTAGGTATTATTGTGACAGTTCCTTCCTTCCTTCAGCTCTTGTTTTGGAGACCATTTACCAATGTCCAGGGGTTTGGGTGGTTATGGCTAGTTTTGTTATTTATTTCTGTTTCCATCATATTGTGTTCTGGGAGTGTAGAGTGGACACTTTCTGTTTGGATGCATTCCTATCCAGCTGCTTGGTAAGTTGCTGGGTTCTTATTTTTAAGATCACCAACACTCTAAAATTTCTGGGAAAAGATTTCTTGGATTCCTCTTGCAGTAGAGGCATGTGGGTAGCACATTTTCAAGAATTGTTCAAATCCCTAAAGAGTCTAGTGACTTCTAGATTGAGTTAATCACAGGTCAGTAGTCTTTTCCTTGGAGATATTGTTACAGAATTTTTACTGAATTGTCAAGGAGTGCGGATAATATTAAGTATTGTAATTTTTTAATATTATGGGATTGTTTTCTTGCTCAATTTGTCTTCCCTTGTGGTATGGAAACATTATAAGAAGAGGTTTAGGTGTTGCTGTTTCATTGTTGTATTAATTAGATCTTTATATGGCTTCTTGATACCTAGTTTTGGCTCTTTTATAAACCCAGAAAAATTTTTTTCTTTTATACATGTAATTGTCAAATATGCACTGCTTTTCCCTGCTACTTTGAGAGCCTATTTCACCAGCTCTAAGTTGAATCTCTGCATCCTCTCTCCAAATACTATCAATTTTTTATCACACAATTTTTGCATATGCTTATTTAGCCCTCCCTGCTTTCTATATATACTTCCCTAAGAGTCTGCTCTGTTTTGTGATTTGATTTCCAAATTGGATTTGAAAACTACGGGTTTATTTTTATGGCCTCCAGTGAAGCAATTATAATTATGAAGTATTTTTGTTTGTTTGTTTAAATCTCTATGCTACTCTCACGTAATAGATAAAATACCCTCTCCCACTCCTTGATAATTTATTTTTAAATTCCACTTGCCATTCTTCCTGTTTCTCCATGTCAGGGGTTATCAAGTATTTCCAGACTTTTGTTCCTTTATTTTGTTTCCCTGGAAAAGTGTCTCTTTGCCTCTCAGTGGGCTAGTCTGAGGCTCCTAATCTTCCTTGAGCTTAATTTATTGATCTTTTGTGCTGCTGAAAATTCTTTATTTCAGAACGACGTGTTGACAGCGTAGTGATATTTTTGCAGCGCAGGCTTCCCGCAGTCATTCTCATCTCTCAGCTCCTGTCCGTGTGCTTCCCAGTCATGCCAAGGGAGGCTTGTGCTGCGCTGGGCAGTCTGAGGGATGGATTTGGACGCCTTTGGGGGTCGTTCTCAGCCTCCTTGTCTAGCTCCTCTTCTGCCTCCATGCCCCCTCTAAGTGTCCACCCGGCCCTGCCCCTCCTTCACCTGCCCTCTCACCTGAGGTGACGGCTCCCTGGCCCCTAGCTTTAGGTGCCACGTATATGCTAACAATTTCCAAATGTATGTCCCTGGCTCTTAACTCCATGGTTGGAGGCTCTGCTTGGATGCCTAATAGCGCCTCACACCAAACTTAGCCAAGAGAATTTTCCTCCCACCATGCCCTCCTACCTCCACCCTCTTCTCCTTTACTTTTCCCATCTCAGCAAGTGGCTAACGCACTTGCTACACTGAAAATCTCGCGGTCACCCTTGGTTTGTGTCCCCCTCACCTCACATCCAATCTTACAGCAAGTTTGCAGGCTTTACCTGCCACCCTCCCCCCCAAGTCCCGCCAGTTCTCGGTGCCTGCCCTAGTCCAAGCCATCGGGCCATTTCACAGATATCTGTTGAGCACCTCCTGGGTGCCAGGCCCTGTCTGAGCCCTGAGACTCCTGCCGCGGCTCGTTGGCCTTCTAATGGGCCACCGTCACATCTCACTCTGATGACCACAGAGCTCCTGACTGGCCTCCTGACTTGGGTCTTGCCTCTTGGGACCCACTGTCGCCAGCCCCGATCATGCCATGGCCTCGCCCTGTTAGAACGTGTTAGGGCTCCAGCTGAGCGCTGCCAGGTAAAACAGGACATCTGTGAAACGTGAATTCCAAATAACCAGCGGATCATTTACTAGTGTGAGTATAACTCAAGTATTGCATGGAACATACTTATATTAATATTTTAAAAAAATGTTGTTTATCTGAAATTCAAACTTAACCAGACTCCCACGTTTTTCCTAAAGTCTGCCACCCTGGGCCTGCCTGTCCCTGACCTCTACTCCCAACACATTTCTTTGCTTGTGACGCACCAGCCACACAGATTTCCCGTTCCTTGAGCAGGCCAGCCTCCTTTCTGCCTCAGGCCGCTGCCAAATCAAATCACTGGCTGGCTGGCTGGCTCCCTCTTGTCACTGTGGTCCCAATTCCATCAGCTCCTCGGAGGGGCACCTGAACCCAAAAGGGAACTGGTGCCTCCCCCCTCGCCTAGTGCCTCTCCGTCACATTGTTCTATTTTCTCACAATCCTTACGAAAATCATCTCCTTTGTTTATGTGCTTCATCTACCGTTTTCTCCAAAAAGGGCTATAACAGCAGGAACTTTGTGCGTTGTATTTATTGTGATATCTCAGCACCCAAACAGCGCCCAGAGGGGACCCTAGATAACTATTTGCCGACTGACTGAATGAATGACTGACTGAATGAGTGAATGAATGACTTGAAGGCCCACTCCAGTCAGAGCAGTCTGATAACCACTGGGTTTACAAAACATTTCACTGCACAGCGTCCGCGGGGGTGGCAGAAGGGATGGGCAACATAATCTGGTTCCTGTCCAGGACTTTCTAAAATCCTAACCACAAGGTCTCCGAGCCTGGCTAGCACTTTACCTGGGAAGATGAAGACAAGTGAGCAGGGAGTGTTCCCCACATTAGTGTCTCTAATTCCACCAAGAAGCTAACTGCTTGGTAAACAAAGACGTGCAACAGCTGGAAGCTGCAGGGACTTTTCTAGCGGGGTGCACTGCAGCAGGGGAGTAGACGTGTTGGCACAGCTCCTGTCTCTGTGAGGGTCGGTGCCAGGACCCCGGAAAGCCCAGGTGGCAACGCTGTGCTGGGAAAAGCTGCCCAAGAACATGTTCTCAACTGCAGCAGGGATAAGAGCCGGTTACCAGCGATCACGGAATCGTTTTAAATAGCAGTGCCATGTCTGGGTATTTTCCCTCAGCAATAAGTGATTTTTAACAGCATCAAATGGAAAAAAAAGTCCCCTTCATGGAAATCCACAAAAATGATGGCTGAAACCGCATTAGTTGAAAGCCAGCTCACCGAATTAAACCTGACCGGCCCATTTGATGGACCATCAATTTGTTAAAGGAACGATTTGCTAAATTTACCAAATTTACTGATTGCGGTTTTATGAGCCTTTAAAAGGAAAATTCAGTCTGAGTCCTGATGCTGAAGGATTCTTTGCTGCATACTATCTAAACTAAGATGGAAATGGCACCAGGGAAGTTGACAAGAGAATCCTGAAGCTACTATATGAGTAATGAAGCAAAACGGCACAGACTGAAAAAACAAAAAACAAACTCATCCCTATGAAATGCTATTTTCCCTTTCATATGTGGTGGGATTGTTTGTTTTGGCTCCTTGTGGTTTCTTTCAGATACTTTTGAATGTTCTTTTCAATTTTTTCAAGCTTTAATCATTTTAAATATTCTTTTTGCTAATTCTTCAGGTGGCATGTCAGCTTTACTTTTGCACTTCTAACAAGGAAAGTTTCATTAAACGGAGGTTCATTTTAATGTTAATCAGATTTAAAAGGTCAATCAACAAAATCCAAATGAAATCAGAATTTTTACCAATTGGTCATTTGATGAATCCAATATTGGAAAATTTTGAAATGGTGGTAAATTGGCCTATTTTAAAAAAAAATTGCTATGGCTGGCAGACTTGAGTCATCACTCCCCACACAGGAGAGAGAGACTGGCTTCAGTTTGTTCCCTCTTGGTGCCCTTGTGTGCTTGTGGCATGCTCACATACCCGAAAGCCACTGGCTACAGCAAGGAGGCAGCAAGAGGCTGGGTCCCGAGCAAGTGTGAACAAATTGCCAGTGTCCTCCTTCCCCAGAGCAACTGGCCTCAAATTAACTTTAATCTAAAACTTTAGTTTAAAAATAAAAAAGATCTAGTTGAAATACCATGAAAACCAAACCTCCCGGCAGCCACAAGGAAGCTCAAGCGTGGCCAGCTGCCCCATCAGCCTGAGCAGAGCAGAGCCGGGGGGGCTCGAGGTCACGTGGATGAGCTGATTCTCTGCCCAGACGTGTTCCCCCCTTTTCCTCCCCCTGCTCCCCATACCCATAGAGCTCCTTGCAAAGGAGCATGGTCAGTTTCTTCAGATGAGGGAGACTGCTAGAGCCGGTTCGCACAAATTCCGAGTCCAGAGAGAGCTGAGTGCTTAAATACTCCTGGATGGCTTTAAGATGCTCTTCTGGGAGCCTAAAAAAATTAAAACCAAAACACACTTATCAGGTTCCTTTTAACCACAGACACCAACAGCCACAAGGATGACGACGACAAGGCCCTCATTTCAGAGTCGCCACGGAGACCCCGCCCGCCAGAGGAGTCCTCGCATCGGTCAGAGAGATTTAGGGACCCAGCAAGGGGGGATCCTCTGGCCTGGCCCTACGAAGCCAGCCCTGCCCCCGGTGCCCCTTTGGATGCTGCTGGAAGGAAGTGATACTGGCTGGGGTCTGGGAAGAGTCTATCCTTTAAAAAGAGAGAAAAGAGCGTGGAAAACGATCTAATGAATTGTTTCCTCCCTTTCCCACCCATAAGCACAGGATCTGAGGGCCAGAAGGCTGGCCCGTGTAGAGGTGGCAGATGGCTGCAGCTCACAGGCCAGCTCCAAATCCCAGACCCAGGGGCAGTGGTCTGCGCCGTCAGTGATTGGGGCTGTGAGTAGGGGAGGGGATGTGGTGGCCCAGGTGCTCTGCCTTTGCCAGCCCCCTATGGACAAAGGGAATGGGGTCCACAAGACTGTACATCCCGGCCCAACGAGAGGCGGAAGCCAGGCCCTCGGTCTGACCGCGCCGCCACATGCCATCTCCCAGCACCGTTTTAAAGCCGGCTCACTTCTGAGTCTTTTCCCCTATATTTACTGATCATAATTACCAACCAGACACTATGCTAAGCACTTCAAATGAAGTCTGTGAGGCAGATGTCATTATTATTCCCTTTTGACAAATGAGGAAACCGAGGCTCAAGGACGTTCATTACCTGTGCGAAAAATTATTATAAGCTTTAAATATTCATGCTGAAACTAGAGGCCTCAAGCTTTTCTCCTCCCATGCAAAACTGCTGCTTTTAAAATGGGAAAGGCCTGGATTAGCCGTTGTGACTTGGCAATTATTTACATACCGATTATTATAACATTGACAGTTAATCTATTCTTATTCCCAGTTTTAGCAGCATAAAAATCCAGTTTCTGCCCATGTCTATTTACTAAACAGGACAAAAATCTGTCCTATAATATTAAAAAGTATCTTTTCATAGATCTAATGACTATTGGCTTACAACTTTGAGACTATGTGTACTTGTAGCAGGAAACCATGTTTACTGTAAAACTGTCCACTTAAAGATGAAAATGATGCTTGTCATAGAAGATTGACTTTATTTTTTTCTAATTGTTAATTTTTTTATCGTCAGGAGTATCAGATGAGAACAATCAGCATGTCGCAAGTCCTGATTACGCAGAATGTTAGTCACATATCTTGAGACCTCCAGTCACCAGGAGGAACAGGTCGGGATTAACCCTCCTGATGATACTGATTGACTTTAATTAGCAACCTTACAATAATTAATCAGTTAACTATGGCCTAACTGACTAGATCTAATTAACTTGCATCAAAGGCTGTGCAGACTGTCGTCTAATTAGGAGTAATCTAAAGGCAGTCCTCCATGGGAGAAGTTATTTTACAAGCAAAATAGATGAACCCTACCTCACAGTGCAGACCCTTAGTTGCTCAGGACCATGGAAGAGGATGGAGGGCAGGCACTGTGTAACCTCTTTCCTTGCTCCCGCTGCCACCCCCAGAACTTTTAGGAAGGTTCCCCTGCCAAGTGTTAGCCGAGAAGCAAAAGGCTCTTGTGCAGCGGCCATGCACACTTGCCTGCAAGGTCCCTCTCTCTCTCTCTCTCCCTTCCTCCCCACCCGCCTCAGGTGGCTTCAGACCTGCATGGCCCTGAGGGCTGAGAGAGCACCTGGACTGATTAGGAGATGGGGTCAGTGGAAGACGGTGACTCATCATATGTGGGAAAGTTGGGAGGAGTGGGCAGATGGTGGCCCTCGGGAGCAAACTGGATTGTTTCCAGAAGGAGTTGACTCTGTTTAGCATCTAAACCAAGGGAGAGATGGAAACCCAAGAAAACCAAGTAGGGGCATATTTTAATAAGCCTTTGCTGTGTAGACATATATATTGGGTTAGTCATGACAGCATATTCAAAACATTGGATATTTAACACTACATATCACACCATAACAATCATATCGTATTATACATATACATATTCAAGGGCCATGCAGAGAACAGAACCTGGTGAGACTAGAGAAGACCTGAAGAATACGTCAAGGCTCAATACAAAATAACCTGGTACCTTGGCAACCAGGGAGATTTTATGTGCCTCAGGAATTTTCTTTTCTATCCTGCCAAATCAAAGGGTAGGAGAGTTGACCTGGAATTCTCAAGTTGGTCTTTCAAGCTGGAGATGCTGCCTTAGCCCTGCCATTAAGGTTTTCCTTGGGGGGAGATTTTTCTCACAAAGAAATAACAACACAGTGTTTAAATGATTAACTCATGGGATTTACTGTGTGCTAAATCATTCCAGAAGCATTTAGTGACAGCAAACAGCCCTCTCAAGGTCTCCTACCTCCCTTTCCAGCCCTTGCACCGATGGTAGGCTCCAGCCTCCTCACCCAGCGGAGTGCCAAGGGGAAGCGACTCTATGTGGAAGAAGCTGCAGGACTATGCCAAGGGAGAGCAGTGGAGCTGGGAGAACCCAAATGGGACCAGGTCCTGGGAACATGGGATCAAAGGGAGTAAATCTGAAAGTATTAAAATGATTGCATCTCACGCCTTCCACTACAAAGAACCGGGCTGCGTTTCCATGCCAGACATGGAAATATGGCTGTGAGCCTCTGACTGAGTGACAAGGAAGGCTGCCGGTTTTGGTGGAGGTGGGTCGAGCAGGAGGGGACTCTGCAGCAGGTCCAGGCTGCCGCTGGGCCACAGGACTCGGTAGAGCCAACGGTGCTAGAGGTTTTGGTGGGAGGAAAAGACGCCCTGTGGCATTTATACCAAGCCCTAGGAAGTCTCCTGACATTGGCCCCTGGAGCTCTGGAGCAGGCCATGCCGTCTGCAGGGGAGAACTGTTCATCTTTCCAGAACCAGCATAGGGCATGCCCCGCAGCCTGGCGGAGACGAGCATCCGAGCACCTGAGCAAGGCCATCCACGACCACACGGCCCACGTGGCCCAGGGGAGCTGGGCTCTCCCAGGTCCACTGTGGCCTCCGGTTTCTGCACTTCCTGACCGGGGGAGCGGCCTGTGGGCCTGGAGCCAGGGAGCAAAGGCTGGCGGTGGCGGAGTGCCAGGCCAACGGGGGATGGGCAGGGAAGCCCCAGCCAGGTGGTGGGAATGCTGGGGCGGCGGCAGTGGTGGTCCTGGGACCTCCTCACCATGTGAGCGACAAGCTTCTCCCACCCAAGTCTCGTTTTCAACCTGGGGCCTGACTTGTCTCCCTCTGGTCCCGTCCTCGCCCCTGAGACGATAACTTCTTGGTCCCTGCCCAGCACCTGTCCTGGGCTTCCCAGGCCCATGAGCTAACCTCTTTATTTGTAAAATGAGAGATAATAGCACCTATTTCATGAGACTGTTGTGAGGCTTCAAGCACACAAGAACATAAAGTCCTCAGCGTGGCTCTTCTCTGTGCACGCTTTGAGCGCTGGTTATCCTTGAGAGCGGCTGAGTGTAACGCGATTTTGCAACCACAAAGGAAAAGACGGGGCCTCTTACATCAGCATTTAAAACTTAGTGAAAACCTCCTGCAGCTTAGGAGGTAAGCAACAAGCCAGGGGGTAGATTTTTATATAAAGGTGATGGACAGAGAGCATCAAGCCCTATAAGAAAAGCGTTAAGAGAAAAATGGACAAAGGTCATGGACAAGCAATTTGAGGAGGAGATAAGCTCGTCTTGTGGCCACAAAGCATAAAAAAGCAGTCAACCTCACTAGTAAGAAAGTCAACAGCAACGAGCATGGACGCTGCCGGAAGGAATGTCAGTACCGCCCGCCGTGGGCCCTGAGGACACCAGCCGGTGGGGACTCACCCGCCGCTGTCCATGGTCTGCAGCCTCTGGAGCAAGGTCTCGGAGAGGGCTGGCCGGCCCACCTCGGCTACGCGGGCATTCTCGCTCGAGAGAGGAGCCTCCTTGGCCTCACAGGGTCCGGAAGGCAGAGGGATGTTTCTTGGTGGCAGCTCAGGTGGAGACAGGACAAATTCTACCCAAGAGAGCAGCCAGAGCGTCATTTTGGCTAAGCACTGGTTTATCTCAGCATCACGCATCTATGGGGGGGATTCTGGACGGAGAAGACATCCCGTGCTCACCCCCACCCCTGCCTTCCTCTCTGTCTTCCCGACTGGATGGGGAACCTCATGAGGCAGGACTGGCCTTAGCGAGCTGTGTTATTTGGCAAACACCTGTCAGGCACCCCTCACGCTGCTGAGGCTGCTGGGGTCAGATGGCCCCCCTGGGCAGAGCAGGGAGCGGGGAGGAGGGGACCCTAGTGCTGCTGGTATTGGGCAAGTCGAGCCGGCAGCCTCAGGTAGGTCTGTGAGCAGGTAGCCCAGGTGGACCACATCTCGGGCTGGGGCCAGAGCTCCCCTCGCTCCCAGTGGGCCCCAGCTCTCTGCACTTTCTTTCCAGCCTCTTCCCCAGGCCCTCGGGGACAATAAAACAAGGCAGGGCCCCTTTCACTTGAGACTGAAATAAGAAACAAGTGACCCAACTCTGCCCTGAGAGAGGGGCCTTCTGCCCATGCCCCCTTCTGGGGAATCCTCTTCCTGCATCACCAAGAGGTGAAGGTCACTGAGTCAGCAGAGCCCCTCCTGTCTGTCTTCCCACAGCTCAGGCCCAGCCGGGGTCCCTACCCCAGTGCTGCCCAGGGGCTTCTCTTTAAAGAGCATCATTTCTTCTCGCCTGGGCTTCTGAATCCCTTTTGAGCACCAGCACCTTGAGAAGCCTTGAGCCAAATTAGATCCTGCTCAAGCTCGAGCAGACAGCTGGGCCCCATTTTGGCAAGTGAGACCAGCAGTCAGGAGCCTGGAATTATCTTCCCAGCCCTTATAGAAAGTGCCTTGGGGTCTTTCACCAGATAGCCATCCCCAGAGGGGCAGAAAGAGCTGGGCTGGGCCTGGTGTGGAGGTGAGGACCACGGGGTTGGGGGGTGGGGGGTGTGTGGGGGAGTGGGGGGTATGGCGTTGCTCAGGGCAGCTTCTCAGCTGCCAAGGCGGAGACCAGGACTGGGTGCTGGGGGGTGGCTTTGGGCACTCACAGCATCGCCGGGCCTCTCTCCCCATGAGGGAGCTGAAAGGGATGGGCCTGCCTGGGCGCCTGCGGCTTCCTGGAGAGCATGAGCCTTTCTGGAACACTCGTTGCCTGGCTCTCCTCTTCTCCTCCACAGAGCACTGAGGCCGCTCCTTGGGGTCTACCCTCTGACAGCCATGGGTGTCCAACACCAAGTGGGGTCTCCAGGACGGTGGAAGGAGTAAGGGGTGCTGATGGGCCCCAACGGCACCTAGCGGCTCGCCAGGCGTGGCTGGGAGCCAGGCCAGGGACCTCCGGGGTCTAACCCCCCTCTCTTGGGCAAGACCTCATGGGACTCGGGCATCTCCCAGGACTGGGATTGAGGAAAAGCCGCTGCTAACCAAGGGGCTGCAGCAGGCTTCTAGGGGCTTTCTTTTAGGAGATGAGTCTTTGAGGGGAAAGGCAGCCGTCTGGCTGATTCTAACACACTTTTTAGGGATGTACTTTGTTTCAACACACTTTTTAGGGGCTATACTGTTTGTTTTCTTTTAATGATGATATAAAGCAACACCTCAGTCGTCCTTCCAGTTAGGAGTAAGGATTGCCTCCTTCATGCTCCTCGCAGGAAAATTCAGCGAATGATAATGATGACGGTAGCTGCATTTATTGAGTACCAGGCTCTGGGGTTTGCATTCCTTGACTCATTTGATCCTCGTGACAACCAGAGAGGTAGAGACTATTCTTACCGTCTCTTTAAAGAGAAGGCTGTGGCTCGGAGAAGTGAAGTAACTTGCCCAGGGCCACACAGCTAAAGAGCTGGGGAGCAGGAATTGCAGCCTGGGTCTGCCTGACCCCAGAGCCAGTGTTCCTAACTTGTCCTTATCAGCCAGACGATATTCTCTCCCTCTGATAATCAGACACACCTAAGCTACCAGCACTTTTCCTGAGAGAAGCACCCCAGGACTTCTCTGCCATGAGAAGGCAGTTCAGGTTCCTGCCTTCCCTTCCTACCCGTCTCCTCCTCGGGCTCGTCGCCAGTGTCCTCCTCCTCCAGTGGCACGGGGTACTGCAGGTGAGTCACCAGACCCATGTTTTCCTTTTTGTAAAACTCGATGAGCTGGTCCAGCTTGGTGAAGAACCTCATGGGGACGCCTTCCGATGCCTGAGAAGAAGCATGTGTCACCTGGCTGGAGCAGCACCCAACCACAAAGGCCACCTGTGGCCGAGACGGACCGCGGCCCAAAGAGTGACCGCACTTCCAGAAACAGCCCCGGGATCAACCACGGTACCTGCCCCACCCTGCCCGCCATGCCCATACACGCATATCCCATGACCGCTGCTTCCAGGAGCCCGTCTTTAAAAGGCACAAGTGGAACAGTTTTAAAGACTTTGCCCCAGGTGTTTTTTACACTTTCATTTTATAAAAGTATTTTGTCACTCAAGGAATGCATTTTCATTATGGCAAATCAGATAATACAGATTTTTTTAAAAAAAGAAATCACTTGTAATTCTACCCCTCTGAGAAACCTATTTTCAATAGCTAAGAATATATTATTCTAGACTTTGTGTTTGTTTGGTGGGGGAGAGTTATAAATAAAGATCATTTATTTACTGTAAGCTGACTCATTTTTTAAAAAATTGTGATAACATATATATATATATAAAACATAAAATTTGCCATTTTTAAATGCACAATTCAGTGGTATTAATTACTTTCCCATTTTTCATCATCCAAAACAGAAACCATCCATTACCCAAACATTTCCATCACCCAAGACAGAAACTCTACCCATGAAGCCACAATTCCCCATTTCCCCTCCCTCCAGGATCTGGTAACCTCTAATTGACTTTCTGTCTCTCTGAATTTACCTATTCTGGACATTTCATATACATGGAGTCATACCTTTGTCCTTTTATGCCTGGCTAATTTTACTCAGTGGATGTTTTCTGGGTTCATGTATATTGTAGCATGAATTGGAACTTCATTCCTTTATATGGCTGAATAATATTCCAACGTAAGGAGTGACCACATTCTGTATTCCATTCTTCTGCTATTGGACCCTTGGGTTGTTTCCACCTTTTGGTTAAAGTGAATAATGCTGCTATGAATATTGTGTGTTTGAAGTCCTGCTGCTAATTCTTTTGGGTATATACCTAGGAGTGGAATTGCCGATGCATGTTTAACTCTTTGAGAAACTACATTTATTTATTTTTTTAATTTAATTTTATTTTTTAGGAGGTACCAGGGATTGAACGCCAGACCTCATACATGGGAAAAAGGCATTCAATTACTGAGCTATATCAGCTCCCCGCATTTATTTTTGAACACAGGAAAAATCTATTCTAGCAATTGTTTTACTTTTAGTTTTACTTTTCCTTTTGCTATGAGTCTGTCCTTTCAAAACTCATTAAATGGTTGAGACTACAAAAACCTTCCAGGGTTTGTTTCCAACTGTTCCTGTGGTGGAGGAGCTGGGGATAAATTTGCTCGGCCCTTCAAATGCCTCGCTGAGGCCCCGCCCTTTCACAGAGGCCCCGCCCCATCGCTGAGGCTCCGCCCCCTTGGGTCCCTACGCTCCAGGGCAGGAGGGAGAGACACACAAGCAGCAGACTTGGATTCTCATCAGCGCCCAGATATTGACCCACCCACCTCAGAGTTTCCCTATTGCTGCCAGCTTGGTTAGGATTGAGCCGGGAGCTGGGGCGGTGACCCCGAGGAGACCCAGACATGCAGAAACAGAACGGGGACTCAGACCTGCCCCCAGCCCTTGAAGTGGGTGGTCAGCTCCAATTTGTAGGGAGGATGGCTGCACAGCACACATGTATAAATCTGTATGTGGGGGTGTGTGTTTAAGCTATATAATACATTTATATAGAGTTTAACAAAAGGGTTTTTGATTCTGAATAAACTCCTTCGTTTACACCAAGCCCCAAGTTAAGCAATCTCAAGCATTGCTGAAACAGAAATATCTGAGCAGGGGCAGTCAGGCCTTCTAAAGCGTCACGGGGATGGTTCAAAACCCAAAGCAGGGAAGCGGCTGTGGCTCAATCAGTGGGGCTCCCGTTTACCATATGGGAGGCCCCGGGTTTGGTTCCCAAGGCCTCCTGGTGAAGGCAAGCCCGCCCGCACGGCGTCGTTAGCTGACCCAGCGAGCACAAGCAGCAAGGGGGTGATAAATGAATAAATAAATAAAATCTTTAAAAAAAAAAAAAACAAACCCAAAGCGAGCAGAATAACACATAATTTGAAGCCATGCAAGATCCATGAACTTGCTTCAGTTGAAACAGCCACAACGAATATCATCTCGTCAAAGAAGGCACAGCTAACAGGTGACACGCCATTAGGCATATGGAAAAAAGGATAGGAAAATCTCAAAGACGGTCAGGGCTCAAGGCTTGCCAGGGGAGCTGGAAAAGGGTCATCAGCTAGAGGAAGCCTGGGAATGTGAGTTTCAGAGAGCACGTGAGAAACGGGGATTTCAGAGGCGCGGATTATAAGGCACATGGTTTTTATGCACCACTAAAACCATACCACAACCTGGGGTGAGACGCCGTCAAACGTAGACACGTATTTCAGAGATACACAAACATTAAAAAGAAAACCAGGCCTTTTAGAAACGATGAAATACGGGGCGTGTTAAGCATGCCATCTAACAGGGACCCTCGTGGATCCAGTGAGGTGGGGGGTAGGGGGAGCTCTGAACCAGCCTGTGCTGATCCCCACGGAGACACGAATTTGCTGGGACACAGCTTTTGCTTGGACGGGTCACAGAAGTCACGGGCCAGGTACTGGCCAAGCAAAGCGGCTGGCTGGCCGGTGGCCCTGCCAGTTCCCGGGAAGGTGGAGAATGAGGATTGAGTCCAAAGCTAAAGGAAGGCGAGTGGCTTCTTGGGGAGGGCAGGCGGGCAAGCGGCTGGATGGCCACCGGAGTCTGAGGAGAGCTGCCGTCCGTCCTCCTCCCGCAGAGCTGGCGAGAGGGGAAGCCCTGGGGAAAGCACCAGGCTGCTGTAAGGAAGCAGATGGCGCGGCAGAGCCCAGCTGAGGCGAAGATTCACCTTGCACAGGTGAGTCAGCAGGAGGCAGCCCGTGTCGACAGGCAGCACATGGACACCGGGAAAAGGGGACGGCAAGGACCGGTTTTGTCAAGTGGGGGCTCCTCGGAGGAACTGTTCCAAGGAGCCGTCCTTATCAGTCGTTGCTCTTGGTGCTAAGAGCCGGAGGGCTGGACAGAGACTCTTTTGGAAGCTTATGTTCCAACTACTTTCTAGAACAGGAACCGAGCCAGAAAGCCAAGGCAGGGATCACAGAGGCTTGGAAAGAGGACAAAGAAACAAGTCAGTGCTCAGCTGGCCCAGTCCGGGGTGTGGTGAAGACTGGGGTCTAGACGAGGCGGGTGGGAGGCTCAGTGTTTATACTGCAGGCAGGAGCCCGCCCAGCCTCGAAAGGGCGCCCCAGGCAGGATGGCCAAGTGGGCAGGGCAGTGCCCCGGTGACTGGGGCGAGCCTGTCCCGCGGTGGCCATACCTGGGCGTGACCCAACAAATGCACCAAGGCAAAGCCAAGAGTGGCTGGGAGGGGCCCCACAGGGCCGGTCCAGCCAACATCCACCCCACTGTGCGCCCCACAGTCAGGAGCCTGGTCTGTTTCTCTGCTGTTGTGTCCCGGCACGTGCCAAGGGCCTGAGAGCAGGAGCGCTCAGCAGAGTGGCTGCGGGGATTTGCCGTGCTGAGACCAGGCAGCGGCCAAGGGTGTGGAGCCAGGGGGAGGGATGGTCCCGAGAGTGCTAGGTGGGCCTGGGACCCGCATGCAGAGAGGGGGCTGGGACAGGGGTAGTCCCACCCCTGAGCGCTGCCAAAGGTAGTGCCTTTCAGCAATTTAAAAATGCAAAGTGTTGCTGAGAAGGCTGTCAGATTTGCCAGTCCCTGGCAGGAAACAGATGGCACCTTAAATTGGGTCATTTGAGGAGAATTTAGTGGACTGGTTATAGCGCTTGCCCGTAGCTAGCCACAGTGGGCAGTGGCTACACTCTGAGGACCACCGCAAGGGGGGACAGTGCCAGAACGCGGGCAGGGGGTCCTGAGACGCTAGGCCCTCCACCTCACCTCCGCCCGCCCTCCCGCCACCTGGCTGTGCAGAGGGGAGAGGGCGGGGGACGGACCCGGGGGCAAGTGGAAGCTGCTCGGCACCTTGTCTCTGGTGGGAAGCCGCCCGGGGAAGCTGGCACACCAGCGGTCGGATCAGAAGGTGGAACCAGGCTGCACTTCCCACCCGGAAGGGGGCTGCCCTGGATTCCCAGCTGTTGAGACCCGCCAGACTTCGTTCCTCATTCTGCAGCGGCTGCCTTCCTGAAAAGATTTATCAAGTCATTTTGAAATAGAGAAGGAAGCCCTGAGGACCCATGCCCGCCGTGTGCTCCTGGCATGGTCCCCTCACCGTTCCTGGCAGTCCCCAGGGCCACGTCCACAGATAGCTGGATTTCTGTTTCAGCAGCAACTTTCCCTCCTACCAGGAATGAATTCTTTCTCTCTTTAGCAGATAACTATAGCGCATAACAGACAACTCGATTTTGAAAATATCAAAGGTTAGCATTTCATCCTGGACATCAGGCCGTTAACCCACGACGCGCCAGGCGCAGGTCAGACATCCATTAGGGTTTTGTCGGATCGACAGTGTGGACCTAACTTAGGTTCATAACCAAAAGTCACGCAGAAGAAACCGTGATAGGGGTTAGGTGAAACAAAATACCTATCTCTTCTCCTGCCTCCCATGAAAATCTCCATGTCTATGGAAATTTCCGGGTGATTCCAGCAAGATCATTTCCCTGAAGCCTCTGCTGACAGCTCCCCATCAAGCCCGGCTCAGAATCAACAGCTCATTCCACTTGTGTTGCAGTTTCTCTGTCTCCCTCCTCTACCAGCTCGTGTACGTCCTTGAAGGAAAGGGACCCTGCTTTACCCAGCCTTGCCGTGGCACCTTTCTGGTTGGAAGTGTACCCACCACTCATCGCGTAAAATGGCCCTCACAGTCAAAGACTTGCAGGGGAGGACAAAGAGATGTGCATTGCAAAGCTGGGCCTTGTGAGAAGAAGCCCCTTCACCCTCCTACTTTGCCCCTAAGCTCACCCAGATAGCAATACCTTGGGGGAAGGTACAGGGCAAGGGGAGAGGGGCTGCCCTCAGTCCATGACACTAAGGCCATTAAAGCAAAAGACCACCAATGTCCAAATTGCCCCAGACTCAGGCAGAGCACTCAGAAATGTTGAGTTTCCAGAAACAACTCTGGGTATGACTTTCATACTGGAGGAAGGGAGGAGGGGAGGCAGGGAGGCTGAGAGCCCTGGACAGGCTCGAGTTTCCCAGGGGGTAATTTTAACTTGGGTGCTGTCTGCTGCCTTTGAAATGGGGAACTGAAATAGGACGAGGCAACACAGCAGGCAGCAAGCAGAGCAGGGCGCCAGGAGGCCATGGCTGCCTCACACCCCCACTGTGGCTGCAGCCGGGCCTTCATTCTCAATGAAAAAGCACATCCAGTCACTGTGGAAATTTTTACAAATGTTGGGAGAGCGTTAAGAAGCAGGGGGAGCGGAGGTGGCTCAAGCCATTGGGCGCCTCCCTCCCACATGGGAGATCCAGGTTCAGTTCCTGGTGCCTCCTAAAAAGATGAGCGCACAACAAACAGACAGAGAGTAGACAGCAAGTGCAAACAACGAGGGGAGGAGGAGACTAAACTTGAAAAAATAAATCTTAAAAAAGAAAAAGCAGAAAAGAAGGAAGGGAAGAAAGAAAGACAGGAAGGAAGAAAGGAAGAAAGGAAGGCCTGCTCGTTACCCACCACACCAAAGCGTCTATTTCGGGTTCAGTGAGAAAGCCACTAGAAAGGTCTTCAGCAGGGAAGTGGCAGTGTCATTTGGCTGCAGTGAAGAGAGAGGCCTTGGAGGGTTGGGGGATGGTCATTATCAGCATTCTCTCTGCTTCCCTTTGAGGAAACCCCAGGCCCAGGTGGGGTGGGAAAGTTGTCTAAGGCCTCCGGGTGGGCGGGAGCCAAGCCCCCATGGACACAGCCCCACACAGATGGAGCAGAGTTGAGCATGGGCTGGGTGAGGGCAGCGTGGAAGTTGGCTGTCAGGACTAGCTGCTCCGGGGGGAGGGCCTTGATGTCACCCTGTTCCTCGGTGGTCTCCTGAGAGGCCCTTTGGGCCCCATTCCCAAGTCCTTGGATGGTCGCTTCCAGCCCTGGCTGCCCCCAGGATGCTGAGCCCCGCTCAGCAGAGGCACCGCGGATGCCTGTCACTGTCGGTGGGACCCCCCTCTCTTGGGCTTGGCCTCTGCCCTCCCTGGTCTCACCAGCCCCTTCTGCCCTCAAGACCATTTTCAGTCTTTAACCATCTTCTCTCCCCTAAGCCTCTTCCTGAGAGTCACAGACCCCAACTTTGGTGAGGTGGGGGGGGGGAGGGAAGGGGGGCAGGAGACAGAGAGACACCAGGTCCTGAGTCTCTTGGGCCTTTTTGGGCCCTGGTGGAGAGTCTGAGTTTTATTCTAAGAGTGATTTGAAGCCACTAAAGGCATTTAAAAGCTGGCATGTGTGCGTACATGAACACACGTGTGTGGCGTGATCAGATCTGCATTTTAGAAAGCTCACTCTGGCCGTGGTGGGGATCAGGAGTAGACACTGATGGCCCAGGCGGCCCCACTCCAGTGGCTGGACTAGGGCAGGCGCATGGTGGGAGAGAGGATGGAGTCAGCCCCAGGACGGCAGGGCTACCGGCCAGGAGCGTGGGGGGCATGGTTAGCAGAGGGGGCTGCGCACGACTCCTAGATCTCCGCTTCAGTAGCTTAATGGATGTGGGTCTGCTTAATGAGATGGGAGGCGGGTGGGCAGGTTTGGGAAGAGCTTTCTAGGACTACTTCCGGCCCAGAAAGGAAAACCCTCTGCAGCCACGTGGTCTAGAATGGACGCAGAGTTTGTCTTCTTGAAAGATAGTCAGTTCTCCCTGCCCTGCCCTGCCCTGCCCTGCCCTGCCCTCCCCTCCCCTTCCTGAAAGTGGCAGGGCCAGCAGGCTTCTGGGATTGGAGCTAAGGAGTGGCCAGGGCCCAGGACACCACAGCGTCAGCAGGGCTGCTGTGCTTGGGGTAAGGAAGTGGCTGAGGCTTTAGACAGCTGCAGAGCTGGGGTCTCAGAAGTGGTTGGGTCCAGGAGGCAGCCAGCAGCCGGGAGATGGTTACACATGGGGGAAACGAGCAAATGACGAAATATGTGGACAAGACTGGCATGTGGGCTTCTCACTGAGAGAGGAAGGGGTTACGGGTATGGAAAGGAGGAAGCTGTGATTGGAATGGGAAGTGGCTGTGGGAACTCACTTGTATGCTGTAAATAGAGAAACAGATACAGACTCTTGTATGGGTGTGTATGCAAACACACACGTACTTCTTAGCTTTGTCTGTTGAGAGGCGTCTAGCCACAAGCACACCCAGAACTCAGACCTTGGTTGCTAGATACCATTTTACATTGAAAGGAACCAGGGCTCCTTGGAGAAATGGCTGATTCTGGGGCTGGGGCTGGGGCTGGAGCTGGGAATGTATAAGGACCTGGAACATCTGTTGCCCCAGAAAGTAAGGATTTTGACAAATCTCAAAAAATTATGGAGATTTGTCAAAAGGATGCAGGAGCCGACTGAAAGGACAACTCGGGACAATCTGAGCATCAAAGTGAATAATGAAAATAATTCATTGACTCAAATAGCAGTTCATGAGCATATATTGATATAAATAAGTTTATAAATGAGAAGGGAAAGTTCTTCACAGAATGCCAATTAATAACTGTCAAAGGAATGATGAAATTAGCAAGTCACCATTTGGCAATCATCATAGTAACAACTGATTCAGGCAAAAATTTATCAACAGATGCTAAAACTAGTGGGCAAGAGTTTGAGGAGGAACAGGGTGTTTAGATAGTTTCAAAGTAGCTTCACCTCCAAATATTTATTAATTATAAAGGGGGAAACAGTGACTCTTCAGTGGGGAAGACGGGCAGACAACACCTTAATCAAATGATCAAAGGGAACTTCACCAGTGGTGGGAGAAGTCGATGTCCTGCACCTCCTGAGATGCATGCACCGAGAACGCACCACCTGAGCCTGTGCATGTGGAAACACCTGGAAGCCCCAGGTGAGGGACATCCTACAAAATTACCAGCCTGGTCTCTTCAAAACTGCCGAGGCTGAGAAAGACAAGGAAAGTCTGAGGAACTGTGCTGATTAAAGGCACAGAAGAGACATGACAATTAAACCTAACACGAGATCTGGATGGAACCTCTGTCCAGAAGGGTGAAAATTATAATTATGTGTATATTACATAGAAATACATTTATATGGCCATAAAGGACAATTTGGGGGAAATCTGATGAGTTCTGAGGATTAGATGCCTATATCCTGATTTCGATGGTTGAGCTGTGTTTGCATAGTAGAGAGTCCTTATCATTTAGGAAAAATACGTTGAAGTATTTAGGGATAATGGGGCCTTATCAGCAACTTACTCTCAAATAATTCAGAAAAACAATAACAATGTGAGAAAGAATGATAAACTCGGTGTGGTAAAACACTAAGGGGAAAACTGAATGAAGGGTGTACAAGAATACTTTGTGCTTGAAATTTTTATTTAAGTTTGAAATTACTTTCAAAATAAAAGTTAAAATAATTTTTTTAAAAAAGACAATCAGGTTGGAAATGATTGTATCTTGATCTGGACGGTGGTTACATGCAAATATTTTTTTCAGCTATCTACTAAAATTTTAAAAATTAATAGACTTATGTAACCTAGCCCATTTAATTAGCCTGCACCCATTCTGTGACTTAATCAGTCCACATTTAGCCCATTTAATCAATCCACACCCATTTTGTGAGCCAGGGGTGGAAAATCAAGGAGCAATGGGCAATTGATTTGGCATAGCAGGGCTGGGCTCCTGCAAAAGGCACATCCATTGATCAACAAGGCAGGTTTTGCCTTGGGAGGAGGGGGAGTTTGGTTTGGGGGAGGAAGGGCAGGGGGATGGGAGGCGATGCTGACCTAAGCTTCCTGGGGGCAGGACCAGCAGACAGAGACCCGTGGCCTAGACTTCTCTGGCAGGCTTTGTGAGGCTCTGGGCAGGAGACCATCCCCTCTCTGCCATTAGAACCTGGCAGCACCTGAAGGAGGAGCTTTGGGCACCTGGGCACAAAGCCCTAGGCAGGGATGGGGCATCAGTGTCCTCATGGTGCACAGGGGCAACGCGAAGCTTCTGCCGTGACCTTGCCTGCCAGAGACACGTGCCAGCAGGAGCTGGTAAGGGAGAAAAGAGCCCTGCCCTGTGCAGTGCCTGTGACTGGCTGACGGGCACACTGGGGCCCCGCTAGAATGTCCCAGGACAGGACCTTTGGAGGGGGCCAATTTCTGGCAACCAGTCTGCAGGGAGCTTGAGCGACCATCACTCATAAATGTGGTCCCATTTTGAGGGTGTGTGGGGCATGGGGTGAATGAGCTATGAACCATGCATGGGGAGGAGGTGGCGGATAGAGAGATGTGGGTGGGCTCTCTGGGTCTAGGTGCATGGGAGTTTTCTTTGCCTTTCCTTAGTCCTTGCTTTGGAGCAGTGTTCCTATTTCTTAGCCACCCAGGACAGAAGATAAGCTCATGGTGGCAAGAACACAGCACCCTGCCTTGTGTCCTGTGTCAGGGGCAGGGGAGGGGTCTCCTGGAAGCTCTCTGGCTTCGACCCCTAAATAGAAGAAACTGCAAGAAAATGAACATCCAGTGAGCAAAACAAGTGGGGGAGGTAGGGAGAGAGAGAGGGAGGAAGAAACTTTGCATTTATTAACCACTCGATATGGACAGGAACTGGGCCAAGAGTGTTCCCATATGTCTGTAATCTAATCTTCTCCATACTGGGTAGATATATCCATCTTACAGATGAGGAAACTGAGTCTCAGGGAGGCCGAGCACTGTGCCAGGGTGGTCAGAGACACTGGCCAAAGAGCAGCAGGGGAGACATTTCAGGATAAGCCACAGGACAGAGAGGGGCGTGGGGGAGCCAAACAGGAGCAGCTCCTGGGCGGGGAGGGAACCAGATGCAGGGAGCTGCCAGCTTCAGGGGAGCAAGGTGGTTCAGGTCTTCTGGCTGGTTTGAGTCTCCTGTGGCCCAGAATCTTTCTGAATTTGTGGTTGGGGCGGGTGAGGGAAACCCTACACGTGGGATGGGCTCGTGTCGGGGCATGTCAGCAGGTCCCACCCAGCGCTGTGGTGGGTAGTGGTGCTGGAAGGGAGTCTGGCACTTGCTATTCTGGGGCACTGACGGTCTCCACTGACCTGCCCCATGGCAGTGTCCCCCAAACCCACATTCTTGAAATTTGAGAAGGGTGAAAGCCAGCACCAGACTTGTTCAGAACCCCTCATACGTGCAGAAGTGGGTGATGTGGCAGCTCTGGGGAGGAGGCAAGGAGGCCAGTGGAAAGCATGGCGGCGTTGCCCATAGCCCACCCACACACCACGTGCTTCCGCAGCACCACGGACAGCACCTCACTGCCTCCCGGCCCTTCTGCCTGGGTCTGGGGGGTCCTGGTCCTGGTGGGGCTGGGCTCTGTCTTGCACGGGCCAGACAGCTCAGGTTTCCCATCTACCTCGTTCCAGCCAGGCCCCACCTCCTGGAACAGGGCTCTTCAGCTTTTCTCTTGCTTTGTTCTGGGCAGACTTCCTGGATCGACTTGGCTCTGCTTCCCTGCCTTTCTGCATTCACTTCTAAATCCACATGCCTCCCTGATTCTCAGAGCCTACTACCTGTTTCCAAACCCATGCCTGGAATTGGCATCACCTTCCACTGTCAGCCCCTCGCTGGGGCTCATGTTCTTCCACCTCTCTCCACCTCTTCCCCAGGCTGGGGTCCCCCACCCAACAAAGCCAGCAGCTTTCCCCTCCTGCACTCTCTAACCAGGTTATCCCTGGTGTGAGGTCAACTCTCAGACACAGGCATCGCTCCAGCTCCTTGGGCTTTCTGGCCTGAAAGCTGGGACCTTCCCAGGGCTCTTGAGATCGCAAAGCTGCAAATCTCTGCCTTTGACTCCTCTGATGTCTGTGCAGTGAGAGTAAGTCCTATGCTCTCCTCGAGACCTGAGCAGCTTGTCAGGTGCTTTGAACCCCTCACATCAAAGGCGCTGCAGATGGCAGGCCTGGGTAATTTACATCTCTGGCTGGTACTGAAATGACAGCTCTGAGACGCTTGTCTGTGGTCTCTGCTGGCGTCACCACAATCGGAATCTGGCTCTTGAGCAAGGGCGAGGGGATGACTAATGCTCTCCATTAGCCCAAGGTCACCTAGGGACCTCAGGCCCACAACAAAGACCCTGGGAGAGGGTGGGTCCTTTGTCAGTAGTCACAGTTGACATCTAGAAACCGTGCTTCTTACCCAGTGTTATAGTCAGGTAGTAGGTTAACTATGGAAAAAACCTTCTCCTTTCCCCAAGAGCTCCCGTAAACAGGAGAAGCACAGACAACAAGGGAGGGTGGCCGTGGCAGATTGGACTATCTCCCCTAGTCTCCATTCCCTTCCTACTGTAGAATTTTGCATCCACACCTTTGTTATGGGCTTTGCAGCATCTTGCACTAGAGTAGGAAGAATTGACTTCTTTGCCCCACGGCGTTGGGCTTGGCCAGTTTCTTACCTTGGCCAATGCAAAATGGGCAAAAAATGCCAGTTCTGAGCTGAGGGCTTAAAGGGGCTTGCAGGATTCTGCTTGCTCCCCTTCGGCCCCTGAACTCTTCCATCGGAATCCTGAGGGAGCCACTGGCCATGCCATTAAGCCCAGACCAAGACTGAAGACATGAGGAGTGACCAGCACCTGACTGGGGACCTGGTCCAGCAGGTCCAAGGAGTACAGGAGGGTCCAGCCGAGATCAGCTCGACCACAGCCAATCTGCAGACCCAGGAGGAGAACATAAATTTTGTAGGCTACTGACTTTTTTTCTGTCAAATCACTTAATTATTTTTTAAGTGTTTCAAGTTTTTGTCTTAACTTTCCATTTTGGAATACTTCCAAACTTACAGGGCAGTTACAAAAATACTATAAACCCTCTGCAGAGAGCGCCAACATTCCCATATCCCCTGCCCCCCTCCCAGATATCCAGAGCCACCAAGTTTGGCATTTTGCCATATTTGCCATATCAGCCCACCTGTCATCTATTTATCTGTCTGTGTATCTACCCGGTCATCAATCCTTTTTCTGAACACTTGAGTGTAGGTTGTATAAATCATGCTCCTTGTCACTTAAGTGCCACGTACATTTCCCAAGAACAAGGATATTCACTTATGTAATCACTTTATGTGCAGTTATCGAGGTTGAGACATTCAGTCTGTATTCCAATTTTTTCATATGTCTCAAAAAATGTCCTTTTGAGCCTTTCCTCATCCCTTGCTAGAGCCACTCCAGGATCCTGTATTGCATTTAATTGTCATTGTCTCTTTAGTTCTTCTTTCTTTTTTTTTTAATGTGGGAACATATATGCAACATAAAGTTTCCCATCTTAACCGTTCCCAAGCATGCCATTCAGTGGGATTAGTCATAGTCACAATGGTGCAGTGCCCTCACCACTTTCCATTACTAGAACTTTCCCTTCACCCCAAACAGAAACCCTACACTCATTTTGCATTAACTTCCTGTTCCCCTGCTCCCACCCCGGTAATCTGTACTCTACTCTCTGTCTCTATGAGTTTGCATATTTTCTGTTTTTTGTTCTTTTTTTTTTTTTTTAACAGTTACCATGGAGCTTACATTTAGCACCCTAAATCTATAACAGTCTCATTTGCTGTGATACCAACTTAACTTCAGTAGTACACAAACACTCTGTTTCTATACTCCTCCGCCCCCCACCTGCATGTAGTTCTTGTCACAAATTACGTATTTTTACATTACGAGTCCAACACCACCGATTTATCATTGCATTTTATGCATTTGCCTTTTAGAACCTGTAGGAAGTAAAAAGTGCTGTTACAAACCAAAAATACAACAGTACTGGCATGTGTACTTACCCATATCATTACCCTTACTGAAGGTCTTTATTTCTTCCCGTGGCTTCCATCTATTGTCTATTGTCCTGCAGAACTCCCTTTAGCATCTCCTGTAGGGCTGGTGTAGCGGTGATGAAGTCCCCCAGCTTTTGCTTATCTAGGAATGTCTTAATCTCTCCATCAGTCATGTTTGAAACACAGTTTTTCCAGATACAGAATTCTTGGCTCGCAACTTTTTGCTTCCAGCACTTTAATTATATCTTCCCATTGCCTCCTTGCCTCCATGGTTTCTCATGAGAAATTGGCATCTAATCTCATTGAGGCTCCCGTGTATGTGACATGTTGCTTCTCCCTTGCAGCTTTCAGAATTCTCTCTGTCTTTGGCATTTGACAGTTTGAATATAACAGGGCTTGGTGTCAGTCTCTTTGGGTTTCTCCTGCTTGGAGTTCATTGAACATCTTGGATATGTGTAATCACGTGTTTTGTTTGATTTGGGAAGTTTTTAGTCATTATTTCTTTGAATATTCTTCTGCGTCTATCTCTCTTCTCCCTCTGGGACTCCCAGGGTGCATATATTGGCATGTTTGCTGGTGTCCCACAGGCCCCTCTAGGCTCTTGCTCACTTTTCTTCATTCTTTCCTCTTTCTACTCCTCTGAGTGGATTATCTCAACTGTCTCATCTTTAAGTTCACTGGTTCTTTCTTCTGCCAGCTCCAATATTCTACTGAACCCCTCTAGGAAATTTTAAATTTCCGTTACTGTGGTCTTCAGCTCAGTATGGCTCCTTTTCAGAATTTCCATCTATCTATTAATATTCTCTTTGTGTTCATCTATCATTTTCTGATTTCCTTTAGCTCTTTGTCTGTGTTTTCCTTTAGATCTTTGAACATATTTAGACTATTTTTTTTTTTCAGGCTTGGTCTGGCATGTCCCAGGTCTGGTCCTCTTCATTGATGATTTCTAATCCTTTCATCCTCTCTTTTGCCTGGATTATCACTTCCTATTTCTTTGAATGTTTTGTAATCTTTTGTTAAAGCCTGAACATTTTGATGTTTTAATGTGTTATTGCTGGGCTTTAGACTCTAAGGTGTCTGTTCGGTAAGCTTTTATCCAGCTATAGTTATAACAAAGCTTTCTTTAAATGCCAGGAGTTAACCAATTAAAAAAAGAGGAAAAAAGAAAACACCTTTCTCAGTCTTTGCAGATTGACCTGTGTGAGTGCTTTCCTTTAGAGCTTATCCATACAATGAGTTTAGAGAATAGCTCCAGGCCAAAGTAGAAGAGCCTCCCTGGTGCTTTATGCCCTTGCATCTTATCTTGGGCATGCATGTGTGGCTCTTGGAAATCCCCTATTTACACAGTTCCGAAAGTCTTCTCTTCCCTAGGAGACTGTTTCCACATGGTCCCAGACACTGTGTGTATGTCCTACAGCCAGCAATCTCTTATCCAAGGCCTGTTCTTTAGCAGAGTTTGGCAAGCTACCTTCTGCATGCAGGGCAAATTCTGGGATGGCAAGCTTGTGACAAGTATCCTTGTTCAGTCCCTCAGGCTGCCACCACAACAATTGGGCCAGACACACGTGCTCCCAGCATGTGCATGGAGGTTACTCTGCTCCCTCCAAAATTGAGACCAGGGACCTGCCTTGGGAGCACAGGCTGGTTCCATGCCAAGCTGGTGAGGAGCTGGGGGTGGGGGTGGGGCAGGTGGGAGCCAGTCAAGGCGCCATGAGATCTTACTGCCTTTCAGTAGACTTTTACTTGATCTGTCACTCGCCCACTACTGCAACCCTATAACTCTTTTCTATAGCTTTGAGAAAGATGTTTCTGCCAGTTCTTGCTGGTTACTCAAAGCTGTGGGGGGGATGGAGCCCTGACGCTTCTCACTCTGCCACCTTGATCCCTACTGAGATTTTTGAGATTGTTTGTTATGCAGCAAAAATGGATAAATACAAGTATGATGGGAAGCCTGAATTTTCCTGAGAGTCTTTCTCTTACTGAGCCTCATGGCATAATTATCTCTACTCTCCCCATGAGGAAGCCAAGACTCCAAGAGGTTAGGGAGCTTGTCCAATGTCATGTAACTTGTGTTACCACTGAGACCTGCCACAAGGATCAGATCTTCAAGATCCATACACCTATTCCCACTGCATCTACTCTCCAGTCTCCCAGAGGCTGCGGCCTTTGATCTCTTGCTCTGGGCAGGCCTCCAGGCCTCTCTGGACCCCCCATCTTTCCAATGAGCCTGAACCCCACTGTGGCCACCAGAGCTCTCTCTGTGGCATCCTCTGTTCCCTGGCAGCCTGTATTTCTGCAGAAACTGCTCATTGAAGCCACTAGGACAAGCCCACATGCCACCCTCTGGAGAGCTGGTGGCTCATCAAGATAGCAGGCAGCCCAGCTGAGGTTACTAACCTCCTACTGTCCTCTCCATCCAGGGCCTGGCACCAGACACAGCAGAGACCCATACAGACCCAGGCCCTGCCCCTCACTCCAGCAAGAAGTGAGGCACAGTACAGTACCTAATTAAGTAATTACAAGTGCAGAGAGCTGTGAGGGAAAAGACGGTGGCTTGGGAGGGTGCTGCATGGGGATTTAGCCTGGTGGGTCAGGGAAGTGTTCCTCAAAGGAACACTTAAGCTGAGATGTAAAGGATGGATAAGAGCCGTCCAGACAAGGAGAGGGGGAAACATCACGGGGGCCAGAGGGGACGGCATATGCAAAGCTTTGGAGTTAATATAAATTTGAGGTTTTAAGTCAAAGTTAGGTTCTTATATGGGATCTTGTTAGCAGTCTTCCCAGGTCCCCTAGGATCCCTTAACCAGCCTATGCCCCCCACACACACACCTCCCCTTCCCCAGCCCCACCTCTGGGTGTCTGGTGCTTTGCTACTAAAGTCATGAACCTACAATCTCAGATGATTGCCCTTGGGCACTGGAGCTGCTTCACCCATTTGGGAGGCCAGAGGTGACTTCTGGGAGTTTACTAATCCCACCTGGCATAGCCCGTGGGTGTCTGGACAGTGCATGCAAAAGCTCTGTCTCTGCCTGGTGGCAGGATAAACTCAGAGGTGTAGTCCACCCTCCACGCTCCTTGTGGGCAGGCTGGGTCTGAGCAGTCACCTGAAATGTCACCTTTGCTTGGCTGCTTCTTTTACCCTGTCCTGCTTCCCTGCTCCCTTCCTGGTTTCTCATGGGAGCCCCTCCTTAATGAATTACTGGTACCTGAGCTCAGGGTCTGCTTCTGGGAGAACTTGACCTGTGACTCTCTTCTCACTTGTCCATCTTGAGCCACTCCCTCAACAACCAAGTCCCTCAAGTCCTCAGCCTAAACCCCTCACCACCAGGAAAGAATCTGGGCTCCCACTTTAGGGAGGAGTTGATCAGACTTGCAGCCATTAGTTTCCTCTTCCTCCTTCCCCCACCCCTGCCCCCACTGGGCTCTGCACACATCCCACTTCACCTGCTGTTTGTGCAGACCAGTCCAAAATCATACTTTTTAGCTGGGCCTCTGGTCCCACGAGTCCCTCAGCTGGAAGGAGCACAGGATGCTTTAAATGGGACTGGGCATGCTTAGAAATTCTAGAATTTAGGTGACAAAGTGTATCGTTTCTATAGCTCAGTGTTGAGAATGAATAGATAAAAGGATGAATACTGTTTGAGTACCTAAACAACCTTGCTGGTGAGTTTCTTTCAGTCTTTCCACTTTACAGATGAAGAAATGGAGGCGTAACGGGCCAAATGACGTGCCTGATAAACGGCAGAGTGAGGACTTAGACCCCGCCTCAGGCCCCTTCCTCGAAGTTCTGTGCTCTTGAGCTCCAAAAGTCGCTGTCCGCTAATATCCCTGCCTACAGGTTTCAGTACCTTTCCTATAAGGCAAGATGTTGGGGATTGAGTCATGTCCCAGCCATTTCAGGTCCCAACTCCTGGTCCTCGGGTGTGAACCCTTCTGCAAATAGAACCCTTGAAGACGTTCTTAGTTAAGGTGCCCACCCTGAGTGAAGGGATGCCTTAGACCAATATGACTGAAGTCCTTATAGGCAAAAGGAATTTGGGTACAGAGAGAGAAGCCCCTGGGGAGCAGCTAGAAGCTGGAAGTCAACAGAACCCAAAAGGGAAAGGAGAAGATAGCACCATATGCATATTAACATGTGACGGAAAAGCCAAGGACCAGGATCGCTGGCAGCCAGCCCCGGAATGCCACCGTCTTTGGGGAGTGAGCATCTCCTGGCTGACCCCTTGAATTTGAACTTCTCCAAGCCTCAAAACCATGGGCCCATACAATCCATTGGATGGTATCTGTTTTAGCACCTGGGAAACTGAAACACAAGTCTCTCTTGAACTCTATCCAAAGGACCTTATTTACTGAGGGGTATTATATATTTAAAGGCCCTCCCTCAATGTCTGTGTTGAACAGAGAATCCCAGGAGTGTAGACCAGTGCAGCCATTATGGAGAAAATCTGACCATGTAGGCAACCTAAACATGTGCATGTCCTAGGCTCCAGCATCTCCGCTCCTGGGTATATTCCCAGGGTTCACACTGCTCCACCTGTGTGGATAGAGGTTTGGAGAGAACGGGTGTGTCTGTCATGGGAGAGCAGACAGGAAAAGTGCGGTCCAGGCAGTGGCCAGAGCAAGGACTTGATTTGTACACAGCATCATGGAAGGGTCTTAGAAGCAGAGTGCTTAACATAAGAAAGTAGCAAAACAGAATGAGCGCCACGATATCACGGCAGCAAATTAAGAATGCATTCACACAAACAATAATGCATGCCTTGTAAGAACAGATTGGAATGAAAAGACATCCACTCAGAAGGCTGCCTATGAAAGGATGGGCTATGGAAGTGCAAAAGGGGGACAGACGAAATTAAAACAATTTATAAAGACAGGGCTTTATAATGAGAATGTGCTGTGATTTTGATGATGTAGCCTGGTGGTGAAAGATAAGTTCTTTGCTCAGTTGTGGCCTCTCTGATTTGGTCTGATTACCACAATATTCTGAGTTTCATTTTCTTCCTTGGTCAAGTAGGAAGGAAGGAGTATGCATGGAGAAGTACTGTTTGGTTAGAAAGCAGCATGGCCCATGGGGGAAAGCATGGCATCGGAAACCTGATGTGGCTGAAGCGGGCATAGTGAGAGGCACTATAGGGGGTGGTGGGGACTGTGGCACATCAGAGAAATGCCCCCTTTCAAATGAGCAGCTTCTGCTTCCTCCAGTTATGTCCCCATGGAGGTAACTTAGGTCTAGAATTGCCAGGATTTCAAAATTTTCACGAGAAGGTGAAAATCCAGATTCTTAGGGGAAAGCTGAGATTTTTAAATACTTGCAGCATGGTTTTCAAAGTACCATGTCAGTCATGGGTTCGACTCTTAGCTCTACCACCAACTAGTTGTGTGGCCTGAAGTAAGCTATCTAACTGCCTGAGCTAAGCTGATTTCCTCATGCAGGAATGGAAGTCCTAAGACCCACTCCACCAGGGGCTTAAATGGGCGAATGGAAGCTCAGAGGAAGGCTCTGGATCAGGAGAAATACCGCTAAGTGTTGAGTATGCTAACATATTATCCGCTTCCAACTCTCAGACGAAGAAACCGGAGCTCAGAGGAGAGAATTGTGGTCTCACAATTAGTAGGTGGCAGAGCCAGGTAGAAACAATAATATCCTCCTCAAAGGCGATAAAAAGGGATGAGTAAAACAGAACTAAAATAACTTCTAGATAAGGATCCCAGGATCAAAAGGGCTCTAAGAAAAGATGATTAATCTGCTTGACCCTGAGGAGCCACGGGAATCTCTTATAAAGCTGGCTCCAGCCCCAGAGCCAGGTGTAGTCGTCAAGGCCTCTGCAGGTGTGCGCTTGAGCATCCACGTCCAGCGGCGTGCTGGACTGAGCCCGTGCCAGCTTGTGCCGCCCTGTGCTGCCTTGTACCAGCTCACACTGGCTCAAGAGCTGATTTGTCAGGAGCCCCGAGAGCTGGTTGTCAAAAGTGGCCATTAGGTGGGATCCATGGTGAGAAACTACAAAGCCTACCAATCAGGGCCTTCTGTCTCCTGGAGAGTTGGTTTATCGGCCACGTTGGCACGGTCCTAGAGGCCTGGCCTCCCGTTCGCACTCGCCTTTCTCTGTATGGCTCCCGTGTCTTTCTAGAAAGCAACACTCCACTGGGGGAAACTATGGTTGACCCAAGAAGCTTAAAGGTCAGTTGGGGGGAAGGCGGAGGGGGATTAGACTTCAGGGTTCAGTGAGGAAATGCACTTTTTCACTTAGAGATGGCGAAGGCCCCGATCAAAGCAGGAGGATGCCTGAGAGCTAAAAAGGGGTGACAGCAGAAGTGTCCTGGTTGTGATAACTGTGCAGCCTCCACTGCCCTGCACTGCTCACCCCAGACCTGTGGGGAGAAGAGGCTCAGTTTAGGTACACAGGAGAGGCTGTGCAGCTCAGAGTAAACACCATGGCCTGCAGAGGAACTGAAAGTCACCGCCGCAAGGTTCCCGCGGCTCTGCCGAGCTGCTCAAGGCACCCCTGCAGTGCAGGACCGCAGCCCGAGGCAGGAAAAGGGGTTGCAGTTGCACCTGCTTCTAATAATCCAACCCTCACCCCAGGGAAGGAAGAGAACACCGGGTGAGAGCTGGCCATGGGGTGCCAGGGAGCCAGGAGGCCAGAGCCAAGAGGGGCTGTGGGTGCCTGGAGGCAGGCCAGGGACGTGGTGATTGTCACCGTAGGAGAGCTGGCTTATTCTGTAGACACCAATCAGATCACTAAAAGCATGGTTTGGGAGAAGTGCCAAAGCAAGGACCCACAGGAGTTCACGGAGAACACATCAGGTCAGGCTAACTGCTTTCCTTATTTTATTTAAATGAGCAGAGCAGGCTGGGAGTGGGGCACAAGGGGCAGGTGAGGGACTGTGGCACGTCAGAGAGAGGCCCACTGAAAGGGAGCAGCTTCCCCTCAGCCCCAGTTGCATCACCACGGATAAGATAGGTCTACGGTTACCACATCTTCACATTTTTCAAGTAAAGCCAAAATCCAGATTCTCATGTAATATCTCCTAATTTTAAAAAAATGCTTTTTAACGTTTAATTATTATTTTAATAATTTTTAAGAATATGCATCGGCCAAAAAATTCAACACCCAGACCACCGGTTTCGGATCTTTGATGTGGTATAGATTTCAGTAAAGCATTTTGTGACATTCGTCCTTGACTTTTTTCTTGAGAACCATATAGAGAAATATGCACCAGGGTGTACTGCAGTCAGCCTGGGCGTGGGTTTCTGGTGCCGCTGGGTCCCACCTCTCGTGATTCAGACTAGGACCCAGAGGCTGGGCTTACCAGTGTGTGGCTACCACCGAGTGAGAAGGGATTTCAAATATGCTAGGAGACAGAAAGAACCAGGCCGAAACAGAGCTCAGAGATCTGGGGTGATGGGCAGGGTCTAGGAGTGTGAAGCTTAGGAAGAAACAATCTAAAGTTCTGAGTCTAGCATAGCAGAAGCATATGCAGAAAAGAGTGTGGCGCTTTACTTGCTGGCAAATGCACAGTGGAGCAAGGGCATTGCATGGCTCCCTCGGTAGCTCAGGAATAATCAAGAAGATTTGTAGCATGAACAGAATACAATGTACTTGTAACCCAGCAAGCACCTTAGAATAGGCATAGAGTTTCTATAGAAAAGCACGCAGCCCTGACAAGTTTACTATTAACCAGGCTTTTACTTCTCTTTGTAAAGAAAATGTATGAAGTATCCTTGCAATGCTTCACTCATTCCCTATTCTCACCACCGTGAGACTTAGATGCATGAGGCAAATATATATCTTAGATGTTAACCAGAGCAGAAAAACTAGAAAAGCTCCCCAAACTCTTCCCAAGGATGACGAGCCTACGACTCATTTTATTGGTTTCAAATGTCTGTGATTCATTCTCTTTGTTTCAAACCCGTATAAAAGCTGTGAAAAAACTCCTTGATGGGGAGGCAAATTTGAGATTGATCCGCTCTCCTGTCCTCCACTGGCTAATAAAAGCCCCTTTCCCTCCCCAGCCTCGTTCAGTGCATCGTCTGTCTATTCTGCTGCGCGGAGCCTGTGGACTGTTCCGGGCTCCTTCACCTCTGAACACGAGTGCTTGTTGGGCCACAAGAATAGAAGAGGGTCTAAATGGGAGGGTCAGCCCACCCCTGCAGCACAGGAAAGACAGACAGCAGGCAGCGTGCATCCGGGGGAGGGGGTCTGGGGGGTGTGGGGGTGGGGAGAGGGCATGACCCATAAGGAATGGTTGAAATAACTCAGAGCGTTTGGCCTGAAGAAGTCACAAGGGAGAACTGACTGGGTCTTCAAGAGCTGAGGACTCAGTATGGTTCCCAAAGAGTAGAACTGGGATCAAGGCGTGGGCATTACCAGGGGGCAGCTTTCTGCCCTATTTAAGGAACAAGCTAAAGAGGAGCAGAACTGTCTAGGGATGGGTGGGCTGCGGTCTGAGAGCTTCCTGGTGTCTGGCCCCGACCTGTCGCCCAGCATCGAGCCTCCCCAGAGAGGAACCTCACAGCGGACTTCCCTGGCTCGGGAGACCCTGCTGCTGACTGTCCGCTTCCACTTGTCAGCTCCCCACCTGCTTTGCTCATCCAGTTTGGGCACCATTTGGTCGGTGCCCTTCTCTCAGCATTCCTGCTTCTCTCCTTGTCTTTGATTTGCATTTTCTTTCTGGAGCAGAAACATATCTGGAAATCAGAAGTGAGACAACGGCGTGTGCCAGTGTCATTGATCTGCATCGTTGCACTGCGGGTTCCAGCCAGGGCAAAACAGAGCAAAACAACACTCCCCTCCCCAGGAGGTTGTACTGAAAGGAAGGGGCAAATCTGTCACTATTGGCAGACGACAAGATCGTTTATCTTGAGAAGCCAAAACAATAATTTAAAAACTCTTAAAACTAGTGAGATCGTTCTGAAAGATGGTTAAGAGCACCCTACAAAAACCATGACTTTCCTAGACATCAACAAATCCCAATCAGAAAACGTCTTGGAAAAGAATGATCCTGTTTACAAAAGTAATGAAAACGACATCATGCCACGTCATAGGGCAGGAGGAGGAACGACATGGAGAAAGCATGGAAGATACACGAAAGTTTTAAACTTCTGCATGGCAAGATGTGCCATGAACAAAAGTAACAAAAAAATAGGACGACAGACTGGGAGAAAATATTTACAGCGTAACTAATAATTTAAAAATTAACTTACAAAATATATGAAAAGCCTTTTTCACCAGAAAGATTTTCTTTTAAAAGGAAAAAATCGACAAAGTATAAACAGGCAATTCATAGGAAAAGAAATGCACATGACGAATGCACATGTGAAAATAAGCTTATCCTCGTTTCTAACGAAGGAAATGCCAAAGCATTGAGCCTGCAGATCTCACCCACGGTTTGGTGAAAATTACAGACGTTGGCCATGCCCAGTCTTGAAAAGGTGTGAGTACAAGGGTGGGCACCTGTGGGCCGGGTGGGTGGGTCATGTCGGAGGGCCTTTTGGGAGGGGAATTTGGCTGAATCTCCATTAAAAATACGCATTCCTTCAACTTCGTGGAAAAAACTTAGCAGCTGTGCCCAGAGGCACTCAGGAGCCTGCTCGTTGCCGCATTTGTTTCATGTAATAACCAAATGCAGAAACAAAAACAGAAAACTGTCGAAATGTCCACCTGTAGGAGGATGGTGAACTGCACTTTACAACAGTCAAAAAGCCCCTGAGGTGTGTGCGTTGACTTGGAAAGAGCCCCAAGATTGCTAAGGGAGGGCAGCAAATTACAGAACATCTTAAAAAAGCAAACACCTGTATATGCGTACAGGCTCATCTCTCTGTGGAAATACACAGAAAGTGGTCAATGCTGAACCGCTGGCAAAGGTTAGCCCTGCGGAGGGGGGCAGCGGTGTGGGGGATGGAGCGAGCGGGGTCCACTTTTTACTCTCGGTGCTTCTGCTTTGTTTGAATGCTTTAAAAGAGTCTGTTCATGTCTCACTTAGGTGGAACAAGGAATCCAATCAAGCCAACCCACCAAACAACCAAGCAGGAAAACAAGAAAGAAAGGCAAATAAAGAAAACAAGAGAACTTCGTCAGCCGTCCTGCTGTGCTCCCCTGCGCGGCTCTGGCGCCCGAGTCTCTCTTCTCTGAACTGGAAAAGTCCCTGCACAGGAGCGAGAGCTCCCTACCAGGGCACCTGCCTTGGGGACCCTGCCCCTGCTCGCACAGGGGGCTTTAAACAAAAACAACTGATTGAAGCAAGCAAACAAAAAATCACCCCCACCACCCAGTTTTGGCCACAGAGGCTTTAGATTCAACACACACGCTTTTCCCAGGGGGGCGGGGGCCGCTGCAGGGAGTTAAAGGTCTTTTTCTTTCTTAAGCTAGCTTTAAAGCTATTATTAGAGGGGTGTAGGGTTTTATTTGGGAGTGACGAGACTGTTTTGGAACTAGATAGAAGTGGTGGTTGCATGACATGAATATATCAAATGTCCCTGAGTTGGTCACTTGAAAACGGTTCATGTTATGTTATATGGATTTCACCTCATTAAAAAAAATGCAGTTCATCCTGGCTCACTGCGGAATAGAATCCAAAAGGCCCAGCCCAGCTTCAGACCCCTTTTCTATGTGGTCCCAAGCCCCCTTCTCCCATCTTCTCTGCTGGGACTTTCATTTGGGTCACCAAGCTGTGGTTACCTTTACTCCCAGATTTTCTGAGGTGATCCCATTTCCTGCAATAGTAACTTTTAAAGATTTATTTATTTACTTTATCCATTTTAACCCCCCCCTTCCCCATTTGCTGTTTTGTGTCCATTTGCTGGGCAATTCTCCATGTCTGTTTCCTGCCATCTCTTCTCATCCTCCTCCAGTCTTCACCAGGATTTGATCCTGGAGACCTCCGATGTAGGAGAGAGGTATTCTGCTGCCTGCGCCACCTCAGCTCCTGGCTTCTGGAGCTTTTCGGAGCATCTCGTCTTGTCTCTCCCATTACGTCATCATCTTGCTGCACGGCTCCCGGGGCCTGGCAGCTCATGGGCAGACAGAGCCTGGCAGCCCATGCGCCTTCTATATATATATATTTTATTTTACCGGGAGGTCCCAGGGATTGAACCCAGGGCCCTCCATATGGCAGACGGACACCCAACCATTTGAGCCACATCCGTCCCCCAGTAACTTTTAGATAAAGCCAAGAAATGAAATGAAAAAAAAAAAAAAAAAAAAATTATTATAAAAGTGGCATCTGGGCCGTGGTCAGAAAAAAGACTTAAAGCAACACCCAAGGGAAACTGGAAAGTAGAAGCTCTCTTCTCTCACAGGTAACCCCTGGCGGCCCGCGGCCCCCACTCCAGCCCCACCACTGAGGTCTTGGGATCTTTCCGGCCACTTTTATGGATGTGCAGTCCTGGGTGTATATTCTAGCCCTTAGCAAAGAACAACAGAAGCTCTCATGCTAGACTGTCACCCTGCAACGTTCTTTCCTTTGCTTTTTATTTTTTTTAATTTTTATTTATTTATTTATTTATTTTAAAAAAGATTTTATTTATTTATTCATTTATCCCCTCCTTGCTGCTTGTGCTCGCTGGGTCAGCTAACCACGCCGTGCAGGCGGGCCTGCCTTCACCAGGAGGCCCCGGGAACCGAACCCGGGGCCTCCCATATGGTAAACGGGAGCCCTACTGATTGAGCCACAGCCGCTTCTTTTTTTTTTTTTTTACTGGGAGGTCCCGGGGATCGAACCCGGGTCCCTCCATATGGGAGACGGACGCCCAACCAGTTGAGCCACATCCGATTCCCTTTCCTTTGCTTTTTAGGATTTTTTATTCTGGAGATCTCTCCTTCTTAGTGCACACAGCTCTGCTTTAATTTTTTAGGCAGCTGCCTAGCATTCCACTGGCCGGACCACAACTTCTTGGAGCAGATCCTTGCTAATCGCATTTGGCTTGTTTGCTGGTCCTGCTTCGTCCCCTGTTTGAATCCTGCTGCAGTGGACGTCCAGGCCCAGGCGACCTGTTGGATGCATTCCTGGAGGGGGCACTAAAAATGTGGATGCAGAACGGTTGTCCCTGTCCGCACTGACGCCTTCCCCATCCCCAGTCTTCCAAAGCAGCACCTTAAACTTGAGGGAGCACGGGAAACACTCAGGGCCCTTGTGGATTCTGAGTCAGCAGGTGTGGCATTCCTACCAAGCCCCAGGTGAGGCCGAGGACCACGGAGCACACTTTTGAGTACGAAGTACTTGCCAACAGCAATGCAATGTGGGCCTCATACGTAATAAATTTTTTTCTAGCAGCCACATTTTAAAAAGTTTTTAAAAAATCAGGTGCAATTAAATTGAATACTATATTTTATTTAACCCAATATATCTAAAATATTAGGATTTCAACATGCAAGCAAAAAATGATGAGCTATTTTGCATCCTTTTCTTTTTTTGTAATAAATCTCCTAAATCTGGTGTGTATTTTACAGTCACAGCCCATCTCAGTCCAGACTAGCTGCATTTCAAGTACTCAATGGCCACCAGGGGCCAGTGGTCTTGAGAAGTTCTTGGCTCTACTGGGTGGGAGACAGAAATGACACGTGTTTCTCAGACCCCAGGGTGGAGGACTGATCAGGTGGGCGGCAGGAGGTACTAGTAAGAACATGTTTTTCTATCAAAAGGAATGGTGGGACGCGGAGGTGGCTCAAGCATTTGGGTGCCCACCTACCACGTCGGAGGTCCCAGGTTCGGTTCCTGGTGCCTTCTAAAGAAGATGAGCAAGACAGTCAGCTGACGCAACAGGCTGGCGCAGTGAGCTGACACAATGAGATGAGGACGCAACAAGATGACAATGCAATGAGGAGACACAACCAGGAAACACAATGTAAGACACAACAAGCAGGGAACGGAGGTGGCTCAAGTGATTTGGGCGTTTCCTTCCCACATGGGAGGTCCCAGGTTCCATTCCTGGTGCCTCCTAAAAAAAAAGAAGACAGACACAGAGAGCAGACAGTGAGTGCAAAAATTGGGGGGGGAGCGATAAATAAAATAAATCTTAAAAAAAAAAAAAAAGGAATGGTAACTGAAGCCATGGGCCTGGCAATAGGACACCCAGCTCTAGATGTCAAAAGGACTCCAAGCAATGGATGCTAATATTGTTATTGTTATTATTTGTTTCTAAGCAACATTCTCAATAACTTTGAAAGGGAATCACGGCAAGCTTATAATTGCAGTTTGCTCTAGCTGACCAGCAAGACACTATTATTGCCAAATTTTTGCACCTCTTTTCTCCCCAAAATATCAGGGGACTGTCAACATCTTTATTTTTTTATTTTTATTTTTTTATTTTTTAAAGATTTTATTTATTTATTCACTTATCCCCCCCTTGCTGCTTGTGCTCGCTGGGTCAGCTAACCACGCCGTGCGGGCGGGCTTGCCTTCACCAGGAGGCCCCGGGAATCGAACCCGGGGCCTCCCATATGGTAAACGGGAGCCCCACTGATTGAGCCACAGCCGCTTCCCTGTCAACATCTTTAAAATGCCTCAGAGAACAACTGTATGCTTAACACAAAGCCTTGAAGACGATTTTTAAGATGCCAAATGTGTTATAGTTTTTAAAGTTGAATTAAAAAAAAAAACCTACATTGGCATTTGCTCCTGAAATAAGGCAAGGACGTTTCAGTGCCAGGAGATTTTATTTCTCTTTTATATTTTCTGTTGAAACTTCCTTACCCTCCTTTACTACTTTTCTGAGAGAAAAGGCAGAGATGACAAATACTGATCTCCACTGCTCCCTCCCAGTACAGAGAAAAGCTGGACAAGGGAGGAATGTACGGCTCAAGCCGGGCTCCTAAAGGAGCAGGGGCCACCGCAGCAGTGTGCACACCCAGCTCCAGCTCTCTCGGGACCTGCTGCTTAACTGATCTTCCTGTTTCTTTCTGCATAATCATTTTCATCTTGGGGTTGAAATTATTTCCCCTCTACCTACGTTCAACTGGCAGGAATATACTGAAACCTCTTAGGTGCAAAGAGTGGGTTGGGGAAAAAAAAGAGAGCGGGCTTGGGCTCCAGGCTCTGCTCCGAGGAGGTGGAGGATGGAGAGGGAAGGCGGGGCTGGTAGGCCCTGTCCAGCTCCGATTTCAACACTCCCCTTTAAATTAGCCATTTCCCTCTGACACAGGCAGTGCGGGAAGAGCCTCTTCCTCACTGTCTCCATTTCCCCTTTTTCCTCCCACCTCAAGCTGAGGTCCTGGGCTGGGGATGCAAGAATTTAGCCCCACATCCTTTGGCACGGCTTGATACAGATACCAGGACTAAGCTTGATACCAGGACTAAGCACCCAGGGTAATCTCGGTGCCCCCAAAGCCTGCATCCTGCTAAGAGTCCCAGACCTCAAACAATCTTCATTTCCCAACTGCCGGGAGGCTCTCAGGGATATTTTTATACTTAATTACATGTCCCTGAGACGCTCCTCCTCCCAGCTTGCCTGGGGTGCTCTGGGGAGACAGAAATGACAGCTGGCAGACAAGCTCGTTGTCCTCAGCCCCGGGAGTCGGAAGTCGGCATGGAGAGGAAGCGCCTCGGGGTAGCTGAAGCCTGGCGCTTCTCCCCGACTGACTTGGCAGCTCGGCCCCCACACTCTGCTGCTGCCTTCCCTTTGTCCCAGACCCAGCTCCTGCTCTACCCGCTGCTCCCCAATGCCTCAGGAGCAGGTAATGAAGTGCCTTCCCCAAATGCACCCATCTCATCGTTAGAGAGTGACTCATGGAGATTTAGAGGAGGAAAGCTTTCCGAGGTCTGCTATTCCACCCCCTCCTTGTAGAGATAAAGAAACTGAGGCCTTTTCCTACCTCATTTGTCTTAGACTTTGGCCCTCTTATTTAATCACCCAACAAATATTTCTTGAGCAATTACTATGTGCCAGGTACTCTTCTCGCAATGGTAGAGGCAGCTGGTAAGCGGGTGAGTCAGTAGAAGACAAGGAGAGCAGCTGTGGACGCAGGACATGGCATCCCCCCCACCCCCCCTGCCCCGATGGCCACCCTGCCCTCCCGGGAACCTGTTACCACAACAAAGGGGAATTAAGGTGGCAGGTGAAATTAGGGCTGTTAATCAGCTGCCCTGGGGAAGGGGAGATTATCTGGGATATCTGGGTGGGTCCAGTGCAATTACGAGGGTCCTGCTAAAGGAAAAGGGGGAGGTGGGAGCGGGCATCGGGAGGAAGACTTGCTTGGCCACTGCTGGCTCAGAAGATGGAGCCAAGGAACCTGGGAAATGAATTCTCCCCTAGAGCCTCCAGAAAGGAACGCAGCTCTGCCCACACCTCGGTTTTAGCCCAGTGAGGCCCATTAAGAATGTAAGAATTATAACTGCAACAAGGACAAAACAAATCACCATTTTACCTGAAACCGATAGCTCTTTTCTAAAGGCTTAAGGGTGGCAACATAATTAATCCATTCCATAAATATTTATTGATTGCCACAGGGGCAAGAGACAGTTCTAGGAGAGACGATAAAGAATTCAAGTGATAAACATATGAGGTCAGGTGGTTAAAAGGCTGTGAAGTGAATAAAGCAGGGTAAGGGGTGGAGGGTAAGGTCTCTGCAAGACCCTGATCGAGACGGGGAGATGGAGAAGAGAAGCTACACCATTCTGCACTAAGCAAGGAATCGGGCTGCCTCCCCGGGCTACAGAGATGGCTTTTTCACGCTTCTTCTGGTTAGAGTTGGAGAAAGGGATATTGGGGTCCGAGGAGTTTTGGCATGAGGATAGGTGCTTAGGAATGCCTGGGAGGGGACTGGGTGGGCCCTGGGAACATGATGCAGGGGGAGACGGGGAGAGTCAGGCACTGATTGCGCTAGAGCACAGCCTGAGGACTTCTGGTGCAGTGAAACTTGACGTGCAAGCTAACAATTTCATCTTCTGCTTTGAAATTTCCCTAGGGCAGCCCAAACCTTTGGATGTTAAGAAACACACAAATATGCTGCAGCAATATACAAAAGCCAAACTTTTGGCTGCCGATAACAGAAAACCCTAACTCAACTACTTGGACAAAAAGTAATTGATTATCTCACAAAACAGGAAGTCTATAAGCAGGGCAGCTCCCAAGCTGGTTAATTCTGTTGTTCAATGACATCATCAAGGACCCACATTCAATTCATCTTTCTGATCTGCCCCCTGCACGACGGCCTCACTCTCCAGCTATATCTCCCTCATGGCTGCAGGATGGCTGCAGCAGCCCCAGATATCACATCCTAAGACAGCTTCCAAAGGCAGAAAAGAAGCCATTTCATACACGTGTCTCTTTCAAAGATAAATACAACTTTAGCAGAAGCCCCACAGAAAAGTTCCCTTCACATCTCATAGGTTATAAGTGCATCCCAATTATACAATTGTTTAAAGCAATCACTCACACAGTATCAGCTGTTGTGGGCTTACATTGAGTGCTGCCTTGGGTAACAAAGAGAGGAAATAGGCCCGTATCTTGGGACAAAGTGGACCAGAAGCCCCTGGAACACAGAGAAGTAGGTACAAGATGTCCAGGAGGGTGGTAATAAAGACAGTCATTTGGGGGAGATGACAAATAACACAGATACTCTTTCCAGAATCCTCCAAAGGACTTGGGAAAGGACTGGGTAGTCTGCAGCCACACAGAAGGGCTGGACTTTGGCTTGGTCGTGAAGACATGTGTGCCCCAGCAAGGCTAGAAAATGAGGGGCAGACTTGGCTTTCTCAGGGGCTTCTGAGGAAGAAACCAGAAGAGCTGGAATACAAAAAAATACTCAAAGATCAAACAAAAGAAAAGTCTTTGGGGCCAAAGACAGAGCCCAGCTTGCAAAGTGAATGGGCTGAATGTCTTCCAGACACTAACAATGAAAGGAAAATGACAAAGGTGAAAAAGAATTCTGACTAGCCTTAAAGCAGAAAACGAAATAGAAAAGAAAAAAAAAAAAAAAAGGCTTTCCTGTGTTAGAACCGGTGCCTGTGAGGCCTTAGATTTCGCGTGTGTGACTGTTTGTAACACTAAATTCTTAAAGGCAGTGGAACACCACCCTAGAGAATTTTGAAGGGAACCTCAATCCCTGAGAATTTTATATCCGTCAAGTTCCCTTTTGAATGTGAAGGTGACTGTAGGATGTTTTGGGATAGTCAGAGGCTTGGAAAATGGAGTTACAGTAGACCAAAAAAATTTTTTTTTTTTTTTTAATTTAAGCTTCTAGAACCACGATAGGACCCCTAGCCCACCGTGGATCCCCCAGCCCCCAGGCCCACTGCCCGAGCAGGGCAGGCCTGGCCTACGGGCCTCTGGGCTGCGCCCCTCTCTCCTTCTCGTTGTGCAATGGCAGGAAATGTGTTTAAAGCCACATCCTTCGCCCCACAGCTCAGACGGAATCTTGACTTTGCTCGTGGCGGCCCAGAAGAATAACAGCTGCCACCCTCTTCCTGAGCTCAACAACGTGGCTCCACTGTTTACCCTCTCGAGCGGACTTTCCAAAGCTGTTTTTGTTTTCCCTGGTGAAAGTTGCAAGGACACGAGCCACTGGGTTTTTCTACTGAACCGAGAAAGGAAAGATTTCATGGCACAGATGTTTTCTAATTCCCTCTTCACACGAATCTGCATCCAAATCCATTCCTGATCTCACCCTGACTTAAACAAGTGATATCCTGGCTGTCATCTCCATGGCAAGGAAAGGCCGTTCTGGGCGCCGCAGGAAGTTCACAGCGAATGTTGACGTGGGGGTATGGGCGGTTCTTATTTTTCTCTTTGTTTTTCTTGGTAGGAAGGATGTCAGAAAAGGAGCAAGGGTTGTAGGGTTGTAGGAATGGAGCCGAAGGCCCCGGTGTGCCTCTGTTATAACCTTGGGCACTGGGCAGCCGTCGTGGGACAAGTCTAAATGCCACTGGAGAGCCCCTGCCTCCCCTCGGCCCTGCTCTGCTGGCCTGTCCGACTGCACAGCCCCTCGCTCTCCCTTCGTCTCCCGGGGAGGAGGGTCATTTCACAGCGCCACAGGAGTCTCAGGGGCTCCACATGAGGGCTGCTTCCCTTAAGGAGAGGGTCACTTCTCTTTCTCAGATGGGAAGGGTTTGGGGGTTTTCCCCGCCCCCCCCCCCCCCCCCCCCGGTTGTGGGAAACTCAGGTCCGAGCGGCTGAGCTGCCTCAGCTTCCTCTGGCTTCACACTGCGCCCAGGCCGCCAGGCTCTGGTCCAGAACGTTCTCAGGCTACCAAGTAACTGAAGACACAGACGTCCACAACCCAAGAGCAGAGCGTGAAGAGACGGATCTCCACAAATTCTCCCCCCAGGCCCTGCTGGGAACCTCCTAGAGTGCCCCCCACCCCCACCCCCCACTGTCTCTTTGCCCCCACTCTTATGTCCATCTTTTCCTCTGTCAAAGCTCCCCCCTTCTCTCCTTCCCCTTCCCCTCTTCCTCAATTCTCCGTCAATTCTCTCTCTCTCTCCTTCCATCTCATTTTCTTCCATTTTCCTTTCCTCTCTCACCTGAGATGAGGTGGAGCTGATTTATATCTCTGGGAAGATGTGATTGTTTTGAGTTATATTCCCTCTTAGTATGAATAAGGACAGTGATGGCGGCAGAGGCTCCCCGGTGCCCACTGCTCACCCTCCTGGGTATTTCACCTGCATGAGCTCATGGAACCTCAGCCCTGGCGGGCATGCTCTAGTCCCAGGTACATCGCTGATTTGCCACGAGGGCCAAATGCCACAGGTGATCAGTGCCAGGACCACTGGGAGGAAGAGAAAGACCAGGCTCTCTGAGAGGTTACCGCCCCTCGGGGTCCCGGGCTGTCCTTCCCCAGGGACCCCAACTCCCAGCCAGGCACAGAAACTTTCCCAGGAGAAGAAAGAAGGCTTAGCAGGGGAGGCTGGACATCTGAGTGTGAGCTCCAACTTGTGCCGGCCTCAGCTAGTTTCACACTTAAAACAAGGGCGTTGCGTGAAGATACAGTTCACCTTCCGCCTCCCCCATTTCTGTGAAAGGAGGGCAGAGAGGAAAGACGCACGAGGGCCGGACCACCTTCTCTTCCTGGCCAAAATGAGAGAGAGAGAGAGAGAGAGCAGGAGCTAGCAGGAGCTTAGTAAGCTTGGCAGCAAAGCTTACTAAGGTAATTGAAATAACAAAGCAAGTAAAGCCTGTGATGCTTCACTGGGCAACCTTTCAGACCAGATTCTTATGGTTTGGAGCCTCGTATTCTGGGGGCACAAATCCACTCAGGTGTAAGGAATGACTTATTTAGAAACTGTGTCTACGCTCAGAAAAGAGCACGAGGTTTTGCCTCAACATGAAAAGAGGAACTCGAGTTAAATTAAGCAGCCATCAATAACCGCTGAGGCTTCGTCGGAAGATCGGGGACCCGAGCTTCTTCCCCAGCAGACACCTCCCCTACCTATTTTAGTAAGGTGTGGTATTCTTAGAGAAGGGCGGCACCTAAAGCTGGGACTTCCTCCCGCCACCCAGCCCCACAGGTCCTCGTATTCTGGTTACCTGGTGTCGAAAACCACCGGCCCATCGTCCTTGCTGAGTGTGGCTTTTGGGCGCCACACTCGGTCCCCCTGAATGTTTCCATTGCTGAGTGGCCCCTGAGTGGCTGGCACAGAGAAAGTGGATTTGGCTGAGCCACTCATGGGAACTGAGAAGTGAGCCAGGAGGGAGGAGGGCAGGCCACAGAGAAGAGCTGAGTCACGGAGGAGAGGCCGAGGCAGGGCCCTGCACTCTCTGGCCCTGAGCCGGGACCCACTGCCCATCTGCCCCCCAGCTCCACATGCGTGTGTCCCAGGCCACCCAGGCCTGGCACAGGTTAGCCAAAGCCAGGCCTCGCGGCCCCCAAAGCCTGACGAGGCCCCGGATCCCAAAGCTGCTGGGGGCCAGGCAGCGGCCACAGGCACACGCCCTGGGCACCTTCGACAGCTTTACCAGCCGGGGGTATAAAGCAGTCAGGAGAAGCCACAAGATCGCATCTTTTCCACCCGAAGGCAGAGTCATACTTAAAGTTCTCTTCACTTTGAAGGAATAGAAGAAACCACAAGGGAAGGAAGATCAAAAGCCTCGACTAAGTTTTAACTTGAGAGAGTTAAGCTCCTCTTAGCAAACCACCTAGCAAAGATGCCAGCCTGGCCAATGAAGCCCACGTGGTCCTAAACCCGGAGAAACCTGGAAGGGCCATCGAGGCTGACCGGCCACCTGGAGCAGGTGGGCAGCCCGCCTCGGGGCAGCCGTCCCTCTGACAGCAGCTGCCCGTGACGGCCCAGGAGGGCCTCCACCAGCTGTCCAGCATCTGCTCCTGGCGATTTCTGTCGTGGACGAGGTCAAGACGTGCAGGCATCCCAGACCAGCTAAACCCTTCCAACACTGGGTACTGCGGCCAGTGCATGGCGGGAAGGACATGACCTCCCGTGGGTGGTGCAACTGCGCTTGAGCCCAGACTTGCATCTCCCATGGAAACCCCGCAGCTAACAGACCCGGGCTCCTGGCAAGTCAGCTCTGTGACCACCTGGGCTGGTTCAAACACATCCCCTGGGAGTCCCATCCCCTGACCCACGTGGCTCATTGAAGTAATCCCTCTAATCCACATGCACAGTCTTCCTGAGGGGCATTCTGCTAAGCCTGAGTCTCCCTCTTGATACAGTTCTGGTGATTTGTGCCCCAGGGTGTGCTGCTCCTTTGAGTGTAGCTTTGCTTCTGCTACAGCACCCTAGTTGTGCTCTCTGGACCCAGGCAGAATGAGTCATTCCCTTCAGGCTTTGGAAGCCAGTGACCATCTCCCCACCACTTCCACTTTCTTTTCAAATAAACCCTACCAGCCTGGGCATGGCGCCTCCATGACACGGTTTCCACTCCCTTGACTATTCTGACCGCTCCGCCATGGACTGGATGTGCTCCCGCCTGTGGCTCCTCCCTTGGCCCCCGAGGGCTGAGCACGGCCTGCCCCTGCCGAGGCTGCCGAGCCGGCATCGCCTTCCTTCTCCCCACCCTCCCGTTCTCTTGGCACAGCCACGTAAAAACAGTATCCTTGGCTCCCACATCTCTCATTGTCTCACGCTGTGGTCAGACAAAGCCCTTGGTTTCTTCTGCAAGTCCACGTCCCCTGCGTCCCTTCCTTGACCACTCACTCACACCCATTTGAGAGCACTGAAGAGAGTTCACGCCTAAGCCTCGGCCCCTTTCCCTTTGACCCCAGGAATCCTTCTTCACCCACGCACACATGGGGGGCTCTGCTAACCTGGTTCCCTCATGTCACCAAGCAGGAGCAGGGTGACTCTGCAGGGCCACAGTTTACCACGACCCCCCACCCCCCATGGTCTCCAGGAGAAAGGCTTACACAGGCCCTAAGCCCGGGCTGCTTGAGGCATGCTCTTCTTGTTTTCTTCCTCTTTTGTTCTCTCTTTCTCTGCCAATATAATTTCAAGTCAGGTTCAGATTTCTACGTTTATAAAGGACTTACCTGAACAGTGAATTTGTCGTCTTCATTGGGCAGAATCCTGTAAGTGTACACACAGTTCCGATACCTGCAATAGATCAGAGACTTCATTAGAATCCATGCAGGAAAATCCATTTTGCTCATACCTGAAAAGACCAGATTTCCTGACATAGCTAGAGGAATCTGGACCCGAAGTCTCTGGATTGTGGAGTTGACCATTCTCAGAGTTGGCTCATCCTCTGAGCCCTGACATCCAACAGCCCTGGACTGAGGCAATGCTTGCCCATCTTCCACCTTTTCCTCAGGATTCCAGATGCTTCAGGAAAAGGCAGGTGGGGCCATATGGGAATGAACATGCGATTTACATCCAGGCTTGACAGCAATTCAGTCTGTTCTGAAGGAGCCTGCCATCTGGAATGGCTTCCTCCACCGTTCGACTGTCATGTTGGCCAAAAGAATAGGAGCAAGAGTAGATGTGTCAAGAAGAGAAGGCTCCAGTGGGGCTAGCAGGGTGGGCCATGCTGAAAGGGTGCTGAGCATAGCCAGTGACCACATGACCAAGGCGAGGCTCACTCAGCTTTGGTGGGTGCCTCCCTCCTGCTGAGCTCCCTTCTCTCTGTGCCTCGCTGCCCTCAGAGACTTTGCCTCGTGGGTTCATTCTCCCAAAGGTCTGCCGCCACCCCATCAGAGACCTGGAGTTCCACCAGCCACTGCAGAGTGAGCCCTAGAGGAAAGTGTTAGGAGTCATGGGTTCTCTTACCAGCCCTCTCCATTCTCTGGCTCAGGGCTCTTTCCTTTCCTAAAACCTCTGGGAGGAAGGGGGTGTCATCAAGCCTGAGCACCTTGGAAGAGGGGCACCCTGGTGGGGAGTCCAGCTGGGTAATCCAGCCTGCCAAGAGCCTGGCAACAGCCGATGGCCATGAAGGTCTGTCTTGGCTTCTATGGAAGTCCATCTGCTTGGCTGCTGAGCTTAGCAGGCAAACAGGAGCTTGGGGGAACGCTAATTTAGGTATTACATCCTCAAACAGGTTTGTTCTCTGATCCACCATACTCTCCTCTCATTTCTTATACTTGGGGTACTCATGAACCTTGAAAGCCTGTGCCACCACCCCCTAAGTTGAACCCCCTAAGGCAGGGATCACACTCTAGCTCCACAGATCTATTTTGTTTCTGAGATCAAGACAATGCTTCATTATAGGGTTTCACTTATTTAGCTCCTCCCTTGTCCAGTATTTTCCTATGTTGTTGTTTCAATAGATTTTCAAAGGTAGTGCTTTTTTTAAAAATTGAAATTGTACAGAAAGATGTAAAATGAAAAGCAATGTCTCTTTCCCTCCTCTTGCAAGTCCCACTTCTTAGATTTAAAACTTTTTTGTACATCTTTCAGAACTTCTAAACATACACACAAACATTTATGTATATTTTTAAATGCAAATGTCATATTATATACACTGTTCTAAAAAAAAATCTTAAAAGATCTCCCCAAATCGATGAATAGAGGTGGTCCATTACCATCACCCTGCGTTCCACCATGTAGACGTACAATCATTTATTTGACCAGACCTCCTCTCCCTGACGAGAGGCAGGTAGCAATTGTTAGCTTCCTGCTATTATAAAAAAGGCTGCAGCAGATATCTCTTTTGTACGTCTTTGTGCAAATGGGTGAATTCAAAGTTTTCGTTTCCTCCTCAATGAAACGGAGATAGTAATTGCACACACCTACCTGCTCTCAGGTGGACTCAGAGAGTTAATATATGAAAATCACTTAGGAGAGCGGCTGGCACATCCTAAACACTATCTGTGTCGACACTTATTAGCAATTGAGGATAAATCACTAGAAGGAGAACAGCTGGGCTGAAGGACATGGACACTTTATATTTTCATAGAGACTACCAATTCCCTGCCAACGGAGTTGGGCCATTTTTTTTCTCCTATTAACCGGATATGAAAGCGTCCATTTCCCCACACCCTGCCAACTGCATGCTATCAGACCTCTTAATCTTTGCAAATCTGATAGGTGAAAGCAAAATGATCACTTGCTTTCATTTGCCTTTCTTTGTGAGAAAGGTTGCACATTTTCTCAGCCTTTGGCTATTTGTATTTCTTTTTCTGTGAATTCCTTTTCATATCTTTTCTCACTTTTTGAATTCGTTCATCTTTTATCTATTTGTAAGACTCATATATGTGGCAACACACGCTAGCATGGGCAGCAGCATGAGCCAAACAAATTGTGCTTGTAACCTAGCAAGCACCTTAGAATAGGCATAGAGTTTCTATAGAAAAGCATACGGCGCTGTCAGGTTTAATATTAACCAGTCTTTTACTTCTCTTTGTAAAGAAAACGGATGAAGCATCCTTGCAATGCTTCACTCATTCCCTAATCTTACCACCGTGAGACTTATGGGCTCCAGGCACAATATGTATCTTAAATGTTAACCAGAGAAGAAAAACTAGAAAAGCTCCCCAAACTCTTCCCAAGGATGACAAGCCTACGAATCATTTTCTTGGTTTCAAATCATGTCTATGATTAATTCTCTTTGTTTCAAACCTGTATAAAAGCTGTGAAAAAAACCCTCTTGATGGGCAGGCAGATTTGAGACTGATCCACGCTCATGTCCTCCGCCAGCCAATAAAGTCCCTTTCCCTTCCCAGCCCCTTTCAGTTATTCTGCTGCGCCGAGCGCTGAGCCTGTGGACTTTGCCAATCTCCTTCGATACTTCTGTAATTATTTTTGACAGCGCTTATTGATTTTTTTCCCAGCTGTGTACAGGCTTTACAATGTTATGTGGTCAAATGCACCCGTCTTTTATTTTGTGGCTTTTGAGTTAATGGATGTTTAAATAAAGTTTTGGAAACATTTTTGGGTAATTTCACTTCCACCCATCTCTTCGTTTCTCATAGGAAAGTTCCCTTTCCTCTCTTCCTCCCATCCCTTTGTCCCCATCTTTCTGCTCCCTGCTGTCTCTGGAACCTGAATTGACAGCACAATTGACTTGTATTGGAAGCGGAAAGGATTCGTCTCTAAGGCCCTTCCCTTCCCAGAGCCCAGGAAACACAGACCACCCCACCTCCCCCAGCCTCAGCCTGCCAGCCTGAAGCCAAAGCCGGCTGGAGCCCTGCTATCCTTTCATCTCTCAACGCAGAGCTCTTGTGACACTTCCTCTTGTAGATATGCAAATAAGGCAAGGGAACAAATGACTCCTATTTAGCTGAGGGCAGCTAATTTACGGGCAGCTTCCAGCAAGCCCCAAACATCAGTTTGTAGACAGAAAGAAAGGACACAGAGTCACAAAGGGACAGACAGAAACTGCCATCAGAAGAGCGTCTCCTTGGTTGTCAGGATGGGCAGAGAAGCCACTCAACCAAGCACTTAAAGAAACATCTCCATTCCCGGGGCCCAATCTGTTTAGATCTTCAGTGGAAAACGCACACCATCCCCCTGCCGCAACGCACGACCCACCCGGGGAAGTTGTTCCCAACAGCCTTCCACGGGGTCCTGGGAAGAGGAGGTGCCCCTCGACCTCTGGTCATGGATGTATGCAGTACATGCACACACATTCATACACACACACGCATAACACACATGCATATAGACACACAAAACACACGTATACACGCTAAGCCAGGGGGAAAGAAGGGGAGGCAGGCTATTCCTCCCGGGAGGGGCATTTCCAGATCAACCCTCCCAGGGTGCAGGAAGCTGTCCTCTACAGACAGAGGACAAGCTATTGGAAGTCGGAAGAACCGTCGCGGTGTTTTATTTGTCCTTTCAGATAAACGTCACTATTTCTGTGTGGTTGTCACTCTCCTGCATCCATGCCCAGAAACGCCCTTGCCCATTAGGGCACCACAGAGGGAGGAAAAAGCAAACCCTCAAACTCAAGAACTTCATTCATGTGTCTGCTTCACTCTGAAGATCAGCTTAGCGTGTCATGGGAGTGGATATAGTTCAAGTGGTTGAGCACCTGCTTCCTATGTATGAGGTCCTGGGTTCAATCCCTGGTACCTCCTAAAAACAAAAACAAAAAAACCCAGCCAAACAAAAAAAAACAACTCTCATTGGGGAGCGGATATAGCTCAGTGGTTGAGCGCCTGCTTCCCACATATGAGGTCTTGGGTTCAATCCCCGGTACCTCCTAAAACAAAACAAAACACAAAAAACACCGTGTTGTGACTCTTGTTACATATCCTCTCTAATTTATAATCTTGTTTGTATGTGTTTTCTCTTGGTCAAGTGTTGCAGGTTGCTGGGCAAGATGGGGTGAGAGAGGAAGGGCTGTACACCCAGCATTAAAAAAAAGTGATTTGGACTCACGTAGAAACAAGACTTGCTACATTGAGAAGCAAAGGAAAACAGTCACAAAAGAAAAAGGAAAAAGGTGGATAGATTTTGCTATACAAACATGTGCAACTTCTCAACATCAAAAAAATCATAAAGTTGAAAGGCAACCCAGAGAGAAAATACCTGCACAGGTGTGATCTAAAGAACTCATGCAAAAGATGAAGAGAAAGACAACTTCAACAGAAACCTGGACAGACCATTCACGAAAAGAGGAATTGGAAAGGTCAACAACCCTATCGAAAATCTCAGCATGACTGCAGTCAGGGGAGGCAAACCAAACTGAATATTTACTACCTTTCACCAGGCAACTTCATATTTTTAAATGAAAATCTTTAGCATAGGGAGATTGGAATGAAGGGGGCGCCCTCTTGTACTGCTTGCTGGAGCATAAATTGGAACAAAATTTCGGGAAAGCAATTTGTCATTCTGTATCAAGAGCCTTAAATATGTTCCTCTCCTTGGATGCAGCAATTCCACCCCTTGGAATCCATGCCTAGATGTGAGAATACACATTTCTGCACAAATATGGCCTTCTTACCATCATATTGGGAAAAAGCAAGAGCATTGGCAATAACTTTTACATCTGACAATAGAAAAATCATTCCATAAATTCTGGCACCTTGTGTAATATGATTTTGTGCATCCATTCAACACGATATTTAGGCAGAAATTTTAATTAAATGGAAAATGCTAATGCTACTGGAAAAAGCAGGCTCAAATGACACGGTTACCACTAAATAGAAAATATAGATTCCTGCAGAAAGAGTCAGGAGAAGGTAGCCCACAAAGGAACAATGTCCAGGTTAATTTCCTTCTCCACACCTATATCCTTGGTTCTGCATGCTTGCGTTGATCGTAAGTCCTGGAAAGAGTGCTGCACCGTTTAGCAGATCCGGTCCTACTCCTGCACTGACCACCTGCAATGGTCATCAAGCCTCCCCTCTCTGCTGGCTGGCTCCTGGTTGGTGAGTGAGCGAGCTGCACCAGCTCATTTCCACTGCTCCTTTTGGGGCTAGCCCTCATGGTGCTGTTTGTAATAAGTAATCGAACCCAAACTTTACGGGTCCTGGTTATGACTAATAGAATGTCTCTCTACTTCATGGACACAAAGGGAGTGTGACAGGAGCAGGGGAGAGGAGGGGTCTGGCCCCACCTGTGAGAGGCTTGTCCTTCCGTCCTCCCCGGGCCTGCCGCAGCTGTGTCCGCCTCCCTCCCGCGCTGTGCTCCCCTTAGCCTCCTCACGTCTCTCTCCCAATGTGGAAATCATAACTGCTCTTTCTTAACGCAGTCCCCGAGTCTCTTGACTTTATTTTCACTCAATTGGTTTCCTTTGGTGGCTCTCCCCAGCGTCCCTGCCCCAGCCTTCTCGTTCCCACAGGCTTCCAGGAGCTAGCCCCTGGCCTCTTGTGCCCTGTGGAAGGCTCTTCCTGCCTCAATCTCTTTGAGGGCTTCCTCTGAGGAGGCCCCACATGACAGCCCAGAGTCTCCCACAGGCTCCTTCAGGCCTTCAGGAAGTCCCAGAAGTGACGCTCTCTGCCCCTGTTCTCCTCTGCTTCTGAGACATCACTCCTGACTTCCAGCCGGTAAAAGATCACGGCCAGCCTCGGTAGGTGCCTACCCCATTCCCCACCTTGGGCTAATCATGTTGCCCAAATTCTCCCCTTTTCTTCTCTCAATAACCCAATGAAAATAATAAAAAGGCAAACAACCTGATTTTAAAATGGGCAAATGTTCTGAATAGACATATCTTCAAAGAAGGTAAACTCATGGCCAATATGCACATGAAAAATGTTCAACATCATTAGCCATTAGGGAAATGCAAATCAAAACCACAGTGAGACACCACTTCACACCTGGCTATAGTAAAAAAGACAGATAAGTGCTGGAAAGCATGTGGAGAAATTGTAACCCTCAGACACTGCTCATGGAAATGTAAAATGGTGCAGCTGCTATGGAAAACAGTCCAGCAATTCCTTGAAAAGTCAGAGTTACCAGATGACCCAGCAATTCTACTCCTAGATGGAAGAGAAGAGAACTAAAAAGATTTCCATGCAAATGTGTTCATGCATGTTCAGAGCAGCATTATTCATAGCCAGAGTAGAGACAACTCAAATATCCATCAACGGATGGGTGGAGAAGCAAAATGTCTATCCACACAATGGAATATTATTCAGCCATAAAAAGGAATGAGACACTGATTCATGCTACAACATGGATAAGCCTCAAAAAACATGATGCCGGACACAAAAGGTCACATATTGTATGGTTCCATTTATATGAAATGTCCAGAATAAACAAATCTGTAGAGACAGAAAGGAGAGCAGTGGTTGCCAGGGGCTGGGGGGAGGGGAGAAAGGAGGGCATCTGCTAATGAGTGCAGGGTTTCATTTTGGGGGTTGAAAATGTTCTGGAATTAGGCATAATTGGTGAATTTACTGAAAACCACTGAACTATGCACTTTAAAGGGGTGATTTTATGATATGTGAATCATAGCTCCATTAAAAAATAATCCAATAAATGGATATCGTCGTCTCATTTCACCAGTGAGAATACTGGGTGGGTGCGGGGAGGCAGCATCTTGCAAACGCTAGAACTCCCGTCAGACGGAGCCCATTCCGGAGGCCCCGTGCCTAGGACTGTCCCATGTGGCCTGAGTTAGGAGGAAGAGCAGATCTCTGGGGCGGGAGGGAGGCATGGGTGGGAGCCCCACGTCTCATCACTCATGGGTTCACGCTCTGGGAGATGGGACCGTCCGCTGAGAAGTGCTACACCTGGTGTGCAGGAGAAACTGGCTGGCCAGGTAACTTGGCCACAAAGCCCACCCAAGCCAGAGCCCACGCCGGAGCCGGGAGGACTGCTTGGGTGGCGGGTGGGGGCTCAGCATTTGAACACAGTCGTTCAGAGGCACTTAATTAGCTAAATGCACAGACTTCAGTGGGCACGTTGTCCCTCCTGTTCTTGCATGCAAAAGGGGAGTTTAGAAGAGCTGTCCCTGCACAAAGCCCACTGGCCTGACTTCTCAGGTGAACCAGGTCCCGGGGGCCTCTGGCCCCTGCCTGTGCCAGCTTTTTGTTCTCCTCCCTGTCAATACCAGAGTGGAAAAACAGCTCCTCTTCGCAAGTACAAGAAAGTAAGTAATGAACATGCATCGTAAGACTTCGTGGCACTTTGAAAGGGTACGGGAGGACAGGGAATTCAATCATGCTCCCCCCCAGCACAGGAAGCAGCTTTTATGCTTCTCCTGCACATTTCTGACCTCCACGGCCCTTTCCAGTGGCTCCATCACCAGGGTCCCTCTCCAGCACTTTGCCCACCCCATGTACCCAGCTTGGCTGGATCTTCTCTCTCTGCCCTTCCTTTCTTTCCTCCTCTGTCTCCTTCTCCCTCCCAACAACAGCATGAGGGAAAGTCCGGGCTCTGCCATTTCCAAGCCCTGTAGACGAAGGCTGGACTCTGACACAGAAATGAAGCCCATGCCCTGCCCTGCCCACGCGGGTCGGCTCTGAATTGCAGCCTTGTGTTTTGTTGGTTGTCATTTACATAGTCAAATCCTGTCCTCTTTCCTGATTACGAAGCTTCCTGGAGCTGCACACGGAGCTCCCGAGCCAGCTGTGCCCACCTGCTCAGAGGGCACCTATTCCCTGCAGGTTGGGGCTGGGGGTCCAGGGGCCGTGTGGTCCTTCTCTGGAGGGTGGGCTCTTGCCTTCTCCTTCTACAATCCTGGGTCACTTTAAAGCTGGGTCCTTAGGGTCTCCACCCCCACAGCTGCCCCGTGCAGGGTCTGCCCTGTCTCTGGTCCCCACACATCCTCCGCTGACTTTCAGGGAGAGCAGAGGCGCGAACCTCCTGCTTCTGAGGCCGGCACGTGCCCAGCTGCACTTTGCCCCACCTCTGCCCTTTGACTATCACCAGAGAGAGTGAAAGAAACACTACCTTTGCCGCCGGAACCCCAATGCCAGCCTGTGCCCCAGGGAGGTGTGGGGCGAAAACTGAGGAAGGCGAGCTTTTCTTTTCATGGAGTTAAATTTGCTTGATTTAAAGGACTGTCTTTTCCTTATTTTTGTTTTTTAAAGAGTAACGTCCTTCATTCCTTTTTGGTTGTTCTTTCAGGAAATGAGGTGTGAGAAGATGGCAGCAAGTTGTCATTCGTTTAGTTAGATTTTAAATCTCCTTAGTTGGCAGAATAAAGGGGATGCCACCAATCTGCGGTCCTCCAACGTGGGCGGAAATTTGTTGCTCCCTGATATCCCACGGCCTGTTGGGGAGCCTGGCCCCGTGAAGAGTTAGCTTCCCCCAAAGAGCGGAGGAGAAAGGGGAGCGCCGAGCTGGGGTGAGGGCCTGGCAGGGGCTCCCCGTGACGGGCTCCAAGCCCTGGTCTTTGGAGCTCCAGGGCCTCGGGGATAGAAGACTGATGAGACGCCCAGGCTGGGCTAAGACGCCTCCTTCAGGTGAGACGCGGCACATCACTGCAGACTGAGCAGAGCGCCTCGGGAGGAGAGGTGGAGAAGTGACTACTGGAGAGCTGGCCTGGGCGCCAGCATAGAGGCGGGGGACAAACGCCTGTGCCTCTCTGAGCTCTGTCTGCTTATCTGCAAAGGGAGGGCCAGATGGGTCAGAGGGTCTCCCGGGCCTCCGCCTGGCCTGGCGCTGGCTCGTCGTAGACATTAAGAGGCCCATGGTTCGGAGAAGAGTCCCAAGTTGCAGGTCTGTAATCCGAGCAAAGCTCGGCCCCCAGGGGACACATGACGGAACCAGCCCTTGGCAGGAGGGAAACCCATGTGGGCCCAGGGGGCTCAGGAGACGCTTCAGAGAGCCTTCTGGCCCTCCTAATGCCCCTGGAATCACGTGGAGGCAGTGCCCCGGGAAGTCGGGGCAGCCCTTCCCTGAGGCATAGAGTGGGGCAAGCAGGAAGCGGCCTTTGGAGACAGCACCAAAGCGGCGAGCCCGGGCCATTTTCTAAATTCTCCCAGGTGACCCTTGAAAACACCCTTGCTTCTCTCGCTTCCACCCCAAGCTACATACACGCCCAGCTTGACTGGGGACCCAAGTGGGTGGGCTGAGCCGTACCCTCTGCCTGTCTCCATTGTGACCTCTGGGGGGCAGGCGGCCTTGGAGCTGACTGTCTTCAAGGCACTTAACCTGCCCGTGCCTCAGTTCCCTCCTCTGCAAAGTGGGGTAATAGCAGGACCTGCGCCACAGATAGTCATGAGGATTAAGTGGGACAATGTGGACAAATGCTCAGCAGAGTGGGTGCTGGCCTGGAGCAAGGGCCCAGTACAGGTCCTGTGCCCAGAGACCCCCACCCAGGGCAGGTAGGGCCCTCCCGACTCACAAGAACTTTTCTAGAAACCCAGAGAGGCTCCCTGAGATGTTTGGGCAGACGTAACTCCCTCCCCGCCCCCTCCATCTGCACCCTGGCACTGCCCGAGGCCCAGACAGGGAAATGGTTAGACCACAGGGCAGCAGGGTAAGGGCCTGGGGCCAGCACATCTCCTTCATACATTCAAAAAGGAACCTTCAGAAAGTAGCTGGTCCTCGGTTGTCATTAAAGCTGCCCAATCAGTAGCATCCCCGGGCTTGGAGCAGCAGCTTGGCCTGATGGTGGGGGAGAGACCCAAAGGCGAGGAGAAGCCACTGAGGGCCAGAGAGCTGGTGTGAGAAGAGGCTGCTGGCTGTCGGACTCCCTCTGCCCAAGGCCAGCAAGTGGGAAGTCCTTCCTTGATTGACCCCACCCCAGATTTGTGGCTCCTCAAACAATGGCTTCCCCCAGGGGCCTGAAGCCTGGGCCCCGGAATCCCGTCTGGCACATTCGCTTTTCAGATCTGAGCAAGCTGCTTTCTGACACATCCGCCCCACAGAGCCCCCAGCTCAGGCTTGGCTCAAACAGCCTGCACCCCCTTCTCCTGGTCCCTGGACCCCTGAGAAATCTCCTGGCACCACAGCTCAGGGTCAGCTGGGACCAGGCCCCAAGGAGGCTCCAGAGAGCACCGGCGCTGCACAACCTGCTACAAAACGGACCTGAACTCCAAAGCCAAGCAGGTCCTGGGGGTTCAGGGGTCCCCAACAAACTGAGGAACACGCAAGGTGGTCACTACGTCCAGCGGCATAAAAATAACGTGCCCTGGGACCAGCCCCTCATTAGGCCCGAAGCTGGGCTTCCCCTTTCCTGGCGGGGCCTGTGGGGAGGGAGTCACCCCCAGCCTCGCCTGCTGGGAAGCAGCTGTGGCCAGGCCAGGGCACCGGGGGCTCCCGAGGGACAGCGCATACTTACAGCACACAGAGGGCGTACGCCCGCGAGATGGACTCGCTGGCCCGCACGAGGAAGCTGCCGTCCTTCCCCGTCCTGGAGAGCAGCTCCTCGGCCTTGGAGCGGGTGATGTTGCCATGGTTCCAGAAGGGGACCATGGCAGGTGCGGGCTTGTCCGGCCGGGCTGGTGGCCACCCCAGGACCGACGGAGAGACGAGGACCCTGCTCCACGACCCGCCGGCTGTCCCCTCCGGGTGGCTTTGGCGGCGGCTGCCACTGGCTCACTGGCTGACTTCCTGTTTCAAGTGTTCAGCAAGGGAAAGGAAACTGAGCTGCAAAGGACTTCCTCATTACAGAAACCGAGAGAGAGAGAGAGAGAGAGAGAGAGAGAGAGAGAGAGAGAGGTCCTCCATCCTCCACCTTCCCACCCGCCCGGCCACTGCCTGCCTCCCTCCCTTGCCCTCTCTGGCGCTTTCTCTTTCCTTTTAATGGATCACAGCCTCCAGAAGCATTGAAAGTTGGCTCAAGTCCTGCCTGGTAGAATGACCAGCTCCTTTGGAGGTTGGCATCTAGCTTTTGATGAAGCGTGGCCTACTGGGCATGGACAGGCCAAAGTCGTGGGCATTCCAAGGTCTGCACCAGTGCCCATGTGGGTGGCCACGTCCTGGCCAGCTCACTCAAGCCTTCTAAAATACACCGGGGCTTTTCAATGACCCCGCTTTTCCCCAACATGCCCAACAAATGGTGGTTCACTGGGCAAAAGTTCTCAGCTGGGACTGAGACCTGCCCCCAGGGCAGAATTGAGTGGATGGGGGAGAGCTGAACCTGCTGCACCTGCCCCACTGGAGGCCCACAGCCACCCAGACACGGCACCGTCCTGTGTGCTGGGACTACCTTCCCACTCTCCCCTCCCCCGGGTGTTGGTCTAGACACCGTTTTGCTCAATCTGAGGCTCTGAGGTGAGCCCTTCTCAATATCTACTCTGATCTTTTACCCCAGAGACATCAGGCTCCAGGTTAAAAACAAGGGAGTGGGAAGTAGATCCTGTAGGGCACAGATGCAGCCTTGCTTTTCACTTCTGGGCGCCTCCAGGATGCTCAGAAACAAGCTATGCGAGGAACTCACATCGTTCCCGGGCAAGCTGGCTGCCTGGCCAAAGGATTAGGCTCGTTCCTGAGTTCCACAGCTTGGCCAAGCTGGGTTGACCAGTTGGCTGGACCTCCTCTGCCTGGGCATGGCAATGTTTGCCCATTACTCCAAGAGGGGCAGTTTCTTCAGGGGCCTCCATCCAGGATCGGCAGGTTTCTAGGGATGGAAAGAGATGAGCACCCTCAGTCCTTGGGTTGGAGCCACAGGGGTGAAGGGCAAGTGCTGAGCTTTTGCATAAATGGTGACCCTCCCCTGCCAATCCCACCTCTAGGCCTTGTCCCCTAGGATACAGCATCTGAACCCCCCTCCAGGGAGCGAGTCAGCTCCATGGGAATCCAGCTCCCCCTCTTTCGAGCTGCAGGATCTTGGCCAACTTTATCTCTCTCTCAACCTCGGTTTCTTCTCAAACTTGGGGAAAATAACACCTATGGGAGCTAATGCGTGCAGAGGAGCCAAGCGTGAGCTGTGCTGGTGGCTGTTTCCTGGTAGGAGCCCCCCAGCACCTCCCTGCCTTTAGCAGAGGGGGGCACTCAGAAGACATGAGCAAAAGAAGGTGTTTGAAACGTGTGTTGGTTTCCCAGGGCCGCCATGTGAGAGTGCTCGCAGTTCTGGAGACCAGAAGTCTGAAGAAAGGTGCTAGCCTGGGCTTGGGCGCTCGGATGGCGTTTAGGGAAGAGCTTCCTTGCTTCTCTCCCAGCTTCTGGTGGCTTCGGCCATGCTTGGCTTCCTTGGCTGGCAGCTGCAGCACTCTGATCTCTGCCTGTCGTTCTGTGGCCCTCTCCCTGCCTCTGTGCCTCTCCTCTTCTTAAAGGGACACCAGGCATGTTGGATTAAAGACCCACCTGATCCAGCAGTATCTCATTTCCCCTCAACTAATTACATCTGCAAAGACCCTATTTCCAAACAAGTTCACTCTGGGGGGACACAATTCAACCCACGACCAAGAGTGAGCCCAGCACTGTCCTCTAGGTGGAGAGAATCCTGGACTGGCCTCTGCAAAGAGCAACCGCAGTGGGGGCCGGAGATGGGAGGAGGTGGTTAATTCAGAACTAAGGCTCGGAAATTGTGCCCAGATAGAAGCCTCTCCATCTGGGGAGGGCTCGGGGTGGGGACTCTGGGCTTCCGCTCTGGCATGTGCTTCCCAGTTCCCAGCAGCGCGCTCGGCCCAGCCTGCCATGCTCCCGGCAGCCCTGGGCTCCAGATGACGTTCCTTTCAGGAACCTGAGCCCAGCAAATTCCCCTCCCTCACACCCACCTCCCCAAAGCCAAGTTCCTCCCCAGGCTGTTCTGAGCTTCCTCTCTCCTGACCACGCCCCCCAGCACCTCCCACTGAAGCCGAGGACTCCCCAAACCTTCAGCCAGCACTGAGGAGAAACAAGAAAAAAAATGGAGGATTGCAGCTGTGTGTTTTGGAGTCTGCAAGTCCTGTCCGTCAATGAAGAGAAACGCTGACTGGTGAGGACTGTTGACAACAAGTCCAGGAGGAGGGGGGAGGGGAGGAGGGGGAGGGAAGAGGGCGAAGGGGAGGGGAGCCCTGTGCTAAAGTGAAGTAATCCCCTCAAAATAAAGTTATTTCAGTTCGAGCATCTGCTTTTGTGTCTTTCTTCCCCCCATGGTGGGCTCCTGCTCTCAGGAAAGAAGATGCAGGAGAAAGTCAATCTTTGGTTTTGCATCAGTACACCATTCGGTCAACAAATCCTATTAGCCTAGATCCTAATAGATTAAGGAGGCGTCTGACAGTTTTCTCTGCTATGAACTTACTTTTTGTTATCAATATCAACTCATAGATTCTGCTTAATAGTGGCTTCTGGGAATCATCTATTTACATTCAATTCCCTCAGTTTAGAAAATGCTTTTATAACTTCCCACAGCTTATAATTTCCTATAACCTCTTATGATCATTTATAATGATATAGACTAATTACTTTACCTTAAGACAAATTTTACCTTTAAATAAGCTTATTGAATTATAGTCAGCAACAAGCAAAATTGACTTCTACAGCCCTTCTACAAACTTCCATATCCCTTCATCTCCTGCATATTTCCACCCTGAATTTATGAAAGCCAGCCACCTTATTTTAGGACAAAACACACTCCCTTAAACAAACTTTCACAACCCTTCTCTTTTTTTCATATCCATTTAAGTCTTGTCTTATATTCCTTATTCTGTTCTGTGAAAAGCTAGTCATTTCATTTTAGGCAAAACAATTATTTTAAAAAGTTATTTGTAAGAAAAAATAATTTCATTAGTTAAAAACTCACAATTTTATCATCTTAAAATTCAACAGACTTAATGTTAACTTATTAATATCCATATAAACCCCAGGAGATTACACCCAAGGAGAATAAAATTACAATAATGGTATTTTCTGTAAGAAATGTTTTTTCCTTTTTCCTCTTCCTCCATAAATTAAAACCTCTTTGTCTTCATAATAACTTTTTTTAAAGATTTATTTTATTTATTTATTTATCCCCCCTTGCTGCTTGTGCTCGCTGTGTTCATTTGCAGTGCGTTTTTCTGTGTCTGCTTGCCTCCGTCTGTTGCATCATCTTGCTGTGCCAGCTCGCCGTCAGCTCACCACACCGCGCGGGCCGGCTTGCCTTCACCAGGAGGCCCCGTGAATCGAACCCGGGGCCGCCCATATGGTAAACGGGAGCCCAACCAATTGAGCCACGGCCGTTCCCCTTCAAAATAACTTAAAATTATAAATAACCTCAAAACATACTATCAGGCTCTGGAGAATATATTATCACTGCTTTATTTGTTTCAATGATAATTTAGAAAAACCTTCTCATAGAGTTCAAGGACTTTTTCTTTACTTACTAAAATTTGGCCATTGGGCTAATTACTCTTGTCTCAAGGCTGTTAAATTGGGAAATTACAGGACAAACTATGCAAAACAAGGTTTATCCTGTATTATCTCCTCTGTCTCTATAATTTTTAATTTCCAAGCCTAGTAAACAGAATTCTAAGCTAAACTCACATCTCCCCCATCTTTCTGCACCCAGCCCATCCCCCTAAGTTTCCTAAACCAATTTTAATGAGTCACTGGAATTCAGTCAAGTTTAGAAGACCCTGGGGGTAGGACAGGCATAGAAAGATTGTAGAGGAATTCAGGACAACCCTTTTTTCTTATTTTAGTTTTTTTTCCCCCTTTTAAATAGGTTCTTTAGTTAGATTTTTTTGGTATTTTTAATTTTTTTTTCATTTTAAAAACAATTTATTGAAGGATATCATTCATACACAAACATGCATGAACAATAAGTGTATAGTAAAAGTTGTGAACTTACAAAACAAGCGTGCATAATATCTTAAAGGGCTCCCATACATCACCCCACGACAAATACCTTGCATTGTGAAACATTCGTAACAAATTTTGAAAGATAATCATCAAAGTATTACCACTAACTATAGTCCATATCTTATATTTGGTTATTTACCCCCAACCCACTAAATGTATATATTTAAGAATAATTTTTTTTATTTTTTAAAAGCTTAGATTACATAAATGTTACACAAAAACTATAGGGATTCCCATATGCCCCACTCCCCACACCTCACACCCTCCCACATAAACATCCATCATTAGTGTGGCACATTCATTGCAATTGATAAATGCATCCTGGGGCTCTGCCATTAAGCATGGACCATAGTTCACATTGTAGTCTACACTCTCTCCCACACAGTTCTGCATGCTGTGGGATGATATAAAATGGCCTATATCTAGCATTGTAATGTCACTCAGGACAATTCCCAAGTCCCGAAAAAGCCCCCGTATTACAACTGTTTTTCCCTCCCCCTGCCCCCAGAGCTTCCAGTGGGCACTGCCTCCACATCAGTGTTGTAATTTCTTCCTTTGCTAGAATCACAATACGTCTATAGTAGAATACCAGTAAGTCCACTCTAGCCCATAGTTCATTCCCCAGTCCCAAGGATGCTGGGACGTTGATGTCCACTCTACCTCTAATTGAGAGGGGGCTTCGATCTAATTTAAAAATTTTTTAATTTAAATTTTTTCTTTAGTTAGATATTTTATGACCTTTTTCTTTTTTTTTTTTTATTATTTTTTTTTTATTTATTCATTTATCCCCCCCTTGCTGCTTGTGCTCGCTGGGTCAGCTAACCACGCCGCGCGGGCGGGCCTGCCCTCACCAGGAGGCCCCGGGAACCGAACCCGGGGCCTCCCATATGGTAAACAGGAGCCCTACTGATTGAGCCACAGCCGCTTCCCTATGACCTTTTTCATTTTGTTTGGCTTTTCTAATTTGGGCTCCAGAAATATTCATTTGTTAATTTGAAATTACCATCCAGAGGTACATATACACCAAACAAATAGACAAACAGAAATAGAATTAGACACACCAAAAAACATAAAACTCACTAATTTGGCTCATAATTCTCTCTCCTTTGGTATGGCCGTGCCCAAGCTCTCCATCATTTCACATCTCTGATTTTTACTGCTTTTTAGATCTCCTCTGGGATCAGTGTTTGTAATATGCAAGCCTGTTCTAGGACACACTTTTATCAGTAACAGCAACCAGTTGGGAATACTTGGACAGTATAAATGCAGTTAAACACTGTGAATTTAGCAGTTTAGACAGACCCTTAGCCCTTACATATTCTGGATTACTCTTCAGGAGTACACTTAACAGACAGACTTAAGGTTCAGGAGTATATTCAAGGGACAGCCTGGAAGTCCAGGAGTAAGCTTTGGATTCAAAACTGGAAAAGTTGTTCCTGTATCCACCAGAAAATTGCCTAACTCCTCACCCACTTGGAAGGAGCGAGGTTTCCTGTGGGTGATTAGCTCCTTTCCTGGCTGGTGGAAAGAGCCCCCCGCTCTAGATGGTGATCTCCATGCTCTCTGAGCTGTGGGTATTGGGCTGCAGGATTAGGAGTCTTTGGTGTTCCCTTCCTTGCGAGACTGGGACTTTCTCGCCTCCAAAGCCCATTCTCTGTGCAGGAAGACACTGCTGGGGGCCAGAGGCTGTCTGGGGCCCCGAGGTCTAGCCTTTCATTGGTTCCCTCTGTTGCTGAAGGGTTTTGCTCAGGACTGCTCCTAAAGGATTAGCATTTAATTTAGCTTTAGATGCAATTCTTTTCTTCTAATGTTTTTCTTGGGCTGTTTCTCGGTTATTGAACACCTTGAAGGCATGGGCTGAGGTGGCAGCACTAGCTCCCCACCCCATACCTTCTACCTTTTGCAATTTGTGACCAACATCAGGAGCACCCTGGCAATTAAAAGATTGATTAACATTTTGCCTGTTAACAAGATCTTCCAGGGCTAAGTCAGTGAACTGGCGACATGCCTCATGGAGTCTCTCAAGGAATACAGATGGATTTTCATCTGGTTTTTGGACAATTTCCTGAATTTTGCTTAAATTGTTTTGCTTGGAGAGCCCATTTCTAAGCCCTACAATTATACATGCTTTGTAATGATCCAGTTTTGTTCCGTCCCCTGTTCATGTGGGTTCCAACTAGGATCAGTTATTGGAACTGCCTGACTTTCGGGGACATGAATGGGACTGTTTGTGCAGCTCTTGGCCAGAAAATCAGCATGATCTCAAGCCTTTTCTCGTACCATTCGCTTTTCCTCTGAGGCTAAAAGACTACTCAGTAAAGATTGATATCTGCCCAATTTGGATTATAAGTTCCAAATACAGACTCAAAAAGGTTCTCCCTCTTTCTGGGGTCCTCTCTGTAACCAGGGAGTCACTATCTGCAACTATACAGACCCGATGTTGACAGCGGAGTGCGTACATGTAAGTAGTCCCTGGGTTGTCCTTGGTCATCTATTCCTGCAGGGCGCTTGCCCGAGAGGGAGTTGACCCTGGCTTTGCCCTCCTGAGGTGGAGATGTCCCACCTAAAAGCTACACCACTCTGGGTGTGGGGTGGGGAGGCCATTTCTGAGGGATCTAACGGCAATTTAGGTCTGTTTTCATCCCCCTGATGTGGAGGTAGGGGTGGACAGGGGCAGTGGCCTTCTAAGAGATCATCAATCCAGTTAGAATCTGGGAGAGTTTTTTTTCTAGTTTCTATTCCCCTCGTCTTTGCAGTATTTATTGTACAGACAGTTGAGTAACTAAATTCTTAGCTGGCCGGGGTGGCAAGCCATCCTTTTCTCTAGTTTTAGTGTCCTGGGGACCTGGGGCCTGACTAATTGGTGGTACATGGTGTCCAAAACATTCTCTCTGAAGTCTCTCAATTTGAGCTAGTGCCATAAAGCATTGGATCTAAGGAACTGCATCCCACTTATGGGGTCTGCCCCTGGGAAACCTTCTTCTTGCCTCTAGAGAAGGCAGGTCAGAGTCAGGAGCTGGTCCAGTGCCCAAGGCTCCCCGGAAGGACGCTGTCTTCTGTCCTGAGAATGTACCTGCCCCCACCGGACCCCTCCCAATCAAAGACCAAGGCCGTTTGTCAAGGAGCTGGGAGAGGAGGACGGCTAAAATTAGACAGATTCACTGGAGATCTCCTGCAGAGCTGGGGCACCCCCAAACCAGGCCGGGCAGGAAAGATTCCATAACAAGGTGTCTCCCATGCACCCTCTCTCCCCCTGGCTCCCCTCCCCACATGCCTGGCCCCCCATGCCTGCCTTCTCCCACGGGGAGCCCTGCCGGCTCTCTTCTGCTGCTGGCATCTTTGGAGTTGGCCTTTGCTCTCCTCAGACCCCTGTGGACACACCATTTGGCTCAAATTTGCAGAGCCAGTTGCAAGAGTGTTCCCGCGGGCCCTCGAGTCCATGGCTTCAGGAACCTGGAGCATCCCAAAGGTGGGAAGGGGAGTCCGAATTCACGGCATCCCCAACCCCCCCAAATTTCCCTCCCAAGTACCTTAAGAACACACACAGGGAGCAAGACTGGGGTCTGAATCCCAGCTCGGCCAGCGATGGCTGGAAAATGTGCTTGCTGAAATTTCTCCACTTAAACACCTTTGAAAATTCTAAAACTGATTGTACTGGTTTTCTAGCATCTGATTTTAGAAGTTTACCTTTTGCACTTAGTTCCCTGAAGGATATTAACCAAACCTTCTCAGCTTTGCTCACAGGAATAAGATACCGTCTCAAAGCAAAACCAGACAGGATGGCGTAAATCTATAGCTTTTCCCAGAGACAAGAAGTTTTATATCCTTGAGCAATTGTCTGAGAAAGGAGCCAAGAAGGCCTTGCACGTGCACAGCTACATCTAAACTGTGGTTTGTTAGCCACTAAAGTCAAGGGCAGGTTGGGTGTGCCTGAGATAACACAAGACTAAGAAATTGTGTGTACCTCCTCACTTGTTTTTTTTTTCACTTGTTTTTCTTCTCCCCCTAACTTCTCCTTTGCCTTTAAAAACCTTAGTTTTCCATTCTCACTTTGAAATGGTTTTGGGGAAATTCCCCCCAGTTCCTTGCTTGTGCACTCACAATAAATCACCTTTTCACTCAAAGACATGCTTGTCCTCTTTGAACCGCAGGATTGGGCAGGCCTGTCTATTGAAATGGCCGTCCTTATGGAAACAATTTGGCGACTGCGGCAGCACCCGGGATACAGCCCCCGGAGCTGCCCCGATCCGTGTCTTGTCGGCTGCAGAGCTTCCCTGGATTCCTCAGCTCTGTGCCTGCCCTAGGATTTCCCTGGAGATGAGGCTGGAGGTTCTGGGTGAGGTTTCTGCCCTGGACAGACACTGGGCGCTTTGTGTGAAGATGAGTTTTTCCCTGTCCTGAGTAAGTGTGTGAAATTCTTTCCTCGTGATTTCTCATCTGTGCTTACTTTAACTTTGTCAGTCTGCTCTTGCCAAGGAGACTGTGGAATTTGTTCTGCCAGTCTGCACATGTTGAGACTGCTGGGTTGGCTCTGTCAGTGGGCTCATGCCGAGGGACTGTTGAATTTTAAGTTGCTCTGAGCTCATGAATACGGAACTGATGGGTTTAAGTCCCATTAACCGTGAGCTCAGGTTTGGGGTTCTCCTGTTAACTTTGTGTATTTTCATTTGTATTTTGAAGTTGGGGGACCTGTTGATTTTGAGGAGCTCCTGTTCTTTTGTTCTGTCTTTGTAACTTCAGTTAGTTTTGCCTAGCCATGGGAAACTCTCAGAAAGTGCCAGTTATATCTCCTCTGGGTTGTATTTTGGATAATTGGTCTAAATGTGGAGGAGACCCTCTTAAGAAAAAGAAAATGATTTTCTATTGCAATGTTGCCTGGCCAAAGTATAAATTGGATAACAGTGAAAAATAACCTAAAAATGAGTCTTTAAATTTCAATACTATCTTGCAATTGAATTTGTTTTGTAAAAGAAACCACAAATGGGATTAGTTTAACTGCTGGAGAAATAGAAAAACTTAGCATTAACATTGTTTCCATGTTAATTCTAATTAGATCTGGGGATCCACATTGCTAAAATCTGTGCTGTTAAAGTTTAGTAACTTTTGAAACAGACAATTCAATGAAAGAAAAAGAGGAAAAAAAAATAGAAAAATTCTAGCTGCTTTTATAAGACTGCAATTCAGTTATGGCTTTGTCCTGCCAACTTGCCTGCAGAAAACTTTCAGAAACGTGTCTTTGTAAATGTTTCACAAGCTCTCTCTCCGAAATACTAATAAAATAGTAAACTAAAGATCCCTATGAGCTACCAATGTTCTAGTATTGCATGCTACTAGGAATCTGAAATGAAGAGAAGCTGTGTTTGCATATAACCAAATTGAATCAATGTTCTAACAAGTTAGTTTAATTTTGATGATAATTGTATGTTGTAAGAGGTTTTCTTGGAGACAGATTCCAAAATCATTTTGGTAACTTATATGTGAGATATATAGAATGTGATTTTTATTAAAGAAAAAGAAAGTAATTTTGGCCTAAGAAGATGACTGGTTATTTAGAAAGAGGAACAAGGCGGCTGCGAAGATGCAGAGATGCAGATCTTCGTGAAGACCCTGACGGGTGATTGTCCTGCCCAGCGACACCATCGAGAAGGCCAAGGCCAAGATCCGAGACAAGGAGGGCCTCGCACCTGACGAGCAGCGTCTGATCTTTGCGGGCAAACAGTGGAGGGCGGCTGCGCTCTCTCCGGCTACAGCATCCAGGAAGAGCCCACCCTGCCCCTTGTGCTGCGTCTCCGGGGCGGCATCACCGAGCCCTCCCTCCGCCAGCTCACCCAGAAGGACGACTGCGACAAGATGATCTGCCGCAAGTGCCGTCAACTGCCACACCGACAACCTGTGCCCCAAGAAGGAGGTCAGGTAAGGACCTCCACAGCTCCCCAGCCTCCCGCGGGCGGCCTCCGTCCTGAGCCCCGTGGCCTTGAGAACTCAGTAAAGTTCCCCTTTGGTCGACTGAAGCAGTAAAAAAAAAAGAACATGAAAATGTGAGACAAAACCTGAATGAATACAGAAAGTGCTGAAGTTACGCAGAAAAGGAATTTTTGTAGTCAAAGTTGGGTAAGATTTGATGGGTCTATCTATAAAGTTTAAAAGCTTTAGTATAGTATCAAATAAACCTGGTTCTTTCTCTGTTAAAGTAACAAAGTTTCTAAAATTATTAATCTGTTTCAGTAAAAGGTTATAAAAAGTTTTCTCCTAACTAATTGGTACACGAAGCAAAAAAGTCTGTTCTATCAAAATAGCTTCTTGTACTTTCACCTTATCACGTCCTTGCTTGTTTAAGAAAAACGAGTCTTCTCACTTTTAAAAGAACATGGTGTTCAGACCTAGCAACGTTTAACCTTTTGCTCTCTCAAAGTCAGACTCTCTGGGGCATTTCAGCCAGGCCCCACCACCACGTATGGGGTGTCTCCATTTCAGTTATTGGCTTCCACCCCTGAAACAATAAAAGCATCTGCCACACCCGGTCATGCCCCTAAGGGAAATGGAGCTACGTTGCTGCTTCAGATCCTGCAGCTCTGCCAGCCTGCGATGGCTCAGCATCACCTCCAGACTGGATCACGGTCGGGGGCTGCTGTGCACCTAGCGTGTGGGACACTGGAGGCTCTGCAGCATGCTGGCTGTGGGAAGGATATAACAAAAGGAGCAACGATCGCCAGAGTAATGTGTGTAGAACTCAAACAAATACATCCGGCATTAGAGCCTGCTCCCACGGAGGGACAACACGTATGGTGTTGCAAACGTGGAGCTCAGAGCTATGAACTGCAGCGGAAAGAGAAACTTGTGCATTGATTAGGATAAAGTGCTGAATCTCCATACCTGAGGAATATGATAACGTCTCCTCTCTACTGTATCGTATGCAAAGTGCTACTGAACATGTGAAAAATCTTGGCAGACTTGACTCATTTTCTGAGTGGTTACTGAACCTACCTATGAAATGGAGAGCAGCTCTCTTAAGTCCTGCCTTTATTTCCCTTGCCATCTGCTTGTCTTGCCGCTGCCTGCATTGCCTGTGTGGGTTTACGTCTAGAGCATCTTCCAAAATGATATAAGAACTTTCTTTGCCCTTAATCAGCAGGCAGTAACTACAGAAGATGAGACCTTCACCCATTTTCCTTATATAAGGAATATTTATAAAGCATAACTTATTAAGAATAAGAAGAGTATAAAGGGAGGATGGCGGACAACGCCCATCCCAAGGAACAGAGAATGTTTGCAACTGCAAGCAAGACAGCTCCATCCATCTGCCCCATGGGGTCTAAGCCCCCTCTCAAGTAGAAGCAGAGTGGGCGTCACCATCCCAGAATCCTCAAGATTGGAGAATGAACAATGGACTAAAGTAGACATTATTATTCTATTATAGACTTATTATTATTCTAGCAATGGAAGAACTTTTATCAGTGATATAAAGGCAGTGGCCACCAGAAGTTCTGAGGGGAGGGAGAGGGAAGAACTGGTGTAACATGAGGGCATTTTCAGGACATTGGAATTGTCCTGCATGACATTGCATTGATGGCTATAGACCATATACATTTTGTCAAAACCTATAAATTGTGTGGGGCAAAGTGTAAACCATAATGTGAACTATAGTCCATGGTTAGTAGCAGTACTTCAATATGTGCTCATCAATTGTAACAAATGTGCCACACTAATGAAGGATGTTGTTAATGTGGGAAACCGTGGGAAGTGGAAGGGGTGGGGTATATGGGAATTCCCCTATATTTTTAATGTAACATTTATGTGATCTAAAGCTTCTTTAAAAATAAAAATAGGGGGGCAGATGTGACTCAAATGGTTGGGTGTCCATCTGCCATATGGAGGGACCTGGGTTCGATCCCCTGGACCTCCTGGTAAAATAAAAAATATATATATAGAAGGTGCATGGGCTGCCAGGCGCTGTGTGCCGGTGAGCTGCCAGGCCCCAGGAGCCATGCAGCAAGATGATGACATAACAGGAGAGAGACGCGGGGTAGAGACAAGACGAGATGCTCTGAAAACCAGGAACCGAGGTGGTGCAGGTGGCAGGACACCTCTGTCCTACATCAGAGGTCCCCAGGATCGAATCCTGGTGAAGACAGGAGGAGAAGGTTGAAAAGAGATGGCAGGAAACAGACACAGAGAATTGCCCAGTGAATGAACACCAAAGAGCAAATGGGGAAAGGGGGGTTAAAAATGGATAAAGTAAATAAATAAATCTTTAAAATAAGTAAATAAATAAATGAGTAAGAGGGAGTATAAACACAAGGGGGAATTTGATAGCTGGAAAATGTTCTTACTGGAATTTCTCCACTTAAACACCTTTGAAAATTTAAAAACTAATTGTACTGGTTTTCTAGCAATCTAATTTTAGAAGTTTACTCTTTGTACTTAGTTCCCTGAAGGATATTAACCAAACCTTCTCAGCTTTGCTCACAGGAATAAGATAACGTCTCAAAGCAAAACCAGACAGAATGGTGTACATCTATAAATTTTCCCAGAGACAAAAAGTTTTATATCCTTGAGCAGTTGTCTGAGAAAGGAGCCAAGAAGGCCTTGCACCTGCACAACTACATCTGAACTGTGGTTTGTTAGCCACTAAAGTCAAGGGCAGGTTGGGTGTGCCTGAGACAACACAAGACTGAGAAACTGCACGTACCTCCTCACGAGACCTCTGGCGTCATTTTTTTTTGGCCTGTTTTTCTTCTCCTCTCACCTTCTCCTTTGCCTTTAAAAACCCTAGTTCCTGGGGAACGGATGTGGCTTGAGCAGTCGGGCACCTGCCAACTACACGGGAGGTCCCGGGTTTGGTTCCCAGTGCTTCCTAAAGGAAAAAAAGATGAGCAGACTCAGAGAGCACACAAAGAGCAGACAGCAAGCACAAACACCAAGGAGGAGAGAGAGCAGTAAATAAATAAAAGAAATTGTAAAACAAAAAACAACCCTAGTTCCCATTCTCACTTTAAACTAGTTTTGGGAAAATTCCCCCAGGTTCTTGCTTGTGCTCTCGCAATAAATCACCTTCTCACTGAAAGACCCGTTTGTAACGCGTGATTGGGCAGGCCCGTCTATTGAAACAGCCATGCTTATGGTAACCGCACTAATATTTAGTGTCTCAGATTCTCAGTTGATGTCACAGAGCCTGTGAGGTCTATGTGACATTATGAAAAGTGCTCGGATGCGATCCCAAGGGGCCATCTGTCTGGCGAGTGCCTGCAGGTCTGGGCCTCAGTGGGCCCCGACGGGCAGCCGGGCATTGGTGACTGGCACAAAAAGTCTGAATGGAAAGAAGACAGGATTCTCTTCTCCTGTGACTAAAAAGAGCCGGAGGGGAGGCTGCTTCTGAGCATGGTGACTCCCCACCACCAGGGGGCGCCTCGAGCTCCGGTTAACATCCTGAGCACGGGGTTCACGGGGGACACTCACCTCGGTTTGTCACTTTCCAAGAAGCCCAGCTTTCATGTTCTCACAGTAACGTCGCCGAAAGGGATGGAGGAGATTCCTCAAGGGGTCTTGTGCTCAAGGACATTACGTGAATATCAAAGGCGTGGCATCAAACAGCTCTCCCCTTTCACTGAAGTTGCCAGGAAATCAAATGGGCTACAACCGCCGCAAGGAGAATTAGACTAGACTTTAGGAAGAACTGGGGAAGGGAGACCCATAGCCACAGAAGTAACTATGTCTTTTGTCAAGATTGTTAGGGAAATAGGAAGACATTCATACTAAAATGTTAAGTGAAAAAAAAAAAAAATCAGCGTGATTCCAACTATGGAAAAATGGTACCCCAGGAAAACAACAGTGGGAAAGTATTGAGTTCAATGGCAGATTTACGAGCAATTTTTTTCTTCCTTCCACTTCTCTGGATTTTCTTTACTGACCACATACTACTTTTTTCTTTTTTAAGATTTATTTATTTATTTATTTATTTATTTATTTTTTACCGGGAGGTCCCGGGGATCGAACCCAGGTCCCTCCATATGGTAGACGGACGCCCAACCATTTAAGCCACATCCGCCCCCAAGACTTATTTTTATTTATTTATTTATTCCTCCCTTGCTGCTTGTGCTTGCTGTGTCCATTTGCTTTTGCGTTTTTCTGGGTCTGCTTGTCTCCCTTTGTTGAGTCATCTTGCTGCGTCGGCTCACCACACCTCACGGGCCGACTTGCCTTCTCCAGGAGGCCTCGGGAACCGAACCCGGGGCCTCCCATATGGTAAACAGGAGCCCAACCGATTGAGCCACAGCCGCTTCCCACATACTACTTTTATTATCACGAAAATTAAATAAATAAAAAAGACACTTCCAGTTCTGGAAGGTGTGTATAAAATCCTGTGGGAAGAGCTCGGTTTTATGTTGCATGGGATGGCATTCCAGGAGGCTCCTCTTTCATCACACAGGACCCCTAAGGAAAAGACCGACTTTTAAAAGATTTCTATTTAATTGAAAAGCAGTAGGTAGAGACCCTCACAGTGAGCAGGAGGGTGTTGGACTCCCATCCTAAGGAGGCCTGCTATGTTCTCAAACAGAGGGACAAGAGTCACTGGAGAGCGTTGGCGGTGCCTAGTCGGGGAGGACAGCCCAGTGTGTCAAACCCTCAGTGAAGATGCAAGTAACTATGAATCTTGTCATTCAAGGAGTGAAGCCTGGTGGTCGCCATGGGCCTGAAGGGGAGGGGGAGGGAGAGGGAGAAATAAAATAGATGGGACGGGGCATTTGGGGGTGATAGAAGTGTTCTGCATGATCTTGCAAAGATGGATACAGGCCACGTTAAATTTTATCAGATCTTATAGAAGCATATGGTCTAAAATGTAAACCATAATGTGAACCATTGATGATGGTTAGTAGCTATATTTCAATATTTGTGCATCAATTGTAACAAATGTACCATCCACATATAAAAGTTATTGATGGGGGAAAGGGAAAAAGGGGGAGGATGTTGGGTATGTGAGAATCCCCTATATCCTGTACGTGACTCTGCTGTGACCTAAAACTTCTTTGAAGCAAAAATGAAAGGAAAAAAAAAAAGTAAGACATCAGGGGAATAAAGGGAAGAAAATGCCACTGTACATACAGGACAACAGTCTTACAGTGATGAAAGGCAAAATGTAAAAAAAAAAAGTTTTTTTTTTCCTTCAAATATATTTTCATTAATTTTTTAATATTCCAATTAAAAAATATTCTATTTTTACTTTTTATTAATTTTTTCTGTATTTTACTTCTTATGTATAAAACTATCATTACTATTTCATCTTCTTATTAATTGTATGTGGCTATTTTATTGGCTTCATTTTTGAAGAAGTTTTAGATCACAGAAGGGTTACAACTGGGGCAGGGGAGGATCATTGGTGTGGGGTGTCGGTGAGGGGGAATACATGGGAGGAAGCTCACCTGGGCATACATATAAGGCATATAAATGTGTTCAGATGTTCATGGGGCATTGTCACAGTGGGTGGAGATTCACACAATAACCAAAAGAATATCAAATTCCCATCCGAGGGAGCTCTGCCACATTCTCTAATGGAACAACAAAGAATGCCTCAAGTACGGGGACAATGACTTGTGAAGGAGGATGGTCCATTGAAGGACCATTGATATTGATGACTATGCTTATGAGCCTTTGCTTTTGAAATTGAAACTCAGCCTAGTGATGTAGGGTGCCTAAGAGTTACCCACGAGGAGTCTCCTTGTTGCTCAAATGTGGCCTCTCTCTAAGCCGAACTCAGCATATAAAAGCAATAACTTCTCCCCAGCATGGGGCATGCCTCCCAGGGATAAGCCTCCCTGGCACCGAGGGATTGCTACAAAGTACCAACAAGCAATGCATTTGGAAAAAAACAAACAACAACAACAACAACAACACCTTGACCAAAAGGGGGAAAATCTAAAGACAAATGGGTTTGTATGGCTAAGAGACTTCAAAGTGAGTCGGGAGGCCATCCCAGAGGTAGCGCTTATGCACATCTCAACAGGATCTCGTTGACAGCCAAAGTAGATACCACCCGAAATAGTGAAGCTCCTCAGGGATATGGAGACATCTAGACACTATAGTCAGGGCAGACAGCTCAGGTATTTGGCCCCTTCCCAGAGGGCCCTAATCTGTATTTATGCTCCCCAGTGTGACTGAGTTAGACTCAGCAGTGGTTTCCCTATACATGACTCTTCTGTCCTTCTATTTGAACCTATAATTAGTACTAGAGTTGGTAAGTGTACATCCAAGAGACTTGAATCTGTGGCCTGTCCATGTGTCAGCTGAGCCCTGAATCTCAATGGAGTTGCAACACCTACTCTCCAGTTCAATGGACTCACCCAGGACAACTAACGGGGAGGAGATGATGGCCAAACAACAAACCAAGGAACTGAGAGTGCCTACAACTGCAAGCAAGAGAGTCCCATCCATCTGATGTATGGGATCAAAGCCTCCTTCAATTAATAATAGAGTGGGCATCACCATCCCAGAGTCCTCAGGATTGGGAAACAAACTACGGACTAAAATAAACTTATTAATATTCTACTATAGAAGAAATACCAGTGTTGTGGAGGCAGTGATCCACGGATGTTCTGGGGTTAGGGAAAGGGAAAAACAGGTGTAATGGGGGGCATTTTCAGGACTTTGGAATCATCCTGAATGACATTACAACAACAGATACAGGCTACTATATATCTGACCATAACCTACAGAGTCTAATGGGAAAGAGTGTAAACTACAATGTAAACTATAATCCATGCTTAGTGGCAATGCTCCAAGATGTGTTTATCAATTGCAATGAATGTACCACACTGATGAAAGATGTCGCTAATGTGGGAAAATGTGGGAGGTGTGGGAAGCGGGGCATATGGGAATCTCCTATATATTCTCTGTAACATTTATGTAATCAAAGAATCTTTTAAAAAATAAAAAAAAGAAAAGCAATACATGCACATAGTAAAAATTAAACCAGTACAAAAGGGTTTTCAATGAAAAGTAAGTTTTCTTTCCATATCAGACACCCACTGTTATTTACTCAAGACCAGTTTCTTGTGAATTCTTGCAAAACTTTCTGTGCATACACAAGCATATTTTTGTGAGGTCTCCCTCCCTCCCGCCCTCCCTCCCTCCCTCCCTCCCTCCGTTCTTTCCTTCCCCCTCCCTCTCTCTCTCTCTTTCTTTTTCCCCCTATTGTGCACCATCCTTTTTTCACTTAGCAACTGTTTCCAGGATTTCGAGGAGCTTTTTGTATCTTCCACATACTTTTAAAATCAGCGTGCTATTTCACACCCTAATGTATCACATTTAACCAGTCTCCTACTGACGGGTGCTGAGATGGGGTCCAGTGTTTGCTCTTACAAACCAGGTGAGCCCGTGTGTGCACCTGGATGTGCGTCACGATGCCGTGCAGTCCGTA
>JAKSZT010053929.1:4572300-4632607 GCA_026826555.1 Tolypeutes matacus
GTCTCCTTGCACTGCCCACACCTGGGACACCCGTGTAGTGACTGTGTTGCCATAGCAACCACCCCTCTCCCGGACCCCCCACCCAGGGTCAGATTTGCCAACTCTCCTGCCCCGAGAGGATCTCTCCCTCCAGGCAGACCCTGAGCCCAGACATCACCAGGCTAAGGCATGTGCTGGGGGCCTCTGCCCGTCTCCCCACACCTCCCTTCCGGCCGAGCACGGCCCAAGCGTGAATCACGACAGTCCTCCCTTGGCAGGGCCCGCTACCCCGCTTCCTAAACGCATTTGCTGCCAACAGCTGCACGCTCTTGGTTACGTGTGAGCTCCGCCCCCCACCCCGGCTTCATGGTCTGTTCCTCTTCCTCTTTGCCTCAACAGCCAGCAGTTCTTTTCACTCACGTGCCAAAAAGAAAAAGGAAAAAGAAACCTGTTAATTCCAGCTTCATTCCCACCAGAATCTTCTTCCCAGCATTGTCTCGTGACTTCCTTCCACCTGCCCCCACCCCATCTCCCCCCAGACGCTCCCAACCCTCTGCCCCAATTCACAGCCCCCATCCTCTCCCCCCATGCTTTCCAAGGCACGTCAATATTCCAATGTCTGGAGCCTGCGAAGGTCGTGCTGAACTTGGCGTGGACTCAGGACGGGGCCTGCAGATCCCGTGTCTTCTGCTCGTTGCCCCGAGAGCTCAGGAAGGCCCAGCTCTTCCTGAGCACATCCTTGCCAGATGACTGGCTTCCTAAACCTGCATGAAGTCGTCTCTGAAATGCTTCTCCACTCCCTCTCTTCCTTCTACCATCCCTCAGTGCAGGCTGCATCCCCCAGGCCTGCCCCAAGCACGAGCCTTCCCCGACACTCCTGCCGAGGGCCGTCCCTCCTTAAAGCTTTTCCCCTTCCTGGCGCACGTTACCTCCTGTGCTCCTTCCTGATGCCCTCATTGGGTTCCTCGCCTCCTCCAGAACCCACTGCCATGTCGAGGCACCCAAGACATGTTTGTGGAATTGTAATGGCTAAAGCACCTATCAGTAACTGTGTGAGACATTGTGCTGGGCTCTTGGCAGGAATTACGTCGTTTGTCCATCATGCAGACCCCAGGTGAGAGGCCCTGTTATGATCCCATCTCACTGACAGGGACGTTAATAATTCACCGGCAGGTAAGTGGCAGATCTGAGACTCTGGCCTGCGTCTGCTGGATCTCACGCCGCTGTGCCCCTGCACACCTTGAGCTGCACGAGCCAGAAGTCCTTCGGGCCCTGAGCCCTGGCCCGGCTCACTCTAGGTCTCCCCGACGTCCCCCCCATCACTGTGTCACCCAGACCATTGCTGGAAGTCGCAGAGCTGGAGAGTAACCGGGCTGCCAGGACGGGTGCTGGTTCTTGGTGGGTGTGGCCTGCAGATGCAGGGGAGGCTCGCAGAGGAACAGAAGCATGGGTGTACCCCACTTCCAGGATTTTTATTGTGAGCTCCAATATGGCTTGACAACCCCTTTGGCAGACCGTCCAGTGCCTTTCTAGCGGTGGCCCTATCCAACCCAAAGCCCCTTCCCACCGCACGCGCTCTGTGACCCCCCCAAAGCTTCCGTTTCAGACCCTCGGTTGGCAATCCAGACTGCAAAGGACTTCTGGGTTCATCTTCCTAAAACCTCGCTAGGCCGTGTGCCTCCCCCACCGATCGCCTTCGAGTGGCTCCTTATGGCCATAGGTCAGAGTCCCAAGTCCTCACTGCACAGACTTTCTGAACGAGGGCCGCCGCCTTCCCTCCCAGGCCCATGAGCTTTGCAGGCTTCCTCCCTGCTCCAGTCCTGGATCCGCTATCTCCTCCCAGCCCTGCCCCCGGTGGCCTGCAGCCCACACCTCAGCCTCTGGTACCGCCATCGCCTCCCCTTCCGTCTCTCACAAGCCCCATCCTTTGACCACAGCGGCCTCCCCCTGCCTCACTTCCACACGCTCCGCCTCCATCGACATCATGTCCACAGCCTCAACTGTTCTCCCCATCCCTTCTTCTCCTGCCTCAGCCTCTCTGAACTTCTCCCAGCCAGCCAGGCTCCCCACCCCCGACGGGGCTGCTGACCATAGCCAGAGCAAACCCCAGTTCAGGGAGCTAGCCCCAGGGCAAACACAAGCCACGCCCCCCACATGGCTGCCACCCCCCCATCCCCCCACCCCCGTCCATGGCCCCAGGGTTGCCCAGACACTTTGCTTCCCCACTCCACCTCCCCAAACTCCCCAGACTAGCTCACTTCCAGAAGCCATCAAAGACTAAAACCCCTTACTTTGCTGCCCAGGAGGAATCGAGGGTCTCCCACATCTGCCTCCATCCCCACTGCCCCACCCCCACCCTTCTTCAGGGCTCCCTCATGGCCAGGCCAGGACCAGCCCCAAAGCCACCCCCTGCTCTCCTGGGCTTTCATCCTCTCCTCCCCACTCACTCCTTCCTCTCACCCTAAAAGCAAGCTTCACATTTTTCCATCTTTAGAAAGAAGAGCAAACCCTTCCAGCTAATGGCTCTTAGCCTAGGCTGCACGTTAGAGCGCTCTCCCCCATCTGTTAAATCGGAATCTCCGGGGTGCAGCCCAGACATCCCCAGGTGCGTCCAACAGGTATCCAGCAGGTGGGAGAATAACCTCTCCCTCCTGCTGCCTTCTGCCCTGGGGCTGGCCCTGTCTCCGCCCCTTAACTGACAGCCCTTTTGAATGAACTGTCCTCACAGTCACGGTGTCATCACCTGGCTCCATCCAGCTCCCCCACCCCAAACCTGGAACCTTCTCATCAAACGTCTCCAACGACTTCCTCCTTCCAACTCAGCTCCACTGTGGAGCCTATCTGCCCAGGCCTCCTGGGGAGATAGGGCCCGTGAGCCCCTGCTGTCCTCTGCATGTCCCCTGAAATCCTGTGGGATTGCTCCCCACCAGTTCTCCCTCTCCCTTCCTGACTATTCGTCTCATCTCTGCCCTCTGACACATCAGGGATTCCCAAGGTTCTCTTTTGCCTCTTACATGCTTTCCCAAGGCATTTTCCCCCATTTAGGGCTTCCAGATCTGTATTTCTAGTCGTAACCTGGTTCCTAACTCTAACTGGCACTTCCTGTTGCCTCCGGGAATATCCTCTGGGCACTTACCACGGTCTCTTCTGAATTTTCCACCTTGTTCTTCCCTGTGCATCTTAGGACAACAAGCCACCCAGTCTCCCAAGCCAGAAGCCAGGTGACAGCTTTGCCCACACGCCCCTCTCTCACCACCCACATGGTTGGGTCACAAGTTGCAGAAATCTCTGGAATTCACTGCCTTCAGTGCAGTCTCACTCTTGGTGCATAGTTTGTCCTCTGGACTACCTCAGGAGGTTCTTCACCAGCCCATCCTCAATCCAACTCCTTCTCATCCCACTGGCCTGCCTGACTCTCTCTTCCACATCCTACCAGGGTAGCTTTCCACAATGCAAATCTGTCTGTTCCTCCACGGGGAATCCCCTGGTGGCCTCCCTCTCTCAGGGGATGAAGTCCAAGCTCCCGCCAGGTCCCCCAGGCTCTTCGTGAGCTCCTTCCCCTCTCCCACGCTCTCCCTGTGCTCCAGTAGGTCCTAATTCGCACCTTGCTTATTTCCACTCATCCATTTGCCCCATAGCAGTACAAAAATGGAATTTGAAAATGTGCCTCTGGTTAGCAGGCTTATGGGTGATTTTTCTGTAAACTGAGCACTCTAAAAGAAGTCAAGTCAGAAACGACATTTTTTTTAAAATTTATTTTGTACATTTAATAATGAAAACATAAACAATTAAAAACTAAAAAGTAAACACAGATGAATAAATATATACATTTCTCAATTAAATGTAATGGATACATGTAAATCTTTTTTTTTGCAGCTGTAAGAAGAAATGAAGTCATAAAGCATATGGCAACATGGATGAATCTGGAGGACATTATGTTGAGTGAAGCAAGCCAGACACAAAAGGACAAATACTGTATGAATGCATTACTATGAACCAAATATATTGTGTAATATATTGTTTGATTCAGAAACGACATTTTGAAAGCTCTTGAAATGTGTCATTTGGAAGCATAGTGCCCAATGCTCCATGGTGCGTTTAGATGCCCTGAAATGGCTTTCTTCTTTCACACATTTATTCCCCAGCCCCCAGAATTTAGTGAGGCTCCAGAGGCGGACATACGGACAGGGTGTTCTGGCATCACAGATGTTAGAGGGGCCCTGGGTGTTGCCAGACCTGACTTTACTCTTCTGCTGAGGGTTGAAAGAGGGGGTTGGGAGGTGGGCAACTTGTCCAAAGCCACGTGGGCCTGGCCTGGCCTCTCTGGGGTTCCTGTGGCCCCTCCCCTCTGCCAGTACTTACAGATTAAAGAACAAACACACAAAGCAACCATTATCCTGGGAGCTCAGAAATAATCACAGATGAGGACCAAGATTTACTCACAAAGTTGTCCGTCTCACCAGTACCCTTAACAAACAAAAAAAGGAAGTAACTCCAAATTCAGGCAGTTTACAGAATATCTCTTTGACATGTTACCTTTTGCTAGAGTATAACCTGGAGGCAATGCTAATGATAGTGGGGGCGGGAAGCATGACCCTAAGTCGATTTTACCGCATGATCTCCATCTGGGGGAGGAGAGAAAAAAAGTTCACAGGTAAAAGACCAGAAGAAAATGGGCTCCTGGTTGGTGGGGTTATGTTGATTTTCTTTCTGCCTTTTTAGACTTCAAATTCGAATTTCACTGGAATTGGAAAAAGGAATACCTTGCCAAAAGTACAGTCAGCTTCCTCACCTCTCTTCCCTGAGCAGGAAAAGCGTTGCATTTAAATCCTGGGTTCTCTCCTTGGCTCTTCACTAGCTGGGGTGAGGCGCGGCTTGCAGGCTGCTCCCTGCAGACTCCTCACGGGGGAGAGCAGGGGCTCTAGCACCCAGCTCAGCTCCGCGGGGCCGCTGCCTTCTGAGGCGGTGGACGGGGGAGGAGGGAGCCAGCATCCCCACTCCGGGCACCCGTCTCCATGTGCCAGGCAGCTGTGACCAACGCCACCCGACGGTCCGGCCTGAACGACAAGAACCTGCCGGCTCTGGGTTTTGGAAGCCAGAAGTCCCGCGTTCTCCCCGAGGCCCGCAGAGCTCGGGTGCTGGCTTGCCGCAGCCCGTGGGGTGCTCTGCCTCCCGTCCCCCGCGATGTCCTGGGCAGCCTCCGTGGCCTCCTCTGATTCAGCACACGAGTTTCCTCTGCTTGTAAGGAACTCCAGTTATATGGCTTGAGGCCTGCCTGGCTCGGTTTGGCTCCACCTAAAGAGGGTTTTGGAAGCTGCTGCTCGCCATGTCCGACATCACCTTCGAAGGTCCTGTTTAACGCCCGCAGGGACGCGGCCTACGATGAAGCACGTGGCTTTGGCTGGGGTCCCTGGGTCGATCGCCCACCGCAGGCTCTGAGCTGGCCCAGGCCACCTCGGGCTGGCAAGAGCCTCCTGGTGCCCCCGGCTACAACCCCCAGCCCTGGGTGAGGAGACGAGGGGAGGGCAGGGAAGCAGCACGGTGTGCAGTGGCTGATGGCAGGACTACACTCCCAGCCCCCGGAGCACCCGACCCCTTTGTCCTTCCCGGAGGCTCGGACAGAGACGACGCAGGAGCACTGGATTGAGGGGCCGAAAAGCAGCTCCCTGCCCTGGCCGGGCCCCTAACTGACCGGGTGGACTTGAGACAGGCACTCGGGGCCTCCCTGCGCCCACCTGTGAATTGAGTAGGTCAGACTAGACAGGCTTCAAGGTCACTTCCATCTCTGAAGGACAAACATTTAGTGTCCTGCTGCTCTGTGCGGCTCACCTCTGAGAACCCACAAGCTTCAGTTAGTCTTTGCGGCCGCCATCCTCCCCCACACCACCCCCAGTTAATCTTGGCTGTGCAGAGGGAGCGTCTCCTGAGAGGTCAGACCCTCCCTATCAGTGCCCTGGGTTTAGGGGTCTGCCCTGCCCGCTGTCCCCCCAGGCCCAGGCTCTGAGGTCCCCACTCTGGAGAAATCCCAAGTCCTCTCTGTCTTCTCCCAAGCTCACCCACCCTCTTAGCAGGGGCCTCCTCGACACCACCATCCCTGCCGCAGTTGTGCAGATGAAAAGGAGGGTCTCCCCTGGTGGCGCTGGAGCCCGTTGTGGGGAGTGGCTGGTGCCATCAGGCAGGGGGTCTGATTAGGAGACACAGCCTTTCACGGCAGGCATCCGTGTAAAGAGGAGGTCCTTCTGGGAGGAGAAGCTAGAAGCAGACACCCTGCACGTGTGTGTGTGTGTGTCTGTGTGCACGTGTGCACCTGTATGTGCATGAGTATGTGGCCTTAGCGTGATTACAGAGTCTGGCATGGTTGTGGTGGGTCTCACCAAAAGGTACCTCTTCTGGCTTTTTCATTTTCTGTCTTAGCAAATTTCGGACACACCTGTGGACAAGCATTGGCGCAGTGGCTGACTCCATGCGCTCTCTTGATCCCCATGTTTCATGTACCCCACTTCCAGCCCTAAAGGGCTGCAGGCAGAGAGGAAGACTGTGTGATAGAAGATTTCGCTCTCACTCCTGCCCGGATCGTCCAGCTGCCTTCATCCAGGGATCCCAAGAGCGTCCAGGGATTAAATCCCACCGTCTTACAGGGTGGTCTGACAGAACTTGGAGGAGCTTATGCATCTTGGACAAAGAACTGAGCAGGTTGGGTGCTCCATCAGGGTGTCTCTAAGCTAGCAGTTCTCAAACTTGAGAATGTGGCAGAATCATCCGGAGGGTTTGTTAAAACACAGATTGCGGGGCCTCGCCCCTGAAGGCCTGGGGAAGGTGCCAAGAAGGTGCATTTCCCACAGCCTCCCAGGTGATGCGGCTGCTGCTGCTCCAGGGTCCCCACTCTGAGAACCGCTGCTCTAAGCCGCAGGTAGAAGCCCAAGAGGTGGGTTCCCAGGTCAACACTGCAGTCCCTGGGGCAGGCAGCCAGCTGGGCACTGGATAGGAGTGTCGTTGTGGCTCCTCATTTAGGCCTCCACTGAAGAGTCACCTCCTTGGAGAGGCTGTCCCCGATGACCCCGGGGTCAGCCATTCCCACTCACTCTTGCCCACATTCTCCTTTTACATCCTCTGTGTCCCTAAGAAGTCGCATTTCCCACGTAACTGCCTGTGTGTTCATGGCCTCCTTTCGCCCACACGGTGGGAGTTGAGGGCAGTGGTTCTGTCTTGCTCACCGTTCACTCCCAGCCCCAGGGACAACTCTGGTCCATTGCTGACTCAACACGCATTTGTTGTTTGATGGCGGCCTTGGCTTTCCCAGCGAAGCAAACTCTTGGCACTCAGAGTGGGTGGCGTGGAACAGCTGGCCTTGGCCATGGCATGACGCTGATCTGACCCCCGGATCCTTAGCCCAGCAGTTCTGCAAAGTTTCAGGATGGCTGTGGCAGCGTGTACCTCTCAGCACTGCACTGTCATTTCCCAAGGGCCGTCAGATGTCTGGACCAAGCACAGAGGGGAAACACATGCGATGTGATGAAAACAATGAGTCCTTGTCCTGGGGTCCCCTAAGAGCTCAGCTTCCTCACGCTGACGCTGCTTCTGACCTCTGGTCTCCCCTCGTCCTGGGCCCTCTTTGGGAACTGCTCCTATTGGGGAGTCAGGCCAAAGACATGGGGAGACATCTTTCCACCCTTGGGCATTTGGAGGGAGGGAATTCTCTGGATCTCGGAAGGTCTGTCTTCCTTGGAAGGGGCTGGGATTCTGCAGTGGCAGGAAAGTTTGTGGCCACAGCTGGCCCAGCTGTTAGAGGTCAATACTCTCCCGTATTTGCCCGGAGCAGTCAGATGAAGGGATTGGTGAAAGAGGGGAGTCAAACGAGGACATGGCAGAAATGACCCCCTTCCTATCTGCCCCTTTTCTTTGTTTCCCCCATAATCTGTCCAGAAGGATCTGTGGTGGCTTTTTTTTTTTTTTTCTTTCTTCGGTGGAGTAAAAAGGCTATTTGCTGTTTTTAAGTTTATTTCTGAGTTGCAAAGATTATTTCCCCTTCCCATGTTTTTAGAATTTCCTGTATTCCCCCATCCAATCTTGGCTGCTATAACCAGACAGAAAGCGCGAGGACCTTCTTTTTCTTGCATCTGTAGTGAATCGTGGTAGCCTTTTGTTGCTATGAGCTTGAGGTGTCCCAGGCTGAGATTGTCAGGCCCAGCGCGACCCCTTCCTCACTCACCTTCCGGCACCCCCTTCCCTGCAGCTGAGGTGAGAATGGCTCAGCTGTGGTCGTTTCCTCTTGCTGCGGAAACAAATGACCACAAACTGGGTGGCTTAAAAAACCACACACATTTACTGTCTCTCAGCTCTGGGGGTCAGAAGTCCAGAATCAGTGTCACCAGGCTGAAGTCAAGGTGTTGGCAGTGCCCTGCTTCCCCCAGAGGCTCTAGGGGACAATACGTCTCCTTCCTTTTCCAGCTTCGGGAGCTGCATTCCTTGGCTGGTGGCTCCTTCCTCCACCTTCAAAGCCAGCAGCATGGCATCTTGTTTCAGCTGTCACATTGCCTTCTTCTCTGTAGTCAGATCTCCCCTGCTTCCCTCTTAGGAAGACACTTGTAACTCTATTTAGGGCTCACCCGGAGAATCCAGGATCCTCTCCCCATCTCAAGGCATGTAATTTACTGTACCTGTGATGTTCCTTTTGCCATACTAAGGAACACATCTGCAGCTTCCAGGGATTAGGGCGCAGACCTCTGGGAGGACCTTATTCAGCCTGCCGTGCAGGACTTGCCAGGACCTTTATCCCCCACCCCACCCCAGGCTCAGGGTCCGCAGCACACACTCTGTGCATTTGCTTGTTTATGTGTTTGGGAAGTGGCTTCAGGGGAAGGGGGGCGGGCAGGGTTGGTGCTGAGTACAGCTCTGTGTGTATGTCTCTAAGGATACAAATTTATTACAGTAAAAATTCAGTTTTGAAAATGCACTAAATGTATCCTGGATTGGATCCTAGAACAGAAAAAGGACATTGGTGGAAAACCTGGTGAAATTCCAATAAAGTCTAGAGTTTAGTTAATAGTAATGTACCAGTGTTAATCTTTTCGTTTTGACAAATGTACCACAGTTATGTAAGACGTTAACATTAGGGGAAGTTGGATGCGAGTATACGGGAACTCTTTGTACTCTCTTGGCAACTTTTCTGTAAATCTAAAATTATTCCAAAATTAACAGCTTATTAAAAAATTCAGTACCAAAGTTTTAAAACCCAATAGAATATATTGCTTTGAAAGTTAAAATAGCAAATTCACTATTTAGTTTAAACTTTTCTTTTTTATGGAAGTATAACATACACACAGTAAGGTGCATAAATCTTACAGGTATAGCTTGTAGAATTTTTACATAAGGAATCCCCCGAAACCCCAGTACCAGCTTATCCAGTAGAATGTTTCCAGGCCCCAGAAGTCTCCCTCATGCCCCCTCCCAGTGGGTAGCCCCCCTCCACCAGAAGTAACCACTATTCTGACTTATAGGCCGTCATTTACTTTTGCCTGTTCTTGAACTTCATATAAATAGAATCATACATGATATAGTCTTTTGTGTCTGGCTTCTTTCATTCAGCATAATGTCTGTGAAACTCATCTATGCTATCTCATGTAGCAGTAGCTCAGTATTATTGTTGTGTAATATTCCAGCACATAAATATTCCTCAATTTAATTATCCATTCTGTTTTCAATGGGAATTTCATTTTTTAAAAGTTTGGGACCATTATGAATAAACTGCCAAAACATTCTGGTAAATGTCTTTGGTGGGTGTATGTATTCATTTCTCTTGGATACACACTTAGGAGTGGAATTTCTGGGTCATAGGATACTTGTACGTTTAGTTTTAGTAGATACTGCTCAACAGCTTTCCAAAGTGGTTGTACTAGTTATATCCTGCAGAAATATGTGAGGGTCCTGGTTGCTCCACCTCCTTGTTAATGCTTGGTATTGTCGGTCTTTTTTTATTTTAGTCATTCTAGTGCAGGGTTCTTAACCTTTTTTGTTCCATGGGCCCCTTATTAAGTCCACACTGTATTTTGTATTATTTAATAAAATATCACACCAACACGTCCCCATAAGAATGTTTTTTTTAAATTTTATTTCAATTCAAGCTCACAGACCCCTTGTTAAGAACCCCTGTTTCAGTGGATAATAAGCAATGATATTTCATAGTTTTAATTTGCATTTCCCTGATGACTAATGATGCTGAGCATCTTTTCATGTGTTTGCAGCCTTTAGGATATCCTCTTATGAAGTGCCTGTTAAGTCTTTTGCCGATTATAATGGATTGTTTGTCTTTTTCTTATTGATTTGTAGTAGCTCTTTATATGTTCTGGATACAAGTCCTTTGTCAGATAGATATATGTATTATAAATATCTTCTCCCCATTTGTGGCCTTTCTTTTCACTTTCTTAAGGTGTCTTTTAACCAAGTCACTGTTGCTTTTTTTTCCATGCAAACCAGAAGACTTTGGCATTTGCATATGTTTATAACTAGAAGGAATTTTAGAGATCATCTGTGCCAGTGGGTCTTGAGTCTTATGTTCATTTGAATCACTTGAGGAACTTTTAACAAAACTACTATGTCTAGGCCCCACCACTATAGATTCTGAATCAGTTGTTCAGGGGTGAGCCTGGGCATCAGCATTGTTTGAAACCTCCCCCAGGGAATTCTCACAAGCAGTCGGAGTTTAGAACCCCCCATCTCTGAATGGATAGATACTAAGGGAGTGACATACACTATAGGTCTGACTGGGATACACTGTAGGGTCTGACTGTATATTAGCCAAAGGGATGTTGATGCAAAGTACCAGAAATCAGATGGTTTTTATAAAGGGTATTTATTTGGGGTAGAAGCTTATAGTCACAAAGCCATAAAGAGTAAATTACTTCCCTCACCAAAGTCTGTTGCCACATGTTGGAGCAAGATGGCTGCCGATCTCTGCGAGGGTTCAGCCTTCCTTCTTCCTCTTCAGGCTCTGTGGTACCAGCTTCTGGTCTCAGCTGTAGACTTGTATACATCTCCTCTCTCTCCTGGAGCTCGTTTCTTCCTGGGCTCAGCTGCTCTGGTCTCTCCACAAGGTCAGCTGTAGACTCTCAGGCTCTCTCTCTTCCTGGGGCCTCTGTCATGTCTATGGAGCTGTCTCTATTCCTTTGTGTTCTTCTCCTGTGTAGTTACTTTTTTTAAGATTTATTTATTTACTTTATCCATTTTAAACCCCCCCCTTCCCCATTTGCTGTTTTGTGTCCATTTGCTGGGCAATTCTCCGTGTCTGTTTCCTGCCATCTCTTCTCATCCTCCTCCTCCAGTCTTCACCAGGATTCGATCCTGGAGACCTCCGATGTAGGAGAGAGGTGTTCTGCTGCCTGCGCCACCTCAGCTCCTGGCTTCTGGAGCTTTCGGATCATCTCGTCTTGTCTCTCCCCTGTTACGTCATCATCCTGCTGCATGGCTCCCGGGGCCCGACGGCTCAGCTGCACACAGAGCCTGGCAGCCCATGCGCCTTCTATATATATATATATATATATTTATTTATTTTACCGGGAGGTCCCAGGGATCGAACCCAGGTCCCTCCATATGGCAGACGGATGCCCAACCATTTGAGCCACATCCGCCCCTGTATTTACTTTTGATGCTCCAGCATCAAAACTCCCACTTGCTCCTCTGCCCTGTTGTTTTCTCTGTGAGTCCCTGCCCCTTTGGTGGGCAAGGTTACAACGTCCTACCAATATGGCCCAATCAAAGCACTTTCAAGTAAAAGTGAAACCTCTAAAGTTAATACAATCTAGTACACCCAGAGGAACAGACCAGTTTACAAACATAATCCAATATCTATTTTTGGAATTCATAAACAATGACAAACTGCTACACTGGGATATGCTATAAAGTCTGACTTGGACACATTTAGGGTCTGCCTGGGATCCACTTAGGGTCTGCCTGGGATACAGTGTAAGGTCTGACTGGGATACTCTACAGATCTAACTGGCATACACTCAACCCCTTGAGGACACGGTGCCCCTGGCCCACTCCGCCCTTGTCTCCACCCTCTTGGTTTGGCCTCAGGCTCCCCGACAGCTCTGAGGGGTTTGGAAGATACTAGGTGGGCAACTGAAAAACAGAGGCTGAACTTTCCATGCCAGTAGTGACTGGGCCCTTCTGCATGCTTCCAGCTGGATCCCTGAAACTCCATGTGGGGAGGCAGCGTCTCGATAGGAGCCAGTCTCTTCCAGATCCCCTCAATGGGGAAATTCTCTTTAACCACTCCTTGGCCAGACAGAGACCCTACTCAGCTGCAAGAACCACGACTGTTGTCATTTCTGCCCCGAGACAGGAGAGTAGATGAGAAGGGCTCCGATGAAGGCGAGGTGGCAGGCCCACCCTTCCTCAGGCCATGTGAGATGAAGGTCCCTGCAGACCGCTGGGGGTCAGAGACAGGTCCGCCTCAACCAGCCCAGCTCCCGCCCAGGTTGTGACCCCTCTGGACAGCCAAGGGTAGCCTTTTTGCAGCTCTTTTTGTGTGGCAAGAACTCACATCCCCTCCTTCCCCTTAGCCTCCGCTTAGCTCTATCCATCACCCCAAAGGCTGGCTCCCCAAAGCAGCATTAGCCCCACATCCAGCAGCCTCAGCCCCTGCCGCCCCCTCGAGGTTCCTCAATTATCTGATTCACCTGGATTCTCTTCCTATCTGTAGCCCATCAACTATGCAAAAATAATTTATGATGACTAAGGTGGATTGAATGGGGGTCCCCAAAAGCTATGGCCACTTCCTAACCCCCAGAATCTGTGAATTTAGAAAAAGGGTCTTTACAGATGTAATTAAGTTAAGGATCATTCAGTATTATCCAGGCGAGCCCTAAATCCAATGATCAATACCCTTATGAGAGGCAGAAGAGAAGCCAGGAAAAGGAGAAAGCCCTGTGAAGGTGGAGGCAAAGGCTGGCTGCTGCAGCCCCAGCTGGGAGAGGCAAGGAAGAATTCTCCCCTAGAGGCTTGGGAGAGAGCTGGGCCTTGCTGACACCCTGATCTTGGGCATCTGTGAGAAGATGCATTTCTACTGTTTTTTTTTTTTTTTTGTAACAAAGGACCAAGTCTGTGGTCCTTTTTTACAGCAGCCATAGGAAATGAATACAATAACTGAAGCTAACTTAATTTTCCTAGACCCTGCCTTCCGTTTCTGCTGCGTAGCTATTCCCCACGCTGAGCTGCCTAAAGTGTTAGCAAGGGCACACACATGTGCACACACAGGTCTCTGCTGATTTATATCTTTCTCTTGGCCTTCTCTCTGGAACAAGAGGAGCATTTCCCAAGAAGAGATGGGCTGGGTTAGAGAATTCATCAAGCCTAAGACAAAAGCTTGGGGAGGGGAGCAGGCAGGTCGATAGGGGCAGAGTAACTGCTGTTCATCACCTGCCCTTTAGGGGCTACGAAAAGCCAGGGGCCTTTGGTTCCTGGGCTGAAAACAGACTCCTCTGGGAAGAGCTGAACAGAGAAGGGGAGCAGAGCTGAAAGGCAGACCTCACCACACACTTTTTTGTTTTTTAAACAAATTGGTTTTATTGGTACATATCAATAAAGCATACAATTTATCCAAAATGTACAGTCAATGGTATTTGGTCTAATCACATAGTTGTGCATTCATCACTTCAATCATAATTAGAGCATTTTCACTATTTCACTAATAATAATAACAATTAAAAAACAAAACAAAACAAAAAAAACCAGACAAACAAGAAAACTCTTCACCTCTCAATCGCATACTTTCAAGGAAGGGAACCCAGAGCTGGCATCCAAAGTCCAGAGGGCATCGAAAGAAAAGACAAATAATTAGCCTTGCAATTAGCACGTAGAAGGAGAAAGGAAGCCGTTCTTGGACAGCGTAGAGATGACTCATTGAAGCAAAAATTCAGCCGGGAAGGCTTGCTTCAGGGTGAACATGAGGAAGATAACCTCCTGGTAATTATCTGATTCGTACAGACACCCAAACTGGGGCGACCCATCAGGCCCAGCCCCCATATTCTGGAGATCTGAATAAGCGCAGCTGCCCGTGGCCAGCAGCGCGGGCTCCGACCAGGCCGTGGCATCCAGGGGCCGCTGGTTGAGGTAAACGCTCAGGTCGGCTCTTTGCCTGGGGTCTGCTGGGTGAGAATAGAGCAGCCACTTGTCTGAGGGGTCTGACTCTGCTCTGGGGTTGGAGAAGCCAACGACGCTCCCGTGGCAGCCGTGGGGAGGTTCCACGAGCTTCTTCACCAGTTGGGCCTCCTTGAAATCCAGCCCATCACTGGTGCTTCCGGCCTGGACCCTGGCTCTGAGGGAGCTTCTAGCGTTAAGATAAACCACCCTCTGCTGCCCAGAACCAATTTCAGCCACCTGGCACTCCAGGGTGTTCTGGGCCACAAAGTCCCCCCTTTGCCACGTGAGCCCGTGGTCGTGGCTGATGAAGCAGAAGGCGGAGGGGACAGGCACCTGGCTGGGGTGACGTTTCCGGTAGGCGTAGGCAGGCAGCACTAGACTCTGGGGCTTGTTGTGCAGCTGCAGGCAGTGCCCCGGGCCCACTGCAAACGTGGCCCATTCCTCGTGGGCTGAGCCAATGGCGGAGGCAGTGAGGTCGGTGGCGGGGCCCCAGGTCTTGCCGTAGTCGGTGCTGGTGACTTGGCACAGCCGTGCCACGTTGACCCCTGTGTGGAGCTGGTGGTGCTCAGTGACCTGTCCCTGGATGGCAGTGAAGAAGAGGAAAAGGGTCCCCGTCTTCTCGTCATACAAGGGGCATGGGCTCATAGACCGGTGCCCCTCCAGCTGGGCTTGGGCCACCACCTCCTGGTCTTGCCACTGAGTGGGAGGACAAAGGAAAAAAGAGAAACACAACCTTGGAGCAGTGTGTCTCATGGAAGTTTGGAATCAAAGGTCTCCTAGGAGAAGTCTTCATGCAATGCTTGCATCCTCCCTGCGGCCCCTAGGGCTCCACCCTTGCTACCCCTTCCTCCAGCAGCCCACTGGTCATTTGAATCACTCTGTTACTTCCATACCCACCAATGTACCTTAGATGGTATCTACCATGTGCTGGATCCCTGAGAAACAAAGACAATTCAGGCAGGAGCCACTGCCAGCTTCACCCTGGTTCCTTCAACTTACCATCCCAGCCCAGCCTGGAGTTCTTGAAAAGCAAAGCCCTAGGTGGAGAACCCAACTGACTCACCAGTGCAGGATGGAGTATGACTATCACCAGCCCTCTTTGCCTCCCATATTCTATTAATGAGGCCCAGGAGGGGCAGCCATGGCATTGAGAATACAGATTGAGATCCTGCAACCTCTCGAATCTATGGCACATGTGCTGCAGCTCAACCATCTATCCCCATTACTCAACAGTTACCCCCAAAGAGCAATTCTAAATGCAGACACTGTGCCAAGAGTCCAAAGCCCAGTGTCTCATCCAACCCCCGTCCAATGGGTAGATGAGTTGCCCAAGGTTAGACTGCTGGGAAGTGGTGGAACCAGGACTTGGACCCAGGTCCTAAACACCTTATGTAATAATGAGCCCAAAATTATAATATTATTATTAGACCCTTCAAATATGCTAAGCCAAACTTGGGTGTCCTCAACAAAATTAATTACCTGATATACCTGCTGGAACTTCAGGACACAAGAAATCTCCCCAACTGCCCCCTTCCCCCAGGTTAATTTTGCTCAAAAGATTCAACCCCCCAGTTACATGATGCTGAAGCATTTCTCTATAGAGTGCCCTTTAGAGTGTCAGTTTCCCCAACTGGCGCGTCCAGGCTGGCAGGCTGTGCTCCTGGTGAGCCCACGTGAGTTCCGAGCGGGTGCCCTCTCTGCTGCACCCCTGGGTGCGGCCCTGTGGCCCTCTTGGTGCCTTCCAGTACGGCTTTTCCTTCCATCCCCCAGACGCCACCCTCCAATTGTCCCCGCATTCCATTTGACCCAGACCTGGCTCCCTGGGCACGCCCAGCAGAGTAGTGTGCACAGAGAAACCCTGGAGAAGCCACTGTCGCCGTGTCCGCCTTACCTGGACCCGGTGGGTGGACGCATCGTACTCTCCTCTGCGCAGGACAATCAGATCCGCGTGCTCATCCTTGTGACTCGTCCGCTTCTCCACGAAGGCCAGTAGGCTGTTCTGCTGGGGCAGGTAGAGCAGGGCGGGGATTCTGTAGACGTGGGTGCCAGACTGGAACAGTCTCTCCTTCTGCAGCACAGGGCAGGGGGCCATGAGGCTGAGAAGAGACATCCCACTTGAGCGCCACAGGAGAGGACCGGAGCGATCCACGAGCACAGGTGGAGCGCCCTGTGGGGACGCTGGCCCGACGTCCACCACGTGGGACTCTAGCCCCTTGATTTTATTCCAAGGCCCTTTTGTACATTTCTGCACGTGCCACCGGGGGGATGACAAAGCCCAGTCTACGAGAAAGCAGGGACGGGGATTTAGAGACTGCGGTGTTGTGTATTATATTTTTATTGACAGGCTCTCAGGCATCCTTACAACAGGTGTGTGGCCAAGCTTCGACCTGCCTTTGCCGAAGCCACCACATCAGCCCAGGGTAGCACCGAGGGGGCGAGAAACACCAGCCGAGTGGCATCACGCAGCTGTCCGCCTGCCAGAAGACGACACATGGGAGCTTTTTATAACTCCAGAGCCCTAGAAAGTTGTTTTTGGAAAAAAAAAGAAGGGGGAAAAAAAGCCTTGGTTCTCAAGGTTCTCCCTCCCCAGGCTGCCTAAAACGAGGGCCAGCTGCCCACTGTGTGGGCTCCACCCCGAGGCAGGGATGGGGGCGCTGATAGGAATAGAAGAGAGGGAGGCTACTGGCAAAGCAGCCCGGCCTGGGAGGAGTGGAGCCAGCAGGGAATAAAAATAAAAACTAAGGATTTGACGCCAAAGGGTGGAGAGGGGCTGGAGCTGCACCCGGTGACGAGGGTGCCACAGCCGTCTCCGGTGGCCCCGTTGGGACTGAAGGACTGACCCTCCAGCCGGGGGTGCTGGGCACAGAGCAGAGACCCCCGGCTGTCAGCCCAGGGGAGGAAGGCGGGACTGCCCTCAGCTGGAACGAGCAATCCCCCAGCCGCCACCCCAGAAAGAGCTGCATCCCAGGGTCGCAGCCAGACTGTAAAGACCCCGCCCATGTCCCATCTCGGGACAGCTTAGTCGCCGCTGGCCCAGCTCCAGACTCCCTGCCCGGCAGGCAGCCCCTCAGCCGTCCCTCCCACGGTGCTGACCCCAGAAGCTTTCCCTAATAAACCTCCTGCCCCTGATCTCCAGTCTGCATGGGTCCAGGGGAGCGCCCCCTGCACTTGCCTCTGGGGAGGGGAAGTGGGAAAACGGGGTCTGCGTGAGGGGATTGAGGCTTCCCTCTGTGTACCCTTTTTATATTGCTTGAGGGTTTTTTTCTATCATATATCTGCATTTTGATTTAAAACTTGCAGAACTTCTTGAGAAATAAACACAATCTATCAGACTTTTATTTGAACCCACAATGAATATTATTGTTAGGAAAATGTAACAAAACAAAGCCAATGAGGGCCAATGCTGCACAAGGGGAAATGGATTGTGCACTAAACACGGGCAGAATTAAATCTTCATGATACAATCTAGATTTGCAAATGGTAATCCAGGGAAATGGAGCTTGCTAGACAGAATGGTGGCGAAGTTGAAACCTTGCTATAAAATGTAACTGGGAAAGACTCAAATCTGATTGAAAATAAAAATGAAAATAAGGAGGTGGGGAGATGCAGCTTAAAAGTGTTCTGTAGAAAATTGTCCAAGGATTTATTTAAACTCGGTGGAGATTGCTCTGGAGACTATGTCCTTGATGAAAATTCAACAGTGTTGGTATAATTCAGATTAAAATGTTTCTATTTAGGATGTCCTCAACTTTCCATACCTGTCACAATAAGCTGAACTATCTATGATGTGGGAGGAAGAGAGGTTAGTGGAGAACATCCACATGGAAGTTCCAGAAGGAAAACCAGAGCAGGAAGTTCCTCTGGAAGAATGGCAGTGAAGACCCCAGCCGATCTTTGAGGTTGAGGATGGGGGGCGACCACAAGGCAAGAGGGAGAGGCTGCCTTAGGTTGAGGAAAGAGACTCACAGGTTCTGCGAGGGAAGTATAACTGGACCTGGGGCCGTCGCGGCTTAGAGAGAAAACGGGTGGTGGTGGTGGTGGGCCTCAGGACAGCCTAACAATTGGAGCCCCTAGTTGTGCCCCCTCAGGGTCCACCCTTTTTATTGAGATATATTACAGACTATAAAATTCACCCTGTTAAAGTGCACAATTCCTTGAGTTTTTAAGTTTACAATTCAGTGGGTTTTTTTTTTAAAACTAGAGGAGTTATAGGTTTACAGAAAAATCATGCAGAAAATATAGAGTTCCTATATACCCCCTCCCCAATATTAACACTTAAATGTGTGGGATATTTAGTACAACTGATGAAAGAATATGATTGTACTAGTAACAGTAGCCTGTAGTTTACTCTAGGAGTCACTGTTTGTGATGTGCAGTTCTAAGGGTTTTCGCAAATGTTTATTCTGGTAATGTGTAGGCAATCTAAATTTTTTCACTTTTAAAAACATTCAAATATACACCTCAGTGGCATTAATTCCATTCCCAATGTTGTGCTACCTCAGTGGGCTTCATGTTCAAAATATTATGCAGCCATCACCACTAATTCCAGAACATTTTCATCACCCCCAAAAGATACCCCTACCCACTAGCAGCTGCCCCCATTCCTTCTTCTCCCAGCCCCTGACAGCCACTGATCTACTTTCTGTCCCCATGAATTTGCCTGTTCTGGATTTTTCATATAAGTGGAATCTACAATGTGGGGCCTTTTGTGTCTAGCTTATTTCACTTAACATAATTTTCTAATAACACGTGTAATAGTATGTGCCAGTAGTTCGTTTCTTTTACTGGCTGAGTAATAGTGCACTGAACGTGTACACCACATTTTATTTCTCTGTTCATCAGTTGATGGCTATCCGGGTTGTTTCTACCTTTTGGCTGCTATGAATAATGCAGCTATAAACTGTCATGAAAACATACTCACGGACATGTGTTTTCAGATTCCGTGGGTACATGCCTACAGGTGGAATTGCTGGGTGGTTTGGTAACTCCATGCTTAACTTTCATTTTTTTATTTTTAAAGAAGCTTTAGAATCCATGCTTAACTTTTTGAGGAGCTTCGGAACTGTTTTTCAAAGCAGCTGCACCATTTTACATTCCCACCAGCCATGCACGAGGGCTCCAGTTTCTCCTCATCCTCAACCAAACATGTTGTTGTACATCTTTTTGGTTATGGGCATCCTCGTGGGTGGCTTGATTTGCATTTCCCTAATCACTAATGGTGCAGAGCATCTTTTCACATGCTTGTTGGCCATAAGGAGTTGGATGGATTTCAGCCTGGAGGCCATGGGAAGACTTCAAAAGTTTGCAGGCTAGAGAGTGAGCCCATTGGACTTGGAAGGCAAGCCTGTTGCAATTTTTCAGGTGAGATCGGATAAGAGCCAGATGAGGCAGAGACAGTGACACTGCGAGTGGCCCCCCAGCTCTCAAGGACAGGTGCGGTGGCATTGACATGAAATGGGGGCAGCTTAGGGAGGAGGTATGAATGCCTGAGTTTGAAGTGTTCTGGATCGATTTTCAGAGTGTCTGCAACTGGTTCCCAGATTCTCCTTTTAGACTAATCTTGAGAACGAGGGCAAATTTTTATTGTGTGCCTACTCTGCGCCCAGCATTGTTGCAGGACTTGGGAGGCACCCGTGAATGAAAAGATCTCTGCCCCGTGGAGACTGGGTTCTAGCAGCAGAGGGGATGACTGTTATTGCCAAACACCCCGATAGTGCCCGCGGGGCCAGGCCTGGTGTCGCCTTACCCGGCCCCGCGGCTGCCGGCCCTCCATAAAACCCAGGAGGCTCAGCGGAGCTTGGGGAAGACGTAGCGGGAGGCTGTGGACAGCGCTAACCTCAGCCCCCGCGGGCTGCGAGTCTCTCTAAGTCAGGGGTTCTTAACCAGGGCACCCCGGACCCCCAAGGGGTCTGTGGAAAGATTTCAGAGGGTCCGTGAGCTTGAACTGAAAATTCAAAAGAACACTATTCTTGTGGGGACGTGTTGGTCTAATGAAATAACACACAGTCTAGTGTGGACTTAGTGAGGGGCCCGTGGTTTCCACCTGACTGGCAAAGGGTCATGGAGCAAAAAAGGTGAAGAAGCCCTGCTTTAAGTGTCTGTGCAGCGTGTGCTTAGAGACAAAGCTGGCATCGGGGGCGGGGGTGGAGAGGGCTCTCCTCCAACCTGCACACCCGCCCCCAACACCTGAGCCCCACACGTCCCAGGCCTGTCCTCCTTGGGACCGTCTGAGACCTTCTGTGCCCTTCAGGGGATTCGGGCTGCCCAGCCCCAAATTCCTTCCTAATAATAATAGCAAACACTCATATGACACTTAGGAAGTGCTGAGTATCCTCCAAGTGTTTTCCAAATATTTGTTCATTTCCTAACACCTCCACGGTACACACACTATTATTAATCCATCATTGGATTAGGAAACTTTGCTTGCCCAACTTTTAGGAACTGGACTCAGGAATCCTGACTCATGCAATTTCCCGGCCCCCTGTTAATTTCCCATAATGTTTTGGCACCTCCTGCCGAGAGCAGGCCCACCCTACCCCAGCTCAGTGTCCCAACACCGGCAGTAGCTTCAGACTGACGTGGGGAAGACAACTGACTTAGGAGCCAACAGACTGGATTCTGGTCCAGCTCCATTCCAAAGCAGCTGTGTACCTTGAGGCCAGAACCTCCCTCCCTGGGAGGCTGCTCAGCCTCGTTCCTTCTCTTCCTGACAGGTCCAAGGCGCAGGGCAGCAGCTGATGGCTCCCCCGGGGCACTCGGCCAGCCGTGGTGGGATTTGAGCCTGGACAGGCCAGATTCCAGAACCCAGGCTCCTAGTCAAGGGGCGCTCCTGCCCTGAGGCCCTCAGCTGGGACTGGATTCCAGCCAGAATGGATTCGAGGGCAGAACGGGCAAGCAGGGCAGTCCCCGCCTGCCTCCTCTTCCCCCCCCACCCCAGCACACCCAAACCCTGGGGCCTTGCTGCCACCACTCACTTGCCCACTTCAGGGAGATGTGCGGCAATTCACATGCCAGGAGCCAGCTAGGCTAATCACCCCCGGGATGAAAAGGGAGAGCCAAGGATTTGACCATGGGCCAATAACTCTGGGAATGAGAAGGCACGCCTTGCCGCTGATCCCAGAGCCCTTGTTCTCAGGCTGCGCTTTGGGTGGGACTTTCTCCTGTTGGCGACCACATTGGAATGACGCCATCTCTCAAGAGCAGGCAATGGCCGTCACCTGAGCTGCTTATGGCACCAATGAAGCAAGCCAGTGGGGCAGCAAGCCCAGAGCCCGCTTGGCCTCTTTTCCTGAGAAAAACCCGCTTCCAGGGGGTTTAGCACCTCCGCTTGGGCCCTGCACGTTGTCTGGCACAGGCCTGGGGTGCATCCTTTGGAAGCTCAGGCCAGCGTGACGTGACGGCAGAACTGGGGGGTTTTTTTGAGCTGTGAGTCAACACTTCCTCTCCACAGCCTAAGAACAGAGCACAGTGCTGCACTGAAGGGGGGCTGCCAAGAGCTGACATCGTTGAAGACTTTCCCAAGCACCCCAGGATTGCTGCCTACTTACCCCGTACAGAAGGGCTCTAGTTTATGTCATGGAGATAAGCCATACCTCAAAGAGAACACTGCAGGCGGGATCCCGGGGCTTGGGTGCACAGTCAGGCTGTTAGAAGCAGTGGGCTGCCACGTTCCCTGGCCTGGCCTCAGGACTCAGGGCCTCCGTCCTCGGGGCCCTGCCTATATACACCGCAGGGATCCCTGACATCTGCCTCCCACTCATCTGGTCAGACAAGTGTGGGGATGGTGTCAGGGTTCAGGCCCAGCCCCAGCCCAATTAGGACGCAGCTCTGCACGAACCCAGAAGAAGTCCGTCCAGCTCTCCACACAGTCATGCCTGAATCAGAGCATGGGCCAAGGGGCCACCTGAGGCATGTTTGCCTCTTAAACCTGAATGCAGTGAGTAACACGTGTGCTCAGACTTCCCAGGGCCTGCAAGAGTCCTGAAAGTGTTAGCTGAGTTAGCAGGCAGCTTTCTTGACCACTTGGAACCTCAGTTTCCTCCTCTGAAAAATGTGCATAGAAATGTCCCAAGAGACTCTCAGCTGCATGAGAGCAGAGACCTCGCCTGTCTTGTCTGTTGCTATAACCCAGTGTCTAGAACAGCTTCTGACACTTCACCAGCTCTCGAGAAACACTCCCCGAGTGCCTGAATGACTGCTGAGGTGAGGCTGAAATCAGATCCTCGCCACCTGGCATAGGTAGGCACTCACTGCATGCTAGTACCTGGCCAAGAACCCTCTTCTTCTGTGCCCCCCCAGAACAATGTCTAAGGCTCCAGAGACCATGTGCTCGTTCCCAGGAAGACGAGTCATTCACTGGCACAGTGCCAGAGAATAGAAACCAACCTCACCCTGGTCCACCGCTGGAGTGTGGGCGGAAGCTGGAAGAACCAAAGGGCAGTTGAATTCAGTTCAAAGTACACTTCTCGCCTTAGTCTAGCACCGAGGGGGTGAAGGAGGTCCTTCTTTGTTCCCTTCCCTCCTTTCACCGGATCCTCAGTCGGCCGCACAGCTCTGCATGGTCCCTGCAGCTCCGAGAGCCGAAATCTGCACACTGCAGGAGGTCAGCTCCCCGTGAGCCGCCCCCAGGCTGAGAGCCCCCCTCACTGCCTGCTCCTGCTGGCCAAGCCCTGTACTGAGCAAGGCCCAGCTCTGAGCAGCTTCAAAAGCTCCCCCAAGGCAGGCCCACGTGGAGGGCCCCAGGAAGCCCAGTCCCCCCGGCTCTGACCCAGCACCCCGCAGGAGGGCAGGGAATTGCCTGTGCAGTTGGTGCCTGTACAGCTGGTACCAGGAAACAGCGGTAGCGTATTTTTCAGTCCCGGAGGCGGAAAGTCTGAAACCAAGGCGTGGCAGGGCCTCGCTCCCTCCGAAAGCTCTTGGGAAGAATCCTTCCCCGTCTCCTGCAGCAAGCCTTGACGCTCCTTGGCTGGCAGTGGCATCACTCCAATCTCCATCTTCACACGACCTGCTCTCCTGTGTGTCTCTGGGTGTCTTCTTGTCAGGACAGCGGTCACTGAATTCAGGGCCCACCCTAAATCGATCTTGAGATCCGTAACTAACCAGAGTTGCAAAGAGCCTATTTCTAAATAAAGTCACATTCTGAGGATCTGGGGGGACACCATTCACCCACTGCAATGCCTTCACATCTTCAGTTTTCTGCCAATTAATTGACAGAACCACAGGAGAGGTGTTTTAAAAGGGTGTTAAGTGTAAGGAACTGGTTAAATAAATTGTGACATATCCATAAAATGGAATATTAGGAAGGCAATAAGTACAAAAATACTTTAAAATATGGTTGCTCTCAAAATGGATCAAAGACCTAAATATAAAAGTCAGGACCATAAAACTACTAGAAGAAAATATAGGCAAACATCTTCAAGACCTTGTAGTAGGTGGTGGTTTCTTGGACCTTACACCCAAAGCACGTGCAACAAAAGGAAAAATAGATAAATGGGACCTCCTCAAAATTAAACACTTTTGCACCTCACAGGGCTTTGTCAAAAGGGTGAAGAGGCAGCCAACTCAATGGGAAAAAATATTTGGAAATCACTTATCTGATACCACTACTAGGTATAGACCCAGAAGAACTGAGAGCAGTGACACGAATAGACACCTGCACACCGATGTTCATAGTCACATTATTCACCATTGCCAAAAGTTGGAAACAACCCAGGTGTCCATCAACAGATGAATGGATAAACAAACTGTGGTCTATTCACATGATGGAATCTTATGCAGCTGTAAGAAGAAATGAAGTTGCAAAGCATATGGCAACATGGATGAACCTGGAGGACTTTATGTTGAGTGAAGCAAGCCAGACACAAAAGGACAAATACTGTATGATTGTACTATGAACCAAATATATTGTGTAACATATTGTATGATTTTTAAAAATTTATATGTATCCAGTACATTTGAGAAATGTATGTTTTTATTCAACTGTGTTTTCTTTTTAGTTTTTAATTGTTTATATTTCAATTATTAAATGTAAAAAATAAAGTTTAAAAAAAAAGCAAAAAAAAAAAACCATGGTTGCTATACCTCCAAAACTTACCACATGTCTGGTACAAAATGTGCGTTTAGTAAATATTTATCAAATGCACAATGAATAAATAAATATTATCAGTAATTAATTTTAAGTAGTAGGATTGCTGGTAATGTTTACTTCCTCATACTCTTCCAAGCACATATGAATTCTATTATTAGTCTAAAATAGCATTATTTTCAAAAACAATGGTAAGTAATATAATGAAAAGTTTTAAAGTGTGGGTTAAGGACGCCCATTAACTCTGCCCTGGCCAGATCTCTGAGTGAGGAAATATGTCTTCAAGAGGGCATAAAGAGCTTTTACAAACAGGCTTGATTCAGCGTGCAAATGTAACTTATACTTGACTCCAAAGGATGAGTTGAGTAAGTGCTCAAAAATGTTCATCAAGCACATATTAAGTAGCCAACAACATGCTAATTTTGGGAGGAGAAGGGGAGAAGGATGATGGATAAAGTCCAAGTGCTTTATTATTTAGGAAAAAAACACTATTGCACAAGGAACAGGGGTCAGTGAAGGCAGGGACCAAGTTGTAGCACAGAATGTAATAGTGATGGTGATTAAGAGAAAGGGGAAGCAGTGAGAACAGGTGTAGTCAGGAGAGCTTCCTGGAGGAAGATGTAGGACCTGGGCTGGGTCAGAAAGAGAAGTAAAGTGTACAGAAGCAGAGACAGAACATTCTAGGGGGGAGCACAGAGCCTGGCACGTAGCAGATGCTCAATCAGAGTCCAAGGAAGTAAAAGAAGAAGCAAGGGGACCACATGGGACTATGCTTGGCTTGCCTCGAGTCTGCTCCTATAGGGTTATTTTTAATTGCATGCAATCTTTCTCTCTGGTGGATTTTATGATTTTTTTCTTTATCTTTGATATTTTGTAGCTTCACTATGGGTTGTCTGGGTGTGGATTCATTTTTATTTCCCTTGCCTAGGATCCAGCATGCATTTTCAAACTCAGAACTCATGTCTTCAATTCTGAAAAATTCTCAGTCATTATTTCTTTGAATATCATCTTTCCTCCATTCTCCTTCAGAATAGCCTGTTAAAGGTATATTGGGTTTTCTTATTTTATTCTCCAGATATATTTTAATTTCTCTTTCATATTTTCTATATCTTTACCTCCTGGTGCTTCATTCTGGGTGATTTCCTCAGAAACATCTTCCAAATCACTAAATCTCACTAAATCTAAAGTTGTGATCCATTAAGACTTTTTAAATGACTATAATTTTTATTTCTAGGGTTTCTAATTAGTTCTTTGAATCTACTTTTAAAAAATTATATTCCTATTTTATTTTATCTATTTTACTCCTTTATCTCTTTAAACACTTGTTTTAAAAATCTCTTTTATATCATTCTCTTATTTCTATTTCCTCATGTGTCAACTCTTCCATTTATGGCCTATGGGTTGCCTTTCTTCATACTGGACTTCCCCAGTGTTTTCTATTTTTATGTGTGAGCTCATCTTCAATGGGAATTTTCTTTAGGGTGTAGTGGGAGGGTGTTACCACCAGGGCCCCAGATATCAGAGACCTGCTCATAGTTGCCTCTACTTAGGTCTGAAGGGTTCACACATTCTCAACTCATTTTTTTTTTTTTTTTTTTTTTTTGAGGGACCGAGACTGGGTATTGAACCTGAGACCTTGTATGCAGAAGGCCAGTGCTCAACCACTGAGCCACATTGGCTCCCCTGAGTTGGCTTCCTCCTCTGTTTGGTCATTGTTTGCTTGTTTGTTTTTGCTCATTGTTTTTTGCTTGTTGTCTGCTCATTGTTTTTTTGCTTGTTGTCTGTTTGTTTCTTTCTTTAGGATACACCAGGAGCCAAACCTGGGACGTCCCATGTGGGAGGCAGGTGCTCAACTGCTTGAGCCACATCTGCTCCCCTCTACTCATTTTTAAGTTTCTTTCTCAGTTTCTGCCCTAGGGTATCTGCACTTCACGCATGGTGAAAGGTTAGAGCTCATGTGCAGATCTAGCTTCTTCTCCATTTCCTTGTGGGTGACTCCATTTCTACCCACGGTCTGGGACAGTTTTTACTTCTGAGCCATAATCTCTCTTTAAGTTTCCCACTATGTTCACACTCTGAAGTCTTGATTCTTGTCCCCCCACAACTGTTAATTAAAACAGACAGACATCCAAGGCATGTATGTGTGTATATATATATATACAGTCTCCAGCATTTCTGTGTGTGACCTTGGGAAAGCTATTTAACCTCTATCTATTTGGCTTCCTATACTATCCTATTACTATAGTCATTACTATATTCGACTATAGTAATGATTAAACAGGTTAATTCGCTAAAGCCCTTAGAACACGGACTGGTCCAGAGGTGGTAAATAGATGTCATGATAATTTTTCCTACTTCTGCTCAATTCTCCTTCTTGACTAGACATCATCCATCACCTTTATATATTTTAAATATATTTTTTAATGACAACAACAATAAAAAATTTCAAGCATTAAAATTTCTCACCTCTCCGCACCTCAAACAGCAAACTCAACACAGGAAGTTATAATCTTAAAAGAAATTCTCTTATAATCAATTAAACTCATTGCACCTGAATAGTCAATTCCTATCAATGTACAATTATCATAACCATGTTAAAACAGTTGCTTTATTATTATTAAGCCCATTAATGATCTATCAAAAATTATCACCCAGGAAATTACCACAAAACTTCTGGTCAGGGGCATCCCGATCCTTGAAAAGGATTTCTAAGTATCTTCCCAGAACATTCCTACAGTAGAATAGTAGATGGAAGGATCCCAAGGTGGATCCTTTTTTCTTGGAAAATCACCAAGAAAATAAGTGCAGAACAGTACATGCTTATTGTGACCCTGCCTATGTAAAACAAAGGATATAGGGGTGTGTGTATGTGTGTGTGTGTGTGTGTGTAAGAAAAACAGAGGGGGAGATTGTATAAGGATAGAGAATTTCTGGAATAACTCATGAAACTCTTCAGAGAGGTTATATAAAATGTTTTTGAGCAGGAAAGTGACAAGATCAGGTCTGTGTCAGCACATCCACGTGGCATATTGAGTGGGATGAGATGGGGAGGGGTGGAAGCAACCGGGAGAGATTGAAGCCAGGAGACCTGCTAGGAGGACATTGCTCTAGCCCAGGCAGGCATTGATGAGGGCCATTCTAAAGCAGTGAGATGGAGTGGAAGAGAAAAAGAGAATTAGACTCATCTTAGTGGTGGTCCCAGTTGTACCCCGGGACCTACCCATCACAGGAGCCCCAAACATGTACGAAATGAATGGTGTCCTCAGAGCAGCGAAAGTCTGTTTCCCAGAAGGGATCCAACCGAGGCCTATGGCCGTGAGCGAGAAGGGGACAGACCCCCAGAGGACGGCAAAGCCCTCCCCCGGCCTCTGATCTGAGTGCTGTGCGGCTGAGCTGGCCAGCGCAGGGGTGGGTGGGCTGGGCACTCCACAGTGCAGGGTGCAGGGCCACCTGCTGGCCTTCACCACGGGCAGCGCCTGCCCTTCCGGCCGCTGCCCTGATTGGGCCCAGGGACGCGGAAGGGAACACCCAGAAGGGACGCGATTGCCACGGGCGCAGGGCCAGCTCTGGGCCCAGGAGGGTCCAAGGGTCAGGAATGCGTCCCAGGAGGGAACAAAGCGGGTGGCCTGGGCTCTCCTGGACAGGCGGAGGTGTGTGGAGTCCGCTGGGGTCCCCCCGGCAGCTCCGAGGCCCAGGGCAGGAGTGTGGGCAGGAGCAGAGACGAGCTCCCAGGAACCCCCCGCTGGCAGGTGAGCAAACTGTTTGGGCTTTTAAAAAATGAAATGCAATCAACAATGAAAGCTACTGGCGGGCAGGGGGAAGAAAGACCCCAGGCCCCCGAGCCGCAGGCGTGTGAAGGGAGAGGCCACTGCGCTGAGAAACGCGTCAAAACAACGGGGACTTCTCTCTAAGATCAGGACTAGCCTTTTCAGGACTCACTTCCCCACCTGTGGGGAAATGGGGGCAGGAGAAATAACAAACAGGACCGAAGACATAATGGGTGGAGTCTGGTGCAAAATGAAAACGCAGGGCCCCTTGCTCAAAAATTTTAAATGTCACGACAGCAGCGGCCAAGCAGGGGGCGCCTGTGTTACCTCCCGGGTCGTGCGGCCACCACAGCGCACCCCGATGGCAAACGCGCGTGTGAACTGTGAAGTGCTCGGCAAACTGGGATTACTGCAGGCCCCCAGGCAAAGCAAAGCTCAAGCCGGGCCGCGGCCGGGAAGGCCGTGGGTTCACCGGTGTGAAAGGGACACCTGCCCTCCCCCCCAAGCACTGCAGACCCCTGCCTGCCCTGGGGGCCATTTAAAAAAGACAAAAGCCACCCTCCCACCCCCAGCCTCTGGGAAGGGGCGCCTGGAATGCTTGGGGACACCGATTTCTTGGATGTGGTGGCGATGGGGCCTTGCAGTCTACCTTGATTTAAAATTTGGGGTGTTGGCACTGCCCCCCACTAAACGGAGCTGGCACTGGTGATTCCTGCCTTTGAGAGTCCTGCTCTGTTCTGGCCATCAGCAGCATTTCCTTTTCCTTCTGGAGAAATGCTTCTCCTGATGCAGGAAGACGTTGGTGGGGCCACTCTCGCACACCCCTACCACCACATTTCCTGGTCCTGCCTTCCCCTTCTCCCCCTTTCCATAGGGATTTTCTTTCTCTCTTGCTCGCCCTTCCCACATCCCAGGCTGGGCCTTGTGGGAGCAGAGCCAGCGTCTTGTTAGGTGCCTCCGGCTTTCTTTTCCCTCGACCTCCACCCACCCCCTTCCTGGAGCCCAGATTGCCTTGGAAACCCTCCCCCGGAGGGGCTCTGAATCCCAGGAGAGCCAGTGGGAAGCCAGGCCTAGCGTGGCCCCTGCCTGGGCATGGAGGCTTGCCCTGAACGTCACCTGGCCTGAGGGAGGCCTCGCTTGCCTTGGGAAGCGCAGCCCAGGGATGAGCCCGGACCGCGTGGGCCGCCGGGGCTGGGGGCAGGCCAGGGCTAGCCCCCCAGGGCCTGCTGGCCCCACCGTGGGACACAGGGGCCTCTGCTGGTCTAGAGCTAGTGGGCTGCCATGCTAAGGCCCACGGTCCACCCCCCAGAACGGCGTCCTGTCCCCGTGTCGGCCCTGACATTCCCAGCGCCACCTCGGAGTGGCACGCTGAGGGCCCTCCCCTCACCCCCGGGTCGGTCACTGGGTCGTGTGCTGAGAGGCGTTTGGAGGAGCTGAGCAGGGGGTTCCATCTCCGAGCCTGGGGGTGTCCGTCATCAGAGCCCCCTTGGTGTCTTCAGGAGGCTGCTGGGGCGGGGCAGCCCGCGCTTCCATGGAAGTTTTACCCTCCCTTCGCCTGCAGCTCGCCTTTCCTTGCTTTTGAGGCAGTGAGACCCAGGAGGTGGAGGTTTGCCTGTCAGCCTGGCTCCTCCCTTCTGCGCTGACAGCGGCCCTGGAGGTCCACTCCCTGGGAGGCCACCCTGGGACATGGGGCAAAAGGCTTTGAGCACTAAAGAGGGAGCCAGCTTGGGGTATCCCTTTGGCAGGGCTGATGGGAAAATAGCTCGGGTGGCTGCTTGGGTGCTGGGAGTGAGGGGTCTGGCATTGTCACTGTCTTTCCACCTCAACTCCCCTTACTTTTGTGGTGGGAAAAGCCACATGTGCTCATGTAAGTGGAAGATCATCAAAGGGATGATCAGGGAGGCCTTCATGGAAGAGGTGGCCTTTCAGCCAGAAATACCTTAAAAAGTCCCCATCACTTATGAACGATTTTACAAGAGAAGAGCTGTTGTGTGTGGTTTTATATATTGTAAAGTAGGGCTCTGTAATGTATCAGGCTTACTCCATTGAAGGTTGCAAGGTCTTTAAATAGCAGTTTCACAGATAGCACATTCCTGGTGAAGGGACAGCAGGGTTTTAGCAAGATGGGATAGGGGCTCTGCTGGGCACAGACCTGGGGAAATGTGAGCGGTGTTTAAGGGATGCTGATAGCACCATTTTGCAGAAGCAGAAGGAAGATGGGGAAGGAGGAACCCTCAACCCATGATGCCTGGACCCCAACTGTTCACAGAGATCAGGCTGGGGGTCTGTACGGTCACCGTGTGTCATGGGGAGCTCTCCCTGCCCTCCCCCCACCCCGCCCTCCATCCCGGGACACCTGCTGGCTACGCACCAGTCACCTTTGGGCTGGAGGGGAGTGTGCCACGGTTAGTGCCTCTCCCAGCTAGAAGGCTCGGCCATCAGTTCTCTCCGTCTTGGATGAGTTTAAAAATGGGGACAGTCACTCATTGTTATTTAACGAGAACGGTTCCTACGAAAGACAACTTCTTCCCAACGTGAGCTCCCTAGAGGACAAGCAGCTGGGATAGGGCCCTCAAAAGGGTCCAGCGGCGTGGGGCCGGCAGGGATGAGGCAGGGCGGCAGGCTGGGCTGGGGACGTCCTGACGCGGCAGGGATGAGTTGCTGCCATCCCACGTCCGCCTGCACACAAGAGCATGGGGCAGGCTTCCAACCCACAGTGTCAGGGAAATCCTTGAAGATGGGATCCTTAGAGAACACCTCAGCCCGCCACTCAGCAGAGCGCTTGCTCCCAGCAGCAGCGATTCAGCAGTGAGACAATGGACAAAATCCCCACCTCTCTCCCAGACTTCCCACTTCCTGTCAAGCGCCCCAGCCGCCTCCAGCCTCCTTACTGCTGTCCAAATAAGTAAATTCAGGAAATCTCCTTCAGCCGATACACTTGGTGTTGATAAGCCAAATCAGATTCCCATGAAATTCCACCAATGGGATGGAAATTTCCAAGTATTTTAAGTTTATAGAGACCTGGCAGATGGACTTGATTTTTCTTGATGCTCTATAAATTCGCTCATGAAAGTGTGCACATCTAGAAAGTCAGGTTTTGCTCTCATCTGAGTGATAAAAACATTCCTCTGTGGATTCTTGAAATGCTGGAGGGAAGCCTTTTCTGCCGAGTTCTTTTTTAGGGAGTTAGCTTAGAACTTTAAAATGATTGTAAGCTCTTTGTTTCTGAAGTATAAAAGGCATCTGGCCCATGGACAACTTTTCCTAGCACATGAGATATCTGAGCAGTAGCCTGGAACTTCCTTTCTGAGGTTTTCTTGCCCTTTTGGAACCAGTTCTCAGTCAAGATCAAAGTCACTTGCAATCGGCTGGCTTGGGTTCCAAGTCAAGGGTTAGCGTGAGACTTTATAATTTAGGGTCAAAGTGGGGTCATCTTGATAATCTAAGAGAAACAAACCCACCTAGGCTATGTTTAGAGAAACATTACAGCTGATTTGTGCATCTGTTGGAGAAATAGCATAGAAAGAGCCAATATAAAGTAGCATGGACAGACGTCCAGCCTCTTCCAAGTGGGCAGGGTTGGGGTCCCCCTGGGTGGGGAGTCCATGTGAGTGTCCACCTCCCTTTTGTGGCCTTTGCAGGACGCCACCGCACACTGTGTCTCCACAGCCTCTCCCCACTGGCTTCCCACAGCCACCTATGCTGGGCACAGAACCCCCTCATCACTTTGTCCCAGGCTGGGTCTTCATCTCTTTTTTGTCCCTCTCTGAATTCTGTATATGCTTTTAAGGCTGTTTGCTTTACGTCAGAATTTGAAAACTAAAGTTAATGAAAAACAGTTGAGAAATCATGCTCTCACTGCTTTGCCAGAGCCAAGATGCCCGGTTCAAATCCCGGCTCCACCACTCTCTGGCTGTGTGGCCTTGGGCGGGTCAGTTAACCTCTCTGAGCCTCCACTTCCTCCTCTGTAAAAATGGCACCCACCCAGCTACAACCCTCCCTGCTTATAACCACAGATGCTCCAAGCCCCACAACCAGGAAGCAGGTTGGGGGTGAGGGAGGGGTAAGCGCAAAGGTTCAGGCCAGGCTCATGGGGTTCGGCCACCAGCTTTAGAGAGGGGCAAGGTGAATGTGTGCGAGATTCTGGCAGTCCAAGACTAAGCAGCTTACTGGTTGGTATTGCTGAAATGGCCACTTGGATCCATCCATGGGTTGACTCTGATTCAGAGAACCTGTCGAGGACAACGAGGCTGAACTGAGGCAGAATAGGAAAGAGTGCCGCAATGGATTAGCAATGTCTGTCTTGGCAAAGGAATGGGAATGGCAAAGGCAGTGCCATTTCCAGATAGACCTTGGGAACCCCAGAAAAAAACCATGCCTTATCTGTGTGACCTTGGCCAGTGCCGGCAGCTCACAATGAGAGAGTCTGTTAAAATCTTTCCAGCTCCACAAATGGATGACAGGGGTGCGGGTGAAGAGGGGTCACCCGTCACCCACTGCCCGAGGCTGCTGAGGCTGCATCTTGTGCCCTGGGACCTGAAGCAATTCCTGGGGAGGCAGGGCACGCGGCCTTGGTGACAGGGCCTGAGAGTTCACAGCCTCGTGTCTCTGCGCCTGTGTCCTCATCCCCAGGGGATCCCAGTCTGCCTGGAGGAGACTCATTCACTAGGGCGTGGGAGCAGGGGCTTGAGGCTAGAGGCTGGTGAGGAGACGCCCTGCCTGAGGGCCACAGCAGGGCCAGCCCAGCCTGGGAGCAGGGGCATGGGTGAAGCAGGGCAGCTGGGACGCCGAGGTAGGGGTCCGGTCTCTTGGGCAATGGCCAACGTATAGTGTGTATTCCGTAAAATAGTTTAATGAGTCATTCCAGGAGCTGGGAGAGAGCCTTTGTCGCAACCAATGGCTGTCCAGCCCTGAAGAGAGGTGACCAGGCAGAACTGAGGGGGACACCGAGGCAGAAACCCATCCTCGTAAACAGGGCCTGACCTTCACAGTCTCCTCCCTGCTCAGGGCGGCCCAGGTGCAGGCTCTGCCTCTTGTGCCCCACTCCCACCCTCGTCTCCCTCCCCCCCCCCCCCCCCGCCTGACCCCACTGCCCCCAACTACAGCTGAGGCTGGTGCTTCTCCCCCCCACCAAGACTCTTTGTAAAGGGCAGAGCAGGCCCAGCCTCTGTCGCGCCTCAGTGGTCCACTGAGCCCCCAGGAGCCTCACAGAGCTGTCTGAACCCTGGGTGGCACGAGGACAAAGCCAGGCTACCAGCCCTCCCCAAACGGGGTCTTGCTCACCCTGGGCAGGAGGAGGGAGGTCAAGCGGTTTTCCTCATGGACGTCCTGAGAGGAGTGTGGTGACTGCCGGGGTCCTGGGGGTGAAGCTGATGGCGCCAGGTGTCCACTGGGGACAGGCATGTGCTCCCTCGGCCCAGCGCCCCAGGGCCAGCCTCCTCCCCACACAGTACACAAAACCACGACCCCGATGACACGTGGACCAGCCACCTGAAGCCTTCACCTCTGGCTTTTCCTCCTCTCCATGAGCTCTCAGCTCCGAAGAGTCAGGGCTTCACCAGGCCTGGGTGCCACACACCCTCTCTGGCAGATGAGTAGTTGGCATTTCATGCAGCCCACTCGTGAGCTAGGGCAAAGGGCACTCAATTTCATAGACAATGGGTTTCTTTGCACATTCGTTTGCTACCTGCTGGACCCTGGGGAACCAACAGAGCAGGATGACAGGGCCCCTGCCCTGTTGGAGTTTACATTCCAGGCAGGAACAGACGATAAGCAGACAAACATGCAAATAAAACTAGTGCGGGCTGAGCTGAGTGCTAGCAAGGAAATAAGACAGGGTCACAAATGACACCGAACCCCAAGACCTATTAGGGTGGTCAGGGAGGGTTCCCTGGAGGAGGCAACATGTGGCTGAAGCCTGAGGCCAAGAAGGCACCAGGCAGATGAGAACAGTGCAAAGGTCCCAGTGTGGGAAAGCTTGGGGGGGGGGCCCTGATGGGACTGAAAGGCCAGCTGGAGCTCAGCAGGTCAGAGGTGAGGCTGGAAGGGGAAGGTAGGGGCCAGAGGAGGCTGGGTAAGGAATTTGGATTTTACAGCAGGTCTTTTAAGGACTTGAAGCAGAAGAATGACATGATGTGGTTCTTGTTCTACTTCAAAGGACCAGGTTGGGGTGTTTCCTGGGGCCTCCAGCAGCTCCCTCATTTACTCTGCCCTGGTGGCCCCCTGACCACCACCCTCTAGAGAAGAAGAGGCTCCTAGGCCTAAGAGCACAGGGCAGGTCCCAGGGGCCAAAGCGCAGTCTCTGGAGCCAGGACCCAAGAAATCTGCTGTGAGCTGGGGCTTGGGGAAAGGAGGAGGCGAGTAGGGACAAGAAAGGGTTTGCTGTTTAAGTAGCATAATTGCAAACATGTTTGAGCTCTGACGTGGAGGTGCCAGGAGAGGCAGGATTTGCAGGTGCAGCCTTGGGCAGGCAAGAGGAGAAGGGATGTAGAGTCACAAGAAGAAGGAGATGGAGAAGGGGGAGACAGGGCAGGTGCAGGCAGGCCTGTGCACGTGGGGGGGGCGGTGCATGGAGGGCCTCTCTGTGATGTTTGAGACAAGGTCAGCAGCCAAAGGGAGCAGGGGACAGAGGGGAGGTGGCCGGCTGGGGATTCTGGAGAAGGCATGAAATTGCAGAGAGCCCAAGGGTGCTTGCAGGAAAAATGAGGTTGGCTTGCTGGCCAGTCTTGCACAGTGACTGTGAATTGACTTGACATCTGTCTGCCGTCGCCCAGGCGAGGAGCCCAGGAAACGCCAACATGCATTGAATCCTGGGTCTGTAAACTCAGGGGGCCCCACAGCAGTGTCGCCATGTGGGAGCAACAAGCCCGGGCCTGGGGCACGACTGCAGGCATTCAGTGAGAATGAGTGCCTACTGTGTGCCCCTGACCCCAGAGTTGGGGCTTGGGATGGGGCCCGGCTCCTGTGGAGCCTGCCGTAGCCCGAGAAGATGGGGAGCCGGGTGGTCTGCTCTGCTTGTCCATCGCCCCCCCTGGGCGAGCCTTTTCATCTTTGTGTCCCCAAGGCGCAGGAAGGTGCTCAGTAAATGTTTGCTGGGTAAAGGAGAGAGTCAATTGACAAAGAAAGGGTGGGCTGTGGGTGGGTGGGCGTTTCAGGCCTGCCCAGGAACGAGCTGGGAGTGGGTCCTCCCTCCGTGGAGGGTGAAGGCCTGGCTGGCACCAGGTGGGCCCTGCAGGCAGGGACCCGAGGTCAGTCTAAGCCGAATTCGAGAGGAGATACTAAATGAAGGGTGAAGATGGGAAGGGGAAAGCGAGCAAGGATTCAGGCAAGCATCAGGGTGCAGGCATCTGGCCTGAGGTCGGGGAGCAGAGGCCTGGTGCCCGGAGGGGCCACCCACCCGGAACGGCCACCAGGTAACTGGCAGAGCAGAGCAGTGCACCTCTTGCACACCCTGCCAGCAGCCAGGAAGGGCTTCAGTTACTTACTGTTAAAGCACAAGGAGTCAGACAGCAGCTAATTAAATGTCAGATAAACAGGGTAGCAGGAACCTTCGCTCCAGCTTCTTAGCCCTTTGGGGTGAGCTGGAAGCTGTGGGCCCTCCCTAGGGAAGGGCAAACACACACCTGCAACAATTCCAGATGGTCAGGCTCCCTGAGCAGAGGGTCTCACACTTTAGGGAGCATCTGCATCCCCCAGGGTCTCTGGTTGATGAGGACTGGACCTAAGAATCTGCATTTCCTGCAAGTTCCTACAGAACAGACGTGAGGGTGTTTCTGTAGCCTCTGTCGGTCCAGTTCATCCGGGTAAATTCGATTCCGTGTTCCTCAAGCTCAATCATTTACCTGCCTCATTTGCAAATTTTAACATATCTGTGTACCACCTGTAACTATTAATATTTTCTACAGATTGGTTTTAAATTAAATTCTCCCTATTTTATTTTCATCCTATGCATCTAAGCATCTGTGAAATCACAGGTCTGATGTGCTAATTGGATTTTTCTCTAATAACATATTTCACTACTAATTTTTTCCCGTACAAGGAGACTTTTATTTAATTTTTTTTTTAGGAGGTATTGAACCCTGGACCTCGTACATGTGAAGGACATGCTCAACCACTGAGCTACCCCCGCTGTGCTGGAGACTTTATTTTGATTGCATAACTTTGGAAACGTTTAAACAGGAGACAATATTAAAAACAACATAGAGGATACAAAGAATAAACACAATGAGAAACAAATGTCAACTCCCCAAAATTAATCTATGAATTTAGGGCTAAAGTAAAAAAATACTCTTAAGTTCAGTTGGGGAGGCGGGAGTAGTTGTGGGTTTGATTTTTTGTTTTTTTCTGGTGTTGTTTTAAAACCATTTTATAGGAAGCGGCTGTGGCTCAATCAGTAGGGCTCCTGTTTACCATATGGGAGGCCCCGGGTTCGATTCCCGGAGCCTCCTGGTGAAGGCGAGCCGGCCCACGCAGGGCGGTGAGCTGGCGTAGCAAGATGACACAAAAAAGGGAGACAAGCAGACACAGAAAAGCACACAGCAAATGGACACAGCAAGCACAAGCAGCAAGGGGGAAATAAATAAATCTTTAAAAAAAAAACCAAAACCTTATACAGACTTCTGATGATACCTCATAACATATAGAAATGACCTTTGAAGTTTCAAATTGTCCAAGTGGGCTAGTCAAACTTGAATTACAATTTAAGTAGTAGTGGACTGATTAAATAAATTACAGTACTTATACAATCAAAATCTGGAGGGCCCAATGAAATGGAAATCATATATTCTTAAGAATTACATTACAACCATCTTTGTTCTGGAAACACTACTTAAGAGATTATGATCCTATAAAATCTCCCTAAGAGCAAATGCGGTGTCAGTTAGGAGGCAGCAGGTAAACTAAGGGACATCCCTCGGAATCCTTCTAGAAAGAGGAGCACATCAGACGGCCTACTGTGCTGGGGATGCTCAGGGGCTGGGGCTGGGTAACCAGGTCCCCACCACAGGTGACCCTGGAGCCTTAGCCCCACAGCTTGCACCCCCTGCTCCCCGGGGGGGCCTGGCCCTCTGGGCAGCACAGGGAATGGAAAGCACAAAGGAGCCACTTGGAAAACGCTGGATTTCCAACTCTAATTCAGCCAATTTTTCCCATTGTGACCATTTTCTTTCCTTAGATCTTCGAGCTTTCTCTTGGTCAATAGGACTGCCAATGAACTTTCTGGAGCTTCTTCCTCGTGGGAGCCAATCCAACTTGGATTGAAGGAAACGGTGCTTTGCGGGTGTTTCCCCAGGTCTTCGCCCACCCTCCTACCTAGAGGAGTAAATGTTCTGGTGTATAAGAGCAATGCTTTCATCCACTTTGGGAAGTTTCCCCTCCTACCAAGCGGTCAATTCCCTCCTCCACCGATTTTCTGCGAAAATGCATTTCATGTTCTCAATATCTTCCAGACAGTATCTGGAGATGCAGGTGGAGCTTTTCAGTCCCCCGTGCGTGGCAGGTTGAATTCTGTGCCTCCACTTAGACATGCTCTTCATCTGCACACTGTGGGCGTGAATCATTGCATGCAAGGCCTTTGGAAGATGTTATTTTTGTTTAAGGTGTGGTCAAACGGAGCGGGATGGTCCTTTGTCCAGGTTACTGAAGGCCTAATAAAGAGAAGAAACCGGAAGTCAGAGTCAGGGAAGGCTATGGGATGAAGCAGGAACCTGAAGAGAAAGGAGAGGACATGGTCATGTGACGGGAAAGCCAAGGAACCCCAGGGCCTGCCGCCAGCCAGCCCTAGACCGCCACAGTCTGCAGGGAGAAAACGAGCCTTGCCTTTATCCTGATGTGGCCTGCTGGCTTCTGAAACCCATGAGACAATAAATTCCTGTTGCTTAAGCCACCCCCCTGTATAGCATTTGTGATAGCTAAGCTCAGGCAGACCAAGATGCAAATTGTACGTTGGAGACTTTTGATTTGAACTAGAAACTCTTCGTTCACTTGATTTTATTCATGTAACTTTTAAAATATTCCTTGTTTTTTCTCTTTTCAAGTTTTTTCAAGGAAACATTTAAGTTCACAGCATTTATGAGTTTCTTCAAATTCACTTCTGACTGATAATCTTGGTCTCCACTTTCTGGTTCTTTCTTTCTGTTTAATTCCTTGTTGTCATCATCTTGTAATCTTCTTCAAAGAGAACAAGAGAATTTGTCATCTTGAGCACAGTTTCAGTCAGAGATTCAAAGATTTTGACTGGCTTTCTTTATCATTTACAAGATGTTCCTTTTGTGTGTTGACGTTTTCAAGCATTTTTTCCCCATTCCTTCAGCTCCTGCACTCTTTCCTTCCATTCAGTATCTTCTTGGACTACCAGCTTTAGGCTTTTCTGAACGTTTTTATCAAAACCATAAAAATTTCCCCCAACGTGTCCCACATTCTTGTGAGATGATGTTAAATTGATTTTGGCCTCAGTCACTTGGATTGGGGGTATTTTTATGCCCCTCTGAATGACACTCCTGTCCTTCAGGACAAGCCATCATCACGCCATGAACTGAAAGTTTAAGGGATTGCCCTTTTCTTCTCTGTTGAGGTCTACTGTCTCCTCCAGTGGAAGGCAGACTGTTCACATCCTTATTAAATCTGCCAGAGTTTGTGATGTCAGAGGACTGACTTCCACTGCAGGGGACTCAAGAGCTTAGAAGGCTTTGGTAATCCACCCAATTTTCCCACTGATGTGATGATATTCTTCAACTTGGGCAGAATATTGCTTGGCTGGTGGTTTTTCTTTCAAACTATGTCATCATAACACAATCACAGCAACACAAGCCAAAATTTCCCAGGGAAACTCAACAGACTTGGGCCTTGTGTCCATAACTCAGACAATAGCACAAAAGCAGGGCACAGCAGCTCTAGGTCTAGAGGCAAAGACCATTCAGTGGCGAGGAGCAGGTCCTCTGTGGCCAGGGGCTTGTGGGCTACAGCTGCCCACCTGGAATGATGTGAAGTGTCCTCTCATGCAAATAGACCATCAGTGGGACTGGTGGAGAGGGCACCAAGTTTTAGAAATGAGTGCTCTCTGACTTCGTTATTCTCTCTCTAGTACATTGGGAGAGATGGAGAAGGCAGGTTATAGCCAGAGCAGAACATCCCAGAGGCTGAGGCCACTTTAGGTCCAAGTAGTGCTGTGCCATAACTGAAGGTGTCAAACTTCAGTATCTTCTTGGACTACCAGCTTTAGGCTTTTCTGAACATCCTCAGTGTCAAACTGGGAGTGAATAATCCTGTTTTTCCAGTTCTAGTTCTGCCTCCCCAATAGTTGCATGAATCTGGGGCTTCAAAATATTTCAAAATAATATTTGAGGAAAGCAATGCAAACCAGAAATCATCTCCTAAATTCCTATTTTAGCCTGAAAATCCTATGAGGTTGTTAAATCTCTTAACTGATAACAATCTCAGATAGATGAAATGGCTTACCAAAGGACACAAACTTAAGTTGCAGGTTTGGATTTTCAATCAATATAATCTAAATACAGTTGTTGTTTTTCAAATTTATTCTATATTCCTTAATGTGGACAACTTTCTTTTCCCCCAACTTTTTTCAAAACAATTTTGTGTTAACACATATATAACAAAAAAGGGGCCATTTTAACCACTTTTAAGTGTAGAATTCAGTGGCATTAATGCTGTGCCATCATCACCACCATCCATTCCCAAAACTTTTTCATCACTTTTGACAGAAGTTTTGTGACTCACAGAAAAGATCATGTTCTTTGAACTAATCCATTCCTGTGGGGGTGGGGTCCTTTGATTGTATTAGATTCAGTTAAGGGAACTTTGATTAGATTGCTTGATTAGATGGCTTTAGGGCTTTTGATTGGACTACATCAGTGAGGATCAGAACTGCATCCCTTTTATGGCTGAATAATACTCTGTTGTGTGCACCACATTCTTTTTATCCTTCACCTGTTGCTGGACACTTGGATTGTTTCCACCTTTTGGCTACCGTGAATAATGCTGCTATGAACATTGGTGCATGGGCATTTGTTTGAGTCCCAGTTTTTCATTCTTTGGGGTCTATTCCTAGGAGTGGAATTGCTAGGTCAATGAGTAGTTCTATGTTTAACTTTTCGAGGAGTCGTTTTTAAATGTTTGACCGATGTACCTCTTAAAAATCAGCATGCAACCACCAGTTCAAATCCCATGCAGTTTAAAGGAGAATGGGAGACCCGCAGAGTTAACCCAAATGCTATGAATATTTTAGACGAGGGATAGTACAAGAAACCATGCCCCTCAACTGCTCTGTTATAATTGTTTGCTTAAAAAAAAAAATGTCCCTCTTGACTATCTCACTCACCCAAACCAAAAGAAACACTGGCCCTTCTGCTCTTGTTGCCAGCTGCTCTATCACCTCCTGACTCCCTCCAGCACTCTTTTCTCTTTGCTGCCCTGCTCGCCTCTCTGCCCACCATCAAATCCCAGATGCACGCTGCATCAGGGGTCTTGATCCACCCAGCCTGCACCTCTGATCTCTGATCTCCTTCACAAACCTTCTTTAGGGGACTGAGCCCCTCCCTCCCTTTGCTACAGGCCTCAGGGGAGACACAAGATAATGCAAGGAGGCTTGCAGGGGTGCCCTGAATGCTTCCAGCACCTCCCAGATAAGAGAAGGTTTCAGAAGAGAAAGAGGGCCCAGGACAAGGGCACGTTCATATCTGGAATGACGGCATTAGGAAATTTCTTCCTGCCTGGTGTCCTGGGGTCCTGAGGGCAGGGTCTGTCCCAGGACCGGTGGCCGAGCACAGCGCAGGACCTGGGGGAGTGGACGGGACCCACCACGGCACCACTGACCAGTCCAGCCTCGTGTCCTGAATCAAACGGCTGAAAGCGTAGATGTACCACAAATACGGAAGTCTTGCTTTGGATCACTGGGGAGTAGCGCACAGAGCTCCTTCACTCTGGGCTAAGAAAGAATATATATATTTCAGAGACGTTATTAGAAAAACCCACAGAACTGAGGGCAGGACGTGTGACTGGCAGGGGGCTGGGGCTGGGGACAGGAACCCTGGGGTCTCACTTTCTGCTGCGGGCTGGCTCTTCCACACGCTGCTGCCCCTCCACATGCGATTCAAAACGCCCCCTCCTGCGAGCCTGTCCGGGCTCCGTCCCAAGCCCTCATCTCCGAGACAGAATCTGGTTGGTTTTTTTATTCCTCTTGGTCAAAGGTCTGCTCTGGTCGACTGTGACCAGGGGCCTGGGACCTGTGGCTCTCAGCACCCCCCTCCCCTTTCCAGAGTTGAGGATGGAGCAAATTCCCTAAGAAGGGGTTTGGCAGCAGGAAGGAAGCACGGTCACCCTTCGGTACAAACACTAGTTCCCAGCACCATTTTGAGAAATCTGGCTGGGTTTGTGATTTCCCATCCAAGGTTGTAATACCCTCTTCATTCCTTTGCCAGTACTGGCCTTGCCATTTTTAGCCAACCTTTTTATAAATCCCCTGCTTATGGGTTCATAAATGAGTTCCAGCAACTCCGACCTGCAGATGGTCCCACCGCGGCTAGAAATCCACAAAGAGCCAGTGCTGGGTGTGCAGCTTTCTGTTTGTCTTTGGAAATGGCACTGCCCGGGATTAAGGCAGTGTGTGTCCTGCACCACGCCTGGGAGCTGACCACCTCCCTCTGGCAAACCCTGGCCTGTGGGCAGAGGAGCTGGCCAAGGGCGGGGCCGGCTGAGTGTCCCCCACGGCTTGGGGGCCCCAGCTGCCCTTGCTCCAGTGCCTCACAGCCTGTGATGGCAGAGATAAGCCGAAGGATGCCAGGCATCCTTTAATTAGGCGAAAGTTCTCTTCCTAATGAGGAGGACTCCACTAGAAAAAAGTAGGTTGCGCCTTCCCCTCCCCAGCCCGGCTGAGAGGGGGCTGGGACTGGCGTGCCCAAGGGGAGGTGACTCTCCTCAGCTGCCACCAGCCAGTCCCCGGAGTCCAGGCACAGATTTTGCTCTCCGGGACAGAGCAGGGGGAGGTTCCGATGGACTCCTGGATACAGTTATTTTCCTAACTCTACCCCTGATTTATATATTGAGCATGATACACACTTTACAATATTTGGTTCTTTATGCACTAAAGTAAACGGATCATTCATTTGGCTGTAAAGAATAAAAAAGGGGGGCCTGGGAGGAAGGGACCGTTCATGGTGCGTTGCCTGGCACCGCAGCCTTGTTTCGTCCTCACACTATCACTGCACAGATGACAGAAGGTGCCTGAAGTGAGAGAGGCGACAAATGTTTGGGGTGACAAGAGATGTTAGGAAATTCTCTGCTGTCGGCTCCCCAGGGCCGAGCACAGGGTCTGTCCCATGACAGGTGGCCAAGCACAGGGCAAGACGCAGAGCCATGCTGCCCACGGGGGCAGGCGGGACCCCCCGGGCACGACTGGCCAGTCCAGCCTCAGGTTGAGCCTCTCACCATGCACTAGGTATGTCCACTAGGACAGACGGGAAACTGAGGCTCAAGGGCCAAGGAGACCCAGTGAGTAGAGGCAGCGCTGGATGCATTCTGGTAGTCCCGCCAGGAGGTGCTGGCAGCGCCCGGCAGCTCTTCTCCACTCTCGGGGGTCTCGCGGCTTCATTGGAAGAAGGAAGAAGACCCCCCAACGCTTACCGGCTCCTCACCCCCACGCCCCCTACCCTCATCCCCTCCACCCCACCCCCATCCCCAAAGCCCCCTCAGTAAGAAGCTAGGAATGACTGTGGTTCTCCTGTGGGTTGCTGTGGGGGTCCGCAGCCACGTTGGGGGAAGTCCCTGCGCTGGCTGGGACTCTGCCCACCAGACTGCCCAGGGCCCCCACTCAGCATCCTCCCCTCGGAGTCGGGGTAGAGTTTTCCTGAGCAGACTGCAGTGCGCTTGATGCACTGGCCGGCAAGCCTGAGAGCGCGAGGGCTGCCTTGGCGGGGGCTGCGGGCCCTTCCGGATCTCTGCTCTTTGGGAAGGTCCATTCTGTCCACCCTCCCCTGTCCACAGCTTCCCTTCCCGCCCTCAGAGCAGCACGGCAGGACTGGGACCCCGAAGACCCAGATTCGAGTCCTGCCTCGGCCACTTACTAGCTGTATGATCTCCAACAAGTTCCTGAGTTTCTCTGAGCTCCTGATTCCTCTTCCTAACACAGAACCAAAACACATAAACCACCCCCCACCCCCCCCACCACCCCCCCCCCCCCCCCCCGCCCCCCCCCACCCCCCACCATCCCCACCCCGCCATGGTTGTTGTGAGGGTCAAATGAGTTAAATGGAAAGTGCCTCAGCTCTGCCGCAAACAAAGCAAATTCTCAGGTACCTGTTGGTTCCCTCCAGGAAGCAAGAAAGCTGTGTCTTCAGCTCAGGGCCTCGCCTGGGCCAGTTTACCTCGGTCACGGCTGGTAGGGTGACCAGGGGTAGGGTAGCGGACGTGGCCAGAGCCCTCCCCCTCTCCCTCCAAGCCCCCTCCCCAGGCACAGCTTACCCTCCTGATGGGGGACGTGTGGGCGAGGCTGGTCAGAATAACCTTGGCCACCTGTCAGAGGACACACTGGTGCACCCGTGGCGCCCCCAGAGCCCCCCGGAGGAGAGAAGGGGAAGGCTGGAGACGGCCTGGGGCCAGCGTGCAGTGGGGTGCAGGGCGCCTTCAGCCCATGTTCTGTAGATCTCCTCCGCATCCCCCCTAGTTTAGGGAGGGTGCACCCCCATGGAGGAAAGCGACAGTAGCGACAAGCCCAGCTTCCTCTCCCAGAGGACAGGGGGTTTGTCAGATTAACGAGGGGGTTTGCAGAGGTGGCACTTGGACCTACGGCAAGAGCAGATCTGGAAAGTGCACATTCTCAGGCCCCTTCCCAGACCTCCTGAACCGGAATCTGTACGGGTAGGGCCTGGCAGCGGGTTTAGCCCTCTAGGTGATTCTCCTCGCTGGGAATCAAGTGTGAGAACCACCTACAGAGCAGTGAGAGAGGTGTCTGCAGGGACCTGCAACCGCGAGGACGGCACTCACACACACGCTGCTGTGGCAGGTAGCAAACCCAGCCTCTGCTGTCCGATGGCAGAGGGGTCGTGGCTGTGCAGGGGCACAGAGGCTGGAGCTCCCCGGAGCAGCGATCGCGCTCTGCTTCTCGACCTAGGTGCAGGTTGCACGGCTGTGCCCAGTTTGTGAACATTCAGAAGCCGTACACTTAAGGCACTTTCTGTTTTCTACTATACTTATATATATATATATATATATTTTTTTTTTTTTTTTTTTTAATTTTTTTTTTTTTTTTTGCCTTCCCCCCCCCCTTGCTGCTTGCGCTCGCTGGGTCTACTATACTTATATTAAAATCTTTTTTTTTTTTTTAGCTCTACAAAACCATGAACTAGAAGCATAGCCTTACAATTGGTTAGAACCAGTTGACAATGAGCTGGGGTTAAGCATCTTTTATCCTTGGCCAAGATGTTTTATGAATTCAGCCTAAAAGTGGCCTCAGTGGAACGCAGGTCAAGGTGGCTAATGAAAGCCTGAGAGAAGAGCTGTTGATCAACACAGCTAAACTAACATTGCCATTTTTGGCCAATGCTGCTGCCCCACCTTTTCTCTGATGTACAGAAAATATTTCCAGAGAACAAGCTGCCTTATTCAATTATCTTGCTGGACATTTCACAAAAGTTTATCTTGGAGGGGATACCAGGAAGTAACATTGCAAAAGGAGAGACATTCTGTGGTGTTTTATTTGGTTGGAGTGCAGGTTCAAGGCCAAAAGAAGAATTTGGTCTCACCTGCCAAGGAATTTTCCAGGCTGAAAGGGCTGGGGCCTTGTCCCACGGAATGGCACTTTGTAGCTCTGTCACAAAACAATTTCCTTTTCTTTATGAGAATGATCTTGGCCCTACCAAGGAGATACTACCTCCATATATTTCTTCAGACTGCCAACCTTCGATCTGTAAACACTATCTCAGGATAATCTCCGCCATTTATCAAATGCTCTGCTCAGGGAAAAAAATGGGCAGCCCCTCCCCCCTTCCAAAACTCCACTAAATTTCCTCTGGATCGGGCAGAAGCCCTGGAACTGTGTCACCTACAGATTGACTTTTTCTTGGTTCTGTTGTTACGTGAAGCCATCAGCTTACACTGAAGGAAGCATGGAGGAAGAGTGTAAGAAATCTGCTTGTGTGTGTGTGTGTGCAAGTCTTGTAGATCCAGGAGAAAGACTGCCTCCTGGGATAATAAACTGGGGTCTGTGAACACGTGTGTAGGCCTCATGGAGTGCTCTCTAAAACTAGTGCATCCCGGAGCCCACTTCAGCCTTACTGGGTCCAATTATTTGGGCCTGGGGCCGAAAAATCTTATATTTAACAAGCTCGTAAAAGATTGAGAATCACTGCACTGCAGTTCCCTCTTCGTCAGAGCCCTTGATGAAATCCCTGCCAGCCTTAGTACCAACACCACAGTCTCTCTTGAGTAAGTGGTTAGATTCTATCTCTGAGTGCAATGGAAGGAGTCACTGAGATGTTTCCCTTTTTCATGCTGGCTATTAGGAAGCTGAGGGATAATTCGAGCCCATCCATAGCAAGAGTCTTTGTAATATGAATTTTTAAACGTTATCCCGCAGTGAAGTGGTCCCCTTTTAAACTTATGCTGTGTTGTGTGAGTTGTCAGTACAAATATGTATTATACTTACAGATGGAAGTAGCATCTTGTTGTTTAATTTGCAGAATAATGCATAACAAACACATTGAATGCTACCATACATTCAGTACCAAGCACTGTGCATCCTCAAAATATTCCCAGGATGTGGGTAACTTTTATTGTCCCCACATGACAGATGGGGAACAGGAGGCCCCAAGGAGATGCCACATGCCCAGCTCACGCAGGGATGCCATCCTAGGTGTGGCTGGTTCAAGCTCCCAGCTCTCAACACCTTTATTGCATCCCCTAATGTCCTACAGCAAGATCTGGGGGCCACTGAATTCTTTTTCAAAATTTACTGTGGTTTGACAACCAGCAAGATGGTGGCAGAGTAAGGAGCTCCTAGAGTCAACTCGTGCCACAGGGCAGTTGGTAACCACCAAGAGCTATCTAAAGCACCTGTGTGGGGTCTCCAGGAGACCAGAAGAGCATCCTACAACGTCCTTGAAAGAATGGAAGGAGGAGGCTGCCAACTTCAGCTACTGATTAGTAAATTCAGGGGGCTAAAGTATAATCCTAAGAACAGCTAAAGTTTGACCCTGTACACGTCGGAAAGAGGCCAGTAGCCGCCATTTTAACTCCACCCCCAGCATGAGGGGAAGTGGGGTAGATTGAAAATCACAGTGCTGGTAGGAACCGGCTTCTTTCCATCCATACTGGATTGCAGCTCTAGCCTAAGCCCCAGCCCCACCTCTGACAGGGAGGAAGCTGGGGGGACCTGCGCCAACCTCTCTGGGAAAATACAGGCCACACTGCAATGGCTGGAGCTTATCCTACTCTGGTGGCGTAAGCCCCCCGGGGAGCTATATCATGGCTGGAGTTGGAAGCTCCATTTCCCCAAGACAGGAGAGGAAGAGACAGTTGGCCACTGACTTCAGCTACTGATTGGTAGATTCAGCTGGCTAAAGCATAACCCTAGGAGCAGCTAAGAGTTGAGCCTGTCCAGGTCAGAGGGAGGCCAGTGGCTGCCATTTCAACTCTGCCCCTGGCAAGAGGGGAGGCTGGGCTACTTGAGGATCACAGTGACAGTAGGGACCAGCTTCTTTCCACCCAGACTGCTGCCCTAGCCTAGGCTTCATCCCCACCTCTGGCAGGGAGGAAGCTGTTAGGAACTGCACCAACCTCTCCAGGTAACTGCAGGTACATTCGGCTGGCATAGACTGAAAAGTTAGAAGTCTACCAGGGCAACTGCAGTCATTTTGGACCCACACAGCACAGATTGCTGCCCACACCTGCAGCTCCATCCCCACCCCAGGCAGGGGAGGAAGGGGCATGAAGCTTCATCAGTTTTCTGGGCAACTACAGTCTAGGCCTGCACAACTTGGATTACACATGACTGTGGCTCTGTCCCTACACCTGGCAAAGGGGAAAGGTGGGAGAAGATTCATCCGTCCCAAACAATGTGGGCAGCTTGAGCCTCCACAGCTTATAGGACAAGCTACATCCTCGGCTCCTACTGCACAACAAGCAAGGGAGAAAAGACAAGAAAGCCCTAAACTAAAGAGAGAAACTGCACCCAGAATAAATACACCTAGTAAGCCAGATGCCAAGACATCAACAAAAAATTAAAATCCATACCAAGAAACAGGTAGATATGGCCCAGTTAAAGGAACAAGATAAGCTTCCAGATGATATAAAGGAGTTGAGACAACTAATCATAGATGTTCAAACAAATATCCTCAATAATTTCAATGAGATGGCTAAAGAGATTAAGGGTATTAAAAAGACATTGGTTGAACGCAAAGAAGAATTTGAAAGGATACATAGAAAAATAGCAGATCTTACGGGAAAGAAAGGCACAATAAATGAAATTAAGAATACACTGGAATCATATGACAGCAGATTTGAGGAGGCAGAAGAAAGGATTGGTGAGCTTGAAGACATGGCCTCTAAAAGCAAACATACAAAAGAACAGATGAAGAAAAGAATGGAAAAAATTGAACAAGTTCTCAGGGAACTAAACGACAGCAAGAGACACGCAAACATACATGTCATGGATGTCCCAGAAGGAGAAGAGAAGGGAAAAGGGGCAGAAGGAATATCTGAAGAAATAATAGTAGAAAATTTCCCAACCCTATTGAAGGACATAGATTTCCATGACCAAGAAGCACTATGTACTCCCATCTGAATATATCCGAATAGACCAACTCCAAGACACATACTAACCAGAATGTCAAATGCCAAAGACAAAGAGAGAATTCTGAGAGCAGCAAGAGAAAAGCAATGCATAATATATAAGGGATATCCAATAAGATTAAATGCTGATTTCTTACCAGAAACCATGGAGGCAAGAAGACAGTGGTATGATATATTTAAGATACTGCAAGAGAAAAACTCCCAGCCAAGAATCTTATATCTGGCAAGACTGTCTTTCATAAATGAGGGTGAGTTTAGAATATACACAGATAAACAGAAACTGAGAGAGTTTACAACCAAGAGACCAGCTTCGCAGGAAATACTAAAGGATGTGCTACAGCCTGAAAAGAAAAGACATGAGAGAGAGGCTAGGAAGAGAGTCTAGAAATGAAGATTATATCAGTAAAAGTACTTAACTGTGCCAAAAGAGTGGTGAAAACAAAATATGATAGATAAAACCCAAAAGTCAAAATGAGTGAAATAAGAACTGCCTTTACAGTAATAACATTGAATGTTAATGGATTAAACTCCCCAATCAAAAGACACAGACTGGCAGAATGGATAAGAAAATATGAGCCACCTATATACTGTCTGCAAGAGACTCATCCTAGACCCAAGGATATCAATAGATTGAAAGTGAAAGGCTGGAAAAAGTTATTCCACTCATTCAGTAGCCAAAAAAAGCCCAAGTAGCTACACTTACACTTATATCAGATGAAATAGACTTTAAAAGACACTAGTAATGTGTAATCTGAGGAAGAAGTAAGGGGGAAAATTTCCATTTACAATAGCAACTAAAAGAATAAAATAGGAATAAATTTAACCAACGATGTAAAGCATTTGTATTCAGAAAACTACAATGCATTGTTAAAAGAAATGAAAAAGACCTAAATAATTGGAAGAACATTCCATACTCACAGACTGGAAGACTAAATATCACTAAGATGTCAATTCTACCCAAATTTATATACAGATTCAATGCGATCCCAATAAAAATTCCACCAGCACTTTTTAAATAAATGGAAAACATGAGTATCAAATTTATTTGGAAGGATAAGGGGCCCTAAACAACCAAAGGCATCTTAAAAAGGAAGAATGAAATTGGAGGACTCTCACTTCCGGACTTTAACTAATATTACCTAGCTACAGTCATAAAAACAGCATGGTATCGACTTAAAGACAGACACATAGACCAATGGAACTGAACTGATGGTTCAGAAACAGACCCTCACATCTATGGTTAAGTGATTTTTGACAAGTCTTTCAAATCCACCCAGCTCAGGCAGAACAGTCCATTCAACAAATGGTGCTGGGAAAACTGGATATCCATAGCCAAAAGAAAGAAAGAGGACCCCTATCTCACACCTTATACAAAAATTAACTCAAAATGGATCAAAAACCTAAATAAAAAGCAAGAACCATAAAACTTCTAATGTATGTAGGAAATGTAGGAAAACATCTTCAAGACCTGGTGGTAGGTGATGGATTCTTAAAAGAGATAAGAGGAGGACTGAGATGGACTGCTGGTGCTTAATGTACATCAAAGTTTTAATTACCTTTATTGTAAAATGTATAGAGTTGATGGTAACTCATTATAGTGAGTAACAGCTAGTTTATAAATGGGAATGTGGCTGGAAAGGGTAGTCTAGGGAAGCAATGTCAGTTGAAAGAGAGTTAGAGAATAATCTAGGGACTGAATAACAGTGTAAACCCAGAGGCGGATTAGAATTGTGTTTGATGGTACAGATGCAAGAGTGTCCTTCTGTGAGCCAGAGCAGATGTACATCCCTATTGCAGGGTGGTGGGAATGTGGAGAAGAATGGGAAAAATACACCTGGAGTGACTTATGGACTGTTGTTAACAGCAATACTGTAATATTCATGCATCTATGCCAAAGATGTACTGTGTTAATAATGGGGGAGTATGGAAAAAGTGTGCCAAATGTACACTATGGGCCATGGTTAGTGGTAATTGATGATATTATCTCATAATCTGTAACAAATATTCCACTGTGTGGTGTGTTGATAGATGGCTGTTGTATGGGAATCCTGCACAGATGCATGATTGTTTTGTAAGTTCACAACTTCTGTAATAAAAATATTTTTTTAAAAAAATAAGGTGGGTTGGGGGAAAAACGCACCAAATGTAAGATATGGACTATAGTTAGTAGTAAGATTTTGGTGATATTCTTTCATAATTTGTAACAAAGTTCTCACAACAATGCAAGGTGTTGGTAGAGGGTTGATTTATGGGACCCCTGTATGATGTTATGAATGTTTGCTTTGTGAGTTCACCTCTTGTACTATACACTTATTGTTTATGTATGTTCATGTATAAATGATATAAAAATAATAATAGGGTGAGTGGGGGGAAAATACACCAAATGTAAGATACTGTGGTTAGTAGTAATATTTCGAGGATGTTCTTAAATCACTAGTTAAAAATGTTTCGCAACAATGCAAGGTATTGGTGGTAGGGTAAGATATAAGAGCCCTGTATGATGTTGTTTATGTTTGTTTTGTAAGTTCACAACTATTAGTATACACTTATTGTTTATGGATATTTATGTATGAGTGATCTACTTCAATAAACTTTTAAAAAATGTTTTAAAAAGCTAAAAAAATTTTTTGCTGTGGTTTGAAGAAAATATTTAATGCTTTTATTCCCTAGGAATTTATTTGGTAGAATTTAGTTTGAGCTCTAAACTGATTTTTCTCCCCAAACTGCTCAACCAATGTTCCAACCTTTCATCCATAACCCATTCTTTTTAAAATAATAACTTTATTGAGATATAATTCACATATCATACAACTTACCCATTTAAAGTGTGTAGTTTAATGGTTTTTAATATATTTACAGACTTGTGCAACCCTTACCCCAATCAATTTTAGAACATTTTCATCACCATAAAAAGAAACCCTATGTCTCTTAGCCATCACTTTCCATTTCCCAGTAACCCTCTCAGTCCTAGACAACCACCAATCTGCTTACATCTCTGAAGATTTGCCTCTTCTAGGTATTTATATAAATGGAATCATATAACATGTCACTGGCTTCTTTCACTTAGCACAATGTTTTTGAGGTTCCTTCAGATCGTAGCATATATCAGTACTTTGTTTCTGTTTATGGCTGAGTAATATTCCATTGTATGACTATACCACATTTTATTTATCCATTCATCAGTTGATGGATATCTGGGTTGTTTCCACCTTTGGGCTATTATGAATAATGCTGCTAAAAGCATTCGCGTTCAAGTTCAAGGAATGGACATATGTTTTCATTTATCTTTAGCATTTACCTAGGAATGGAATTGCTGGGTCATATGGTAACTCCATGTTTAACCATTAAAGGAAATGCCAGACTGTTTTGCAAAGTGGATGCACCATTTTACATTCCCACCAGCAATGTATGAGGGTTCCAATTTCTCCACACCCCCGGCAACATTTGTTATTATCCGACTTTTTGATGAGAGCCATCCTAGTGTATAAGAAGTGATATCTCATTATGGTTTTGACTGCATTTCCCTGATGGCTGATGATGTTAAACATCTTTACATGAGCTTAATAGCCATTTATATATCTTCTTTAGAGAAATGTCTATTCAGATACTTTGCCCATTTTTAATTGGTTTATTATTGAGTTATAAGAATTCTTTATACATTCGGCATACAAGTATCGGATATATGATTTGCAAAAAGTTTCTGTCTTTCTGTATGTTGTTGTTTCACTTTCACTTTCAGTTTCAGTTTCTTGATGGTGTTCTTTGGTTTCTTGGGAGGACAAACTTTTTTTGTTTTTGCTTTTTAAAAGTAAACTTTATTTTAACTTCAAAAAATAAAATGACAGTCAAAAGGAAGCTTAAATTATGGAAGCATTACTTTAAAAATCCTGCCCAGGCACATTTATCTATTAATCCTAAAAACAACCTCAATTGTTTCTCCAGTGTTCAGAAAGATATATAAATGAGATTGGCTAAATGACATGGCCAAGATCTTGTTAATGAAGAAAATGAAGGAAAAAATGCTTGATCGCATTCATATCTCATAAAACTAAATCCCATATTCTGTTTTAACCTTTAGCATTGACATAGTACCTTCTTTGCCTTTGCTACAAAAATATTACAATATTATTAACTATGGTCTTTAAGTTACATTAGATGTATTTTTTTCATGTATCACCATATTGTTAACACCTTGTAGTAGAGGAACATTCTTGTATTTATATTATTAACCACAATCTTCCTCTACCACCAAAATCACTATGTTATACTGTCCCTAGATTATCCTCTAGCTGTCTTTCAATTAACATTAACCTCTCTTGACTACCCCTTTCAGCCGCAATCACATTTGTAAATCAGCAGTGTTATACTCATTACAATGTGCTACCATCAACTCTATCCATTTCCACATATTTATAATCGACCTTATTAAACATTATACATACATTTGGTATCAATTCCCCTTCTCAACCCATATTGTCTCCTACTACCTATATTCTATAGTTTAGCTCCATAAATTTACTCATCATATTTAGTTCATATCAGCGGGACCATACGACATTTGTCCTTTTGTGTCTGGCTTATTTCACTCAACATAATATCCTCAAGGTTCATCCATGTTGTCATGTGCTTTCCCCAATTCATTTCTTCTTACAGCTAAATAGTATTCCATTGTATGTATACACCACATTTTGTTTACCCGTTTATCAGCTGATGGACACTTAGGTTGTTTCCATCTTTTAGCAATTGTGAATAATGCCGCTATGACCATCAGTGGGAGCACAAAATTTTTTATCTTGATAGTGTCCAACACACGTATTTTTTCCTTTTGTTGCTTGTGACTTGGGTGTCATAGCTCACAAACCATTGCCTAATCCAACAGCAAGAAGGTTTATGCCTGTTATTTTCTTCTGAGTTTTATAGTGATTTAGCTCTTACGTTTAAGTCTTTGATCCATTTTGAATTAAATTTTATCTATAATGTAAGGTTGGGATCCAAATTCATTCTTTTGCCTGTGATATCCAGGTGTGCCAGGTGTGCCAGGTGTTTGTTGAAAAGATTATTCTTTCCCCATTGACTCTTCTTGGCAAGCTTATAGAAAATCAACTGACCATAGGTGTATGGGTTTCTTTCTGGGTTCTCAGTTTTATTCCATTGATCTATAGTTGATCCTTCTGCCATTACACACTGTATTGATTACTGTAGCTTTGTAGTAGGTTTTGAAATTGGAAAGTCCAACTTTGTTCTTCTTTTTCGAGATTGTTTGACTTTCTGGGTCCCTGGAAATTCCATGTGAAATATAGGATCAGCTTGTCAATTTCTGCAAAGAAGCCAGCTGGGATTTTGATGGAGACTGTGTTGGATCTACAGACAATTTGGAAAGCATTGCTATGTTAAAAATGTTGCGCCTTCTAACCCGTGAACGTGGGATGTCTTTCAGACTTCTTTAGTTTCTCTCAACAGTGTTTTGTAGTTTCTGGGGTATGAATTTTATACTTCTTTTGATAAATTTATTCCTAAGTATTTTATTCTTTTTGAAGCTATTGTAAATGGAAGTGTTTTCTTGATTTCACTTCCAGTTTGTCCATTGCTACCATATAGAAAACAGTTGATTTTAATATATTAGTCTTCTATCCTGCAAACTTGCTGAACCTGTTTATTAGTTCTAATCATTTTTAGTGGATTCCTTAGGATTTTCTATATGAGATCATGTCACCTGCAAATAGAGACAGTTTTACTGCTTCCTTTTCAATCAGAATTCCTTTTATTTCTTTTTCTTGCCTAACTGCCTTGGCTATAACCTACAGTAAAATGTTGAATAGAAGTATCAAGAGTAGACATCCTCATTTTATTCTAGATCTTAAGTAGAAAGCATATAGTCTTTCACCATTAAGCATGAGGCTAGCTGTGAGTTTTTCATAGATGCCCTTTATCAGGTTGACGGATTTCCCTTCTATTTTTAGTTTAAGTGTTTTTATAATGAAGGAGTGTTGAATTTTGTCAATTGCTTTTTCTATGTCTATGGAAATGACCATGTGGCTTTTGTCCTTTATTCGATTGATATGGAATATTACATTTATTGATTGGATGTTAAAACAATATTGTATTCCTGGGATAAATCCTACTTGGTCATGGTGTGCAATCCTTTTCATACATTGCTAGATTTGGTGTGCTAATATTTTGTTGAGGAATTTTTTGGTCTATATTAACAAGAGATATTGATCTGTGGTTTTCTCTTCTTATAATGTCTAAGTCTGGTTTAGAACCCCTCCATTTTTATGTTTGCAAGGCCTTTTGTATTAAATAACATTTTTATAGATAAAACTTCATTTCCAGGCTGGTCATCCTCTTTCACTGATTGGCTAACTTGTACCAGTACCTCATTGCTTTTACAACTGTAGCGTTTTATAATTTTTAGGGGAAATAGTCTCTCTTCATTATCCATATTTTTAAAAAGTATGGGGGAGCAGATATAGCTCAAATGGCTGAGTGCCTGCTTCCCATGTACGAGGTCCTGGGTTCAATCCCCGGTACCTCCTGAAAAAAAAAAAAAGAAAAATGTATAGGCTAATCTTGCCTATCTACCTTCCAGACGAACTTCATAACCATTTTGTCAAACCATCCCGGTGAGTTTTATTTATTGGGGTGGCACTAAACCTATATATTAACTTGGTGAGAATGGACATAGTTTTAATATACCATTTTCCCATCCAAGAAAATTACATGCTTCTTTAGACAGACACGTTCCCTTTCATCTCCCAAGTTTTTTCCTTTACATAGGTCATATGTATTCGTTAATTAGGTTACCCTGTGTTTTCCGGTTTTGTTACTTCTGTGGCTGGAATCTCTCTATTCCCTAAACTGTTACTATTACTTTTGGAGCATCTATACTTTTCTGGCCCTGTGCCGAGCTATTTGTAATTCCAATAGCTTCAAGTGCTTTCGTATGGGTCTTCTAGGCATACAAATCATATCACCTGCAAATTATGGCTATTTCACCTTTCTTTCTGAAATCTTATTTGTTTCATGTCTCATTAAATTTGCCAAAACCTCAAGAAACATATTAGTGATGAGAACAAGAATCTTGCTCTTAATGGGAACCCAGCGGTTTTCACCATTCCAGTGTTTGTGACATACGTTCCGCTCTGTATCACGATGAATTTTCCTCCCAGTCTTATTTTTAAAGATTTTTACTGTAGATTGGTATTTAATTTTGTCAACTAGCCTACTGATATGCTATATTGTATTAAGACATCCTGGTAATTATGCAATTGCCTGTTTTATTTAAATCACTCTGAGAACATTTTAATGAGGGAATTAAAACATTTAATTTGACTGCTCATTCTTTTTGATATCTGATTTATTGAGAAGTCTTGATTTTTTTTGGAGGTTTAAGCATAAAATGGCTTCATTTTCTCCATCACTGCTTCCAGTTCTCTGCCCAGACTCTCTTCCCTGTTGCATAGCAAGGTCCTCGGAAACTTCTTAACTAGATTCCTTAACTTCCCTGCCATTTTTGGTTTTTAGAACTGTTTCGTTTCTCTATTTAAGACTTTGTCCTATTCATTTTTTCTCAAAGGATTTATCTATTTAATTTTCGAATATGTCAGTACATTGACATAGTTTTAAAAGTTTAAATATATATATATTAAAAGGTATATAGCTTACAGTCCCCTTCCCTTCCACCCCTATTCCTCATCTTCCCAGGCTCCTACCTCCAATAAGAAAGCATGTAGCCATCGATACTAATTTCTTGTGACTCCAGAATTTTTAGGTACATCCAAATAAATTTGTATCTATTTCCCCTTTTTACCTTAATGGAAGCATGTAGTACATGCTTTCCCACCTTTTCCCCCCTTGAGATATCTTAAGGTCCTTTCCTGATAAACATATACAGCTTTCTTTCTTTTGCAAATGCAATATGGCATTGTATTGCATTTAGGGAAATGTTTAGGTTTTTAAATTTATGTGACTGGTTTCTGATTGAAAGGCATTCTGGTTATCTGCAGCCATTTGCCCCCTGACGATGCTGAGGAGAACTGTCTGCGTATGTGCTTCTCCTCATACTGATGATGCTGAGGAGAACTGCCTGCGTATGTGATCCTCCTCACACGTGCCAGGAGACCTGGGGCCAGATCCCTGAGGTGGGCTGCTGGGTCAAAGCATATTGTTTTTATTCTGACAGACGTTGCCAAATTGCCCCCACAGAGACTGAATCAACGTAAAACCTTCCAGCAATGATCGAGATTGCCTGTCTCCTCTCAGCCTCACCAACAGTTTTTCAAACTTCTGAATTTTTGCCCATGTAATAGGTGAAAAGAGGTTTCTCAGTGTGGTTTGGATTTTCCTTTCTCCCCTGAGAAATGAGGTTGAAAATCCTTTCATGGGTATTTAAGACTCCTTTGTATTTCCTTTTCTGTGAACTCTCCATTTGTATCCTCTGCCCTTTTCAGCCAGGTTCAAAATTTCCCAGAGGGAAGCGGCTGTGGCTCAATCAGTGGGGCTCCCGTTTGCCATATGGGAGGCCCCGGGTTCGGTTCCCGGGGCCTCCTGGTGAGGGCAGGCCCGCCTGCACGGCGTGGTTGGCTGACCCGGAGAGCGCAGGCAGCAAGGGGGGGATAAATGAATAAATAAATTTAAAAAAATCTTTAAAAAAAAAAAAAAAATTTCCCAGAGTCAGTCTCATACTATTCAAAGCTCTTCTCCCCTCCCTCTAGATTTGGGGGCCCAGCTGCCTGGGGGTGGGAGACAGTGTGTCCTGGAGACAGGTCTCCTTCCCCGCCGGCTGCCCGGTGGCAGTGGGGGCGGCCCTGGTTCAGCCTGGCAGGTGGAGTGTGTGACGTTGTCTTGAGCTAGTGACCATCGCACAACCCCCAGCCCCGCCCCCTGGAAACCACCCCTGAGAGGGGCTGCCTGGGCCGCTCCTGGGGTATGTGCCCGGCCCCCCCCCCCCTTCCACAGCGTGGGCACCACACTGCTCAGCCCAGTGGCCTCTGGGCAGCCCCCAAGCCCACCCCCCTTGCTGACCTCTGGGCTCCTTCATAAGGAAACTCAGGAAACTCTGGGGTCTTCCCCTCAAGGTCTTCCCTGAAGGCCGTGGAGAACAAGAATAAGGAGAGAGGGGAGTAGATGTGGCGTAAGCAGTTGAGTGCCTGCTTCCCACGTGGGAGGTCCCCAGATCTCAGGAAGCACGGGTGGGTGACAATGGGTAAGGCAGCAGAAGCCCAGGCTCTCAGCACGATCTCCCAGCAGACCCCGGCATGGCCCGTGGGTTCTGTAGCCTGCAAGCTCCCAGCTTCCTCCCCTTCTTGCAAGCACCCTGTGTTCATCAGGGTTCTCTAGGGAAACAGAATGGACAGGAGATATCTGTAAATAGTATGAGATTTTTAAAAATTCTCTTACGTGCCCGTGGGGATGCACAAGTCCAAATTCCGCAGACAGGCTGCAAACCAGGGGCTCCGATGAAGCTCCTTGATGAGTTCCTAGGAGACGTTGCCTGTCTGAAGTCAAGCTGGAAAATTCTCTCTGAATGCTGAAATCCCTTCCCCTTTCAAGGAGTTGAACTGAATGGATAAAACGTCACTCATTGCTGACAGCAATCTCCTTGGTTGATTGTAGATGTAACCAGCATCTATGCAATCAACTCACTCATGATTAAAGTCCATAAATGTCTCGTATTATAATTAGCCCAGCGCTTGCTTGACCAAACAACTGGGCACAATTACCTAGCCAAGTTGACACATTAGCCTGACCTTCACACAGCCCCAGACTTTTTTTTGAGGAACTGGGGGCCAAGCATTGAATCCGGGACCTCCCATGCGGGCAGCCAACGCTCAACTACTCACTGAGCCACATCGGCTCCCCTGAGTTGCTTTTTGGTTAGTTTGCTTGTTTATTTGTTTTTAAGAGGCACTGGGAACCGAACCTGCACCCGCCCATGCAGGAAGCAAGCACTCAACCGCCACATCTGCTCCCCGCCCAGCCTTCTTTTTATTTTTAATTTTTAAAATTGTGGCAGCACATATATATATATACATAAAATTTGCCATCTAACCATTTTTAAGTGCACAACTCAGTGGCATTAATTACATTCCCCATGTTGTGCTACCGTCACGACCATCCATTACAAAAACTTTTTCATCATCCCAGACAGAAACTCTGTACCCATTAAGCAATGACTTCCCACTACCCCACCCCCACCCTGCCCTCAGCCCCTGATACCTCTAATCTACTTTCTGTCTCTGGATTTGCTTATTCTATATTTCATATAAGTGGGATAAAACAATATTTGTCTTTTTGCGTTTCTCTCCCTTCACTCAGCATGTCTTCAAGGTTCAGCCAAGCTGTAGCTTGAATCAGAACTTCATTCCTTTTTGCAGCTGAATAATATTCTATTGCGTTGTATGCACCCCGTTTCTCTGTTGATGGACACTTGGGTTGCTTCCACTTTTTGGCTGTTGTGGATAATGCTGTATGAACATTGGTATACCAGTATCTCTTGAGTCCGGGCTTTCAATTCTTTAGGGATAGACCTAGGAGACCTCTAGGCTTCCCCAGGGTTCTCTGGAAGCCACCTTTCTCACTGCATGAATATGGTACCTCCAAAAAGCCAAGTTCGCCCTGACTTCTTCATATTCTACCAATGGGGCTGAGGACACAGGTCAGGAACACCTCCCTTCAGCAAGCCCTAAGTGTGGCGGGCTAGCTTCAGCTGCCGCAGAAACCTGCACCTGGACCATGGCTGTGTTTGGCCTTAGCAGCAGTTCCAGAACCGCAGGAAAAATCCTGCTCTCAGTCCCATCATGATGCTCTCCCCATGTTTTATGCTCCCTGTTTTATATATTGCCCTTCGAATTCTGCACTGGGACTTGTGAGCTCTGCATGTAGCTTTCCAAGCACAGGTCATGCTTTTTGACCTTACTTATTAGCATATTTAGTGGAAGATCCTGCTGGCTCCCCCAAAGGCTGAATTCTTACATTTAATCGCTGATGCAGACAAGGTGTCTTCCTGTTGTAGTACTGCATCAGTGTTTTAGCAGAAAGTTGGGAGATGGGGTTCTGGAGGGTCGCTTGAGCTGCTCAGGAGTTGGCGCTGGCCCACAGTGAAGGATAAATTCTCAACCCCCACACCTGCCGGAAAGAGGAGGAAGGAACACCTGAACTAAACGTCAGTGATGGGGTAAGTTTCCAGTCCCAGGTTGTGAAGCTCCGTGGCTCTGGGCAAGCTCCTGCCCCTCGAGCAAATGAGGAATGCCCAGGAGCTTGGTGGAGAATTCCTGGCCCTGTTCAGTTTCTCCCGGTCACTCCCCCAGTTCATTTCCTAGTTCCTTGTTGCCTCCCTCCCCTTCGTGCAACCCTTTAAACTAAGCACTACTTTGTACAGAAAGGGGGGCCACCTCCAAATAATTCACTTTTAAACCTGGGCTCAGAGTCCTTTGGTTTCTTGAAGAACTACTTTTAAAATTCCACCATCTGTAGCTTTTCTGTAAACCTAAAATTAAAAGTTTTTTTTTAAAAGAAAGTTCCATTAGCTGACATTTCACTGCCCTCTTTCATGCCTTCTGTCCCCCTCAAATTTCTTCCTCACTTCGAGCACCGCAGGACAACTTTCTCTCCTCGTCATCCACACTGACATGGATCATCCACACTGTGAACTCTGCAATCTACACACCACTCACGTCCCCTCCTCTCCCTTATGCTTGTCAATAAGCATTTTTGCCCCCAGGAATTTCCAGTTTGTTCTCTCAGCCTCTGGCTTTGCTTCTTCGCCCAGGGGCTTTTGTCACGTAAGAGTTTACACACACACACACACACACACACATCTCCCATCACTCTTGGACATTCACATAACTTCTTGCTGAAAACAAAGCTGCTCAGCCTCTATATAACACTGTCTAACTCCCAGGTTTAAAATTAATTTCAATCATTTCCATTGCATCATCGGGAAAGGGGACACGCTCAGCTCATACCACAATCTGTTTTGTCTTGCACAGGGATTTGTCCCTGTTCCTAAGCCTCTTCCTGTTTTGTGTATGAATATTACAGACCGCCAGGAGGTATAACTGAGCGCAGCGCGGCGCGGGGGAAAGAGGGCAGTGCCAGGGTCAGGGAAGGGATCAAAGCCCAGCTGGAGCTCAGCAGCCCTGACCCTGTGAGCTGTTGTCTGCATTGAAATGATCATTGCTAAATCAGTGCTCAGTGAGTTGCTACTGTAATTAGCGTTTAGTCTCCCAGGCCACTTGCTTTAACCCTATCCTGGACCCTGTCACAGTGGACCATTTTCAAGTCCAGCTTCTGGACAAATGTGCACCCTCTCTGATCTCAGACAGACGGCCCCAGATTGCTGCTTCCTTTCCCCATGTGTGCCTTCAACAGCCTTGAAGGAAACCCTAGGTCCGTCTTTACTCTCCTCCCTCTTGGAAAAGCTTTTCCTTCAGACACCCCGTGGCTCCTCCGTCAGGCCTCTGCTCAAACATCTCAGCGGAGAGGCCTTCCCTGACGGCCTGCTAAACCAGCCCCCCCCCCCCCCCCCCCCCCCCCCCCC